>OX419758.1:66829964-68029964 GCA_948567375.1 Lunularia cruciata
GAATATCATAAGGTTCAATTTGATTGGAATCGATGACAAATTCAAATACAACACCAAGGCAGGAATTCCTGATTAGGTTGTCTAGAACCTTTGAGTAAGACACCTAAAAATATTCAATCCCCAAGATGGGAAGTTTGTCAAGAAGGTAGCAATAGAGCAAGCCTTGAAGGGGGATAAGTCCCAAGATGGAAATTTTACCAGGAAAGTAGCCATTGAGCAAGCTTTGAAGAAAGATGAGTCCCTAGATAGAAAGTTTGTTAGTAAAGCAGCCATAGAGCAAGCTTTGGAGGAAGATAAGCCTATTTTTGTGGTATGAATCAAGCCAATTGCATAAGGACAATCTGAGGAGGGCCAAGAGCCTCATCAAGAAATGGTTGATCACATTGTTCAAGAGTTTACAAATGTGTTCTCAGATGATCAGCCAAAGTGCAATGGTTGATTAGATAGTTCAGGAGTTTGCAAACATGTTTCCAGATGATCTACCAAAGGGATTACGCTCTGATTTCTAACCCCTATTTGTGCATATGTGTGATAAGATAAGATCACATGCTTAGTGGAATATACCCATGTGGATGGATATTCCTTTATACTTTTTGACTTAACTTGACTTTTAGCCTAGTAACTTGAGTTACTCTAGTAATTAGTAACTTTTGTGCATAACTATTTCACAAGCATATAAAATAGAGGTGAGGAAGTGCTCATCATCCTTTCATTTACAACTATATCTCTCTCATTGAGTTCTTTAGTGAGCAATATCTTGAGTCTTGGAATTTAGCCTTGGAGGAGTATGATGATGGAGTTGGGGTTCCTTGCCTTCTAAGTCCATGATGCGCTACCATAATAGCCATCAAAGTTCATCTTGAGTGAGAGACAGGCCGGCTCACAAATCGTGGTATGCCCTTCAAGATTAAGTTATTGCCATGGAGTACTCTAGTGAGTAGACCCATCTACCAACTCTCACCAAAGGAGTTGGAGGAGTTACAAACAACACTTACAGAGTTGTTGGAGAAGGACTTCATATGACATAGCACCTCCTCTTTGGGGAGCACCAGTACTAGTTGTTCCAAAGAAGGATGTAGGACTTCATTTCTATATTGATTATTGTGGGCTCAATAAGCAAATAGTGAAGAATGCATATCCCTTGCCTCGGATCGATGATTTTCTTGATTAATTGAGTGGAGCACAATACTTTTCCAAGTTGGATCTTTGTAGCAGCTATCAACAAATCTTCATTGATAGGGAGGATGTGCAAAAGACTACCTTTCACGTGAGGTATGGGCATTTTGAGTGGAAAGTTCTACCTTTTGGGCTCATTAATGCTCTAGCAATCTTCATGGATCAGATGCATCAGGTGTTGGATGGACTATTGGATTGGTACATGGTTGTGTTCTTAGATGATATCTTAATCTATAGCAAGATAGAGGTAGACCACATGAATCATATGCAAGAAGCCCTAAGACAAGTACGACAATGGAAATTTTATTGTAAGAAGTCTAAGTGTACCTTTTGGCAAAAAGAAGTTACCTTCTTGGGTCACAAGATCTTGTCGGAGGGGGATCAAGATAGAAGAGGGAATAATCAAGGCCATTACTTATTGGCCTACTCCAAAGGATGCTATAGAAGTACGTGCATTTAATGGATTGGCCAATTTTTACCGATGGTTCATCCATTATTATACTCATGTAGCTGCACCATTGACTGACCTCTTGGGGAAAAACTTGAGCTTCCAATGGACCACCAAGCACAAAGAAGTATTCTAGAAGTTGAAACATATGGTGTTGTCAAGGCCCATTCTTCAAGCATATGATCCTCATCTACTCTATGTGGTTGATTTTGATGCTTCTAACTTTGCAATTGGAGTCGTGTTGCAATAGGAATTCCCAAATGGACTACATCTCATTACCTTTGTATCTCACCGACTAAATATTGCTAAAAGAAATTACTCTACTCAAGATCAAGAACAACTTGGAGTGGTATATGCCACCAAGGTATGGGGCATTATCTCTTGGGGAAACAAGTGATCATGCAAACTGATCATAAACCATTGTTATAGACCGTACACTTTGAACACATGAAGAGTCAACATCATCAATGGAAGGAACAACTCCAATTGTTTGATATCAAACTTGAGTACAAACTAGGTCGGTTCCATGTCATCCTTGATGCTCTATCACAATGACTTGATTTGAAGTCTCTTCCTCTCATCACGGCAGCAATTACGACAATGTCAATTGACCCCAAGGTCCAACATAAGTTTTGATCAACTTTACAACAAGAATCCTTCTTCCAAATGGTACATGGTCATCTTACAGCATGCAACAAGAAGTACAACACCTTCTCCTTCAAGGAAAGGCCTTCTATTCCATGAGAACCAGATCTATTTTCCAACCAAAGGTGATCTCCGAGTTGTGCGCCTTCAAGAAGCCCATGATTTACTAATAGTTGGTCACATAGGTGTGGACAAGACCTTGGGTACCCTCCAATGCCAATGGTGGTGGCCCAACATGACACAAGATGTTTGAGAGTTTGTCCGATTGTGTGAGAGCTACTAATGTAACAAGGCCAGCAACCAGAAGCCGAGTGGACTCCTTCAACCACTCCCCATTCCATTCTCTCAATAGGAACACGTGAGCTTGGATCTCATTCCATCCTTGCCCAAGACAAAGCAAAGACACATAGCAATCGTGGTGCTTGTGGATAAGCTTAGTAAGCAAATCCACTTGGCACCAACCTTTGATATTGAGGATGCTCCAACCTTAGCGCAAATCTACTTTGACAATGTCTTCAAGCATCATGGGATGCCAAGTGTACTCATCTCCAACCATGATTCTTGATTCACTGGGAAGTTTTGGCAAGCACTCTTCCTGATACTCGGCACCAAACTTGCTTTGTCCATGGCCTATCATCCTCAAACTGATGGATAAACCAAATGTGAAAAATCATACCTCGGAGGATATGTTGCGTGCCTTCGTCAATGCTCACCATACCAATTGGGATGAATGTCTTGCAGTTGCAAAATTAGCCTACAATACTTCCAAATAGGCAAGCACCAGATTTTCTCCTTTCTTTCTCAATTTTGACCAAGATCTGCTTGTTCTAGATTCTCTTCTTGCTCCTCCTCCATCTCAGGTCCCTCATACCTCAACCTTCTTGACCACCATATCTCAATCTCTCCAACAAGCCAATCTCATCTCCTTGTTGCTCAGAATTGTCAGAAACAATATGCAGACCACCGTCGTTGTGATCTCACCTTTGAAGTTGGCGATAAAGTCCTATTATCCTCTAGTAACCTACCTCTCCCACTTGATACTCAAGTTTGTAAACTTGCCCCTAATTGGCTAGGACCCTTTGATGTCACCTAAATCATCTCTCTTATTGCTTATCAACTTGCCTTACCTTGTCATATGCGCATCCACCTTGTCTTTCACATTTCCAAGTTAAAACCTTTTGTTCCTAACCCATCTTCCTTTTCCTCTTGTGTCCAACTTCCTCCTCCTCCCATCCCTATCAATGATCATGAGGACTACAAAGTTGATCATATCCTTGCACATTGCCACATTCAACGAGGACGCCAAAAACATATAGTGTACAAGGTTCTTTGGAAATGGTATCCCCTTCATGGTGCCACATAGGAACCTCTTTCTCACCTCCAGAGTGTACTGACGGCCATCTAGGAGTTCAATGAAGATGAAGACGTCACCAACTAGTAGTGGGGGAATATGTAACAATATGGTGTTAAGCAACGTAGTTAGTAAGGCTAACAAAGTAGAGAATAAGCCAAATTAACCCAAAATATTCTAGAAGCACCTAGGAAGCTTCTTGGGAAGCTTCCAAACTAGCTTAATTTGCACTCCAAGCAAGTAGCTCCTAGAGGGAAGCTTCTAGAAGCTTCCAACTAGCTTAGCTTGCACGCCAAGTAGGCAGCTTCTAGAAGGAAGCTTCTTGGTTAATTTGGCTTGCACTCTAAAAAATCGGCTCAAGGAAGCTTCTTGAGAAGCTTCTCAAGGGCCTTGTTTGCTACCTATAAATACCAAAGCCAAAGCTCATGCTAGGCATTTGGAGTTTTTCCACATTCAAGTGTCCCAATGTGAGTTTCCATTCTCCTATTTCTCTCCTCGGTCTTGGTCTTTTACAGTTGTAGATAGGATTTTTTGAAAATGGAATTGTTGAATAGTTTTGTCCCATAGCTTGAGTCTTCCTTTAATACTCATGGTGTACTATTTAGACAGTTGATGGTTGCTTTTGTTGGTGAAGAGTCATACATCTAGCATGAAAGCATTTCAATTGTGTGAAATAGTCTAATTTATTTTTCTTTTGTGGCACTATTCCACCGCTTGAATGTTGAAATTGACACTTGGCTACACATGTGTTATAGTTGTACCACTAGCCAACTGATGTTAATATCCTTTGTGAGTTTTTACTCATTTTATTCTTCTATGAGCAGTCATCATAAGGTGTCTTTGTAAGGTTTTTAGCTTGTTCAAGTTGACTCATACTACAAAATGACAAAGATAGGAGGCCATAATCTTACAAAGTCATGAGAGAATGACTAGGTTTGTAATTACAACCTCTACTAACTCCTAACAAGGGATTGTGTTACAAGGCTAATGACCCCAAATTTATGAACACATGGATCTCCATCTTTCTATTGTATCATGTCCAAGAATATTATTTGTATTTTTTTATCCTATCCACTTTATATCCATGTATAATGATAAATAAAAATCCCTTTGTTTTTTCATTTATCTTGTGTACTACCTCGCTTTATCTTTTAAACTAAACAAAAATATGATTCTACTCTAATAAGACAAAGTGGGTCACCAAAATTGTTCATCCATCAATATGATCTTCCAAAATAATTCTGACTCTAACTAAGTGGTTCTAGTCAATTTAATAATTCATCATAGTCTTGACTGAATATATCTTGATTATGGCCTATCTTGCACCTTGTTGTCTCAGCCGTCACATCTACTCTTGACTGTCTCAAACTTCAACAGTTAGGCAATACTCACATTGCAAATGTAGCATTTGATATCAATATTATATCTTCCATTTTTTAAACTCAAGATGAGCCTCACTTTGATTCCAATTGTTACCATTTTTTGTATCAAGATATTCATGCAACAACACTAAATATACCATCATTAACTAAAAAATATCAAGGTATAAAGTGGTTCACTTACCCCATGAACTAAACATCAACCAAAAACAGAATATAACTTGGTTAACTTTGTATCAAGGAAACTACCTCCAAGGCCAAACAATCTTGCAGATTTATTTTCAAGCACCAAAAACAAGATATAACTTGGTTCACTTGGTGTCCCGGAAACTACCTCCAAGGCATCAATCTTGCAGATTTATTCAAGCACCTTGTTAGTAATGAGTAATGGTTAGTTCATAAATATGATCTTCAAGATCAGAAAACACCTGATAAAACATGATAAATAGATTTATGCATGAGACAAAGAAATGACTATGTTATAGATTGATTTGGATAAGGCGCAAGTCAAGATTGTCACCAAAGAGATTACTTATGGGAATTACAAGGAGCTTGTAAAATTCTGCATTGAGGAGTTGACCAAGAAGTATGAAAGACAATAGGAGAGAGAAGACTTCATCTGAGTACAAGTGAGATAAGAGCTAGAAGGAGATTTTCAGGTCATTTGTGTTAGCCTAGAAGAGGAGTGTACAAGAGTGCTCACAACAATTGAAGACATGGAGAACCAATGAGGCACACAAAGAAATAAGCAAAATCCCTACAACTTCAAGTCAAACTACATAAGCTCAAGACCAACATTCATGCATTAGAGGCAAAGATGTATGACAATGAGCAGCTCATACTCTAGCCCACTTGTCTCAAGAGGCATACAAACCAAAAGTTTGAGGAGATATTAAATACAATGCTTCTCAAGTTTGTAAACTACAAGTAGAAGATCTCAAGTCTTGAGATTACAAGAGCAAGGTCAAATTGCTCATTAAGATGTGTAAAAGTGAGGTTAGTTTTTTGCAATTGAGTAATGATTTGTGAACTAAGAAATTGTAATATGAACTACAAATAGAATGATCATCAACCTAGAAGTACAAAGACAAAATCTTTCAAGCCAAAGATCTTTGTGACTGTATACTACTGACTTACTACACTTTTTGTGATGGTCAATTTTGTAGTCAAAGACTTTTGTGATAATCAGCCAAAGGAAATTTTGAAGACAAAATCAAGGTGTTGATCATGCATTGCTATCCAAGCAAATCTAATTATGTTGGATTAGAATAAGATAAGATAATCATATAAGATGAGCAATCAATGAGGTATATGTAATTGGGAAATATCTATTAAATTTTAGTCATTGAATTTCCTCTATGAGAGAGTAGGAATAGTATAAAGGGTTTTGGCTCAAGGTAAACCAAGTTCATTCAATTAGTCAAGTTTTGGCAAATGAAGGTTTTTACTCAAAGAACTCTCTTGTGTATGTTGTATGTTGTTTTCATTCTCCATAGTGGATTATTTTCTTAGTTGAGTATTGGTGAAGAACCTTGAATTATGAACACAAGTGCTTGAGTGAAGAGAATCATTTGCACTTTTCAGGAGTGTTGGATCTCCATGGTCCCAAATAATTAAGGCAATGTATTGAGTGGCTGACCAAAACTAGGAGTTTTGTGAAGTACCACTAACAAAAAGCTTAGTTACCTTTAGAGTGGTACCTTTTGGGAAGGGTAGTGCACATTCTTTGTGGTTGTAGTCATCCAAGTGATAGGGTCTTCACAGTGAAACTACACAAGAAGTTGGAACTACCATTGGTGTGTGCACAATATTTGTGATGCTAATGAAATTTGGAGCATACAATGATAGGCTTGCCACTAATAAATTTTGAAGCTTTAATGAAGATTGAATGATAACAACCATTAATGCAATCACATCTTCAGCATCTTTGAAGCAAAGTAACCTTTGTGACAATTGAACCATCACCTTCAAGAATAATTTGGAAAGGATCTATTGTGAGTAATTTTCATTATCCCTTTTGTAGTGCATTATACAGGAGTACACAACCTTTTCTTTGGAATAATTTCACCTACAAGGTTAAATAGGAAACAAAAGTGCATTGACAATTGTGACACTTTCTTTCATTTTCTAGTCATTTCCAACCTGTATTTCATGGGACAACCAACTCTTACCATTTTACCATATTTTGGTTGACATTGAATAACAATATTTATACAATGATTTCTTCCATATTCTACCACAAACTCTAGATCTTTAGAAATATCTTTAATCTTTGAAGCTTCTTTCATTGTTATGATTGATTCTTCTGAATAAATCATTGATGTAATTTTTTATAAATATAAAGGTACATAAATTTCTTCTGGAAGAAGATTTATTGTATGCATATATATGTGCATATAATATATATATTATGTTCATAATTAACATCTTTTTGGAAATAATTAAAGTTTGAAGTCCAAATTTTCTTCATTCAAATTGACATATATATAAGAGACTATTTTATATTGCCTTCTCTCTCTATTAATTAAATATAATAAAGTTTCTCATGTATAATCAGAATAGAATAGAGTTGGATTCAATTGCTCAAAATTTAGTTTCCAAATAGTATAGAAATTCCTTAGAATTTGAGTTTCAACCAATGTGTACCCTAGTGTACACATTGGTGACTATAGTATCTTGGTGGTTTTGAGTAGTTGTAGGTAGTTTAGTTTAGTAATTTCTAAATTAGAGGTATCTCTAACTAAATTAGCATGGCAAAAAAAGGAGAAAAATCAAATATTTAAATGTTAGATGTTCAATACAACCACTTTGTGAAGATTAGATCATATTGGAGAACAATATCTGAAAAGAATCTTCCATTAGAGTGGGATCTTGTAACAGATCTTACCTTAGATTATATTTAAAGGGGACTTCTATTCTAAACATGATCAACTTGACTTGTTATAGGGCTATCAAAGTTCTTTGTGCTTTACCAAATCTGTTGACCTTTAGTATTAGAGGTTGTTCAAGTTAGAATTTACTTGATCTCAAAATATATCATACTTTCTAATTAGGAGAAAGGAATTGTAATTCCAAATAAATTAATAAATGTCTTAGAAATTAGGTTTAATGTAGTGAGTAGATATTTTATGCAAATTTTTTTCAAAATTTAGTTTCCAAGCAAGCTAAGAATAATCAACCATATAATTCAATTTCATGCAATTCAATTTTACACATAAGTGTAAAATGCTTAAAACTTAAGTTTCAAATGATTTTTGAAAGCCTTTGAAATTGAATTGTATGCAGAAAAGTTGGTTTATTATTCTTAGCTTGCTTGGAAACTCAATTAGCAACCTTCTTATGTGTAAGGTTGTAAAATATTGAGTTTCAAGAACTATTTGAATGCTTTGGAAATTGAATTTTAAGTTGAGTTGATTGAGTTGTGATTTTTAGAAACTTTAATCAAGGTCAAAAGCTTCCTTATGTCATTTTTTATTCCAATCACTTGAGAAAGATTGATTCCCATATGGAAAGACATAATAATGAAGTCCTTTAAGATTTAATTGTGTAAAACCTACATTTTAAGAAATATTATGCCAACAGCTTCTCCATTTTGATTGTAGTATTCTCTTAATAACTTGTTGTTGAATCCTCAAGCTCATCTACTTGGACTGAAGTCTTGACCAAACAATTTGTCTACTTATCAAATAGAGTCAAGCAAAGATCTCTCTCTGATTGCTCCTTATATGTGGCTGTATATTCCCTCTTATTCTCTTATTGACATAGAACTTACGTGCTACCAAGGCTTCGTACTTCTCATTATAGACTTGCAAGCAAGCAAATACAGCCCTAAAAATAATCAGGCCATCAAGTCATGCAGAAATTGTAAGCATGATAATACATGAGAAAACTGATCACTAGGATGTGGGATGAAAAACCATGTTTGTAATTGGCTCTTTAGGAGATCCATCTTTGGAATCTATGTCTTGTTCTACAGAGGATGCAAAGAGTCTTGTGCAAATGCAACAACACCGTGATCTTATGCTTCCTTGAAGGTACGATCTTTGGATAAATATCCAACAAGGGTTACTTTCTCCTACCACTTTGGTCCTAGACACTTTTCTCCTTCTAAATTGGTCTCAAAGAAGTATCATTTTCCACCATTTACTAGAATTAAACCTGGTAGCTCTAGATCTCCTTGGCCTTTAGATAAGAGGAGGAAGAGATTAATTCCTCGATCCATAATTTTTCCTCTTGCTTTCCCTCATGTCTTATTGTCTAGCATTTTGGACTGCAACTTCTTCCTTTATCAAGACATCTTATGGATCTTATACATATAAAACAAGAGGCAATTTAAGAAAGAAAGGAAGTAAATCAACCATTTTGAGTACATAGTTTCTATTTTGGATTTGAACATCCTTGCACAATTTGCCGTCTCACTCTTCAATTCTTACTCATAAACCTAACTTTGTATGTATCAAGGTATGTTTTGGATGAAGAGTAAAAGTTACTACAGAAAAACAAAACCCAAAGTCTAGGCTTAAGGTTGTGTGTACAATTGCCATGCAACTGTTGAAGTTCAATTGCAAACTAGTTGACAATTAACTCTCAATTCCCAAATCCTAAACCGTAATCAAGTTTATTTTTTGTGTTGCAGGTATCATTGAAAACTAATGAAAGTGAAATGACTAAAATCTAGTTTAAGTACCCAATAAAATTTTGCTCTCACATGGGATTTACCACTAAACACTGAAAAAAAATGCTTCATATGCCATTGGATATGTGGCACAAAGAGTTCTTCCCATTTTTTCAAATTGTCCAAGTCAACATCAGACTTTCTCAGTCATTGACTCATCATCAGACTTGAACCACCTTATATTTTGGAACTCCTTCCAATTTTGTAGTTTGTAGTATTATGTCTACAAGGTCATACTTGTAGTAAACAGTACGCCTTATGGAAAGTCAGTCCAGCGCGGATGATTGTCCATATATCGATGTTCCAAGATTTTGTGTAAAATGGAAAATGGACAAAAATTTGGTGGAACATTTTCCACAAAATGTTTAGACATTAGAAATTAGAAGGTCATGTTTGCGAGATAGTTGTGGATTTTAGATTACTTGACACTCAGATAAACGGAAACATACCAGTAACCGTTGTGAGCTCGGATACTTCAGATTCTTACTTTAAGATTGTACTCAACGGATATGTCTTTTATTTCATCCTATGAGATAAAACAACGCATCAGGACTACGTCTTGATTTGATCGAATACCAAGGTAGTCCTGATTTTGATCAAAGAGCAAGATCTTATGCACCCTCCGAACCTGCTAAGCCAAACGTAGAATTTAGATGAACTACATGCACGTGAAGCTGGAGTTGTTTCCATTATTTGTAAATATGATCACACAATTATCGTATAGCAACGGAAGTCCAGGTCGACGACCTGCGTCTGCACATTTGACATTTCATTGAACATAACCGTATGGACAACGTCAATGGCAATTAAACGCTGAGCGACTGATGCACAAGCGCCAAGGTCATGCCACTCACTGCATAACGCTGCAACTGGTTAACACTAATTGAGACGGTTGTACGAAAACTAGCTGGGAAATACGATTACGGGTTCATTCGCCAATTCTTATGCATCGCGATTAGGCATTTGGAAGGACAAGCTCAACGATCAAGTGACCCAATCAACCTGGACTCAATGAGTGGTGTGAATGAAGTCTCGCATCAGGAGGAACTAGCTACACCTGCCAACATGCATATTGTAGAGGTTCGGAGTTCAGTTTAACAATCAAAGCAATCTCAGTCAAATTCCAAACAAATTTCTATATAGAAATACTGTACAAATACACCTCGATTTGACCAACTTTTAGGAATCATACCTTATGTTAGTAGGGCTAAGATTGACCGCAAAAGAGCCAGCAAACTAGCTGTTAAAGGTAGAGCCACGGTCAGGACAAGCTGGAGTACGTTGTTCACGAGTCCGAAAACCTGGACGACCAGCTGCCTTGTCAGTAAGTTCAGTGAGATCACCACGAGGTCAACCGCAACATCAGCAGCAATGGTGACAGTCCCGATCACAGTCCCTGCAGCGTCGCTAAGTTGAAGTACGGTTGGTAAAGTGCTCGTTACTAGGACCGATACAGTTGTGTTACTGAGAGCAGGCAATGGCTGGACTGTCGCCAGTGTACCATCAGGGAAAAGCTGGCGTATAAGGAGATCCGCATTAATGTTGTTAACAACATTCAACGTGTCTGTGATGGTCGTTTGTGCGGCCACTCTCGTCGAGAAAGTGGATAGCACCACAACAAGAGCAAGCATAGCAACGGTGGATTTGGCCTCCATCTTGAACGGGTGGATATGAATATGGTGGTGAGTATATGACCGGTCCAAGCAGTAAGTAACCAAGCGAACAGAAGCTGGATGAGATCGGTAGCAAATGTGAAACGTTAAGGGATTGCGAGTGAACTCAAGGCTCTGAATGATATTCACGGAGGCAAGGCATGTATCTTATAGCAGTTTGCAGTAGTGGATGTTTGTGTCTCCTTCTGTGTTTGATCGTGGCACATTTAGAAAAGAGCAATTTGATGCCAGAATGGACGCTCATGTCCAAGGCCATATGTAGGTTCCTGGTGTTGTCTGTACCTTGTCACATTAACCTATAACATTGAGTTGGGGTGAGCTGGTAAATAAGGTTGGAGTACTTTTACTTCTGGGATTGCTTTATCGAAAGATCGTATGACTTGGAATCAAAAGGTAACTGAAATTCTGAAAAATAAATAAATAAATATAAAATTTACATATTGAAAAGCATTATATTCTCTCCGTGCAACGTATCTAACTGGCACGTATATAACTTGGCACTGTAATATATACATGTGTAAAGATATGGAAATACAATTACGCATTTATGTATATCATGTAACTTTTTATGGATCGTATATAATTTTTCTAGGGTCTATATAAATTTTCAATATGTTTTGATATATTAACAATAAATTATTACATGGTGTGACTTATAACAGCAAGGATAGATTAGGAAGAAGTATAAAAGAACTATATAAGAGAATCAAAACATCCAATTTTCAATTTTCAATTTTATCAATGATGAATTGAGGTAGGTCCACTCCAAGTAACCATAACCCTAGGCAGCGCTCCCACCTCTCAATACAGAAATTTCTATCACCGTGATTTTCGAATAGTATCTTTAGACTATGCAATTTCAAATAGTTGGACATACATACTAATGATAAGTTTTGTTCCAGGCATAGGCATAGGGTATGACAGGATATTACGCTAGTTAGATGCCCATATCATGCATTGGACACCCATGCCATGCATCGAATGCACATGCTATGAATTTACTGAGCCCAGAATCATTTCAAAATTGAGTTCCAATATCTTTGCTGTGCTATTTGTTTGCCGTATCGATCAGCAATTAATTGAATCCGATGGATCCATAGAATTTACCTATTGGTGTTCCTTTGACTTTTTAAAGATTTGATATTCTCTCAGGAATATAAAATACTGACATTTTTAGTCATCTGGAACTTGTGACTTAGTTTAGTACGTATACGCCATAATTAAACAAGATTACTTCCAGCGATTCCAAAGGCCTCAAAAGTTTCAGTTTTGATTAATGTGCATCTCAAATAGATTTGTAGACACGGAAGTGAGTGGTGTCTATGCTTGATGGCTTCTTCATTGTTTGTTAGGAAACAGGTCTTCCCCTTTCCCGGAGCCTTTGTCTTGCCATCCTGGTCCCAGATCGCGATTGTGCAGCACGAAGAAAAGTGAAGTCCAGGCGGTGATAGTCGAAACTCTAGGAAACACTTTCGCTTGCGAAAGAGTTCTTGAAACGTTGCGAAAAACTTGCCAAAGAGTCCTTGAAAGGTTTACGTTCTTGTTGAAATTGACCCTATAACGAGACCTTGATTTGACTTGACTTGATTGTTCACTTCAGTACTGTGGTTGCACGCATATGTGTAGATGTCTGTTGACACTTATATCTGCATGCGACTCTTTGCTAATCGGTCCGGATAATTGAAACTTAGTTGAAATGAAGTTGGTTTGATCTGTTCACTTTTACGGCGAAACCTAAAATCCTATGTGTTCAATAGCATTGGACTCAATTGGCGTACTCTTTGCTTCCTTGGTCGTGAAGAATAAAATACTTAAGCAGGCTAATCCCTTGTGTTATACTTGAGAAAAGAGAGAGTCCTGTATTACTAAATGGGAACTTTCAAATCTATATTATTAACTAAGATGAGTCTAGTCTCTGGAAAGCCAAAGAACGAGAATTTGCATGGAACAACCTACACACTAATTCTCGACTGTGTAATATTTATTCCTTTCTCTTCAGAAGTACAGAAATGGATTGTAAACTATCCGAAATACCACCTTTGTATATATTACCGAATAAAAAATACAAAAGTTTAAGTTCGGTAGACGGAAAAGAGATATGTACAACGCAACGCATTTTGTAAACGTGATCAAGTTTTTGTACTCTTTTCAGATAATCCAAGAACATCCCGTTTATGATCATTATCCTTGTACTCTACTCTACTTTGTGCCCAAGAAAGTTCTTTGTTTTTTTGTTTTAAAGCATCATATTTCATGAGTTTGGATGGTTCCTCGTGACCATACACGTACTAACATTTTGCAAGTATCATGATAACATATCTGGCAAAATATGTAACATGAGATTGAGTGTCTAGCTCAAGAGGAAGTACTTCTTTCCTTTTGAATTGTTTGACAAGCACACGGTAAATCTAGTCTATGGTTGCATAGACCAGTGAGCTCATCATAGCGGAATGTACATTTAGGCTTGCAATAAAACTGCTAGACGTTCAAGGTAAGGACAAAATTATCCATGAGGACTGTATCGTGCAACGAACCATCAATCCCTTGTGGCATCAAAAGTGTACATGAATAATTTATAATGGGTTTTAGAAACCAATGATATTGTCAAAAAAAACTGTATTGGACCATATTTTAGTATCTACTTGTATCTTTGAAAAACATTGGCTTAGAAATTTTATTTTGCATAAAATGTTGAAGGATTGTTCTTGTGTCTATTGATACTTGCAAATAATCATAAGTATGAGAACATTCAAATGACAAAAATTATTTCATAAAAGCACCACAAGCCATGCAAGTGATGTACTCCATGTCAAAGAGTGATATACATCTTAAGATATAAAACAAGGAATGAAGTCCTTACATATTAATGATAGGATGCTTATTATATAAAACGTCCCTGCCAACTACATGGTTATATGGATCTATAGAACAACAAGCAACCAATATTCTAAGCTTGTTCTAACTCCTTGTGGGAAATAGATTTTTGATTTTGTATTTTTATTTTATATATGAATTTTGTGACTAAGGAATAAGGTTAAAGTGCACAAATGGATGTAAATTATACAAAAGAATTATCTTTGTACTTCATATTAGACAAACTATATAGTTTGTCTTGTTGGGAAACTTTGAATTAGGAAGGTGTTAATATCCTAAGTGGTTATGTCTTGTTCATAAACAAAGGTTGGAATGCATTGCTTGGTATAACTAGAGTACAATAGGTGTTTCAAAAATTTGTTAACTTTAGGGTTAAATGAAATTAGTTGTGACACTCAATTGTAGGAGAGGTATTCAAAATCCAAATTTGTGTTGTGTGATATATTATCAAGTGCAAATAATATTTAAGGTAATTTCCGGATTCAAAAGAGGAGGCAAGTCAATGTTGAACGTTCTGTCTGCTCTGAACCCAACTTCGCAAATATCTACACAACGTAGTTAATGCTTCCCATGCTTTTTTCCTATATGTGAATGTGTGAATATACTATTTCTTTATTATTTTTTAAAAATGATAAAGGTAAATAATATAAAATTATAATATTTTAGAAAACTACCATATTAATAAAAATTTCAATAACACGGTTGTTTTATATTTACAAAGTAACGTATATCTAAGTTAAATTTCCATAGAATTAAATGTGTAGAAGTTCTGGAGGTAATGTACATTTGAATATATTAATGAAATTATATCTCTGTTTGAATATTTCTAGAATTAAATATCAAATATCAGAATGATATACTCACAAATATATACTTATATCATATTATATAATATTTATAAATTTATTTTGCATTTATATAATAATTTTATAAGTTTAAATTTCAATTTATGTTTAAGCACACAAAATAATCCATATTTAACATAAAATATTAAACTTTTCCATAAAAAATTAAAAAAAATTCAATGATAATTGATCTTTGTATACAAGTGAATGACAAAGTGCACCAAGTAGAGTGGCCCCTTCTCATTGTACATCTTTTGAGTATAATCATGAAAAATGTACACCTAAGTGACCACCTATCTTGCAATCAAATTCTTAAAGATGATAGCTTGGTTTGTCAATAGGTAAGTCATCCACTATGGTTGGAAGAGCTTCATGGTTGCCATTAAAATGCCATTCTTTGCCAAATCTTGATAATGATGTAGCGACCATATGCTCTTGACAGTTGGTAAGAGACAAAGGACTAACTCAATTGCAAGTCCATCTTCCCATCTCAATGTACTTAGAGTTGAGGGTATGCACATAACACAAACTTGCATTGTCATTGTGGATCTATTGCTAGTGTCCTTCTGTCTATTTTTGTGCAATATCCCAAGAGTGTCTACTCTCAATTTTTGTCCACTTTATATCTCCTAGGCAATACTCATCAATGTGAAACTTCAATCCCATAATAGGAATGGAAGGTGGAGCTTGTGGAAGAGCTACCTATGTGCCATCATCTTCCACTTATCAAGAATCAGCATGCAAATGTTCAAAGCTTTTGCCTTTCAGTTTCCCTTTAATACTACACCAAACACCATCTTGCAGTTTGAATCAATCACTCCATTGAGTAAGTGTCCTAAGCAATCAACCTCCTTCAAATTATTGTTCACTCTCAACTCAAGCTCTCATTGCTTTGTCATGAAATTCTATCTTAGGATTAAATTTGACTAGCAATAAGATCTCTATAATGGGAACAACCACTTTATAACCCAGGACATCAAATATTTCAACTCATCAATCAGTCATCCATAGGTTTCTCATGTGTTTGACATCTTGGTAGTTACCAATGGTCATCTTCCAAAAGTACTTGTGACCTTTTGCAACCTCCAAAAGTCCTTTCCTTTAGGCAGACTTCATATGTAGTTCAATTCCTTTGGGTAAAGGTATTCCATAACACAAGTCCTTTGGCTCAACTCCTAGTAATCTAAAGACAAAGAGTTGTTTTGGTTGACCAAACTTCTTCTCCATGAAGAAATACAAAACAAATGGATCCCTTCTCCATACATAAGAAACCATCATTTTCAAAATAAAAAGTAAGTGAAAAGAAAGAAAATAAATTTTTTGATACAAAAATTTATGTTCCAATTTCTTACACCATTATTAGAGTGCTAAGGAATAAAATAATTCTCATAACATGTTCTATTGAATCAATAGAACATAATCTCTCACATACCATTTAGATTGAATTCATCAAAACCTTATTCCAAACAATAATTTTTTATCTTGGAAATTGAGTTTTATGTAGAAAATTTTATTTTTTATGATTATTTTACTTTCAAACTGATATATAAAACTTGCTCAAGACACGTCCAAATTATACTTCCAAATAGTATGAAAATGCCTTAAAAATAGACTTTTATTTGAGTGTATGTCCAAAGATTGTTCAGAAATTGAGTTTCCATCCTCTCTAAATGTATGTTTGTAAGAAAATAAGTTTTCAAATAATAAATAAAAGCTTTGAAAACAAAGTTTTATATATATTGAAGTTTATTTCATTTTCAAAACTTGTTTGGAATCTAAGGTATTGATAGTTTAAAACCAAATTGAACTGATTTTTGCATACAAAACAACATAGGTATGTGCAAAGCCCAACATGAAATTGAGTTTCCAAATAAATTATAAATGCCTTACAAGCTAAGTTTATATAGTTTAGTAGATTTTATTTGCAAAGGATGCTTTAAAAATTAGTTTCCAACCATCTTAGTTGTAAAGCTTGCTCACAACATTGAGTTTCCAAACAATTGCCTAATGCTTTGAAATATAAAATTTATATAGAAAATTTGATTTACTGTTCTTAGCTGGCTTGGAAACTCAATTAACATTATATTTGTGTGTAAAGCTTAGAAGGAAACCAAGTACTAAAAGCTATGTAAATGACTAGGAAATTCAGTTTTCAATGATTGTATGTTAAATATGGTTAGCCAAGCTTATTGAGCGGTAGAGGTAATTCACAATGCGGTTAATTTCTCCATGTTTTGTAGTCCAAACAGGGTGTGATTCATCTTGTTATAAGCATCTCTCAAGGGCTCTCCATAAATACCAAAATTGTGACAAACAAAGGCATGAAAAAGAAGTTACAACCAGTTGAAGGTTTGGCTCTTCCTTGAACTGGTTTGCATAGAAGAAGTCCTGTAGGTGATCTTACAAGGCATTCTATAGCCAAATCCTATAGGTCCAAGGCAAGGCATTTTGAAATTTAAGGAAAGATTTCTCTATGGTTCATAATCCATATAGGGTGTGATTCATCTTGTTAGAAGTGTCTTCTCACGGGCTATCCATAGATAAAAAAAAATAAAAAATTGTGAACAACAATCTACAAAAGAAGTTATAGCCACTTGAAGGTTTCTATAGGAGTCTATAGGGGGATCTTACAAGGCATCCCACAACTAAATCCCATAAGTTTGAAGTAGTACATCTTGTAATTCACATTGGGGTTTATTTCTTTATGGGTTGTAGTCCAAACAAGATGTGCTTCATTTTATTAGAAGCATCTTCTCAAGGGGCTATTCATAGAAATCAAAATTGTGGCAAATGAAGTCTACCCAAGAAGTGCTAGTCAATTGATGGTTTTTGGTTTTCCTAAAACTAGTTCTTATAGAGGGAGTCCCACAAGGGATCTTACAATGCAATTTCATACCCAAGTACCACAGGTTCAAGGAAGGGCATCCTACGGTTCACATCAAGGTTAATTTCTCTATGGTTTGTAGTCCAAATGGGACTTGATTCATCTTTTTAGAAGCATTTTCTCAAAGGCTATCCATAGACAACAAAATTGTGTCAAACAAAAGTCTACAATAGAAGTTATAGCTTGTTGAAATTAACCTTGATGAAGTAGACATCCTCGTATTGACTGAATTATCACAATTGATGTAAATTTGGGCTAGAATTGAAGAATTCTGATTTTGACTGACCATTATTTGTGGCAAGACCTGTGATGATTGTTTGCTAGACTCTTCTAGGTCTTGTTTCTGCCCAAGAGTTTAAGAGTAAGATATTAACTTCTTTTTACTATGTATTTGAGCATTTCTGATATGTATCTCTATGGAAATGAATGATTACTCACACATTACTGCAAAAGTGACATTTATTGAGTTGTCACACACCTATAGTGTTCTTGTTGTCCAAATGTATATCAATTTTAAGATGGGCTCACTACATTATAGAATCAATTCAAAGCTAGGAGACTACATTTTGCAATATTTGGATCCATGTCACACATTTTGAGTTTAATTTCTTGCAAATTTTGTTGAGCTTGCAATATTTTGACGGTTTAAACACTCATTTCTCCACATATCCTCCAATTTCCTAGTGCTAAAAAGATCCATTGCTATTACCACTTGTAATCTTACAACTTTAACTTGTGCTACACAAATACTTCAATCAAGGTCAAAAGCTTCTTTGCATCTTTATTTATTCCAACCACTTGAGAAATCTTGCTTATGGTATGCAAAGACATATTAGTGAAGTCCTTTACTATATGCTTGTGTAAAAGCTACATTTTTCTTAAAAAATATTATGCAAACAACTTCTCCATTTTGAATGTAGTATTCTCTTGTAGTAACTTCTCATTCAACCTTCAAGTTTATCAACTTTGACTTGAAGTCTTGATCAAGCATTTTTTTGAGATTCCAACTCTCAGGTGAAATAAAGAACTCTTTCTAATTGCTCCTTATATGTGGCTTTATATACACTCTTATTGACATAGAGCTTCCACTCTACCAAATCTTTGTACTTCTTATCGTAGATTTGCAAGCAAGCAATTACAAAAGATATTTGGGTCATCAAGTCATGCACATGTGATCATCAATAATACATGAGAAAACTAGAACACAAGCTTTCAAGAAGGATATGGGATGAAAAATTGTGTCTAGTATTGGCTATTTCAAAGTTCCATCTTTAGAATCTATTAGGGTGCCTACAATTTGCAATTTTTTTCCTATTCTTAGTAAAATCGAGAGGTGTTAATTTACTATTCAAAGGGAGAAATGCTTGTTTTTAGGTATTCTTTGGATGCATTTCCTTACAAATGGAGGTACAAAGAAATAGGCTAGAATAATGAAAAGGAATAGTCAAATATGAAGAATAGACCAAGCCAATGAGGAAGGGTACAAAGACTCTTCACCCAAAGAATTTTAGAACCAAAGAACATACTCCAAGTTTGAATGCCGGTGCTAACTAAGCAAAAAACTACCAGCAAGAACCATTGGTGCCTGCCAAAGATTTCCTACATGATAATATTCACTGTTCACCTATTGAAGATTGTTGGCCAAAAAGCCATGACTATAAATTAGGTGTTGTGCTAGTAATTCTTTCTTTTGCAAGAAATTTCCTACAAGTGAATTGTCTTCTATATGAAAATCTATGAATGCAATCCAAGGAAATTTCAATGAGTTAGCATCCTTTTGAGTTGAAATTTACTTGATAGAAAACATGGTGCAAGGACATAGAGTGATGAGAAAGACCCCAATATTAATTCTTTACTACCTACTGTTAGATAAGTGGAGCATGCATATTAGAAGTGAATTTCTCCAAAGCAAGCACTTGAGCTTCTTGCTTTGGAACTAGGATCTTATCTCACCATCTATGGTACAAGATATGAGGATTAGAAACCAAGAAACTTGTAACTTAAGAGAAAATCCAAAGGAGTAGAGTCAGGAACACTGTAGGACGGTCCCAAGATTAGACACCAGTAGCTTTGTAGAGCCATGAAACACAAGTAGTGGTTGGACCAATTACAAGGACCCAACCCAAAGAGCAGGTGTATTCTGTCTCATCAAGCTATTTTGCACAAAGAAGACAACCTACTTAACTATCAACTAGGCAAGCTTCTTTGACCAAGCATATGAGAGAGAAGTAATGAATTACCCAAACATTTTCTATTGGCATACTTGGGCAATGATTCAAGTGTTGGAGGAGGATGGAGGTGCTACATAATTGGCTCCTTTGCTATCCAGTTCTACATGGGGCTCAATCTATTGAGCAAGGAGGAGTGCAAGAAGTTACCAAGTCCCTTCCACTTGGAGGAGTGTTTTGAGTCATAGTGTGAAAGAAAGGGAATTACAAGAGCAGTTCAAGAGGTGGACAATGAGTTCATGATCAAAAGCAAGTTTGTGGAGGTGAAGGAGGTAATTCTCCCATATAAAAAGAGTGCAACCTCTTCAAGATTGCAGCATCGTACAAAGAAAGTAAGAAAGAATCCATAGGTGGTGGATCTCTCTTTGGATGAAGGTGAGGCCAAAGATGAGGAGGAAGAAGAAGATGAAGACAAAGAACTCAACTTACATGAAACAAAGACAGATGCAAATGGGGAGAACAAGCATGCAGATGCAAAGTCTGTACCTCAAGGTAAAGGTAGTCATCCAACCAAAGATCAAGAAGATCTCCAGAGCAAGGAGCCATTACAACCAAGTTTGCCCTCAAAGCAGGGAATGAAGGATACTGAAGAAGGAGGGGCCAAGGACAAAGGAATTTTCATCCAAGAAAAAGACACTCCAAAGGAGTGCAACACAAAGAAGAAGCTTTGATGATCACCAACTAGACCACATAGGTATTTGATGGCAAAAACAAAAGTATATTGTTGTCTAGCACACAGACTGCAATCTTTTACCAAGACATCTCATGGATCTTGTAAAATTAAAAAAAAGGACAATTTCAGCAAGAAAGGAAGCAAGAAAGGAAGTAAAATCATTTTCAGTACATAGTTTCCACTTTCTCTTTGGACGTCCTTGCACAATTTTCATTCTCACACTTCAATACATTGATAAACGTAACTTTGTATGTATCAAGGTAGGTTTTTCATGAAGAGTAGAAGATACTATAGATAAAAAAAATTCACAAAGTATGGGCTTAAGGGAGTGGTAAATTTTCCATGTAAAAGTTGACCTTCAATTGCAAATAGTTTGGAACTTACTCTCAATTTCCTAAACCTTAATAATTTTCTTTTCTTTGTTGCAGATTTAATTTAAAATTAATGAAAGTGAAAGGACTAAAATCCAGTTTAAGCACCCTATAAAAATGTTCTCTCTCATGGGAATTACCACTAAACATTGAGAAATGCTTCATATGCCATTGGATATGTGGCACAAAGAGTTCTTTCTATATGTGCAAATTGTCCAAGTCAACTTCAGACTTTGTTCCATTCATCAACTTTAACCATTTTAACTTTTGGAACTCTTTTAAATTTTGAACTTTGTCATGTCATGTCTGCAAAGTCATTCTTGAAGTAAAAAATTTCAACACTGACTTGCTTCCTCTTTCCAATCCAAAAATTACCTTAAATAACATTTGGACTTGATAATATATCACACAACTCAAACCGTGGATTTTGAAAACCTCTCCAAAAATAGAGTATCACGTGTAATTACACATTTTACTTGAACCTAAAATTGAATTTTTTTCTAAACACCTATTTCACTCTACTTATATCAAGCAATGCATTCCAAACTTTGTTTATGAAAAAGACATAACCACTTTGGATATTAACATCTTCCTGGTTCAAAGATTCACAAACAAGACAAACTATATAATTTGACTAATACCGAGGAGAAAGATAATTCTTTTGTGAAATTTTATGGACTTTAACTTTATTCCTTAGTTACAAACTTTATATTTAATATAAAACAAAACAAAACCAAAAATGAAATTACCACAAGGAGTTAGAACAAGCTTAGAATATTGATTGCTTTTTGCTTTATCGATCCATATATCCATAACCATGTAGTTGGCAGGGAATTTTTATACAATAAGCATGCAATCATTTTGAATTATCATTAATATATAAGAAATTCATTCCTTGTTTTATATTTTAAGGTGTATATATCGCCCTTTGATTTTGCTATATGGAGTACTTCACTTGCATGGCTTCTGGTACTTTTATGAAATAATTATTTTCATTTTGAATCTTCTCGTAATTCTGATTATTTGCAAATATCAATAGACACAAGAAAAATCCTTCAACATTTAAAGCAAAATAAAATTTCTTAGCAATTTTTTTCAAAGATACAAGAAGATATTGAAATATGGTACTTAAAGTTTTTGTTGACAATGTCATTGGTTACTAAAATCCATTATAAATTATTCATGTCCACTTTTGATGCCACAAGTGCTTGATGGTTCTTTGCACGATATAGTCCTCATGGATAATTTTGTCCTTACCTTGAACGTCTAGCAGTTTTATTGCAAGCCCAAATGTACATTCCGCTATGATGAGCTCTTTGGTCTATAGACTAGATTTACCGTGTGCTTGCCAAACAATTCAAAAGGCAAGAAATACTTCCACTTGAGCTAGATGCTCAATCTCGTGTTACATATTTTGCCAGATATGTTATCATGATAGTTGCAAGATTTTCGTATGTGTATGGTCACGAGGAACCATCCAAACTCATGAAATATGCTGCTTTAAAAAAAGAAAAATTTCTTGGGCACAAAGTAGAGTACAAGGATAATGATCATAAACGAAATGTTTTGGAGTACCTGGAAATAGTACAAAAACTTTGTCACGTTTACAGAATGCGTTGCGTTGTACATATCTCTTTTCCGTCCATCGAACTTTAAACTTTTGTAATTTTTTATTCCGTAAGCTTTTGAATATCTAGATTGTATTTACGGATTGTTTACAGTCCATTTCTTTACTTCTGAAAAGAAAGGAATAAATATTACACAGTCGAGAATTAGTGTATAGGTTGTCTATGCAAATTCTCGTCCTTTGGCATTCCATAGACCCATCTTAGTTAATAATATAGATTTGAAAGTTCCCATGACCCCTAAACCCAACCCCCTTTCCCCCCACCCTTACTTTTCTCAAGTATAACACAAGGAATTAGTCGGCTTAAGTATTAAATTCTTCACGACCAAGGAAGCAAAGAATACGCCAATTGAGTCCAATGCTATCGGACACAAATGGTCTATACACATAAGATTTTTGGTTTTCGCCTTCAAAGTGAACATACGAACCAACTTCGTTTCTACTAAGTTCCAATTATGCCGACCGATTAGCAAAGAGTCGCATGCGGATATAAGTGTCAACAGACAACTACACATATGCGTGCAACCACAGTATTGAAGTGAACAATCAAGTCACGTCAATTCAAGGTCAATGTCAAAAAGAACGTAAACCTTTCAAGAACTCTTTTGCAACTTGTTTCCTGGAGTTTCAACTATCACCGCCTGGACTTCACTTTCCTTCGTGCGGCACAATCGCGATCTGGGACCAGGATGGCAAGACAAAGGCTCCGCGAAAGGGGAAGGCCTGTTTCCTAACAAACAGTGAAGAAGCCATCAGAGCATCGACACCACTCACTTCCTTGTCTACAAATCTATTAGAGATGCACATTAATCAAAATCTGAAACTTTTAAGGCAAAGGGAAGCACAGGAAGTAATCTCGTTTAGCTATGGTGTATACATACTAAACTAAGTCGCAAGTTCTAGTTGACAAAAAAGTCAGTATTTTATATTACTAAAGGAATATCAAATCTTTAGAAAGCCAAAGGAAAACCCATAGACAAACTCTATGGATCCATCGGATTCAATCAATTGCTGATTGATACGGCAAACAAAGATATTGGAACTCAATTTTGAGATGATTCTTGGCTTAGTAAATTCATAGCATTCGCATTCGATGCATGGCATGGGATGCCCATATCATGCATTGGGTGTCCAATGCATGATATGGGCATCTAAAGCGTAATATTCTGTCATACCCTATGCCTATGCGTGGAACTAAACTTACCAGCATGTATGTCCAACAATTTGAAATTTCATAGTCTAATGATACTGAAAATCGATACTATTTGAAAATCACGGTGATAGAAGTTTCTGCATTCAGAGGTGGGAGCGCTGCCTAGAGTGGAGAAGGTCAGTTATGGTTACTTGGAGTGGACCTACCTCAATTCATCATTAATAAAATTGAAAATTGAAAATATCCTTTCAACAAAATATATCCTGAGATGAATATTTAAATTAAAAATGTATTTTCTGTTTATCTCATATATCTCATATAGTCTTTTAATAATTTCCTAATCTAACCTTGCTATTATTAGTCACAACATGTAATAATTAGTTGTTAATTTATCAAAACATATTAAAAATTTGTGAATAGACCCTAGACAAATTATATATGATCCATATTAAATTTACATGATAAAAATACATTAGATTTACAGGATATATGTATCTAAATATAATAAAATAATTACATAATATACATAAATACATAATTGTAGTTCCATATCTTTACACATGTACATATTACAGTTGTTGATTTATATGACTCTTGTGAAAATTCCAAGTTGCTCGACATATTTGGGAGAAAGCACATATAGCGTGAATTATCAAATCAACATAAGTTGAAATGTTCATAAAGTTATAAAAACATACATAATAAAAAATTCCAATAAACATTCCTCACATAACCAGAGATACCTCAGTCGGACAGTCTGCAAACTTGTCCGACTTCAAAGCACTTACAGAAACTATGCCCTTGAGACTTTCATGATCCCATCGTCCCCCGTCCCAAACACACACCTGATATCTCTTTGTCCCCCCTGAACCAGAGCTTCCTCCCTCTGCCCTTTCCTATTATCTGTCCACCACTCCGGAGCAGAAAGGGATGCTTATACTTTATCTTGATGAGATAGTACCGCATGAACTAATTAAGTCTATATATATATATATAGAGAGAGAGAGAGAGAGAGTGTGAGAGAGTTTTATTGCGACTTACTTAGTTCCTCAGCAAAGACAATAGGCGTTGTTGATGCGGTGCCTAGCAATCGATGAAGTCAAGTACACCGGTGAATTTAGTGTGGTCCGTTAATCGAGCTTTGGTGTTCAATGCTCCTATGCAGGCTGCTCAGTTTTTCACCAGCCCTTATTATACAACCCACCTGGTGCCACATCCACCTTCTCATGCCCCATAACAGGTGCAGCAACAATCGGCAGGAGGAAGTCCTGGAGGTGGATCGACCCATATATATATAGATGAGATTAGAGACTAACTTTTCATCATGAGAAGCCCTAGTGGGGTATTCCATTCATCATCAATGGAATGTTCCTCCTGTAACAAAATACGTTGTCAAGGAGAGAATATAATGCTTTTCAAAACGTAAATTTTTTTAATTTTTATTTCAGAATTTCATTTACCCTCCGATTCCAAGGTCATAACTTTTTCTCGATGAAGCAATCCCAAAAGTAAAAGTACTCCAACCTCCTTTCTTACCAGCTCCCCCCCCCCCCCCCCCCCCCCCCCCCCCCCAACTCAATGTTTATAGTTTAATGTGACAAAGTACAGACAACACCATGAACCTACGTATGGCCATGGAAATGAGCGTCCATTCTGGCCATCAAATTGCTCTTTTCTAAATGTGCCACGATCAAAGACAGAAGGAGACACGAACATCCACTACTGCAAACTGCTATAAGATGAATGCCTTGCCTCATATCATTCATAGCCTTGAGTTCACTCCCAATCGCTAATCGTTTCACATTTGCTGCCCCATCTCATCTAGCTCCTGTTCGCTTCGTTACTTACTGGTGGGACCGGTCATATACTCACCACCATATGCATATCCACCCGTTCAAGATGGATGCCAAATCCACCGTTGCTATGCTTGCTCTCGTTGTGGTGCTATCCGCTTTCTCGACGAGAGTGGCCGCACAAACGACCATCCTAGACACATTGAGTGTTGTTAACAACATTAATGCGGATCTCGTTATACGCCAGCTTTTCCCTAATGGTACACTGGGGCCAGTCCAGACATTGCCTGCTCTCAGTAACACAATTGTATCGGTCCTAGTAACGAGCACTTTACCCACCGTACTGCAACTTCTCGACGCTGCAGGGACTGTGATCGGGACTATCACCATTGCTGCTGATGTTGCGGTTGACCTCGTGGTGATCGCACTGAACTTACTGACGAGTCAGCTGGTCGTCCAGGTTTTCGGACTGGTGAACAGCGTACTCCAGCTTGTCCTGACCGTGGCTCTACCTTTAACAGCTAGTTTGCTGGCTCTTTTGCGGTCAATCTTAGCCCTACTAGCATAAGGTATAATCATACCTTACAAAAGTTGGTCGAATCGAGGCATATTTGTGCAGTTTTCCTTATCTAGAAATTTGTTTGCAATTTGACTGAGATTGCTTTGATTGTTAAACTGAACAACGAACCTCTACAATATGCATATTGGCAGGTGTAGCTAGTTCCTCCTGATGATGCGAGACTTCATTACACTACTCATTGAGTCCAGGTTGATTGGGTCACTTGATCGTTGAGCTTGTCCTTCCAAACGCCTAATCCGATGCAGAAGAATTGGCGAATGAACCCGTTCTCTTACTTCCCATCTAGTTTTCGTACAACAGTCTCAATTAGTGTTAACCAGTTACAGCGTTATGCAAGTGGTGGCATGACCTTGGCGCTTGTGCATCAGTCGCGCACCGTTTAACTGCCATTGAAGTTGTGCATACGGTCATGTTCAATGAAATGTCAAATGTGCAGACGCAGGTCGTCGACCTCGAATTCCGTTGCTTTACGACAATTGTGTCATCATATTTACAAATAATGGAAGCAACTCCAGCTTCACGTGCATGTAGCTCATCGGAATTGTGCCCTTAGCTTAGCAGGTTCGGAGAGTGCATAAGATCTTGGTTTTTGATCAAAATCAGGACTATGCTGGTCTTTGATCAAAGCAGGACGTAGTCCTGGTGAGTCGTTTTATGTCATACGATGAAATAAAAGACACGTCCATTGAGGACAACTTTAAAGTAAGAATCTGAAGTATCCGAGCTCACAATGGTTACTGGTATGTTCCGTTTATGTGAGTCTGAAGTAACCTAAAATCCACAACTATCTCACAAACATGACCTTCTAATTTCTAATATCTAAACATTTTGTGGAAAATTTTCCAACAAAATGTTGTACATTTCCCATTTCCCACAAAATGTTGGAAAATTGAGATATGGACAATCATCCGCACTGGCCTGACTTTCCATAAGGCTTACGTTTTGCCTGCTCTGAACCCGACTTCGCAAATAGCTACACATGTAGTTAATGCTTCCCATGCACTATCAAACACAGAAGTATATTTAGATTTCAATATTAGCACCATGGGCAATCCGGAGGTCAATAATTTTCAACGGATGGTTTTAGTTATTACAGCTTGGCCATGGTGCTGCAGATATGGAACTTCTTTGCAAGGGAAGATGCATTGAGATATGGAACTTCTTTGCAAGGGAAGATGCATTGAGAAACAGGAATAAGTAGACTTTCAATATGTATATGTGTTAAGCTATAGGCTAGTTTATAACATTCTGAATATAGTTTGTCATGTTTTCAAAAGCAATGCATACTCAGATTCAACAATAATGCCTCGTTCTCCGACTTGAATCATGGATGAGAACTTATTATTAGGAATTTGTAACCTGTTTCAAGTGAGATTTTGTAATATGTTCCCCCCGGGTAGTCTGGCTTGAACGGTTTTAACTCACACATATCGTAGACAGGATGTCCAATCTTGATCACGAACCCAATATACTATTCATACCATAACATGGCTTGTACATATTAACCTACAGACAAAGAACTCGGGGACGGACGTAAAGCTTGCTAACGATAACTTGGATAAGATGTAGATTGTATAACCAGTTCATCTCCCTTGCCAATCTTTTGCAATTTGCTCCATGTATTTGGGGTAAATTGCCTCTAAGAACTCCATGAATGGCATGATGGCCTACACCCCTTCAACAACCCAATAACCAACAAACCAAAAGGTCTTCATATTGTAGTCAAATGCTCCTCCCTCAATGGTCATTGGCAACTCTCATAGCAACAAAGGTTTGCCAACAACAAAGGTTTGCCTGCCTAGCCAAATTCAAATCTTGGCCCGTCTAACAACACATAGGTGTGTAGGTATTTCATTTTGGTGTCTTCTTTTACACAATTCCTTGGTATGTGGAGCGTCCCTTCCTCTTTAGTTTCAACATTCTTCTCTTTGCCTTCCTCCTTAGACCAATCTACTATCAATGAAGATATCTCTTCTATCTACACATCCATCGCTATTGTTTCTCATTGGTGCTTACTCATTTGGTACAAAGAATGTGCACCAAAGGTCCTACAAACACCTTCTTCTTCCCTCAAGACTTTGTCAAAGCTTTGGAAAGCTTTGGCTTTGGCATTTCAAGAAACTTGGCATCATGTTCCTTGTTGCTTGAAGAATCTGCTCTCCTCTCACAAAATAACTATTCTCAATGGAACATTCTCCTAAAACCTCCTACTAGTTGTTAGTGAGCAACTTGATCTTTATATACAAGTGAATGATAGAGGGCACCAAGGAGTGTGGCCACTTCTCATTGAACATCTTTTGAGTAGAATCATGAAAAATGCATACCTAATTGACCACCTCTCTTGCAATTGTTTTTTTAAAGACAATAGCTTGGTTTGTCAATAAGTAAGTCAACAACTACAATTGGAGGAGCTTCATGATTGCCATTATATTGACATTCTTTGCCACATCTTGATAATGATGTAGGGACCACATGCTCTTTGACAATTGGTAAGAGGCAAAGGACTAACTCAATAGCACGTTCATCTTCCCCATCTCAATGTGCTTAGATTTGAAGGTATGCAAAAAAAAAACTTGCATTGTCATTGAGGATCTATTGCTAGAGTTCTTTGGTCTATTTTTCTGCAATATCCCAAGAGTGTCTATTTTCCAATTTTGTCCACTTTATATCTCCTAGGCAATACTCATCAGTGTGAAACTCCAATCCCATGATAGGAATGAAAGGTGGAGCTTCTGGAGGAGCTACCTCTATGGCATCATCTCCCACTTATCAAGAATCAGCATGCAATGTTCAAAGCTTTTGCCTTCTACTTCCCTTTAATACTACACCAAACACCAACTTGCAATTTGAATCAATCACTTCATCAAGTAAGTATCCTAAGCGATCAACCTCCTTCAAACTATTTTTCACTCTCAACATCAAAGTACACCCTCAACTTGTGACCTCACTCTCAACTCAAGCTCTAATAGCTCTGTCATGAAATTCTATCTTTAGGTTTAAATTTTGCTAGCAACCACTTTATACCCCAAGGAACATCAATCGTTCAACTCATCAATCATTCATCCATAGGTTTCTCATGTGTTTGGCACCTTGGTAGGTACCAATGGTCATCTTGAAAAGTAGTAGTTGTGACCTTTGGCAAATCTTGTGGCAAAGTAGTAGTTGTGATCTTTGGCAACCTCCAAAAGTTCTTTCCTTTAGCCGGCCATCATATGTTGTCCAATCCATTTGGGTAAAACTACTCCATAACACAAGTCCTTTGGCTCAACTCCTAGTATTTCTAAAGATAAAGACTCTTTCAGGTTAACCAAACTTCTTCTCCATGAAGAAATACAAACCATGTTCTATCATATTGGGATTTAAGGGAAGTGTGATGCATAACCCTTATGTTGCTTCACAAGGACACTCAAAGGTGGCCTACTTTTATGAGAGAGCACCCGCAACTGCACCAGGCCCATATGAAACATACCAAGCAGTGCCCATATACTACCACATGCCCTTAGGTCTTCTCATAATACCCTCAACACCGCCCACCATTACTAACATGATTCCCACAACACCCACTAAAATGGAGGATAGACTTGTAAAATTAGAACACATGGAGAATCTTCACTTAGTGGAACAACTGCAAGAGAGGAATCCAAATAATGCTACTACTAAAGGAGAAATATCTTGTACACAATGTATGGGATAAGGGCATACTAATGCCTAGTGCGCAACACTAGACAATTCAAATTTTTGTGTTGATTTGCAAGAGATATTGGCATATTGTGGCAAACTACAGAACATTGCAAAGACACCAAGAACCATGAGAAGAGAGAACACATGTTGTAGACATTTTCCTGTAGCATAACAACTTCAACTAACATTTACATGACTTGACTTTCCAAGGAGGAAAAGGAAATAGACAAGGATAAAGTCTACTTGGCCCAAATATATGTTGTCACATTTGCAATGAGAACCACAATGCAAATAAGTGTGCTTATAAGCCTACTTGCTACTTGTTCTGCACAAGAGCACATATAATGGCAGAGTGCTCCAAGTTTCAGAATTTCATCATCGAGGTTCATGGAGTGCATGTACAAAATAAACAACAAAATCCTCATATCCTTAATCCTCATGGATCTAACAAGAACATGCACTTCGTTGCAATCAAAGAGGACTCCTTGGAAGGAGATGTATTTTCATAAAATTTCATGCTCCCATGGAGGCAAACATCTTTCTTACTATGCAATCCTCCACTTATGCAGTGCCAGATCTAGCAAGCAATCCGTCTTCCATAAGCTACTCCTCCATAGAGATTGATGATGAACCTCTTTGGGAGGATACTTCATAGCCAATCTTGGAGATGTACCATGCTGTGGTTCCCACATTTGAAATAGTGGCAAAAAAACCTTCTAGTTTGGTCATTCACAACTATGACCTTTTAGCATACCTGGCTAACACTAGGGCAAATATTACCCTCTATAACAATATGGAGTTTAGCGACGAAGTCAGTTGGCCTCACGAAGTAACACATAAGACAAATTAGCCTAGAATATTCCGGAAGTATCTAGGAAGCTTCTTTGGAAGCTTCCTGGTTAGCTTAGCTTGCATCTTAAGTAAGTAGCTTCTAGAAGAAAGCTTCTAGAAGCTTCCAACTAGCTTAGCTTGCACTCTAAGAAAGCGGCTTGAGGAAGCTTCTTGAGAAGCTTCTCAAGGGCCTTGTATGCTACCTATAAATACCAAAGCCAAAGCTCATGCTAGGCATTCGGAGTTTTCCCTCATTCAAGTGTCCCAATGTGAGTTTCCACTCTCCTATTTCTCTCCTCGGATTTGGTCTTTTACATTGGTATCAGAGAAAGAATGGGATGGATGGAATTTATGGACCACCAAATCCACTTCCACCAAATCCACTTCCACCAAACCATTGGGACTTTCATGTCCAGATATTACCAAAGCATCGTTTCACACAATTCATCACCTCGCACTTTGGGCAGGATTTTCTACATATGATCACCGTGTTAGAGGAACCTTTGATACTTCCAGTTGTAACTTATGGAGAATGGTGGACGTGTTGTATCTATGTGTTAATCAACTAGGTAAAATGAGTGTAGTGGAATAGAGTAGTAGCGATGGCGGCAATACCGGATGTTATCCTTACAATGCAACAACAAATCGAGCATCTTACTTGATTGTTGGATGAACGAGACCAGCAACGACGAGAACAGATAGACAGAGCACCAGTTTGAGATGGAGAAGATTACATTCGATTTCCAAAACCCAAGGTGTTTGAAGGCAAGAATCTTCCAAGCACTATGGAGAATTTTGTGTTTGATTGCGAACGTTACTTTGAAGCCACCAATCTTCAAGACGAGCGGAACAAATTCTCTTGGCTTCTAGCCAATTGGATGGCGTGGCAAAACTTTGGTGGCGATTTTGAGTAGAAAGAGCTGAACGACAAATTGTTACACCAATTTTGACATGGGCAGAATTCAAAGATGCAATACTTGGTTGATTTCAAACAATAAATGCCACCCGAGCCGCACGAGATAAATTGGCGGAGTTGAGGAAGATTGGCTCAGTGAGAAGCTACATCACACAATTTCAGAACATCATCATGCAAAGTCCAGATATCCAAGAAGGTGAAGTTCTGGATCGATTTCTGCGAGGATTGAAGTCACAAACCAAATTGGAGGTGACCATGCAGGAGCCACAAAACATAGAAGAAGCTATGCAATTGGCTGAGTGTTTTGATTCCTTGGTTGCGACAAATTGGTCTCGACCTCGACTTGCACAAAGCCTACCAGTACACTACACACGAGTGGAAGAACCGATACTAATGGAGATTGATGCTATCCAATGAAGACCACTTGGCATAGCAAATAGAGAAAGATTATGACAAAATGGAGGTTGCTTTTATTGTCACCAAGTTGGACATCGCATTGCATGTCCACTTCGGAATGGGCGATCTTGACAAGTTGCCCAGATGGAGTTTGTGGAAAAGAATGATCAGGGAAACAAAGAATCCCAATAGGAGATTTTGAGCCGCCTACTGGGAGCTTGATTAGTTCCAATGGGATTGAAGGCTCAACCTATGCAAGTTTGCTTCACTTGCAAGGTACAATATCTAATCGGGGTTGTAGGATTTTGGTTGATTTTGGAAGTTCAGAGAATTGCATGTCTATGCAAGTAGCAAAGGAATTGGGTATTCCTATCAAGCCAGTGATTGGAAGTAGTTTGATGATGGCGGATGGTAGAAAAGGTTCTGCATTCCGCACCTCGCATCCTGTTACCTTCAAGATTGGGAAGGAGTATTTGGAGTGTATGAGGTTTGTAGTGGCACCTCTAGACTATGATATCATTCTAGGTCTACCTTGGCTTGAACATCATAAGGTTCAATTCGATTGGACCCGACGTCAAATTCAAGTACAACACCAAGGTAGGAATTTCCGATTAGGTTGTCTGGCACCTCTAAGTAAGACGCCTAAGAATAGTTAGTCCCAAGATGGGAAATTTGTTGAGAAGGTAGCCATAGAGCAAATCTGGAAGGGAGATGAGTCCCAAGATGGGAAGTTTGCCAAGAAGGCAACCATGGAGCAAGCTTGGAAGAGAGATGAGTCCCTAGAAGGGAAGTTTGTTAATGAAGCAGCCATAAAGCAAGCTTTGGAGGAAGATAAGTCTGTATTCACGGTGTGGATCAAGCAGATTGCATAAGAACAATCTGAGGAGGGCCAAGTGCCGCATCAAGCAATGGTTGATCGGATAGTTCAAGAGTTTGCAGATGTGTTTCCGGATGATCTGCCAAAGGGATTACCCTCTGATCGAGGTATGCCCTTCAAGATCGAGTTATTGCTAGGGAGTACTCCAATGAGTAGACCAATCTATCGGCTCTCACCAAAGGAGTTGGAGGAGTTGCGAACAACACTTACAGAGTTGTTGGAGAAGGATTTCATACGACATAGTACCTCTCCATGGAGAGCACCGGAACTATTTGTTCCAAAGAAGGATGGAGGACTTCGTTTCTATATTGATTACCGTGGGCTCAATAAGCAAACCGTGAAGAATGCATATCTCTTGCCTCGGATTGATGACTTGCTTGATCAATTAAGTGGAGCACGCTACTTTTCCAAGCTAGATCTTCATAGCGGCTATTGGCAAATTCCTATTTAAGGAGAGGACGTGCAAAAGACTACCTTTCGCACAAGGTATGGACATTTTGAGTGGAGAGTTCTACCTTTTGGACTCACTAATGCTTCAACGGCCTTCATGGATCAGATGCATCAGGTGTTGGAGGGACTATTGGATCAGTCCGTGGTAGTGTTCTTAGATGATATCTTAATCTATAGTAAGACGGAGGCAGAACACAGGAATCATGTGCGAGAAGTCCTAAGACGACTACGACAGTGGAAATTTTACTGCAAGAAGTCAAAGTGTGCTTTTTGGTAGAAGGAGGTTACCTTCTTGGGTCATAAGATCTCATCAGAGGGGATCAAGATGGAAGAAGAGAAGATCAAGGCCATTATTGATTGGCCTACCCCAAAGGATGCTACCAAAGTACGAGCATTCAATGGATTGGCCAGTTTTTACTGACGGTTCATCCACTATTATGCTCACGTGGCTGCACCATTGATTGACCTCTCAGGAAAGAACTCGAGCTTCCAATGGACCACCAAGCATGAAGAAGCATTCCAGAAGTTAAAGCATATGGTGTCTTCAAGACCCATTCTTCAACCATATGATCCTCAACTACCTTGTGTGGTTGATTTTGATGCTTCTAACTTTGCAATTGGAGCTGTGTTGCAACAAGAATTTCCAGATGGACTACATCCTATTGCCTTTGTGTCTCATTGACTAAATACAGCTGAAAGAAATTACTCTGCTCAAGATCGGGAACAACTTGCAATGGGATATGCCACCAAGGTATGGAGGCATTATCTCTTGGGGAAACAAGTGATCATGCAAACTGATCACAAGCCATTGTTGCAGACCTTACATCTAGAGCACATGAAGAGTCAACATCACCGATGGGAAGAGCAACTCCAATTGTTCAACATCAAACTTGAGTACAAACCAGGTTGGTTCCATGTCATCCCTGATGCTCTATCACGATGACCTGATTTGAAGTCTCTTCCTCTCATCGCGGTAGCAATTACGACGGTGTCAATTGATCCCAAGATTCATAATGAGTTTCGGTTAGCTCTACAGCGAGATCCCTTCTTCCAAATGGTACATGGTCGGCTAACAATAGGTGACAAGGAGTACAACACCTTCTCCTTCAAGGAAGGACTTCTATTCCATGCGGACCGGATCTATGTTCCAACCAAAGGTGATCTTCAACTTGTGCGCCTTCAAGAAGCCCATGATTTACTATCGCTGGTCACATGGGTGTGGACAAGACCTTGGGTACCCTCCAACATCAATGGTGGTGGCCCAACATGACATAGGATGTTTGAGAATTTGTCCGATCGTTTGAGAGCTGCCCACGTAACAAGGCCAGCAACCAAAAGCCGGGTGGACTCCTTCAAACGCTTGCCGTTCCATCAGCTCGTTGGGAGCATGTGAGCTTGGATCTCATCATATCCTTGCCAAAGACAAAACAAGGACACACCGCCATCGTGGTGTTTGTGGATAAGCTTAGTAAGCAAATCCACTTGGCACCAACCTATGATACAGTGGATGCTCCAACCTTAGCGCAAATCTACTTTGACAATGTTTTCAAGCATCATGGAATGCCATGTGTGCTCATCTCCGACCGTGATCCTTGCTTTATCGGGAAGTTTTGGCAAGCACTGTTTTAGATACTCAGCACCAAGCTTGCTTTGTCCACGGCCTATCATCCTCAAACTGATGGACAAACCGAACGTGCAAATCGCACATTGGAGGATATGTTGCATGCCTTTGTCAATGTCCACCATACCAATTGGGATGAATGTCTTGCTGTTGCCGAATTTGCCTACAACAATTCCAAACAGGCAAGCACCGGATTCTCTCCTTTCTTTCTCAATTTTGGCCAAGATCCGCTTGTTCTAGATTCTCTTCTTGCTTCCCCTCCATCTTAGGTTCCTCATACTTCCACATTCTTGACCACTATATCCCAATCTCTCCAACAAGCCAAGTCTCACCTCCTTGTTGCTCAGAATCGCCAAAAACAATATGCGGACCACCATCGTCGCGATCTCACCTTTGAAGTTGGTGATAAAGTCATGCTATCCTCTAGTAACCTCCCTCTCCCACTTGATACCCAAGTTTGTAAACTTGCTCCTAATTGGATAGGACCCTTTGATATCACCCAAATTGTCTCTCCTGTTGCTTATCGTCTTGTCTTGCCTTGTCACATGCGTATCCATCTTATCTTTCATGTTTCCAAGTTGAAACCCTTTGTTCCTAACCCCTCTTCCTTTTCCTCTCAAATCCAACCTCCCCCTCTTCCTATCCCTATCAATGATCATGAGGAGTATGAAGTTGATCGTATCCTTGCGTGTCGCCACATTCAACAAGGCCGTCGCCAACATACGGAGTACAAGGTCCTTTGGAAAGGATATCCCCTTCATGATGCCACCTGGGAACCTCTTTCTCACCTCCAAAATGCACAGACAGCCATCCAAGAATTTGAAGCTTCACTGGCGATGAGGACGTCACCAACTAGCGGCGGGGGAATATGTAACAATATGGAGTTTAGCGATGAAGTCAATTGGGCTCACGAAGTAACACATAAGAAAAATTAGCCTCGAATATTCCGGAAGTATCTAGGAAGCTTCTTGGGAAGCTTCCCGGTTAGCTTAGCTTGCATCTTAAGTAAGTAGCTTCTAGAAGAAAGCTTCTAGAAGCTTCCAACTAGCTTAGCTTGCATGCCAAGTAGGCGGCTTCTAGAAGGAAGCTTCTTGAGAAGCTTCCTAGTTAACTTGGCTTGCACTCTAAGAAAGCGGCTAAAGGAAGCTTCTTGAGAAGCTTCTCAAGGGCCTTGTATGCTACCTATAAATACCAAAGCCAAAGCTCATGCTAGGCATTCGGAGTTTTCCCTCATTCAAGTGTCCCAATGTGAGTTTCCATTCTCCTATTTCTCTCCTCGGATTCGGTCTTTTACACCCTCGAATAACTTTGCAAGGTAGCCCTTATAGAGCACCAAAAGCATCAAACTGTAATACTCTGAGGATAGGAGACCTGAAGAGAGACACACCATGAGAAACACACACTTTCACACTCAAACTCCGATGCCCCAAAGGAGCACCTTCTCTTTATTATTTAGGCAAAGCGGATCTCCTTCAATGAAGCTCCACCATAAGATTAGGTACATAGATAGGTGACATGTCAGCAAGATCCACCCTTGGATTACTTACTTGGATGGATGACATGTTGGTCCTGGTCATATATGGTTGTTCAAACAAGCTTTGACCGGAGGGAATCTTTTAGGGAATCTTCTTGTAGGAATCTCAGAATCACGTGGGTGAGGTACCATTGGAAAGCTCTCGATGAGAAAAATCAGGGGGGAGGAAAGGCGAGCCTTTCCTCTATTGGGGGGGGGGAATTGCACATTTTCAAGGCCTAATTCATCCATTTAGGCCTCCGAAATTGCCTTCAAAGATTTCAGGCATATTTTGATTCCAACTCTATCAGTAGAAGTCGCCTTTTGGTGAAACCTCTTTCTGATCTATTTAGTCCATCCTATGTAAAATTCTTCCTGATGTTACCAACCCGATTCTCACCTTCAAATGATATGTCTAGCTATTGGTTCCAAGGTTTTCAAATCTATTTTGGTTTTTTGCCCTATAAGTAGAAGTACCCTTTTGGTGATACTTCTATCTGATCTATTTTGACCATCATGTGTAATATCATTCTAGATATTACCAAACCAAATTTCACATCTAGATCATATGGCTAGCTCTTGGTATTACAAACCTCCCTCCTTTTAAGACGCAATGTCCTCGTTGTGCAACTATTGCTCAAAAGCTTGCACCAACACCGGTGCATGTGTCAAATTGGCAGCGGGTTCCTAGGTTGCTTCAAAGAGGGGGTAACCATTCCACTGGACAAGATAATCCACCCATGGATGACGAGTACGACGCATGCGTTTTTGGAGAATACACTCCACTTCATATTCCTCGTTGCTATCAACGAGTGTCAGGCAAGGTCGAATGTCTTGTGTGGAATGACCCAAGCCTGATCGGGGAGCATATCTACATAGGAGGGAAACATGGAACACTAGATGGATCTTCATGTGTGGTGGTAGCTCAAGGTGATAGGCCACAGCGCTGACTCGACGGAGAATTGAGAAAGGCCCAATAAAACGAGGTTTGAGCTTACAAGGTCCCACTAATGTGAGGTTGGTTGTCGATAGCCACACCTGATCCCCAACATTGAACTCCATGTGTCTACGGTGTGCATCAGCATACTACTTTTGGCAATTTTGTGCAATCTATAATTTGTGCTTTGCGCTCTCCCCCCCGTGTTGGATTCTAGAAATAAATGTGTTGACTGTATCGACCTTGGTAGCCACCGGACGGATCTTCATCAAGCTGAAAGGTGTGAAGGGATGCTCCCCATACATGAGAAAGAACGGAGTGACCTAGGTGGATGCATTCACTGAATTTTTGTAAGCGAATTCCACCAACGGGAGTAGGGTGTCCCACCTCCCTTGCTCTTCTAAGGTGAAGCCGCGTAACATGTCTTCAATAGTGCGATTAGCCCGCTCTGTTTGTCCATCTGTTTGTGGGTGGTAAGCTGTGGACATGGCCAACTTGGTTTCAAAGAAACCAAAGAGGGTGTGCTAAAATAAATTGGTGAATTGAGTACCCCTATCGGTGATGAGTACTTGAGACAAGCCATGGTGAGAGAAGACTGCATCTAAGTATAATTGAGCAAGTTGTGGAGCAGTCACCTCCTTTGTGGTAGGGTGTACATGAAATCATTTTGCTGAGCCGGTCCACAAAGACCACGATGGAGTTGAATCTAGACGTGGTCTTGGGTAAATCACAGACAAGATCCATACACACCTATTCCCAACGTTGTGTAGGAGTGGGGAGAGGTTGCAAGAGAGTGGGGAGAGGAGCTTGATTAGAAGCTTTGTTTTGTTGACAAAGTAAGCAACTGCGCACATAGTCCATCACATTGTTGCTTATCTTGGGCTAATAGTAATGGCGCTGGACTGCATCCAAGGTCTTGTCCACTCCAACATGACATGCAATGGCCAAATCATGACATTCCGGGAGAATGGTGGTGTGCAATTTTGGGACATTTGGAATTCATAATCTGCCATCACAAAAGGTGAGTCCTTGGGTGCTGGTGATGCCTTTGGATGATTGCCCTTCTACAATTTGTGGATCAGTTTTTGTAGCCGCCAAAATCTCTAGCCAGAATTAAGGGTTAATCTGAACCTCTACCACCAAGTTGTTTGCCATTAGCATGCGGGTGAATGCATCTGCAAGTTGCTTCTTACCTTCAACGTAGGTGATTGTCATGTTGAAGCGTTGTCGCCACTCTGCCCATCAAATCTGGCAACGAGATAGATCCTTCTGCATCTTGAGGTAGACTAGGGATTTGTGGTCTATCTCTACCACAAATGCCTTCTCGCTCAGATAGTGCTTCCAATGCTTGGTTGCTAGGATGATGGCCAACTCTTCTTGTTCTGTGGTGTGGTAGTTACGCTCTGCCGGTAACAACTTTCGGGAGAAATAGCAATGGGATGCCATCCATTATGCCACTCTTGTTGTAGGACTGCTTTGATTGCTATGCATGATGCATTTGTAGCCAACTTGATTGGACATTTTGGGTCATACCACTTCAAGATTGGTGCATGTAGCAAGGCGGCTTTCAATTCTTGAAAGGTCAACTCTTGTGCGGTTCTCCATGTCCACTTCTTCCCCTTGCCAAGCAGTGCTGTTAAAGTCTGTGCAACCTTGGAGAAGTCCTTGAAAAATTGACGATAGAATCCCGTCAAACCCAAGAAGTTCTTGAGTTGAGTCTGATCTTCTGGGGCACTCCATTTTTGAATGACCTCTATTTTATCTGTCAATACTTGAATACCCTCTGCACTTACTCTATGCCCCAAGTAGTCTACTTCAGACTTGCCAAACTCACACTTTGAGATTTTGGCATACAATCGATTCTGTCTTAGAATCTAGAGGACTTCTTGTAGATGCTATTTGTGTTCCGTCATCATGCTATTGTATACTAAGATGTCATCAAGGAAGATGATGACAGAATTATCCAAATATGGACAAAATATGTCATTCACTAGACTCATGAAAGTGGCAGGTGCGTTGGTGAGACCAAAAGGCATCACGAGATACTCAAAGTGGCCATACTTGGTTCAAAAGGCAATCTTGTACACATCTTCCTCTGCAATTTGGATTTGATTGTAATTGCTCCGCAAATCTAGTTTGGTGAAGTGTCTTGCTCCATTGAGTTGATCAAATAGATCATCCATGCGAGGTAAGGGGTATTTGTTCTTCACTGTTTGTTGATTGAGACCCCGATAGTCAATGCACATGTGCATTGTACCGTCTTTCTTCTTCACAAACAAGACCGAAGCTCCATATGGTGATACACTAGGTTGGATGAACCCTTTTTGCAGCATATCCTCAATTTGATTCTTGCACTCCTCCAACTCATGAGGTGATAGGCAATATGGGGCCTTACAAGGAGGTGTCTTCCTCGGGAGTGTCTCAATTTTATGATCTACTCTCCTTTTTGGTGGTAGTCCTGAGGGTAGACCATCAGGAAAGACATCTTGAAACTCATTTATGATATCCTTCAATTTCTCAAGAATTTGTCCCTTGAGTTGTGCACTCTAGACTTCTCTTATTAGACCCATGAAACACCTATCAGTCTTATAGATAGTTGTTGTCCCTATGACATAGAGAGGCAATTCTTGCCTATGTGATTTTTCTTTAACCCCAATGATCTACCATTGGTGGGTTCTCCCTACTTTCTTCCTCCAATCTACCATAAGGTTGTAATGCTCCATCCATGGCATACCTAAGATTGCATCATAATGAGCTAATTGTAATCACCACTCAATTGCTTCTTGATATTTTCCTATAGAGAGTGTTACCCGCCTGGGTAATGATTCAATCCTCTCTGTTTGTCCATTAGGTAACTCTACTTCTTCACTCTCATCTCTCTATAGATCCATTCCCAATCTTATTGCAATAAAGCGAGATAGGAAATTCTCTATGGCTACCGGATCTATTAATACTCTCACTTGATTGCCTTCAATCAATTGTGTGGTTGCCTTTTGGTACCTTTGTGCGCTTGTCTTCTTCCTTCCCTTGCTTTTTTGCTTCCTTATTGAGCCAATAAGGCTGCGGGGTACATTTAATGGCGATCTTTGTTTTTCAAAGTGATTTCAACCACCTCCTCTTCAATGCGTCTCTCCATGTTGTTCAAAGATCACTTGTATGAAGGTCGAGGGCCTTTGGGAAGTCGATCACAATAGTTGGTAGATATATGCCCAATACGACCACAATTGTAATAACGGTGTTATTATCCTCAAGTTTCTTCTCCTCGTGGGACTCTATCTCTCCATTCTTCTACCCGTTCCCATTCTCCTTGAAGTGGTCATGCTCCTTGGTCTCAAAATCAAAGGTTACCCAGTTCCATTGGTACTAGTCCACCCATGGGTGGCATTTCTGAACAATAATGTTGAGGTGGAACTACTCCTTCACCTCCACCTAATGCTCTTGCTATTCTTTGCACACAAGCAATGGCTTCAAATATCGTGCGAGGATTTTGTACCATGACTTCTTGGTGAACCTGCTCCTTCAACCCTCATTTGAAATTGTCAAGAGCCTCTGTTGGACTCATGTCGGTTATTGCGACTTGTAGATCCAGAAATGCCTCCACATACTCTTGTATGTTGTTCTTGTGTTTTAATCCCCATAGTCGGATCCGGGCCATCTGCATAGAATCCACCAATTGGAAATTCTTTAGCAATCCTTCTTGCATTACTGTCTATGTGACCTCTCTTCTCTTGGCCAACATGGATCATTCCCAAGCGTCATACCATGTGAGGGCTTTATCGGTCAAGTACCCACATGCAAACACGCATGCAGCATGCTCGGTGATCTTGGTTAAGAACAACCAAAAATATCGATTCATTCTCAAGATCCAATTCTCCACTACTCCCATCGTACACTGCTCCTTGTAAGACTCAATGTTGCAGGTCTTCTTCATTCGGAGTAGTAATGTGGCTTCATCATTGATAGGGTTTGTAGGCACGGGTGCCTCTCCAAGTACTTCAGTCGCAATTATTGGATTCTGATACGGCTCTTCTTCTTGCATTGCTTGATCATTCCTGAGGGTCTGCACTTGACTTTGTAACGACTCCATGGTCATCTTAATCTCTCAAAATTTGTTCAACATCCCTTGCATTCCTTGCACTAACTCTTGCAACTACGGATCCATGGTTCTTGTAACACTCGATTGCTATACCCTAAAATTCAATAGAGAGTTAATATGATCACTCTGGAGGGTGCACAAACTATTGGAACTACCATTGGGACCTCAAAAGCTACCACTCATTGGTAATATTCCTCACCAAAATTCCTGACCACAAAATCCCTAAACATCACTTTTGGTCTCACTATATAACAAATTTCTACTTGAGTGTTAAAAGAGAAAGGATTTGGGACATTCAAATCCATCACAACAAAACGTAAATTTTCAAATCCCACTCTCTATCGTAAATCACTACAAGTAAAATCATTGGGTTTGGCGAATTCATTATTGTATCCATGAACTCTACTCAGAAGTGAAAAACCAAATACACTCTCACTTGCTCGTGTTGAATTTACATAATCTTGATGTTGAATGGATTCAAGAATGGAAAGCGAGGCACTGCATATTGTCCTCATGGAGCATCTATTCTATCCTCCTAATCTACCAATTACATCATAATGTCTCTCCTCCAAATTACTTAGTCTTAGTAGCCCATGTTCTTCCAAGAGAGGTGATCCGCTCTCTTGGACAATACCAGCTCTGATACCATTGTAATACTCCGACAATAGGAGACCTGAAGAGAAACACACCATGAGAAACACACACTTTCACACTAAAACTCCGATGCCCAAAGGAGCACCTTCTCTTTATTATTTAGGCAAAGCGGATCTCCTTCAATGAAGCTCCACCATAGGATTAGGTACATAGATAGGTGACATGTCAGCAATCTCCACCCTTGGATTACTTACTTGGATGGGTGACATGTTGGTCCTGGTCCTATCTGGTTGGTCAAACAAGCTTTGACCGGAGGGAATCTTTTAGGGAATCTTCTTGTAGGAATCTCAGAATCACGTGGGTGAGGTACCATTGGAAAGCTCTCAATGAGACAAAGCAAGGGGGAGGGAAGGTGAGCTTTTCTTCTGGTAAGGGGGGGGGGAATTTGCACATTTTTGAGGCCTAATTCATCCGTTTAGGCCTCCGAAATTGCCTTCAAAGATTTCAGGCATATTTTGATTCCAACTCTATTTGTAGAAGTCACCTTTTGGTGAAACCTCTTTCTGATCTATTCAGTCCATCCTGTATAACATCCTTCTACATGTTACCAACCCAATTCTCACCTTCAAATGGTATGTCTAGCTATTGGTTCTAAGGTTTCAAATCTATTTTGGTTTGTTGCCCTATAAGTAGAAGTACCCTTTTGGTGATACTTCTATCTGATCTATTTTGACCATCATGTGTAACATCATTCTAGATATTACCAAAACAAATTTCACATCTAGATCATATGGCTAGCTCTTGGTATTACACAAACACTCTTGTTTAAAAAGCATCCTATAGTGCCTTACAGCAACCCAACAAATGAACTGATTCTCCCAAGCACTTGCACTCCCATAACTTCAACCTCACCTACAAGAAGCCCACAACTTACAAGTAAAAGAAAATTGCCGACTACAAGAAGACCTGAAACCTCTTTGATAAATGAGGTGATAGATGAGCATAAGGTGTTATATATGAAGGTCCATGACTCTAATATTGCCATAACCATAGAAAGTAGTGTCATCCTAAATTTTCAAATCAACTTAGGCTCCTCTACCAATATAATGACAAAGGGAGTTATGCAAACATTAGGATTGTAAGGCATGACTAAAATTTTGACCCTCCTTGGAATGGCTGATAAAAGAAGACACTATCCTATTAGGATGTTAACAAAGTACCAACACTCATTGGTTAGCAAAAATTTATAGTGGATTACTTGGTCATGGATACCCCTCCTCAGGCACATTTTCAACTGTTGTTGGGAGTCCTATGGTTGGTAGATGCGGATGCAATTACTTCATGGAAAATTGTAAAGTTAACTTTTAGGAAGAAGTCAAATCACATTGCTCTTCAATGTACCCTACCAATCAGAATTCCAATTTGGATTAGGAAGGAAAACCAAGGTTTGAGATTGATGCATGGAACCCCACTTATACTAATAGTGATCAGTAGATTGTGGATATTATTGCTCACTATCTATTTATAATTGAGAAAGAGAGGAGTGGTTATGGTGCATCCAAGGTTAGAATGATGATAAACTCATCTGTTCCTCTCCCCACATCACCTACCAAACTCATAGTTGTAGTTGATAAACTAGTTGTTGAGACATTTGCACCAATACTTCTCAACATCTTCAACACAAGTCTCAAAAATTCTCACTACAAATCCCAAGTTACAATATATGCTAGAACACGTGCATATTAACTTGTCCTCTTTCTACTTCTAGATCAAGGATAATATAAGCTTTCAAGATGATAGAACCAATGATGAATGTTTCCACCTCACTGACAATCTTGCAAATGATACTATCATTCCCAAGGATTAAAAAATAGACTTCCTGTGGGATGACAAGACTTCCTAAGCAAGTTCTGGAGAGACATGCTTGTAGAATGCAATGTGTGGGATGCAAGGTATGAATGATGTGGGAAACTCTCCAAACCACACCATTGCTACCACCACCAAAAAATCATCCCAAAGAGAAATACAAAAGAGTGTGAAGTTCATCAGACCATACCAATCCAAAATTGCCTCACTACTTTTGAGACAAACCTCCAAAACATGCAGCAGAGACAATTTGTGTACAATTCTAGGTCATGGATAAAGTCAAGATCTAAATATCTCCCATGAAAAAGAGGCTCCTAAATATGTTTGGTTGAATACCAATGTGGACATATGATACCTACATTTTTCATTTTTGACGAGTTTTGAAGAAAAAGTTCATTGTTGAAACAAAATTGAACCCAAGTGGAGAAGAAACTAAGAGAAACATGTGTTTTGATCCAACCCAAGGAAGTCAAATTTGCATCAAAGGAAGAAGAACTTGGATTGGGTTGAAGGATGGTAGATCCAAAGTAGGGTTACTTTGCATCGGAATGAAAGTTGTAGGTCAGGATTATTGTAGGGCATGTATCTCAATAACATGTCCAACATGTAATTGAGATAATCCAAATCATGCATGCTATATCTCGTTGGAAGCATCTCTTTCAAGGCTTATTTTTTTGCCACCAAAATTGCAGATTTTGGAGGTTTGTGACAGAAGTGACAAGCATTTGAAGTTTCTAGAGTATATATATAGAGTAGTTGAGTACTTTGGGTGTATAGACTTTGGGTATAGAGACTTTGGGTGTAGAGACTTTTGATGAGAAGCTACTTTACCTCAAGATAAAGGTGGCTCAATTTGATGTTGTCAGACATCCAATGTAGGTGACTTTAGGGGTGTTCCTAGAGTCATCCAAGGAAGTTTGAGTAGGGAAAGAAGAAAGTGTTAGGATACCTATGACCTTAATTTCAATTCAGACTCAAGATAGGATAGAAATAGAAGAGGAAATTGTAGTAGTGGATGAACCCAAAGTGTAGGAGACAAGGAAGAAGAAGGCAAAGGATAGAGAATTGAACAATCTTCCCAATCTTGCAACCACCAAGAAAATCATCCCAAAGAGAAATGCAAAAGAGTAAGAAGTCTATTAGACCATACCCAATTCAAAATTGCCACACTACTTTCAAGACAAACCTCCAAAACACACAACAAACACAATCCATTTACAATTCCAGGTCATGGACAAAGTCAAAGATGTAGATATCTCCCATGAAAACAAGGCTTTTAGTATGTCCGGTTGAATACCAATGTAGGCACTAGCAAGCATCCTATATATCAAGAACTCTTTCAAAAATTTAGAGATGTCTTTGCCTATCATTATATAGAACTGATAAGATGTGAAACCTTAAACATGTTAGCATCACATATTGCTATGTATAGATGCTATTTCCGTTTGATCTAAACCATATAGATTGAACCCCATCTACTTCTGAAAGGTACAAGAGGAACTAAACAAATTGCTTAATTGTAGGTTCATCTATCTTGTAGGTGAAATTGAGTGGGCATTGCCAATCCTAGTAGTCCCAAAATAGCTATGGGAAAAGTAAGGATTGGCATGGATTCCACAAACTGAATCCCTAGATTATACCTACCCTTTCCTAGAATTCTCGCCCCACATTTCAAACATTGGAATACAAGTGGTACTCATGAAAGACATATTCAAAAGCTTTTATAGGAGCTTTCTCTATCCAACAACTCACAATGATAAGGATAGTTCCAAGAAATGATTGCCATTACAATTGTAACAAGACTCATTCAAGGAAAAGATGTCACCACACATGGGATGCTTTGGGTGCTAACATGAAATAGTACCAAGCAGAATATGACCCTTCATATCCAATTGACAGGCAACATGTTTTGCATGGAAAATTTAAATGATTTTAGGAAGGTGCGACGTTTGACAAGGACCTGATTCCAACAAAACCCCCAAGGAACTCAAGTCACTACCATTTTGTTATTTACAAATCTTGAGTAGTGAAAATCTTGAATCTTGCATGAGCTAGAATGTAAGAATTCAAATGTTTGAGAAAAGTCACTATGGGAAAGTAGACCAGACAAAGAAAATCAGTTGTAGGAACAAAGTTGTGAAAGGAGGAATTGGGAAATACATGCAAGAACTTGGGTTGAAAGTGATTGCAAGAGCTCTCTTAGACCAATAAGACCAAACAAGACAAGAAATTATTGCTACTCTTACTTGGGAACTGAGTTCCTTAGCCGACAACTAGCACAAGGATAGAGCAACATTGACTAACACCCTCAAAAGGGTTTACAAACAAAATTTTAGGATTAGAAAGCTATGCTAACCAAAAGCAAGTTAGAGAGAGGTTATTAGCAAGGGAAAGAGAAATCCTAAGAGACAACAACAACGTGGCACCACAAAAGAACACCAAACAAGAGATGCAAATCTACATTCAATCTGGCTACTTGTGCAACTTTAACAATGTAGATCTTGCAATAAAGGAGAATATGGAGGATTGAAAGCTTTAGAACTTTGTAGCCCATAAGTTCTCTTTGCCAATAGGAGAAGAGCTCCCAAGGATTTTAGCAATTGTAGAAAAAATCCAAGTAGAGTCCAAAGTAATACACATATACTTGTTCCCATACTAGGTGACTCCAAAAGTTTTGTTGCAATTCCTATCACAAAGGATATAATATGGGATGTATTCTCACAAGGAATGAGGGATGGACAATATTCTCTTAGCTTGGAGGGAATTTTGTCTAAGCCCACAACACTTATTAGGGCTTCTATTTCTAAACACTATTGATGGTCTTGCAAAAATCATGAATAAAATGGGTTCCCAATGGCTATAATCACACATCTACCTCTTTTCTATGCCATGAATAATTTTTATTGGCTCAAAGGTAGGCAAGAAAATTCATCCTTTTTGAGTGAATCAATAGTGGACTGTAATACCCATTTATGTATGTGTGTGGTATTGTGATATTTAGCTTGGTATTACAAGTACTTGAGAGATATTATTTATATAGAGATAAAGGATGATTCTACATTAGTCATGATAAGCTAAAGTTAGTCATAGCTAAGATAGAGGGGACCTTACTTTAGAGGAAGTAGAAAAGATGAGCACCACTATTTTGGATTTTAGTGTGTTGACTTGGTATTATTCTTAGGTGTTTGGCTTTGAGGAAAGAGTTGAGAACTCTTGGGCCCGCAAGCCTTTTTGTTTTGGATTCTTCTTTAGTCCAAGGATAGCCCATATGAAAGAATCCTTGACTTAGTGGTTGAGTCAAGATAAGACCACATGCTTAGGGGAATATGCCCATGTGAATGGATATTCCTTTATAATTTTTGACTTTACTTGACTTTTAGCCTAGTAACTTGAGTTACTCCAGTAATTAGTAACTTTGGTGCATAACTATTTCACAAGTATATAAACAAGGGATGAGGAGGTACTCATCATCCTTTCATTTGCAACTATCTCTCTCTCATTGAGTTCTCTAGTGAGCAATGTCTTGAGTCTTGGAGTGTTAGCCTTGGAGGAGTATGATGGAGTTGGGGTTCCTTGCCTTCTAAGTCCATGGTGCACTACCATAATAGCCATTAGAGGTTCATCTTGAGTGAGAGACAGCAAACTCACATTTTTGGTTCCGTTGCCGGGACCTCTCTAGAAGGCAAGATAATGTTCCGCATTCAATTGTACATTAGGCAAAAGGAGACTATGAGAGCTCACTTGGAGAGAACATTAGGAGAAGAGAGGGCTGAACTTATGTTAGAGAACCAAGATCTATTTGTATACCATGTAGTTCATTATGATGTCTTTGAGGTGATTTTGTACATCTTATACACATGAGAGGAATTGGAGAGATTGTGTGAGGTGGATTGCAGATTTTGGGGATTAAGGTGATTTTGGGCAAAATCCAAGTTTGAGTTCTGGACTTGAAATTTCTACACATGATAGCTTGGGTTATCTTTAAATTAGTACACTTCAAATTATTGTGAGACCTACTATGCGCACTATGGTAGAAATTTTGAAAGTTGATAGGGTAAAGTGCTCCTACATCTGCATGCTCTCTGGAAAATTGTACAGAGTCTTCCATTTCTTCAATTTTCTATGAATTGTCTTGAAAATTTCAAAAACAATTCAATGCATTTTATCCTACCTGCTGCCACAAAAAGTAGAGAGAGATCGTTCTTGCACAAGGAGTTATGAGTTTTTGAAGTGAGGGGGGTGGTTTTCAGACCAGATCTGAAATATGTGTGCTGAATAGAAATGTGTCTAGGCTAAATGGCTAAATGAAAAGATCTGAAATTTTGCAAGGAGAAATGCCCTTGAGTTTTGATCAAGTCCAAAAAATTTCAAAGGACTTTCACATACTGGTTGGGAGATTTGAGTGACATTGTGAGGAAGGGTCAATGCAAAGTGGAGATCTTATGCATGAGGAGTTTGAGAGCAGCAAAAAACATGTTTGAGTGTTTAGATTCATCTTGGGAAAATGGAGGGTCATCAAGAGTGGAAATTGAGATTATGCAAGGTTCTCCAAGGGTTTAAGGTGATTGTAGGGGTGGATTTGAGGAAAAGAGAGTTTACAATAGAATTTGAATTGAGTGTTGAGAGGATCCAAAAACCTACACCACTTGGAGGAAAGAGTGAGTCTAAGTGCTTTCTATGTGGAGAGAAGGGACATAAGGCAAGTTCATGTACATTGACCTTTGAGAGCAAGAGAATGAGGGAAAGGAGAGGCTTACTTGACTTGGGTTTGCATGTTGGATCTTCTTCACCAAGATTAGGAGGGAGAAGATCTAAGACCAAGGAGTTGTGTGAGGTTTGTGGAGTGGAAGGACTTCCAAAAGGACATGAGTGTAGTGGAGTAAAAGCACTTTTGGAGACTTTGGTGAAGGATCTTGGAGAGAGTCTTAGTAAAGCCACAGAAATACTACCACCTTCATCAGCTATTTCTCAAGATTAGTGATGGAGATAATCTTTCAACTTATGGATAAACTATCCATGAGGGTTCGATTAATATGCACTCTAGGATTTGATGTTGCTATAGAAATCTTGGAGCAACCTGAACCTTTTGTGTTCCCTAGGGTGGATTACTATCAAATGGTGTTAGTCATGTACATACTCTATTAGTTATAGAGTGAGAGAAAAGAAAAGAGAAAAAAAATTTGAGAGAAAAGAAAGATAGTGAGAGGTTAAGATGGGGAAACTTCCGGTTTTCTTTGGCAAGGATGGAGAAGATGTGGAGGCCTTTGAGAGAGACTTCAAGAGAGCTTGCATAGGAAACAATGAGAGGAGGAAGAATGAGTGGGCCTCATTATTACCAGATTTCTTTGAGGATGCAGCACTTACATGGTATGAGTCAGAATACCCAAAGAGAGAGAGGAGAGATAGGCAAGAAGAGTCTTGGGAGACTTTGACTTCAGCACTCATTGAGAAATTTCTTCCTGATGAGAGTTATGAGAGATTGATGAGTGAGGTAACCTTTCTCAAGCAAGGAGATTGGAGAGAAAGTGAGGGTCTATGTGGAAAGAGTGGAAAAGTTAGAGTCCAGATTTTGCATAGTGTTGAGGAAGGGTTGGAATGATGTGAAGACTACTATGATTGGCATAGGGGCGATGCTCAACAAGAATTTTGTGGGAGAGTTGAGACCACAAATAAGAAGCAGGTGAGATATGAAAAACCTTCTTCCAAGGTTGAAGCTATCAAAATTGCAGTTCATATGGAGGAGAGTTTGGAAGGGGATGAGAGTGATTTGGTGGTGAAGGAGGTTGAGCATCCTCCTCAAGGATTTGAGTATGGTGGAACTTCTGATACTTTGGTAGCAAGAGTTGCACCCCAAGTAGTAGTTGCTCCAGTTCTTGCACCTCCACCAAAGGATCAACTTCAAACCATCACAGAACAACTTGCGGATCTCAAGATCAATGTGGTGCAACTATGGGAGAAGAGAGAGGTGGATCAGAATGTAGGGAGAAGGTCTAGGAGTTATGGACACTATCCATATAGAGGAGGTCAACCAGCCAAAAATTTCAATGATAGAAATTGTTTTGGTTGTGGAAGAAGAGGCCAAATTGCCCAAATTCCACTTACCATGGAGGAAGGGGTTATGAAGGAGCCAATAGAGGGAAAGAGGGAGGTAGTGAAACCCAAGTGGCTCCTAATCCAAACAAAGGTAAGGGGATAGCATCCATAGATGTGGTGGAGAGCAAGTATGAGAAGGGAGAGTGCTCAAACTCCAAGAGTCTTAATTTGGAGCTTTTGGCTCAAGAGAAGAAGAGAGCTCGTTTTGTAGAGGATATTCACTCTTCTCAAGGATTTACTCCAAGCAAGGATACTCCTATGTCTACTAGGAGCACTTGCACCTCAACACCATCAACAAGAAAGACTCCGAGGAAGAAGTTGGGGATGGAGGATTTCTTGATTTCAAAGCAACAATAGAACTACAATGTGTTCGAGGATGTTGGAAGGCTAACATCACAGTGGGCCAATTGATTGCTTTGAACCCTACCTTGAGAAAGGAGCTTAGAGGTGGTTTGAGTGCTACAAGGAGCAAGAAGAAGAAGAAGGCAAAAGCTTGAGTATCAATGGGGGTGGTGGATGCCAAGCCAGTACCATGGGAGGCTTGTGAATATGCCTCCAAGATTGATGTGAGAGTGAATGGTCACAACATCAAGGATGCATTGGTTGATGGAGGATCAGCAGTAAATGCCATGTCAGAAAGGTTGATGAAGAAGTTGGGTATGATACCCTCAAGACCTTCAACATTTGTGGTGAGCATGGCAAACAAGCAACAAGTTTGACTAGTAGGGGTGATGGATAAAGTGGTAGTTTCAGTTATGGGAGTTCAAAATCTCATGACTTTCCAAGTCTTGAAGGATTCAAGTTATGACTTACTTCTTGGGAGGCCATAATTGAGAGCAGCACGCACAATTGATCGATGGCACAAAGGGTACTTGAGGATTGGGCCATCAAACCATAGAGTCATAGTTCTTGTGACTAACACCACGAACACTTCACATTCAGATACACCATCTTCTGATTATTGAGAATCAGATTCTGAAGAAGGAGCTTCAGGTGTGGACACAAGCATGGAAGAGGAGACTTTCACAGAGGAGGATGAATCTGAATCTGATTCAGATGTATATCCTTTGTGTGCTATGGATTTTGCATCTAAGCCAGAGGTTTTGAAGGACCCAGATAAATCACCATTGACACTTGAGAAGGTAGAGAGAAGGTTAGCTACCCTCAAGTATGGCCAAAATGTTACCAAGGAGGAGAAGGTGAGATTTGAGGAGATTTTCTGCAAGTTCATCCATGTTTTTGCTTTTAGTTACAAGGATTTGAAGGAAGTCACCTTAGAGGAGCACAAGATAGAGGTGGAGTCACATGCAAGACCAATCCGCTAAAAATAACATTGCATTAGCCCACCAATATCTTTGGTTGTGAAGGAGGAGATTGATAAGCTCAAGGAGGCTAGATTTATCCTTGAGGTAGAGAATTCAGAATAGGTGTATCCAATTGTCATGGTGAAGAAAAGAATGGCAAGCTTCGGGTATGTGTGGATTACAAGAAGCTCAATGCTGTTACCAAGAAGGACTACTACCCATTGCCATTCATTGATGAGATCTTGGAGGAGGTTGCAAGTCATGAGAGGTATAGTTTTGGAGATGGTTATAATGGATATAACCAAATCAAGATTGCACCAGAGCATCAACAACTCACCACATTCACCACACCTTGGGGAACTTATACTTTCAAGGTCATGCCTTTTGGGCTTTGCAATGCTCTAGCCACATTCCAACGGTTCATGGACAAGGTATTTGAACCTTTGATTGGGAAATTTGTGAGAGACTTCATTGATGACTTTTGTGTCTATGGGAGCAAGGAGGAGCACTTTGAGCACCTAATCAAAGTCTTGCAACGCTTGGATGAGGCAAATGCATCACTCAACCCAAAGAAGTGCATTTTTGGATGTAAAGAAGGTCTACTTTTGGGGCACATCATCTCCAAGGATGGAATAGTAGTTGATCCTGAGAAGGTGAGGAAAATCTCAAACCTTCCATTCCCTTCAAGCTTGAGAAACTTACGCCAATTCTTGGGGATGGTTGGATACTATAGGAGGTTCATCTTCTCATTTTCCAACAAGGCTTATGCATTGACCATCTACATGAAGAAGGGTGTAGATTACATGGTGATTTTGGAGGACAAGGAGGCTCTCAAAGCTTTTGAGGAGCTCAAACAATCCCTTGTTGTAGCTCCAATTCTTGCTAAACCTGATTGGAGTAAGCCTTTCATCCTCTACATTGATGCTTCTAATGTAGCTGTAGGATGCACTCTTAGTCAATTAGACCAAGATGGGCATGATCATCCAATAGCTTATGCTAGTAGGCAGATGGTTTCAGTAGAGAAGAACTACTCTATCACGGAGAGAGAAGGGTTGGCAGTGATCTTTGGTCTCAAGAACTTTAGACACTACTTGATTGGAGGGAAAGCCACCATTGTCACAGATCACAAGGCTTTGAAGTACATCTTCAACAAGCCTAATGTTGAAGGGAGACTAGCAAGGTGGATGATACTCTTGTCTGAGTATGACTACACCATTGAGGACAGGCCAAGAAAGAAACATGCAAATGCTAATTTGTTATCTAGAGCCTATGATCATGATGAAGATGAGCCAGTGGATGATTCCTTCCCAGATGAGGAGCTCATGACAATCTCAGTCACTCAAGAGGTTCCAATGAAGTACAAGGAGATTGTGGATTTTGTGACAAGAGGTAACTATCCAGAAGGGATGCATGCTAGGGAGAGGAAGGCCCTTGCAGCAAGATCTAGACCTTACACAATGGTGGAGGATATTCTTTTTCACCAAGGAGCAGATGGTCTACTTTGAAGAGCAATGGGTAAGGAAGAGTCTATCCTACTCATAAAGGAGTTTCATGAAGGTTTAGTATGTGGAGGACACTTTACAGGAAAGGTGACTGCTTTCAAGATTCTAGATGTAGGTTACCATTGGAGAAGGACTTTTAAGGATTGTCTTGATTATTGCAAAACTTGTCATGTTTGTCAAGCTTTTGATAGAAAGTCTACATCCACTCCACCACTAAGATCAATTCTATTGCTAGTACCTTTTGAGAAGTGGTGAATTGATGTTGTAAGTCCTTAGTCACGCCATTTGTAGTGCCGCATCTAGATGCTCGGACACTGGAGTTCCAGTGATAGTAGTTAGAGTTATTCTAGCAGTTTCTCAAAGACTACTTTTTGACGGTTAGATTTTGTGTTCGGGGTATTGACTTCATGGTGGGGCCCACCATCACTTTGCACCGTCGAGTGTGCCGTCAGCGGGACCGTTAGGGTTTCAGTGCTAGCTTGAGTCCAGGGGGTATAGTTACTAAGTGAGCTCTAGAGAGCTCACTTCTCTGATGTTGAGCCTTCGAGTTCTTGGCTATGGTGGACAGAGGCCGGTGAGCGTCACCTGGATTCTCTAAGCTTCAGTGGGTGTGGCTTGACTGTAATCAGTGCCCAGTTGTTGGTAGTTTATAGAGTGACAGATCAAGTACTTATCTGAGTTGAGTTAAGTTGAGTGTGGTAAGCAATATGATTATTGTGGCACTTTAGAGTCTATGTATGACTTATGTGTGAGTTGTGCTTCTATAGTGTATGATGTTGACAGCGATGTATGTTGTGTAGCAATGTATATACGCACAACATTACAAGAATTCACATATATTGTACAAGTAAGGAAGGGAGCTTTGCATTCGAATGCGGACTTCCTGTCCAGGTTAGAAACTCAAGACCAAGTGTGGGAAATTGACGATTGGTTCCTTGATGAAGAGTTATATCAATTATCAGCAATGCGAAGTACGAGGTATGCAGCAGAATATCATTATCTGCATACTCTCCATTGTCCTGACGGGATGGACCCAAAGCAGAGGGCAGTCTTTCTCAGGAAAATGGGGCCGTACCAGCTCAAACACAACATTTTATTCAAGATGTGCAAAGATGAAGTACTTTGACGATGTTTGGAGTCATACGAAGTAGGAGTGATGATTGAATCTTTACACTCCAAAGCATCGGGAGGACACTATGCTCTGAAGAATACTGTTAAGAAAATTCTCTCAGTAGGGTATTGGTGGCCTACAATGTATAAAGACGTGCACGCTCATATCAAAAGCTGTGATTCTTGTCAAAGAACGGGGAAGCCGATGACTACTTCTCAATGGCCTTTGAGACCAATTTTGCCTTTGGCCCCATTTGAGAAATGGGGGATTGATTTTGTAGGTCCCATTCAACCAGTGACTCGAGTCACAAGAAAGCAATACATTTTGGTTTGCATTGACTATGCTACCAAGATGGTTGAACCTGAAGCAACTTGCAGAGATGATGCTGAAACTGTGGCGGAATTTTTCTTTTGGAACATCATCTCCCGATACGAGTGTCCTTTGGAATTGGTCATTGACCAAGGAACACGCCTTTTGAACTCGGTAATGGAGGAGTTAACCAAGTACTTTCACATTAAACATCATAAGATGACTCCTTATAACCCAAAAGCAAATGGCTTAATAGAAAAGGCAAATGGGTTACTTTGTAAAATTTTGAATAAGGTGACTGTCAATTATGCCTATGACTGGGATACAAAGTTACTTGCAGCATTGTGGGCATATCAAATGACAGAAAAGATTACAACCAAAAAAACTCCATACTTTTTGACATATGGCTTGCATCCCATACTGCCAGTTGAATTTGAAGTACTGACATATCGTATTCTTTGCAAAGAACGACTGTTGGAGGAAGAAAGTCAGGATCTTCGGATTCATCAACTGATGTGGTTAGAAGAGAGAAGAGATGATGCAATGCAAACCACAAAGGAAGTTCAAGCACAAAGGAAAGTCAGGCACGATAAGCATATCAGGCTTGTGGCTGTACGTGAAGGAGATTTGGTTCTATTATATGACAATCGCCAAATATTTTTTCCAGGCAAGTTGCATTTGAGGTGGATGGGTCCCTATCGAGTTCTTCATCTTTATGAAAATGGGTCCATGCAGCTTGTAGACCTAGAGGGTAATCCTTTTGCCACTCGAGTAAATGGGTGGAGAGTTCGGAGATATTGGACCATAGACTCGGAAGTCTCTATGACACCCAAGGTCTATGTTTGCGAGGACGGTCACTTTTGAGGGAGGGGGTATGTGGTGCCCACAATTTTTTTTTTGTTCAAAATAAAGGAGAAGAATTGTATAGAGAATTCGAATTGCACCTGTATGGCCAAAGAAGGTGAAGAAAAGAGTCTTCGGGATGAAACCTGAAGTAAAGTGACTTTGGGTCATAAGGCAAAGTACTCGGAAATGCCTTGTCAGCATACAACCCAAAGTAAGGAGTCTTCGTATCGGGGGGAGCTCAACCCAAGGCGAAGACAGTCTAACAACCTTTTGTCGGGGTGAGAAATTCAAGAAGGGACCATTCAAAATTGGCGGCCCATATGCATGAAGTATGATTGACAGTGACAGGTGCGTGCAAGAGGTGTGATTTCTTGATAGAAACTCGAATTGAAGAGAGACGAAGAAAGTGCGACTCTATAAAAATTGGGCTAACAATGAAGCAATGTCAAGCAATTTTCCTTTGCCATTGAGAAGTCATCTTGTAGGTGATCATGGGAAGGGAAATAGAGTTGAAGACGCGCTAGTGTGTAAGGGAGAAGTCAAGAGAGTGAATCGAGAGATAGTGAGAAAGCAGGAGAGATGGGAGGAGGAAAGAACAACTCCAAATTCACAGTGAGGAACCATGCAATTTGGAGATTAGACGTGATTGCAAGAATTGAAGTCTTGAGCTGACTTTGGATCACATTCTTGGCGTGGAACTGGAATGTCAGTTTTCCAAGTTTCATGACCAAGATTATCGAGAGCAAGTGTCTCGATGGCCCCAAGGAAGAGGGGAAAAGAGGAAATCCGGCTCGTTGGACAAAGTCGGATTGGAGATTAGTGCTCGGGAGAGAAGCAGGCGCGGAGTAGGGTGCCATCTTCTTGGGTAAAGGAGAAGTAGCAGAAGAAACTCAAGAAGTGAGGGACGCTTTCTCTTTGAAGAGAACAAAGAACGGATACAAGGTCGAGAGTTACAAGGATCCAGTGAAGAGAGGGATTGTGAGTGCTCTTAGGGCAATCCTGAAGCCGGAGAGAACAACGCATGTAATGAAACACCAAGCGGTGTTCTTTCACAAACTGTTTGCAGGAGAACCAATCAATTGGGCGAGGTGCTTCCATGGAAGGACACAAAAAATGGTGTGGAATCTGTGGGATAAGTCGCCTCCACATTACATTGTGCCATTTGTAGCACATTTTTACCTCGGGTTAAATTTGCTCAACTTGGTGGAGCAAAATCAAATGGTGTCTCACTTCCATCTCGACTTGAGAAGAGAAGTTGACGTAGAGGAGCAGTAGTATATTCTTCAAATCCGGAGCATAGACAAGTACTATGCAAAGACGGGGAAGAGTGTAGAAGTAGAAGTGAGTACTCCGAAGATGAAGAAGCAAAGTTGGCAAGCTGAAGTGAAAGACAAGACAAGGCCTCGGAAGACCAAGAGAGGAAACCCGAGGAGAGGAATGGTGGTGATCGCGTTAGAAGACAAAGACTTGGAAGGTGAAGCCGAGTGCAAGTCCGACGACTCGGAACGCAATGAGGAACCAGAGCTAGCGCTGCAAAGTGGGGATATGAGTAGCGACAGCAATGAAGGTGGAGAAATGATGTCGGTACTAGCTGCTATGGAGGAGGAAGAAGAAGTTCAGGTGGAGCTTGAGCCAGAGGACAACACAAAGTTGGAGGACAAGATACCTGAGCCGGAAGAGAAGAAGATTGCAATTCAGAGGGGAGTTTGCTCAAGACACAAGGCAAAGTGTGAGGCAGGTCCAAGTAAGGCAAAGGAAGAAGTGAACATTTGCTCGTGAGGTGTCGATTCCGATACAAAGACTGCAGAGACAAAGGTGAGTATTGGGAGACCAAGAAGTGAGAAGGGAGATTGCTACGAAGGAAGAGGTAGTTGTGAGTGATGGAGTGGAGTACCTACGGGAGATTGTGTGTCCATTGCTGGTGAAGTTGGAGCACATGAAGAAGGAGATGCAGTCGACATGTCCAAAGGTGAAGACTATTTTGCAGGTGTTGACAAGATTAGAAGAAGAGAATTTGGAGTTGAAGGCGATTATAACCCAAGGTAAGGAGGAAAAGGAAGTACTACGAGGAGAGGCAGTAATGCAGAACCAAGTAATTGAAGACTTGAAGAGAGAGGTAATATATCAAGAAGATCTTGTCCGGAAGAGTGACATAGCAAGGGAGAGACAAGTAGCAGAGTATGAGATTTTGAAGGAGCAGTTTGCTCATTCAAGATTAGAAATTATCCATGCTATGGCGAGGGTAGCAGAGAAGGAACAAGAGCTCGATAGAGTGATGGAGAGTGTAGAGGAGAAGAAGCAACTATGGAAAAGGGAGTTGACAATGCGATATAGAGAAGAGGGGAGATTACAAGAGTTACTTCATAATCAGGAGGAGAAGATTGCACAGAATGAGAAGGAGAAAGAAACGGTGAAAGCCGAGTTCAAAGCGGCATTGGCGATGTACAAAGAGGATTGGCTTGCAGATCAAGAGCAAGAAAGAAAGATGCGATTGGAGCCATTGAAGGAGATTGTTCTCAGGATGAACGCAATACTAAGTACAGAGGCTAACATTTGGATTGAAGAGATGAGGCTGCACAACTTGAAGTTGTTGGTGCAGGAGATGAGGCAAAGATAGGCGAAAGACACAAATTTAAATGCCTTGTTGATCAGTTTAAGAACTTGTGTAGATAGGAAGATATTAGAAGTAGAAGATAATATCGTGATTAGATTAGACTTAGTAAAGTTGGAGATAGAGAAACTTTGGAAGGATGTCAGAGCCAAACCCAAAGTAGACAAAGTAGGAGTACAAATGACTTTGGAGTTAGAGATGGAGACATTAGAGAAGAGTGGGTCGGGAGATAAGGAGTTAGATAGATTACCCACTAGTGGAATTTCAGATCAGGAAAGAGAATTGTTGGATTTGGTAGAAGAATTAGAAGTTGTGAAACCCGAAGACAAAGTAGTAGGAAGTAAATTTACTTCGGGTTTGGGTTTGAAAGCCAATGACGAAGTAGACATCAGATCGGATTAGTAACAATTTTGAGATTTGAAGAGGCAGATATGAAGAGGTGCATTGTAATTTTGGATCTACAGGTTAGAAGAGTTGTTGTAGAATGGTATAGTTATTAGAACTGTCGAGTGCTTCACTATTTAAGAGTGGCATTCGCAGTATCATGTTGTTCAGTGCTCATAATTCTGAGAATAGATAAAGCAAAGTGCTATGAAGCAATGCTCCTCGCTTGAGCTTGATTCCAAGTATCAACTTTATACTTGTGAGTGTTTGGAGAAATTTGAAGTGCAAGTCAATGTGCTTGTTTGATGTTGGATTCCATAGCCCTGATCTTCATTCTGTGTGTTTGATCCTGAGTGAAGTGCAATCAAAGCAATGCCTTGACAGATCTGAGAGGAATTGTAGTGTTGGTAGTATTTTGCAGTTGTGAGTGCAATGCAAAGTTGATGTGAAGCAATTTTGATTAAGGAAGTTGTGCCTTCAGTGGAAGGGTGGAACACAATTCTGAAGCAAAGTCATTTTGTAGTGAAATGCCATTTTTGGGAGAGCCTGAATCATCACAATCAAGATTGTTTGGAAAGAATTGAAGGAGTTATGATTAAGAAGTGTGAACTCGTGACAAGTCTGCAAATAAGTGCTTGTTACTCTCTTCTGGGTGTGGTTTCTACCTGAGAGATTGAAGACACAACCAAGAAGAACTACATATTACTGTTTGACTTTGTATTTGACCAATTCTGAATCGTATCTCTACGAGAACAAACTTTACTTACCCGATTACCACAAAAGTGATATTTGCCGGGTTGTCACAAGTTATGAGTGAGGTTACCTTTCTCAAGCAAGAAGATGGAGAGAAAGTGAAAGTCTATGTGGAAAGAGTGAAAAAGTTAGAGTCCAAATTTTGCATAGTGTTGAGGAAGGGTGGAGATGATGTGGAGACTACTATGATTGGCATAAGAGCTATGATAACCAAGAATTTTGTGGGAGGGTTGAGACCACAAATCAAAAACAAGGTGAGATATAAGAAACCTTCTTCCAAGGTTGAACCTATCAAGATTGCAATTCGTATGGAGAAGAGTTTAGAAGGAGATGAGAGTGATTTGGTGGTGAAGGAGGTTGTGCATCCTCCTCAAGGCTACAAGTATGGTGGAACTTTTGATACTTTGGTGGTAAGGGTTGCACCACAAGTAGAAGTTGCTCCAGTTCATGCACCTCTACCAAAGGATCCATATCAAACCATCACATAAAAACTTGCAAATCTCAAGATCCATGTGGTGCAACTATGGGAGAAGAGAGAGGTGGATCAGAATTTTGGGAGGAGATCTAGGAGTTATAGAAGTTATTCATATAGAGGAGGCCAACCAACCAATAATTTTAATGAGAGAAATTGTTTTAATTGTGGAGGAAGAGGTCACATCCAAAGGAATTGCCCAAATTCTACTTACCATGGAGGAAGGGGTAATGAAAGAGCCAATCGAGAGAAAGGGGGAGGAATCAAAACCCAAGTGCCTCCTAATCCAAAAAAGGTAAGGGGATAGCATCAATAGATGTGGTTGAGAGCAAGTATGAGAAGGGAGAGTGCTCAAAGTCCAAGGGCCTTGATTTGGATCTTTTGGCACAAGAGAAGAAGAGAGCTTGTTTTGTAGAGGATGTGCACTCTTCTCAAGGATTTACTCCTAGCCAAGATACTCCTATGCCTACTAGGAGCACTTCCACAAGCACTTCAACATCATCAACAACAAAGACTCCAAGGAAGAAGTTGGGGATAGAGGACTTCTTGATCTCAAAGAAACCATGGAACTACAATGTATTGGAGGATGTTGGTAGTCACAAGGCTAACATCAGAGTGGGCCAATTGATTGCTTTGAATCCTACTTTGAGAAAGGAGCTTAGAGGTGGTTTGAGTTCTACAATGAGCAAGAGGAAGAAGAAGGCAAAAGCTCCAGTATCAATAAGGGTGGTGGATGCTAAACCAACACCATGGGAGGCTGTGAATATGCCTCCAAGATTGATGTGAGAGTGAATGGTCACAACATCAGGGATGTATTGGTAGATGGAGGATCAATAGTGAATGCCACGTCAAAAAGATTGATGAAGAAGTTGGGTATGATACCCTCTAGACCTTCAACATTTGTGGTCAGCATGGCAAACAAGCAACAAGTTTGATTAGTAGGGGTGATGGATAAGGTGGTAGTTCAATTATGGCAGTTCAAAATCTCATGACTTCCCAAATCTTGAAGGATCCAAGCTATGACTTACTTCTTGGGAGACCATGGTTGAAAGCAACATGCACAATTGATCAATGGCACAAATAGTACTTGAGGATTGGGCCATCAAACCATAGAGTCACAATTCTTGTGACTAACAACACCACAATTCACATTCAGATACACCATCTTCTGATATTGGGATGGGAATCAGATTCAGAAGAAGGAGCTTCAAGTGTGGGCTTCCATGGAGGAAGATGAATTTGAATATGATTCAAATGTGTATCCCTTGGGTGCTATGGATTTTGCATCTAAGCCAAAGGTTTTGAAGGACCCAAATAAAGCACCATTGACATTTGAGGAGATAAAAAGGAGGTTATCTACTCTCAAGTTTGGTCCAAATGTTACCAAGGAAGAGAAGGTGAGATTTGATGAGATTTTATGCAAGTTCATCAATGTGTTTGCTTTCAATTACAAGGATCTAAAGAAAGTCACCTTGGAGGAGCACAAGATTGAGGTGGAGTCACATGCAAGACCAATCTGCCAAAAGCAATGTCGCATTAGCACACCAATATCTTTGGTGGTGAAGGAGGAGATTGATAAGCTCAAGGAGGCTGGATTTATCTTTGAGGTGGAGAATTTAGAATGGGTGTCTCCCATTGTGATTGTGAAGAACAAGAATGGCAAGCTTTGGGTATGTGTTGATAACAAGAAGCTTAATGCTATTACTAAGAAGGACTTTTACCCTTTGCCATTCATTGATGAGATCTTGGTTGTAGGTTCATGAGAGGTACAATTTTGGAGATGGTTATAGTGGGTATAACCAAATCAAGATTGCATTGGAGCATCAACAACTCACCACATTCACCACACCTTGGGGAACTTATGATTTCAAGGTCATGCCTTCTGGTCTTTTCAATGCTCCAACCACATTCCAATGGTTCATGAACAAAGTATTTGAAGCTTTCATTGGGAAATTTTTGAAAGACTTCATTGATGACTTTTGTGTCTATGGGAGCAAGGAAGAGCACTTTGAGCACCTAATCAACGTCTTGAAATGATTGGATGAGGTGAGTGCATCACTCAACCCATAGAAGTGCATTTTTGGATGTGAAGAATGTCTACTTTTGGGGCACATCATCTCCAAGGATTGAATAGTAGTTGATCCTAAGAAGGTGAGGAAAATCTCAAACCTTCCATTCCCTTCAAGCTTGACAAAGTTATGCCAATTCTTGGGGATGATTGGGTACAAAGAAAGTTCATCTTCTTATTTTCCAACAAGGCTTAGGCATTGACTATCTACATGAAGAAGGGTGTAGATTACATGGTGATTTTGGAAGACAAGGAGGCTCTGAAAGCTTTTGAGGAGCTCAAGCAATCCCTTGTTGTAGCTCCAATTCTTGCTTAACCTGATTGGAGTAAGCCTTTCATCCTTTACATTATCATGTGTATATACATCACTGTCAACATCATACACTATAGAAGCACAACTCACACATAAGTCATACATAGACTCTAAAGTGCCATAATAATCAGATTGTTTACAACTCTCAAATACACTCATGTCAGATCAGTACTTGATCTATCACTCTATAAACTCCAAGAATTGGGCACTTATTATAGTCAAGCCACACCCTCTCTAGCTAAGAGAATCTAGGTGATGCTCACCAACCTCTATCCACCATAGCTAGGAACTCAAAGACTCAACATCAGAGAAGTGAGCTCTCTGGAGCTGCACTTTGAAAGTATACCCCTAGACTCAAGTTAGGTCTGAAACCCTAATGGTCCCGCTGATGGCACACTTGATGGTGCAAATAGTGCAAGGTGATGGTGTGCCCCATCAAGAAGTCAGTACCCCAAACATGAAACCTGACTATCTTAAGTAGTCTTTGAGAAACTACTGAAATAACTCAAACTATTATCATTGGAACTCCAATGTTTGAGCAATCTAGATGCGACACTACAAATTGCATGACAATATTGATGCTTCTTATGTAGCTTTAAGATGCACTCTTAGTCAATTAGACCATGATGGGCATGATCATCCAATAGCTTATTCTAGTAGGCAGATGGCTTCAGCAAAAAAAGAACTACTTTGTCATAGAGAGAGAAGGATTGGCAGTGATCTTTGTTCTCAAGAAGTTTAGACTTGATTGGAGAGAAAGCCACAATTGTCACGGATCACAAGGCTTTGAAGTACATCTTCAACAAGCCTAATGTGGAAGAGAGGTTAGCAAGGTGGATGATACTCTTGTGTAAGTATGACTACACCATTGAGGATAGGCCAAGAAAGAAACATGCAAATGCTGATTTGTTATTTAGGGCCTATGATCATGATGGAGATGAGCTAGTGGATCATTCCTTCCCAGATGAGGAGCTCATGACAATCTCAGTCACTCAAGAGGTTCCAATGGAGTATGAGGAGATTGTAAATTTTATGCCACGAGGTAACTATCCAAAAGGGATGCATGCTTGGGAGAGGAAGGCCCTTGCAGCAAGATCTAGACCTTATACAATGGTGGACGATTTCACCAAGGAGCAGATAGTCTACTTCAAAGAGCAGTGGGTAAGGAAGAGTCTATCCTACTCATAAATGAGTTTCATGAAGGTTTAGTTTGTGGAGGACACTTTGCAAGAAAGGTGATTGCTTTCAAGATTCTAGATGCAGGTTACCATTAGAGAAGGATTTTCAAGGATTGTCTTGATTGTTGCAAAACTTGTCATGTTTGTCAAGCTTTTGCTAGAAAATCTACATCCACTCCACTACTTAGATCAATTCCATTGCTAGGACCTTTTGAGAAGTGGGGAATTGATTTTGTAGGTCCTCTCAATAGAACCCCAAGGAACACTCGGTACATTGTGGTAGTTACTAATTACCTTACCAAGTGGGTTGAGGCTAGACCATTGAGGGACAAGAATGAAGATGAACTGGGTAGATTTCTTTATGAACACATTATAACTAGGTTGGGATGCCCTTTGGAGTTGGTTTTTGATAGAGGAGGAGAGTTTACAGGAAGCATCACTACAGCCATGCTATGACATTTCTCTATCACACATAGAGTAACTACAACCTATAAGCCAAATTCCAATGGCTTGGCAGAGAGAACCAATCAGACCTTGTGCATGATGTTGGCCAAAGATGCAGAAATGGAGGGGGCTAAACATCATTGGAACAAGAGGATTCATGCAGTTTTGTGGGAGTATAAGACAACCATGAAGACTTCCACCAAATATTCTCCATTTCAATTGGTATATTGTATTGAGTCTACCTTACCTATTCACTTTGATCTTCCTACCTTCCAAAGCATTCAAATGAGATTGAAGAAAGCACAAGGAGGTGATGTAGAGAAGTCAAGGAAAGATCAACTCATGGAGTTGGAAGAGGCAAGAGTAGTTGCTATGGTTCAAGTAGAGCAAACCCAAAGGAAACAAAAGGAGAGCTATGACAAGAAGCAAGGCAAGAAGAAGGTGGAGCCTTTCAAAGAAGGTGATTGGTAATGATGTTTGATTCCTTTTGATTCAAGAGAGTGCAAAAGAAGTTTTTGCCTAAGTACTTTAGACCTTTCATAATGGAGAAGATGTGGGGAAATTACACCTATGATCTTAAGGAGTTTGGAGGAAGACACTTTGATAGGATTAACCATGATAAATTGTAAATGTATCATAGAAGGTAGAGGGACCTTCACTTTGAGGACAAAGTGAAAACTTAGTCCAAGGGTAAATGTAACATCCATTTGTGCATGTGTGTGATATTATGATATTTAGCTTAGTATAAAAAGTACTTGAGAGATATTATTCATATAGATAAAGGATAGTTCTACATTAATCATGATTAGCTAAAGTTACTCATAGCTAAGATAGAGGGGACTTTACTTTAGAGGAAGTGGAAAAGATGAGCACCACTATTTTGGATTTAAGTGTGTTGACTTGGTATTATTTTTTGGTGTTTGGCTTTGAGGAAAGAGTTGAGAACTCTTGGGCCTGCAAGCCTTTTTGTTTTGGATTCTTCTATAGTCCAAGGATAACCCATGCCAAAGAATCCTTGACTTAGTAGTTAGGTCAAGATAAGATCACATGCTTAGTAGAATATGCCCATGTGGATGGATATTCCTTTATACTTTTGGACTGCACTTGACTTTTAGCATAGTAACTTGAGTTACTTTGGTAAATAGTAACTTTATTGCGTAACTATTTCACAATTTTATAAACAAGGGATGAGGAGGTATTCATCATCCTTTCATTTGCAACTATCTCTCTCTCATTGAGTTCTCTAGTGAGCAATGTCTTGAGTCTTGGAGTGTTAGCCTTGGAGGAGTATGATAGAGTTGGAGTTCTTTGTCTTCTTAGTCCATGGTGTGCTACCATAATAACCATCAGAGGTTTATCCTGAGTGAGAGAGAAGGCAGCTCATAGGGCAGGTAAGCCTTGTCTCCATGTTGGCACAAGTGAAAATGATTGGAGTAGGACCTTTATATCCTAGAGACAACCAACACAACAAATTATTCTTTGGGATCATTAATCTGCCATGGTCTTGGAACCAAATAGATACATGTGGAACTCAGTCATGTCTAAGAACTTGGTAGAAATCCTCATATACTGCAATGAGAAGCTTAGGACTCCTCCTGATTTTCCATTGTGGGTGTTAAGATAAGAAAAGTCCTCTTACTACAAGCCGGCTTGATTTTGTGATGTTCAAGATAGCCTCCCTATAGACTGATCCACTTGAATAATACTCCTCCTTATTGAGGTTTGCATCTTGCACTTTGTCATAACATTTGACCATGCAAGCGCTCAAGGCCTCATAAGTTAGAGAATATTTGAAGTCCCACCCTTGGGAAGTCTGGACTTGCTTCTCTAATGCTCTGATGGACATGCCCAACAAATGGGCAAATTTGGTGTAAGTCTTTTGCCTCAACTGGTCAAATATTGATCTCAATTCTTGCACCACTATATTGATATGCACATTTTATTATTTGGGATTGCTGTTGATAATATCCTTGTGTATAAGGGCAATTATTGCATTTGTTACCCAAACCACTTTGATCTATTCCCTCATTTGACATACATGTGGCTTCAAAGCAAAGCCTTGGTTAACCAACATGATGCAATCTATTAAGTATCTCAAGGTGAAGTAGAGTAGACACACTACTACATAGGTCAACTAGTGAGCATTTGCCAAACAGATGTCCCCTTGTAGGATAGCCAGCACATAAAAGTTTTCTAAAGTTCCTAAAATTCCATACCAAATCCCCATATTGAGTCAAAAATTTTTATCCCTCAAGTCACGCAAAGAGACACATGATGGGTGATCACCACTCTTGTGATCAATAATTTTGAGATCAAATTTGTAGATTTGCTCTACCAAGATGGAGACTAATGTTTCCCATTATAGTAGGCTAAATGCTACAAATATTTCCTTTTTCATATCCTAGGTAAGACTAGGTCAAGGAAGGAAGGGACACCAGGCTGATCATTTCTTTACCCACCTTGTAGAATGCTTCTGTTGCTGCTTCTACTTGATTCATGTTAATAACTCGTGTAGGCTGAATTTTCATGAAGATGAGGAGTGCAATAACCACTTTTGGATTATAGTTGAACCCGTGGTGGGGAGGAATGACCAAGGGTAGCCACTCTTGAAAGCATGGGGATTCTATGGAACTTGTTTAACATGGTTTGAGATAGCCTTTGGTGCCAATGCCACATGGCTCTTATGTGCCATGCACAATGTTCTAACTTCTTGATGTTCATCATCTGTGGGGTGATAACTACTTTCTCTACACATCTTTAGGTTTAGGGGTGTAGGAGATAGTCATGAAGTATGGGAACTCTTCCCCTAGAGTATGGTTCTTTCTACTACTTGATTCACCAATTCTACGGCTGTTGGGAGCAATCTAGTTTTTGAGGGTCCAGCTATCTTGGGATTCCAGAGGTCTTCATGGGGTAGCTCCCCCTCCTCTTTTGGTGTGGGGAGACATGGCTTAGAGGTGACATCTATTCCTTTGGATCTTGCAATTGGTCCCATAGTGCCATTGGGCCCTCAATCTTGTAAGAACTTAACTTGCTCATTTCTTCCTCCAGCAAATCCAGGATGGTGCTATCCTCCATGTGGTGTTGGTAAATCTTGTCCCTAACCAGACTGAGTATGTCCATGACATGGGTGGTATCCATTGTACTCACCATATTCTAGTACTCATTAATCACCAATCTTTCTTTGATTGATGTATCTACCATTTGTAATGTTCCTTCCTCCATGGGTGTGTTTTCTCTTCATGGGGAATCTCCACCTGCAGCCCACAAATATCTTTACTAAGGTAGTCACAATTGAGAAGCTCAAGCAATACATAGTTGTAGTTGGATTTCAAAGTCAAATTGTTTGTCATTAGAGTGACAAGTAATGTCATACTCTAAGTGGGAGATTGTTAAGTGTGGAGTCTGATTAATTATGTTCATGCACTATGGGAATGTTGAAGAGTCAATACAACATAGATCTTTACATTAAAGGATTGCATTTATGGGAGTAATAGAAAGATAATTCTTATCAAAACCAATATATTTATAAATACACTTGCAAATGAGGCATGCCTTATTTCATTGGAAGCATCTTCTCAAAGTGTTTCCATAGACCAACCAAGACCACCAAGATGTGCTAGGAAGAGAGAGTTTGGAGAAAGTGAGGTCCATGAGAGAGAAGGAGCTCATTGAGAGTGGAGCATCTCCTAGCGAGCCTTATATGCTTTCTCAAGAGTTAGATTTACCAAAGAAAGAGCATAATTTTCATTTCAGAGAGACTACTTTGGTGCACCAAGAGACCACCTTGGCATGGAGGAAGGACTTCTTGAGGACAAACACTTCTTTTGGTACTTGATTCTTGAGAAAGAATGATTTAGATAGTGTTTTGGCAGAAAGTGCTAGAGTGATAGATGTTATTGAGAGAGAGCAAGAGCTCATTCTGAGATATGTAGAGGATAAAGAGCAAGTTTGAGAAAGGGAGAGCTTACTATTGGAGACTTGGAGAAGAGAGAGCACATAATATTGTGGACTTGGAGAGGAGAGAGAGAGAGAGAGAGAGAGAGAGAGAGTTTTTGGATCATATAGAGAGAGAGGATTTGTATATGTTGTTTGTGATGGCAGAGGGAGGTAAACTTGATAGGATGGCTACATATGATGAGCTTGAGGTGGGAAGAGAGTTGTTGATTCAAGGTTATAGGGTTTAGTTAGATTCTTACCATAGATAGCATACTCTCTCCATGGGTGAGTTGGAGAGTACTTAGGTTGAGTATAAGAGAACTTGGAGTTTATTAACCAAGGTAAGGATAGCTTTAGAGGAGGCTTATAAGGATGCAAGGATTATATTGGCACTACCCTTTGAGGTTAACCCTAAGAGACTTTGCCCTGCATGAGGAGACTCAAAATAACTATTTTGATATAATTAGGTATACATACTTGAGAGTATCACTCATGGATCTCACACTAGTTTGTTAGAGATGCATTTGGAGAGGATGCAGATAGACATTCATTTGCAAGGTGGCCTAGAGGAGAGCCTAGTATAATAATACCTAACATGGACATTGTTGCTTGGAGACCTTACCATTAAGATGATCTTGCATCTCCACCTTGTTTCAACCATACTCCCAAGAAATTGAGTGGCTAGAGGGAGATACTCACCTATGAGCTTACTAGAATTTTGATGTTGAGATCAAGGATGAGTGAGACTAGAGAGTTTTTTCCTTGAGTTTTTAGTCTTGAATATTGGGTATTTGGTAGATATCATGTGGGATAGTATTTGTCTCTCTAACCATTGGTCCTTGTTCATGGAGTAGGGAGGATGGACCCCTTATAGGTCAACAAATAATTTCAGATATATACCTCATCCTTGAGTCAAGGAGTTCATGGAGTTTTTTGTTACACATCTTGAGATTATCATTTGAACTAATAGCATAAGATAGGTCTTAGAGTGTTTGTTGGAGGACATGTGAGGCCATGGTCTCTTAGTTGAGGGTGTACACATTGGTATATGTCTCATGGGAGTGTTAAATGAAATCAATGGGTATAGGGACTGATGTTGTGTAGTTCAATTTCCAACTTCCAAAAGACCAGTATCCTTGCTGAAAAGACCCAGGTCTATTTAGTTATAACTCCTAATTGAGTTTGACTATTGTTCAAAATCCAAACCAACCATTCAAAAAAGCACTAGAATTCCCATACTTCATAGATTTATTATATTTGAGATAAAGTCAAAGAATTTAAAAAGTATGGTGCTTGTTACTTCTATACAAGAGCTATCATCCACTTCCATAGATCCTAACCATCTTTAATTCTTTTGCATATACTCATTCTCTTCCTTCAATCTCCTTTCACTTTCATGCCCATTTTCTTAATCCATAGTCTTTTATCCAAGAATTCTGCTCACCATAATTAGAACCCCCTCCATTGTAAATCCCATAATACTCCAATGTTGTGTATAATTCTTCCTCTAGTTGAAATGCTTCAAAATGATCCCACTGTTTGAATCATGCTTTCCAAAGAAAAATTCAAGAACCAACAACAACAATTGAGTGCAAGCCATGCAAATCTTTCAATAAGGAGCCCCAAGAACTGCCAAGTGACATCCTAAAAGGCATGTAGATACCAAGTAACAAGCAAAGGGAAAACCCAAGTATTAGAAACAAAGACCATGAGAAACAAGTCCAAGAAGACAAGGACATTCAAATGGTGATAAATTATTTTTCATAGCTTTATTTATTGCAATTTTGGTGTTTATGCAAAGGCTTTGAAAAGCCACTTCTAATAAGCTATCACAATCCCCAATTGGACAAATATCCATGGAAAATCAACCCTGATATGAATCATAGGATACCATGTCTTAGGCCTATGGGATTCCTTGTGAGATCCACTTCAAGAGTCTTTATATGGAAACCAACTCTAAGAAGACCAAAACCTTCAGCTAGCTATTACTTTTTTTTATAGATCTCTATTTTCCATAATTTGGTTTTTATAGATAGCCTTGGGAAGAGGCTGTTAACAAGATGTTAACATCCACATTTAAATCCTTTAGGATTTAAGTGCATATGCCTTGGACTACAAAAGATCCACTAGAGGACTTCTTCTATGAGAACCAAATTTTGGAAGACCAAAATGTTTAGCAAGCTATAAGTTCTTTTGTAGACTTTTGTTTGATACAAATTCTTTTTTTATGGATAGTCCTTGAGAAAATGCTTCTAACAAGATGAAGCCCATCACATTTGGACAACAAACTATGGAGAAATAAACCTTGACTTGAATTGTGAGATGCTCTACCTTGAATCTACCAGAATTGGCTGTGAGATGCCTTGTAAGGTCTCATATGGGACTCCTTCTATGAGAACTAGTTTTGGGAAGACCAGAACCTTCAATTTGATGTAACTATTTGTACAAAGCTTTACTTGCTAAAATGTTGGTGTGTGTGGATAGCCCTTGAGAAGGTTATTCTAATGAAATGAAGCACATTCTATTTGTACTACAAACCATAGAAAAATAAATCCCAACATACACCATGGAATGCCCTATCTTGAACTTACAAAATTTAGTTGCGGGATGTCTTGTAAGTTCCCTTTATGGACTCCATTTAAAGAAACCAGTTTGGGGAAGACCAAAACCTTCAACTTGCTGTAACTTCTTTTGTAGATTTTTGTTGGCCACAATTTTGTTTTCTATGGATAACCCTTGAGAAGACACTTCTAACAACATGAAGCACACCCTATTTAGATGACAAACATGGAGAGATCTATCTTAACAAGAATTGTGGGATGTCTTACCTTGGACATGTAGGATTTGGCTATATAATGCCTTATAAGATCCCCCTCTGGGACTTCTTCTACTAGAACCTATACAAGGAAGACCAAAACCTTCAATTGGTTGTAACTTCTTTTACATGCCTCTATTTGTCACAATTTTGGTATTTATAGATAGCTCTTGAGAAGATGTTTATAACAAGATGAAGCACACTCCATTTGGACTACAAACCATGAAGAAATCAACACCATTGGGAATTACCTCTACCATTGAGCCCATTTTACCATCTATTTGTTGGTTTTCTTGAATATAGGTAACTACAAAGTTGGTTGCTTGCTTCGCTTATAATCACAAACATTTCATCCTTGTTAAAAAAATAATTGGGAAATAACCCTCCAAGCAAAAAAAGGGACTTGAACCCTCAATGTTAGCCTTGGCAAGGCTATACTCTCCTATTAAGCTATTTCTGCCATAAATTGAGATAACACTTCCTTGGTAAGGCTATCCTATATTTCAATGGATCTTGGAGCCACATGTTTGAGAATTGATATTAGCAGTGGTCCCATAAGGAAGGGCCTTCCTCCCTTTTGCCTACTCCATAAGGACCAGTTTCTGGAAGTTTGAATAGCATTCTTGTAGTTTGATGAACACCACTAGTGCATAATCCAACAACTATCCATATAACATGCTTTGATGTGTAATGTCCTATGAGCCGGCCTGTCTCTCACTCAAGATGAACCTCTAATGGCTATTATGGTAGCACACCATGGACTTAGAAGGCAAGGAACCCCAACTCCATCATACTCCTCCAAGGCTAACACTCCAAGACTCAAGACATTGCTCACTAGAGAACTCAATGAGAGAGAGATAGTTGCAAATGAAAGGATGATGAGTACCTCCTCATCCCTTGTTTATATACTTGTGCAATAGTTACGCACCAAAGTTACTAATTACTGGAGTAACTCAAGTTACTAGGCTAAAAGTCAAGTAAAGTCAAAAAATATCAAGGAATATCCATTCACATGGGCATATTCCCCTAAGCATGTGGTCTTATCTTGACCCAACCACCAAGTCAAGGATTCCTTCACATGGGCTATCCTTGGGCTAAAGAAGAATCCAAAACAAAAAGGCTTGCGGGCCCAAGAGTTCTCAACTCTTTCCTCAAAGCCAAAACACCTAGGAATAATACAAGTCAACACACTAAAATCCAAAATAGTGGTGCTCATCTTTTCTACTTCCTCTAAAGTAAGGTCCCCTCTATCTTAGCATTGACTAACTTTAGCTAATCATGACTAATGTAGAATCATCCTTTATCTCTATACAACTGATATCTCTCAAGTACTTGTAATACCAAGCTAAATATCACAATACCACACACATGCATAAATGGGTCTTACATTTACCCCCGGACTTAGTTTTTACTTTGTACTCAAAGTGAAGGTCTCTCTACCTTCTATGATACATCTTCAACTTATCATGGTTAATCCTATCAAAGTGTCTTCTTCCCAACTCCTTGAGATCATAGGTGTAATTGCCCCACACCTTCCCCACTATGAAAGTTCCAAAGTACTTAGGCAAAAACTTCTTTTGCACTCTCTTGAATCGAACAAAATCGAACAACATTACCCAATCACCTTCTTTGAAAGTCTCCACCTTCTTCTTGCCTTGCCGTTTGTCATAGCTCTCCTTTTGCTTCCTTTGGGCTTGCTCCACTCAAACCATAGCAACTGCTCTTGCCTCTTCCAACTCCATGAGTTGATCCTTCCTTGACTTCTCTTCATCACCCCCTTGTGCTTTCTTCAATCTCCTATGAATGCTTTGGAAGGTAGGAAGATCAAAGTGAATAGGTAAGGTAGACTCAATACCATTTACCAATTGAAATGGAGAATATTCGGTGGAAGTCTTCATGGTTTTCCTATACTCCCACAAAAGTGCATGAATCCTCTTGTCCCAATGATGTTTAGCCCCCTTCATTTCTGCATCTTTGGCCAACATCATGCACAAGGTCTGATTGGTTCTCTCTGCCAAGCCATTGGAATTTGGCTTATAGGATGTAGTTACTCTATGTGTGATAGAGAAATGTCGTAGCATGGCTGTAGTGATGCTTCCTGTAAACTCTCCTCCTCTATCAGAAACCAACTCCAAAGGGCACCCAAACCTAGTGATAATGCATTCATAAAGAAATCTCCCAACTTCATCTTCATTCTTGTCCCTCAATGGTCTAGCCTCAACCCACTTAGTAAGGTAATCAGTAACTACCACAATGTACCAATTGTTCCTTGGGGTTCTAGTGCGAGGTGTCGTGCGTATATACATCGCTACACAACATACATCGTTGTCAACATCATACACTATAGAAGCACAACTCACACATAAGCCATACATAGACTCTAAAGTGCCACAATCGCCCCCCTAGTTGGCAGTTAGGCCCTGTCGTGCGTGTATACATCACTACACAATATAGATCGCTGTCAACATCAAACACTATAGAAACACAACTCACACATTAGTCATACATAGACTCTAAAGTGCCACAATAATCAGATTGCTTAACACTCTCAACTCAACTCAACTCAGATCAATACTTGATCTGTCACTCTATAAACTACCAACAACTAGGCACTGATTACAATCAAGCCACACCCACTCAAGCATAGAGAATCCAAGTGATGCTCCCCGGCCTCTGTCCATCATAGCCAGGAACTCAAAGGCTCAACATTTTTTGAAGTGAGCTCTCTAGAGCTCACTTCAAAACTATACCCCCTGGACTTGAGGTAACACTGAAACCCTAACGGTCTCGCTGACGGCACACTTGACGGTGCAAATGGTGCAAAGTGACGGTGGGCCCCACCGTGAAGTCAGTACCCCGAACACCAAATCTGACCGTCGGAAAGTAGTCTCTTAGATACTGCTGCTCTAACTACTATCACTGGAACTCCAGTGTCCAAGCATCTAGGTGTGGAACTACAAATGGCGTGATAGCTATCATGCGTATATACATTGCTACACAACATACATCGCTGTCAACATCATACACTATAGAAACACAACTCACACATAAGTCATACATAGACTCTAAAGTGCCACAATCGCCCCCCAAGCTGGCGGTTAGGTCCCTCTAACTCCAGATAGCCATCTACTCTAAGTATATGGTATACCCTCTAATGGGCAAAGATCAGGAGGCCGGGTGCTATGGGGCCCCATTGTTAGTCGCCTGTCTGCAATCTATACCATGTAAAGAATGAACTAGCTATAGGTCAAGTACATCTAGGACATAACCACTGTCCCTGAGGAACCACCGTGAGGGGAGGAGTCATACATGTCATATGCCATCCTCTCGAACAGCTATCACACACTAACATAGTAGTAGCTCCACCAGAAGAGCCACATAACATACACCTCAAGCCTGCATGTACAAGTGCCAAGCTTGGGTCCATAGTACCATCAATGTTTGGGAGGTGGCATGGTGCACAATTGCGCACATTATCCTTCCAAACAACACCATCATGTCCTTCTAACACAAGGACTCCAGATGGCAAAACCTCACACACTCTCAAGATAGTGCGGCTTGTAGAAACATCAAGTGTCATCGGTGCTATCTGCTGTAGATATACATAGTTGCCTGGATGAAATTGAGGGATCGAGGGTCTATAACCTCCTCCTTGAATGGTAGCATAGCATAAAGTATCTCTATGCTGAGCAATCGCCAAGTTCTCAAAGGCCATCGGCATCACTCTCCGAAAGATCTCTATCCGCTGAGAACATGCGCTCATCCATACATCAAGGTCATCCAAGTCCAAAACTACAGTAGCATCTTGACGAATGGCTGTAGGTAAATTTGGATCTCATCCATAGAGTAGAAAGTATGGAGAGAAGGATGCTAAGGAGGCGTGCCGGCTGAACTGATAGCCCATGGCCAACCAAGGTAACTGGAGATCCCAATCTCCCAAGTGGCCTCTCTGTAGACCATACTTTCGCAATCCTCTCTTCACCGTCTGAACCACTCTCTCTGCTAAGCCATCTGCCTCAAGGTGATCTCGGGATGTAGTACAATGATCAATCAAAGCCTTGTCACACAAGACCTGAAACTCCCCCAAGAACTTTGTACCCTGATCAGTCAAAACCTCAGTTGGTGCACCAAAATGACTAAGAACTCGATCCAGGAACAAGTAAGTTGTCCCTTCACTAGACTTGTTAGGAAGTGCCACCAACTCAATCCACTTGGAGAAGTGCTCCACCATCACCAAAACGTACCAATGATGTGTCACAGTCAGCGGTAAAGATCCAACAAAGTCCAAACTCCAATGGTAACCCAATCCCATGATATGTAATGGGTGTAACTGTGGCGTAGGAGCATTGAATGATGCTCTAACTCGGTCACAAACCACACATCTGGCAATAAACTACTATACCTCGGTCTGCATACCGTGCCACCAATAATGACTCTGGAGTAAGCTATACATACGCTTTACTCCAAAATGTCCTAACTCCTCATGAGCATGTCGGACCAACTGTGGTCTCTTTGATGGAAGTGGTACTACTTGCACTCTACCATACTCCCATACACACAAAAGGTGCTACCCTCCAATCTGAACCATCTGGCTCGCTGAAGAACACGTTCTCTCTCCTTGGTCCCAAGTGTGCCACCCACAACACCAGTGCAAAGATAGTCCATCACTAAGACATCATCATGAATGTCTCGCTGAACTGTACCAATATCTTCACTCTCTGGATCTGTGACCACAATAACTCCTCATGTATGCGCTGAGAGAGATACCACCAAAGCCTCTGCAAATATACACAAAAAGGCCGATGCATGCCAACTTGGCACCATCTCCTCATCTGTCTCACCATGCCAACGTGCTCCGGTCTGATCCTGCTGGCTGGGACATGGGTTTCTACTCAACCCATCTGCATCACGGTTCACCACTCCAGGTCTGTGAACAACCGTGAAATCATACTTTTGTAAAATCAGAGCCCATTGTGCAAGCTTCCCTGAAAGCTTGTCGGACTCCATCAACCACTTCAGCGGCTGATGATCAGTGATGAGAGTGAAGGGGTTACCAAATAGGTAACATTTGAAATGTGCTATTGCCCAAACTGCTGCCAAGCACTCTCCCTCATATGAACTATACTTCGCCTCCACTGAATTATTGGAGCGACTAGCATAGGCCACCACAAACTCCTTCTCTTCATCATCATGTTGGGTGAGCACCGCTCCAAGCCCTTACATACTCCAATCAGTGTGAACCTGAAATGGTCGTCCCCTGATTGGTCTCCTCAAAATAGGAGCAGATGTCAACCTCTCCTTGAGCTCTACAAAAGCTCTCTCCTACTCATCTCCCCAACACCACTCCTGTGTAAGCTTGGTCAGCTTCGTCAAGGCCTTGGCAATGGCACTAAATCCTCTAACATAGCGACGATAGAAGTTTGCCAACCCAAGGAATGCTCGCACTCTGCTCACATCCGTAGGCCAAGGAATACGTGCAATAGCTTCCACCTTGGTCTACTGAACACCAAGTCCTCCGGGGTAGATAGTGTGACCCAAATACTCAACTTATTCGTGGAAGAACCTACACTTCTCAGGATGTAGTTTGAGTCCATGAGATCTCAACCTTTCAAACACCTCCAACAACTAACTCTCATGCTCCTCCACAATAGTGCTATAAACCAAAATGTCATCAATATAGCACCGAGCAAAATCCAATCCAGCTAGGATCCTATCCATGACCCTCTGGAACTCAGCAAGAGCGTTCTTTAACCCAAATGGTAAGAACCTCCACTGATATAACACATCCTTGCCGTGAGGATCAATAGCCCAAAATGTTGTCTTGGACTTATCCTCCTCCCTAATCAGCAATTGATGATATCCCGCTTGAAGATCCAAAGTATTGAAGACCTTTGCATGCCCAATCGCATCAAAAATCTCCTCCGGTGTAGGCATGGCATACCAATCAGCCCTGGTCTGTCGGTTGATAGGACGGTAATCTCCACATGTCCGCCTATCTGTATAGTTGCCATGCGTATCCTTCTTGGCTGACATCACTGTTGCTGATGCATACTCTCCATGTGAAATCTCCACCAAACTAGCCTCAAAAAGGTCACTACTCCGGCTCTGAATCAATGTCCTCTCCATATAACTATATCGATAAGGACATCGGAAAATTGGTGTGTCACTAGTCAGCTCAATCCGTATACCAAGTCCCTTCAGAGCACCCAAATCCTTCATACTGAAGGCAAAACAACTCATGTGACTCCTCAAGAACCTCCAAACCCTCCGTCTTTCCTCTCCAGTAAGCTTGGGTCCAAGATCTGGCTCCCAAGTATCCTCTGTAACTATAGTGGGAGTGGAAGACGTACTGACAGGCTGCTACACTGGGCCCTTGGGAGCAATAGTGTCATGCTTCTGACCACTAGAGGTCCCCACCTCTATGTGAAAAACTCCCTCCACTCTGGCTGCAATCTCCACACGTCCTCTAGCTGCATCCTATGTGGACCAAGGGTGTAATCCAAGTAGCCCACCTGGATGGACTCCAAGTAGATCACTCTCCCTAGTAGCTACTGGATGTGTCCCAAGAATACCATGTCCACTTGGTCCATCGCCCCCAGCATGTGCCTGAATCGTCTCGATAGGCACAGGGCTCACAAGTGTCCGAGTGGTGATGCCTATCAAGCGCATCCTACGCTGCTCTGCCAAGCCAAGGCTCACAATCCAGGTCAAACAGTTCAGGTCCATAGCCTGACCTAACACCTGACGCCTGGATGCCTTTGACACTATTGGAATAGCGGTAATACCGGTGCAAAAACCTATCGCCCGCTCTCTCTCATCAGCGTTGGGCTCCACCAACTGCTATAACTGTGAGTCCCAACAAGTCCAGGTCCTCTCTCTCAAAAAGCATGAGAGCCTTGGAAACTCATGAGTGTGGGAAATGCGGCTCTAGGCTGTCCAACTAGGTTCACCATTGCCATAGGTGACCTATCAGCCACTACCACTGTCTGAGACTGATGCCCAACATCCAAGATATCCTCAACAACAATGTGGTCAAGTCGCTGAATCCCATCATAAGCACGCTGTAGAACCTCTCTGGGTAAGAGGTTCGTCCTGTGAGCCGGCCTGTCTCTCACTCAGGATGAACCTCTGATGGCTATTATGGTAGCGCACCATGGACTAAGAAGGCAAGGAACCCCAACTCCATCACACTCCTCCAAGGCTAACACTCCAAGACTCAAGACATTGCTCACTAGCGAACTCAATGAGAGAGAGATAGTTGCAAATGAAAGGATGATGAGTACCTCCTCACCCCTTGTTTATATACTTGTGAAATAGTTACGTACCAAAGTTACTAATTACCGTAATAACTCAAGTTACTAGACTAAAAGTCAAGTAAAGTCAAAAAGTAGAAAGGAATATCCATTCACATGGGCATATTCCCCTAAGCATGTGGTTTTATCTTGACCCAACCACTAAGTCAAGGATTCCTTCACATGGACTATCCTTGGACTAAAGAAGAATCCAAAACAAAAAGGCTTGCAGGCCCAAGAGTTCTCAACTCTTTCCTCAAAGCCAAACACCTAGGAATAATACCAAGTCAACACACTAAAGTCCAAAATAGTGGTGCTCATCTTTTCTACTTCCTCTAAAGTAAGGTCCCCTCTATCTTAGCTATGACTAACTTTAGCTAACCATGACTAATATAGCACCATCCTTTATCTCTATATAAAAAATATCTCTCAAGTACTTGTAATACCAAGTTAAATATCACAATACCACACACATGCACATATGGGTGTTACATTTACCCCCGGACTAAGTTTTCACTTTGTCCTCAAAGTGAAGGTCTCTCTACCTTCTATGGTACATCTTCAACTTATCATGGATGACTCTATCAAAGTGTCTTCCTCCCAACTCCTTGAGATCATAGGTGTAATTGCCACACATCTTCTCCACTATGAAAGGTCCAAAGTACTTAAGCAAAAACTTCTTTTGCACTCTCTTGAATCAAACAAAATCAAACAACATTACCCAATCACCTTCTTTGAAAGTCTCCACCTTCTTCTTGCCTTGCTTCTTGTCATAGCTCTCCTTTTGTTTCCTTTAGGCTTGCTCCACTCGAACCATAGCAACTGCTCTTGCCTCTTCCAACTCCATGAGTTGATCCTTCCTTGACTTCTCTTCATCACCTCCTTGTGCTTTCTTCAATCTCCTATGAATGCTTTGGAAGGTAGGAAGATCAAAGTGAATAGGTAAGGTAGACTCAATACCATACACCAATTGAAATGGAGAATATCCGGTGGAAGTCTTCATGGTTGTCCTATACTCCCACAAAAGTGCATGAATCCTCTTGTCCCAATGATGTTTAGCCCCCTCCATTTCTACATCTTTGGCCAACATCATGCACAAGGTCTGATTGGTTCTCTCTGCCAAGCCGTTGGAATTTGGCTTATAGGATGTAGTTACTCTATGTGTGATAGAGAAATGTCGTAGCATGGCTGTAGTAATGCTTCCTGTAAACTCTCCTCCTCTATCAGAAACCAACTCCAAAGGGCATCCAAACCTAGTGATAATGCATTCATAAAGAAATCTACCCACTTCATCTTCATTTTTGTCCCTCAATGGTCTAGCCTCAACCCACTTAGTAAGGTTATCAATAACTACCACAATGTACCAATTGTTCCTTGGGGTTCTATTGAGAAGACCTACAAAATCAATTCTCCACTTCTCAAAAGGTCCTAGTAATGGAATTGATCTAAGTGGTGGAGTGGATGTAGACTTTCTAGCAAAAGCTTGACAAACATGACAAGTTTTGCAATAATCAAGACAATCCTTGAAAATCCCTCTCCAATGGTAACCTACATCTAGAATCTTGAAAGCAATCACCTTTCTTGCAAAGTGTCCTCCACATACTAAACCTTCATGAAACTCCTTTATGAGTAGGATAGACTCTTCCTTACCCACTGCTCTTCAAAGTAGACCATCTGCTCCTTGGTGAAAAAGAATATCCTCCACCATTGTGTAAGGTCTAGATCTTGCTGCAAGGGCCTTCCTCTCCCTAGCATGCATCCCTTCTAGATAGTTACCTCTTGTCACAAAATCCACAATCTCCTTGTACTCCATTGGAACCTCTTGAGTGACTGAGATTGTCATGAGCTCCTCATCCGGGAAGGAATCATCCACTGGCTCATCTCCATCATGATCATAGGCTCTAGATAACAAATCAGCATTTGCATGTTTCTTTCTTGGCCTATCCTCAATGGTGTAGTCATACTCAGACAAGAGTATCATCCACCTTGCTAGTCTTCCTTCAACATTAGGCTTGTTGAAGATGGACTTCAAAGCCTTGTGATCCATTACAATGTTGGCTTTCCCTCCAATCAAGTAGTGTCTAAACTTCTTGAGACCAAAGATCACTACCAACCCTTCTCTCTCCGTGACAGAGTAGTTCTTCTCTGCTGAAACCATCTGCCTACTAGCATAAGCTATTAGATGATCATGCCCATCTTGGTCTAATTGACTACAAGTGCATCCTATAGCTACATAAGAAGCATCAATGTAGAGGATGAAAGGCTAACTCCAATCAGGTTTAGCAAGAATTGGAGCTACAACAAGGGATTGCTTGAGCTCCTCAAAAGCTTTGAGAGCCTCCTTGTCTTCCAAAATAACCATGTAATCTACACCCTTCTTCATGTAGATGGTCAATGCATAAGCCTTGTTAGAAAATGAGAAGATGAACCTCCTATAGTATCCAACCATCCCCAAGAATTGGCGTAACTTTGTCAAGCTTGAAGGGAATGGAAGGTCTGAGATTTTCCTCACCTTCTCAGGATCAACTACTATTCCATCCTTGGAGATGATGTGCCCCAAAAGTAGACCTTCTTCACATCCAAAAATGCACTTCTCTGGTTGAGTGATGCATTTGCCTCATCCAAGCATTGCAAGACTTTGATTAGGTGCTCAAAGTGCTCCTCCTTCCTTCCATAAACACAAAAGTCATCAATGAAGTCTCTCACAAATTTCCCAATCAAAGGTTCAAATACCTTGTTCATGAACCGTTGGAATGTGGCTGGAGCATTGCAAAGTCCAAAAGGCATGACCTTGAAAGCGTAAGTTCTCCAAGGTGTGGTGAATGTGGTGAGTTATTGATGCTCTAGTGCAATCTTGATTTGGTTGTATCCACTATAACCATCTCCAAAACTGTACCTCTCATGACCTACAACCTCCTCCAAGATCTCATCAATGAACGGCAATGGGTAGTAGTCCTTCTTGGTAACAGCATTGAGCTTCTTGTAATCCACACATACCCGAAGCTTGCCATTCTTTTTCTTCACAATGACAATTGGAGACATCCATTCTGAATTCTCCACCTCAAAGATAAATCCAGCCTCCTTGAGCTTATCAATCTCCTCCTTCACAACCAAAGATATTGGTGGGCTAATGCAAGGTTGCTTTTGGCGGATTGGTCTTGTATGTGACTCCACCTCTATCTTGTGCTCCTCCAAGGTGACTTCCTTCAAATCCTTGTGACTAAAAGCAAACACATGGATGAACTTGCGGAAAATCTCCTCAAATCTCACCTTCTCCTCCTTGGTAACATTTGCGCCATACTTGAGGGTAGCTAACCTTCTCTCTACCTCCTCAAGTGTCAATGGTGATTTGTCTGGGTCCTTCAAAACCTTTGGCTTTGGTGCAAAATCCATAGCACACAAGCGATACACATCTGAATAAGATTCAGATTCATCCTCCTCCGTGGAAGTCTCTTCCTCCATGCTTGTGTCCATACCTAAAGCTCCTTCTTCAGAATCTGATTCCCAATAATCAGAAGATGGTGTATCTGAATATGAATTGTTGGTGGTGTTAGTCACAAGAATTGTGACTCTATGGTTTGATGGCCCAATCCTCAAGTACCCTTTGTGCCATCTATCAGTTGTGCGTGCTGCTCTCAACCATGGCCTCCCAATAAGTAAGTCATAGCTTGAATCCTTCAAGACTTGGAAAGTCATGAGATTTTGAAATCCCATAACTGAAACTACCACCTTATCCATCACTCCTATTGGTCAAACTTGTTGCTTGTTTGCCATGCTCACCACAAATGTTGAAGGTCTTGAGGGTATCATACCCCAACTTCTTCATCAACCTTTCTGACATGGCATTCACTGCTGATCCTCCATCAACCAATGCATCCTTGATGTTGTGACCATTCACTCTCACATCAATATTGGAGGCATATTCACAAGCCTCCCATGGTGTTGGCTTGGCATCCACCACCCCCATTGATATTGGAACTTTTGCCTTCTTCTTCTTCTTCTTCTTGCTCCTTGTAGAACTCAAACCACCTCTTAGCTCCTTTCTCAAGGTAGGGTTCAAAGCAATTAATTGGCCAACTGTGATGTTAGCCTTGTGACTACCAACATCCTCCAACACATTGTAGTTCCATTGTTGCTTTGAGATCAAGAAGTCCTCCATCCCCAACTTCTTCCTTGGAGTCCTTGTTGTTGATGGTGTTGAGGGGCAAGTGCTCCTAGTAGACATAGGAGTATCCTTGCTTGAAGTAAATCCTTGAGAAGAGTGAACATCCTCTGCAAAACGAGCTCTCTTCTTCTCTTGTGCCAAAAGCTCCAAATTAAGACCCTTGGAGTTTGAGCACTCTCCCTTCTCATACTTGCTCTCAACCACATCTATGGATGCTATCCCCTTACCTTTGTTGGGGTTAGGAGCCACTTAGGTTTCACTACCTCCCTCTTTCCCTCTATTGGCTCCCTCATAACCCCTTCCTCCATGGTAAGTGGAATTTGGGCAATTCCTTTGGATATGGCCTCTTCCTCCACAACCAAAACAATTTCTATCATTGAAATTGTTGGCTGGTTGGCCTCCTCTATATGGATAGTTTTCATAACTCCTAGGCCCTCTCTCTACATTTTGATCCACCTCTCTCTTCTCCCATAGTTGCACCACATTGATCTTGAGATCCGCAAGTTGTTCTGTGATGGTTTGGAGTGGATCTTTTGGTGGAGGTGCAAGAACTGGAGCAACTACTACTTGTGGTGCAACCCTTGTCACCAAAGTATCAGAAGTTCCACCATACTTGTAGCCTTGAGGAGGATGCACAACCTCCTTCACCACCAAATCACTCTCATCCTCTTCCAAACTCTCCTCCATACGAATTGCGATCTTGAAAGCTTCAACCTTGGAAGAAGGTTTCTCATATCTCACCTTGCTTCTAATTTGTGGTCTCAACCCTCCCACAAAATTCTTGGTGAGCATGGCCCCTATGCCAATCATAGTAGTCTCCACATCATCCCCACCCTTCCTCAACACTATGCAAAATCTGGACTCCAACTTTTCCACTCTTTCCACATAGACTCTCACTTTCTCTCCATCTCCTTGCTTGAGAAATGTAACCTCACTCATCAATCTCTCATAACTCTCATCAGGAAGAAAGTTCTCAATGAGTGCTGAAGTCAAAGTCTCCCAAGACTCCTCTTCCCCATCTCTCCTCTCTCTCTTTTGGTATTCTGACTCATACCATGTAAGTGCTGCATCCTCAAAGAAATCTGGTAATAATGAGGCCCACTCATTCTTCCTCCTCTCATTGTTTCCTATGCAAGCTCTCTTGAAGTCTCTCACAAAGGCCTCCACATCTTCTCCATCCTTGCCAAAGAAAACCGGAAGTTTCCCCATCTTAACCCCTCACTATCTTTCTTTTCTTTCAAATTTTTTTTTCTCTTTTCTTTTCTCTCACTCTATTACTAATAGAGTATATACATGACTAACACCATCTGAGAATAATCCACTCTAGGAAACACAAAAGGTTCAGGTTGCTCCAAGATTTCTATAGTAACATCAAATCCTAGAGTGCATATTAATCTAACTCTCGTGGATAGTTTATCCATAAGTTGAAAGATTATCTCCATCACTAATCTTGAGAACTAGTTGATGAAAGTGGCAGTATTTCTATAGCTGTACTAAGACTCTCTCCAAGATCCTTCACCAAAGTTTCCAAAAGTGCTTTTACTCCATTACACTCATGTCCTTTTGGAAGTCCTTCAACTCCACAAACCTCACACAACTCCTTGGTCTTAGATCTTCTCCCTCCCAATCTTGGTGAAGAAGGTCCAACATGCAAACCCAAGTCAAGTAAGCCTCTCCTTTCCCTCAATCTCTTGCTCTCAAAGGTCAATGGACATGAACTTGCCTTATGTCTCTTCTCTCTACATAGAAAGCACTTAGATTCACTCTTTCCTCCAAGTGGTGTAGGTTTTTGGATCCTCTCAACACTCTCTTCAAATTCTATTGTAAACTCTCTTTTCCTCAAATCCACCCCTACAATCACCTCAAACCCTTGGGGAAACTTGCATAATCTCAATTTCCACTCTTGATGACCCTCCATGTTCCCAAGATGAATCTAAACACTCAAACATGCTTTTTGTTGATCTCAAACTCCTCATGCATGAGATCTCCACTCTGCAGAATTGACCCTTCCTCACACTATCACTCAAATCTCCCATTTAGTATATCATTGTCCTCTGAACTTTTTTACACTTGATCACAACTTTAGGATATCACTCTCTGCAAAATTTCAGATCTTTTCATCAAGCCATTTGGCCTAGACATCTTTCTATTCAGCACACAAATTTCAGATTTGGTCTGAAAACCATTCCCCTCACTTCAAAAACTCACAACGCCCTGCAAAAACACGATCTCTCTCTCATTTTTGTGGCAGCAGGTAGGATACAATGCACTAAATTTTCTTGGAAATTTTCATGACAATTCACTGAAAACCGAAGACATGGCAGACTCTGTACAATTTTCCAGAGAGCATGCAATTGTAGGAGCACTTTACCCTATACTTTCAAAAATTCTGGCCCAGTGTGCATAGGAGCTCTCATAATAATTTCAAGTATGCTAACTGAAAGATAACCCAAGCTATCATGTGTAGAAATTTCAAGTCCAGATCTCAAACTTGAGATTTTGCCCAAAATCACCTTAATCCCCAAAATCTGCAATCCACCTCACACAATCTCTCCAATTCCTCTCATGTGTACAGGATATACAAAATCACCTCAAAGACATCATAATGAACTACAGGGTATACAAATGGATCTTGGTTGTCTAACATAAGTTCAGCCCTCTCCTTTCCTAATGTTCTCTCCAAGTGAGCTCTCATAGCATCCTTCTGCCTAATGTAGAATTGAACGCAGAACATTATCTTGCCTTCTAGAGAGGTCCCAGCAACGGAACCAAGAATGTGAGCCGGCCTGTCTCTCACTCAGGATGAACCTCTGATGGCTATTATGGTAGCACACCATGGACTTAGAAGGCAAAGAACCTGAACTCCATCATACTCCTCCAAGGCTAACACTCCAAGACTCAAGACATTGCTCACTAGAGAACTCAATGAGAGAGAGATAGTTGCAAATGAAAGGATGATGAGTACCTCTTCACCCCTTGTTTATATACTTGTGAAATAGTTATGTACCAAAGTTACTAATTACCGTAGTAACTCAAGTTACTAAACTAAAAGTCAAGTAAAGTCAAAAAGTAGAAAGGAATATCCATTCACATGGGCATATTCCCCTAAGCATGTGGTCTTATCTTAACCCAACCACTAAGTCAAGGATTCCTTCACATGGGCTATCCTTGGACTAAAGAAGAATCCAAAACAAAAAGGCTTGCGGGCCCAAGAGTTCTCAACTCTTTCCTCAAAGCCAAACACCTAGGAATAATACCAAGTCAACACACTAAAATCCAAAATAGTGGTGCTCATCTTTTCTACTTCCTCTAAAGTAAGGTCCTCTCTATCTTAGCTATGACTAACTTTAGCTAACCATGACTAATATAGAACCATCCTTTATCTCTATATAAATAATATCTCTTAAGTACTTGTAATACCAAGTTAAATATCACAATACCACACACATGCACATATGGGTGTTACAGACCCAACCACTAAGTCAAGGATTCCTTCACATGGGCTATCCTTGGACTTAAGAAGAATCCAAAACAAAAAGGCTTGCGGGCCCAAGAGTTCTCAACTCTTTCCTGAAAGCCAAACACCTAGGAATAATACCAAGTCAACACACTCAAGTCCAAAATAGTGGTGCTCATCTTTTCTACTTCCTCTAAAGTAAGGTCCCCTCTATCTTAGCTATGACTAACTTTACCTAACCATGACTAATATAGAACCATCCTTTATCTCTATATAGATAATATCTCTTAAGTACTTGTAATACCAAGCTAAATATCATAATATCATAATATCACACACATGCACAAATGGGTGTTACAGGTCTGATAATTTCAAAACTTGGGGTGTTGGCTCAAACGTATGATACCCGAGTCGATTTGTAGTATCTTTGGTCATGACATTCACACTTGACCCTGAATCAATGGGTATCGATGTGATCATGCACCCTGCAATCTCCGCATCCACCTTGGGAGATCCTAAATCTTCTTGTTCAATATGATAGATAGCGGGCAGGTCCTTCTTTGACATTGACCTCACCTTCTTGAGTGCCGAATTCAGCTGCTTCTTGTACAGCTTGTTATCTTCCCACAATTGCTTAAATGTAACGTTGGCATTTGTGGCTGCCAGATCTGCTACAATGTTGTAATTGGGTACTCCTCCCAATTTGACCGTCTTTGCCTTCGGCTTCGGGTTTGAAGTCTCTCCATGTTCCATCTTGACTTTGGGATGCTTCAAAACGGTGACGGGATTGCTAGTGGCTTTAAGCCAAGGTTTCTCGGGTTGGTCCACCTCGGCTTGGATCAGACCCTTTACTTCAGATCCGATGTCCGCCGGAAAAATTGGAGACTTTGTTTTTGTCTCCTCTTCCAAACTCAGTTCATGAGTCCTGAGTAGTGCCTCCTTTAGTTCTTTTTGCAAGGCTTTAGCTTTGGCTTTTTGTGAGGATCTTTTCCTCCTTGGCAGAAAGAATTGCCTTTGGGCGCAATCTCTTTGCCTTTCTGGAAGACAACGAGGTCGTACTCAGTTCCTCAGGATCACGCTTCTTCTTACTGGAGCATGTCTCAACCTTCAAAATGTCAAGGTCCGGCCATTCTCCTTCCAAGGCCGGACTTCCTTCCTGAGGTCTCTCCTCAAGTGTGATACAATTTACATTTGTATCCCCCTTTGCCTGAATTGCTACACGCTCAGCGGGGGTCTGTACATACTTTACAGGCGGCTTCAGGTTTGGTGGGTGAGGACATTGGTTGCCCGTATGTCCCGATCCTTTACAATTTCTGCACAAGGGAAGATACCCGATTTTCCTTCTTGGTTCCGGACAGTTTGAAGACCAATGTCCCATTGAGCCACAATTGTAATAGGCTCCGGGTGCAACATTCTGAGGGCGATTCTGGTTGCTCATTGGTGGTCTTCATGGAGGAGCATTGGGCTTATACTCCCTTGGTCCAAACCTCGGACCTTGGTACGATGTGCTAGCCTGAGGCTATACTTCTTGCATTTGGTACATAGCCTCTTTGTCCTTGTCTTGGCTCCATCCCCGAACCCAATCAATTTGCTGCATTGGGAATGCATTACGAGTATTGCATTTGGTGTTTGCGTGGCCTGATTTGCCAACATGCGGTGCACCATACATTTGATCTTCCAAATGTTGGGGCCTTCCTTCTATCTTGGGCCCCAATCATCTGGATCTTGAAATCCAAAAACTCCTTGATGAGGGCATCCAGCTTGGTATCCGCCTTATTTACACTCTTTGCTGGAGGAGTCACAGATTTCTTACCCCCTTGTCTTCTTACTCGTCTTGGCTTTGATTCTTCTTCGGATTTTGAAGAAGAGCTCGAAGACGTGGAGGATTCTTCCAAAGAAGGAGATGTACTGTGCAAAGCTCTCCTTCTGGGCTTCTTGTCTTTCTTCTCCTAATTTCTCCGGTTGCCGGCAGAGTGAGAATGGGCCGCCCCGTAACGAGCGACATGTTTGAGTACTTTGTCAAGGGAAGTTACATTCCTCTCCCTTGCAAAGATTTGGATCTCTGCTGAAAGTCCCCCGAGGAACCAGGTAATGGCTTGGGCATCGGAGTAACCCACCACCCCCGATTGCTTGGGAACTCGGTTCAAGAGTGCCATGAACCGCTCAGAGTAGTCTCTCAACTTCTCCTTCTTGCCTTGGTCTAAATCATTGAGTGCCGCAAAGACACTCGTGTTGTAATCAACCTCCCGGAATTGTTCTAGGAAGTTGTTTCTCAAGTCTGCCCAGTCCGCCAGTACAAACCCCTTCTGGGTCACATGGGTATACCAACTCTAAGCTTTCTTTTGGAGCAGACTTGGGAAAATTCTCAGTCGATCCGCTGAGTCATGCTCCTTGTTAGCAAAGGAGATGACTTCGAATTCTTTGAGGAATTCATCGGGGTCTTTGTCTTGTTTTGTCCTCTTGTACTTCTGATAGGCGTGTCGGGTGACACGCAACAAATTCATCATTTGATGCACTGGAATTGGCTGAGGTAATGTTGAACTTGACGGAATTGAGAGATTGGCTGGTATGGACGTCGTGTTGTCAGCCCAGGGGTTCTAATTTGTCAAATTCAAGGTGGGGTCTTCTTTGACAATTTCTGCTATGAGGGGTGTTGACTTCAACCCGAGTGGAAGATTCAGGATCAACACCACCAATTTGTTCTTCAAAATTCCTTCGGGACAACCAAGGAATTATCTGTAGAAGATGCTGACACTCTTCTTCCGTAAGTGTTTCTGTTGTCTTTTCTCAAACAAAATTCTTTAAGGACGCGACTTCCTTTACAGCTCTAGGGGAAGTCAGTGTACTGGGCCGCAATGCATATGTTTGGCCACTCGAGTCTTTCTTCTACTTGGACGAAGAGGGAGATGCGAAGTAGCCTTGCCAACCGCCTTCGTGTTTCTTGTAATCAAGTTCTTGCAGGGCTTCCTGCACTTTGTGAAGAAGTTGAAAGTCCAACGCCTCTCGTTCAGTTTTATCAACAGTGGATGGGACGTTCAGGCGTTTGTCTTCTTCATGCTGCAATGCTCGTCTTCGAGCTCTCTCTTCCCGTTTCTCACGATGCAGACATTCATATTGTGCTGATACCCAGTTTTGAATTTGGCTTCATATTCTTCCACTTCCAAGATTTGTATCCCCGGCAGTGGCGCCAAAAATCATGTGAAAACCCGGCAAATATCACTTTTGCGGTAATCGGGTAAGTAAATTTTGTTCCCGCAGAGATACGATTCAGAATTGGTCAAATACAAAGTCAAATAGTAACATGTAGTTCTTCTTGGTTGCGTCTTTAATCTCTCAGGTAGAAACCACACCCAAGAGAGAGTAACAAGCACTGATTTGTAGACTTGTCACGAATTCACACTCCTTAATCACAACTCCTTCAATTCTTTCCAAACAATCTTGATTGGGATGTTCAGGCTCTCCCAAAAATGGCACTTCACTGCAAAACTACTTTGCCCCAGAATCGTGTTCCACCTTTCCACTAAAGGCACAACTTCCTCGATCAAAATTGCTTCACATCAACTTTGCACTGCACTCATAACTACAAAATACTACCAACACTACAATTCCTCTCAGATCTGTCAAGGCATTGCTTTGATTGCACGTCACTCAGGATCAAACACACAAAATGAAGATCAGGGCTGTGGAATCCAACATCCAACAAGCACACTGACTTGCACTTCAAATTTCTCCAAACACTCACAACCATAAGTACAAAGTTGATACTCAAAATCAAGCTCAAGCGATGAGCACTGCTTCACAGCACTTCGCTTTATCTATTCTCAAAATTACGAGCACTGAACAACATGATACTACAAATGCCACTCTTAAATAGTGAAGCACTCGATAGTTCTAACAACTATACCATTCTACAACAACTCTTCTAACCTGCAGATCCAAAATGACAATGCATCTCTTCATATCTACCTCTTCAAATCTCAAAACTATTACTAATCCAATCTGATATCTACTTCGTCATCGGCTTTCAAACTCAAACCCAAAGTAAATTTACTTCCTACTACTTTGTCTTTGGGTTTCACAACTTCTAATTCTTCTACCAAATCCAATAATTCTCTTTCCTGATCTGAAATTCCACTAGTGGGTAATCTATCTAACTCCTTATCTCCCGACCCACTCTTCTCTAATATCTCCATCTCTAACTCTGAGGTCATTTGTACTCCTACTTCATCTACTTCGGGTTTGGCTCTAACATCCTTCCAAAGTTTGTCTATCTCCGACTTTACTAAGTCTAATCTAATCGCGATATTATCTTCTACTTCTAATATCTTCCTATCTCCACAAGTTCTTAAACTGATCAACAAGGCATTTAAATCTGTGTCTTTTGCCTGTCTTCGCCTCGTCTCATACACCAACAACTTCAACTTGTGCAGCCTCGTCTCTTCAATCCGAATGCTGGCCTCTATACTTAGCATTGCGTTCATCCTGAGGACAATCTCCTTCAATGGCTCCAATTGCATCTTTCTTTCTCGCTCCCGATCTGCAAGCCAATCCTCTCTATACATTGCCAACTCCGCTACGAACTTGGCTTTCATCGTTTCTTTCTCCTTCTCCTTCTGTGCAATCTTCTCCTCCTCATTACAAAGTAACTCTCGTAATCTCTCCTCTTCTCTATATTGCACTGTCAACTCCCTTTGCCATAGTTGCTTCTTCTCCTCTATACTCTCCATCACTCTATCGAGCTCTTGTTCCTTCTCTGCTACCCTCGCCATAGCATGGATAATTTCTAATCTTGAATCAGCAAACTGCTGCTTCAAAATTTCATACTCTGCTACTTGTCTCTCCCTTGCTATGTCACTCTTTCGGACAAGATCTTCTCGATACATTACCTCTCTCTTCAAGTTTTCAATTACTTGGTTCTGCATTACTGCCTCTCCTCATAGTACTTCCCTTTCCTCCTCACCTCGGGTTATAATCACCTTCAACTCCGAATTCTCTTCTTCTAATCTTGTCAACACTTGCAAAATAGTCTTCACCTCTGGACATGTTGACTGCATCTCCTTCTTCTTGTGCTCCAACTTCACCAGCAATGGACACACAATCTCCGGCAAGTACTCCATTCCATCACTTGCAACTACCTCCTCCTTCATAGCAATGTCCCTTCTCACTTCTTGGTCTCTCGATACTCGCCTTTGTCTCTGCAGTCTTTGTATCGGAATCGACACCTCACTTCCCGAGCTAGCGTTCACTTCTTCCTTTGCCTTACTCGGACCTGCCTCACACTTTGCCTTGCGTCTTGAGCAAACTTCCCCTTGAATTGCGATCTTCTTCTCTTTGGGCTTAGGTATCTCGTCCTCCAACTTTGTGTTGTCCTCTAGCTCGAGCTCTACCTGAACTTCTTCTTCCTCCTCCATAGCAGTTGGTACCGATGTCATTTCTCCACCTTCATTGCTATCGCTACTTGTATCCCCACTTTGCAGCGTTAGCTTTGGTTCCTCCTCGTGTTTTGAGTCGTCGGACTTGCACTCGGCTTCACCTTCCAAGTCTTTGTCTTCTAACACAATTGACACCATGCCTCTCCTCGGGTTTCCTCTCTTGGTCTTCCGAGCCCTTATCTTGTCTTTACCTTCACCTTGCCGACTTTGCTTCTTTGTCTTTGGAGTACTCACTTCTACTTCTACACTCTTCCTTGTCTTTGTGTAGTACTCGTCCATGCTCCAGATTTGAAGAATATACTACTGCTCCTCTACATCGACTTCTCTCCTCAAGTTGGGATGGAAGTGCGAAACCATTTGATTTTGCTCCACCGAGTTAAGCAAATTTAACCCAAGGTAAAAATGTGCTGCAAACGGCATGATGAAATGTGGAGGCGACTTATCTTGCAAATTCCACACCATTTGTCACGTCCTTCCATGGAAGCACTTTGCCCAATTGATTGGTTCTCCTACAAACAATTTGTGAAAGAACACCGCTTGGTGTTTCATCACAACGTCGTTCTCTCCGGCTTCAGGATTGCCATGAGAGCACTCACAATCCCTCTCTTCACTAGATCCTTGTAACTCTTGACCTTGTATCCATTCTGCATTCTCTTCGAAGAGAAAGCATCCCTCACTTCTTGAGTTTCTTTTGCTACTTCTCCTTTACCCAAGAAGGTGGCACCCTAATCCACGCATGCTTCTCTCTTGAGCACTAATCTCCAATCCGACTTTGTCTAGCAAGCTGGATTTCCTCTTTTCCCCTCTTCCTTGGGGCCATCAAGACACTTGCTCTTGATAATCTCGGTCATGAAACCTGGAAAATTGACATTCCAGTTCCATGCCAAGAACGTGATCAGAAGTCGGCTCAAGACTTTGATTCTTGCAATCATATCTAATCTCCAAATCACATGGTTCCTCACTATGAATTTGGAGTTCTTCTTTCCTCCTCCCATCTTTCCTGCTTTCTCACTATCTTTTGGTTTCACTCTCTTGATTTCTCCCTTACACACTAGCGCGTCTTCAACTCTATTTCCCTTCTCACGATCACCTATAGGACGACTTCTCAACAGCAAAGGAAAATTGCTCAACATTGCTTTGTTGTTAGCCCAATTTTTTTAGAGTCGCACTTTCTTTGTCTCTCTTCAATTTGAGTTTCTATCGAGAAATCGCACCTCTTGCATGCACCTGTCACTATCAATCATACTTCATGAGTATGGGCCGCCAGTTTTGAACGGTCCCTTCTTGAATTTCTCACCCTAACAAAAGGTTGTTAGACTGTTTTTGCCTCGGGTTGAGCTCCCCCCGATACAAAGACTCCTTACTTTGGGTTGTATGCTGACAGGGCATTTCCAAGTACTTCCCCTTATGATCCAAATTCACTTTACTTCGAGTTTCATCCCGAAGACTCTTTTCTTCACCTTCTTTGGACATACAGGTGCAATTCTACTTCTCTATACACTTCTTCTCCTTTATTTTGAACAAAAACAAAAAATGTGGGCACCACATAACTCTCATCTGAAGTCAAACTCTCCCAAGACTCTTCTTGCCCATCTCTCCTCTCTTGTTTTTGGTATTTTAACTCATACCATGTAAGTGGTGCATCCTCAAAGAAATCTGGTAATAAATCCCACTCATTCTTCCTCCTCTCATTGTTTCATATGCAAGCTCTCTTGAAATCTCTCACAAAGGCCTCCACATCTTTTCCATCCTTGCCAAAGAGAAGCGGAAGTTTCTTCATCTTAACCCTTGACTATCTTTCTTTTCTCTCAATTTTTTTTCTCTTTTCTTTTCTCTTACTCTATTACTAATAGAGTATATACATGACTAACACCATTTGAGAATAATTCACCCTAGGGAACACCAAATTTTCATGTTACTCCAAGATTTCTAGAGCAACATCAAATCCTAGAGTGCATATTAATCAAACTCTCATGGATAGTTTATCCATAAGTTGAAAGATTATCTCCATTAGTAATCTTGCAAACTAGCTGATGAAGGTGATAGCATTTCTATAGCTATACTAAGACTCTCTGTAAGATCCTTCACCAAAGTCTCTAAAAGTACTTTTACTCCACTACATTCATGTTCTTATTGAAGTCCTTCCACTCCACAAACCTCACACAACTCCTTGGTCTTAGATCTTCTCTCTCCCAATCTTGGTGAAGAAGGTCCAACATGCAAACCCAGGTCAAGTAAACCTCTTCTTTCCCTCAATCTCTTGCTCTAAAAATTCAATGGACATGAACTTGCCTTATGTCACTTCTCTCCACATAGAAAGCACTTAGACTCACCTTTTCTTCCAAGTGGTGTATGTTTTTGGATCCTCTCAACACTCTCTTCAAATTCTATTCTGAACTTTCTTTTCCTCAAATCCACCTCTACAATCACTTCAAACCCTTGGGGAGCCTTGCATAGCCTCAATTTCCAATCTTGGTGATCCTCCATGTTCCCAAGATGAGTCTAAACACTCAAATATGCCTTTTGTTGCTCTCACATTCCTCATGCATGAGATCTAAACTCTGCAGAATTGACCCTTCCTCACAATGTCACTCAAATCTCTCAATTGGTATGTCACAATCCTTTGAAATTTTGCACACTTTACAAAGATCTAGGATGTTTTTGTACAAAGAATTTTAGATCTCTTCATTGAGCCATTTGGCCTCGGCACCTTACTATTCAGCACACATACTTCAAATTTGGTTTGAAAACTATCCCTCTCACTTTAAAAACTCATAACTCCTTGCTCAAGAATGATCTTTCTCTAATTTTTGTGTCAAAAGATAGAATAAAATGCATTGAATTTTCTTGGAAATTTGCAGAAAAATACACTAAAATTTTGAAGAAATGGTAGACTCTGAAAAATTTTCTAGAGAGCATGCAATTGAAGGAACAGTTTACCCTATCCACTTCCAAAAATTCTAGTTCAATGCGCATAGTAGCTCTCACAATAACTTCTAGTGTGCTAACTGAAGGATAACCCAAACTATCATATGTGGAAATTTCAAGTCCAGATCTAAAACTTGAAATTCTGTCCAAAATCACCTTACTTCCTAAAATCTGCAATCCAACTCACACAATCTCTCCAAATCTTATCATGTATACAAGATATACAAAATCACCTCAAAGACATCATAATGAATTACAAGTTATAAAAATAAATCTTGGTTCTCTAACATAAGTTCAGCCCTCTCCTCCCACAAAGTTCTTTCTGAGTGAGCTCTCATAGCCTCCTTTTGTCTAATATAGAATTGTATGAAGAACATTATCTTGCTTTCTAGAGAGGTCCCGATAATGGAACCAAAAATGTGTGCCGGACTGTCTCTCACTCAAGATGAAAATTTGATGGCTATTATGGTAGTATACTATGGACTAAAAAGGCAAGGAACCTCAACTCCATCATACCCCTCCAAGGCTAACACTCCAAGACTCAAGACATTGCTCACTAGAGAACTCAATGAGAGAAAGATAGTTACAAGTGAAAGGATGATGAGTACCTCTTCACCCCTAATTATATACTTGTGAAATAGTTATACACCAAAGTTACTAATTACTAGAGTAACTCAAGTTACTAGGCTAAAATTCAAGTAAAGTCAAAAAACATAAAAGAATATCCATCTATATGGGCTATAAAAGATTGTGACCAAAGAGAGAATAGGAGAATGGAAGCTCACATTGGGACACTTGAATGAGGGAAAACTCCGAATGCCTAGCATGAGCTTTGGCTCTTGTATTTATAAGGATCATACAAGGCTCTTGAGAAGCTTCTCAAGAAGCTTCCTTGAGCCACTTTCTTGGAGTGCAAGTCAAGTTAATTGGGAAGCTTCTCAAGAAGCTTCCTGTTAGAAGTTGCTTACTTGACATGCAAGCTAAGCTAGTTGGAACCTTCTAGAAGCTACCCTCTAGAAGCTACTTACTTGAGGTGCAAGCTAAGCTAGTTGGAAAGCTTCCCAAGAAGATTCCTAGATACTTCTAGAAATTCTAGGCTAATTTGTCTTATTTGCTACTTCCTTAGCCCTACTAAATTTGTCGTTAAACTCCATATTGTTACATATCTCCCACCACTAGTTGGTGACCTCGTTGCCATTGAAGCTTCAAACTCCTAGATGATCATCCGTGCATTCAAGGAGTGAGAAAGAGGTTCCCATGTGGCATCATGAAGCGGAAACTCTTTCCAAAGGACCTTGTATTCCATATTTTGTTGGCGTTCTTGTTGAATGTGGTAACATGCAAGGATACGATCAACTTTGTACTCCTCATGATCATTGATAGGGATGGGAGGAGGAGGAGGTCGGACATGAGAGGAAAAAGAAGATGGATTAGGAACAAAGGGTTTCAACTTGGAAATGTGAAAGACAAGGTAGATGCGCATATGACAAGGTAAGGCAAGTCAATAAGTAACATGAGAGATGATTTAGGTGACCTCAAATGGTCCTATCCAATTAGGGGCAAGTTTACAAACTTGGGTATCAAGTAGGAGGGGTAGGTTACTAGAGGATAGTATGACTTTATCATTGACTTAAAAGGTGAGATCACAACGATGGTGGTCTACATATTGTTTTTGACAATTCTAAGCAACAAGGAGGTGAGATTTGGCTTGTTGAAGAGATTGGGATATGGTGGTCAAGAATATGGAAGTATGAGGGACCTAAGATGGAGGAAGAGTAAGAAGAGAATTTGAAACAAGTGGATCTTGGCCAAATTTGAGAAAGAAGAGAGAAAATCCGGTGCTTGCTTGTTTGGGAATTATTGTAGGCAAATTTTGTAACTACAAGACATTCATCCCAATTGGTATGGTGGATGTTGACGAAGGCATGCAACATATCCTCCAAGGTTTCATTTGCACGTTTGGTTTGTCCATCAGTTTGAGGATGATAGGCCGTGGAGAAAGCAAGCTTGGTGCTGAGTATTTGGAAGAGTGCTTGCCAAAACTTCTTGATGAATTGAGGATCACGGTCAGAGATAAGTACATGTGGCATCCCATGATGCTTGAAGACATTCTCAAATTAGATTTGCAAGAAGGTTGGAGCATCCACGATATCAAAGGTTGGTGCCAAGTGGATTTGCTTATTGCGCTTATCCACAAACACCACGATTGTTATGTGTCCTTGCTTTGTCTAGGGCAAGGATGTGATGAGATCCAACCTCATGTATTCCCATCAAGTAGGTGGAATGGGGAGCAATTGAAGGATTCCACTTGGCTTTTGGTTGTTGCCCTTGTTATGTTGGTAGCTCTCACACGATCGGACAAACTCCCAAACATCTTGTGTCATGTTGGGCCATCACCATTGGCATTGGAGGGTACCCAAGGTCTTGTCCACACCTATGTGCCCAACTATTGGTAAATCATGGGCTTCTTGAAGGCATACAAGTCAGAGATCACCTTTGGTTGAAACATAGATCCGGTCCTCATGGAATAAAGGCCTTCCTTGAAGGAGAAGGTGTTGTATTCCTTGTCGCATGTTGTAAGACAACCATGTATCATTTGGAAGAAGGGATTTTGTTGTAGAGCTGATCTAAACTTGTTTTAGGCCTTGGAGTCAATTGACACCGTCATAATTGCTACCATGATGAGAAGAAAAGACTTCAAATTAGGTCACCGTGATAGAGCATCAGGGATAACATGGAAACGACCTGGTTTGTACTCAAGTTTGATGTTAAAAAATTATAGTTGTTCCTCCCATTGAAGATGTTGACTCTTCATGTGTTCCAAGTGTAAGGTCTGCAACAATGGTTTATGATCAGTTTGCATGATCACTTGTTTCCCCAAGAGATAAAGCCTCCATACTTTGGTGGCATATATCATTGCAAGTTGTTCTTGGTCTCGAGCAAAGAAATTTCTTTCAGCTATATTTAATTGGCAAGACACAAAGGTAATGGGATGTAGTCCATCAAGGAATTCTTATTGCAACGTGGATCCAATTGCAAAGTTAGAAGCATCAAAATAACCACATAGGGTAGTTGAGGATCAAACGGTTGAAGGATGGGTCTTGAAGACACCGTATGTTTCAACTTTTGGAATGCTTCTTTGTACTTGGTGGTCCATTGGAAGCTCAAGTTCTTTGCCAAGAGGTGAGTCAATGGTGCAGCCACATGAGCATTATAATGAATGAACCATTGGTAAAAACTGGCCAATCCATTAGATGCTCATACTTCTCTAGCATCCTTCGGAGTAGGCCAATCAGTAATAGCCTTGATTTTCTCCTCTTCCATCTTGATCCCCTCTGATGAGATCTTGTGACCCAAGAAGGTAACTTTCTTTTGCCAAAAGGCACACTTTGACTTCTTGCAATAAAATTTCCATTGTTGTAGTCATCTTAGGACTTTTTGTACATGATTCATGTGTTTTACCCCTATCTTACTATAGATTAAGATATCATCCAATAACACCACCACGTACTATAATACACATTTGTGCATGTGTGTGGTATTATCATATCTAGCTTGGTATTACAAGTACTTAAGAGATATTATTTATATAGAGATAAAGGATGGTTCTATATTAGTCATGGTTAGCTAAAGTTAGTCAAAGCTAAGATAGAAGGGACCTTACTTTAGAGGATGTAGAAAAGATGAGCACCACTATTTTGGATTTTAGTGTGTTGACTTGGTATTATTCCTAGGTGTTTGGCTTTGAGGAAAGAGTTGAGAACTCTTGGGCCCGCAAGCCTTTTTGTTTTGGATTCTTCTTTAGTCCAAGGATAGCCCATGTGAAGGAATCCTTGACTTAGGGGTTGGGTCAAGATAAGACCACATGCTTAGGGGAATATGCCCATGTGAATGGATATTCCTTCCTAATTTTTGACTTTACTTGACTTTTAGCCTAGTAACTTGAGTTACTCCAATAATTAGTAACTTTGGTGTGTAACTATTTCACAAGTATATAAACAAGAGATGAGGTGGTACTCATTATCCTTTCATTTGCAACTATTTCTCTCTCATTGAGTTCTCTAGTGAGCAATGTCTTGAGTCTTGGAGTGTTAGCCTTGGAGGAGTATGATGGAGTTGGGGTTCCTTGCCTTCTTAGTCCATAGTGCGCTACCATAATAGCCATTAGAGGTTCATCCCAAGTGAGAGATAGGCCGGCTCACTTTTTGGTTTTGTTGTTGGGCCCTCTCTAGAAGGCAAGATAATGTTCTACGTTCAATTCTACATTAGGCAGAAGGAGGCTATGAGAGCTCACTTGGAGAGAACATTAGGAGAGGAGAGTGTTAAACTTATGTTAGAGAACCAAGATCCATATTTATACCATGTAGTTCATTATGATGTCTTTGAGGTGATTTTGTACATCTTATACACATGAGAGGACTTGGAGAAATTATGTGAGGTGAATTGCAGATTTTGGGGATTAAGGTGATTTTAGGCAAAATCTCAAGTTTTAGATCTGACTTAAAATTTCTACACATGATATCTTGGGTTATCTTTTAGTTAGCACACTTGTTAGTTTGTGTTGAGAATCACACCTTAAACATGCATTACTCCTATCACTTTTGAATTATCCTCACATAAAGTAACCATTTTCATCAACTATACCTTCTTGGCAAGTACAGCCCAAGTCAAGGTTATTAAGGATCCTTGGATCAGGTTCTTCATTTTGATGCAAAGTGTCTTCACTTTGGGTCTTTTGTCCTTCCAAGTCCGATCCAAGTCTTCATCTTGGACTTGAATTCCTTGGGTTGGATTGGATCTCCAACTTTGGATCCAAACACACCAATTTGCTTCATCTAACCTGCTTTCCTACTTAATAATACAATTTCTATCCTAAAAACTATCAAAAACAAAAAAATAAATGTGGGTACCATAGAGAGAATGAGTGCAAGCAAAGGATTTAAGATTGTTAGGATATGTGGAATTGGACAATAGCTTTTGTATAGAAGTTACAAGCACCATACTTTTTAAATTAGTTGAGTTTATCTCAAGGATAATAAATCTATGAACTATGGGCATTCCAATGCATTTTTTGAACACATGGAATAATGAATGTTGAATAGCATTCAAACCCAACTAGCAATTATAACCAAATAGAATTAGGTCTTTTTTAGCAAGGATATTAGTCTTTTGGTAGTTGGACAATAAACTCCATGACATTGGTTCCTGTACCCATCCATGTCATCAAACACTCCCATGAGATGTGCACCAATGTGTACACTATCAAATAGAAAACAATGGCCTCACATGTCTCTCAATAAATGCTCTCAAACCTATCTTGTGCTCTCAGTCCAAATAATAAATCTCAAAATAAGTCACACAAAACTCCTTGACTCAAGGATGTGGTTTATATCTTAGAGTACTCCTTGCTCTATAAGGGGTCCATCCCCCCTACTCAAGGACCACTGCCTAGAGAGACAACTACTATCCCACATGATATCTACCAAACACCTAATATCCAAGATTAAAATCTTCTTCTAACTTTGGTGAGCATAAATCAAGCAAGGAATAAACTCTCTAGTCTCACTCATCCTTACCATCAAAAGTCTAGAAAGCTCTTAGGTGAGTGTCTCTCTCTAGCCACTCAATTTCTTGGAGGTATGGTTGAAACAAGGTGGAGGTGCAAGATCATCTTAAAGGTAACGTCTCCATGCAACCATGTCCATGTTAGTTTTTATCTTACTAGCCTTTTCCCTAGGCCTCCATGCAAATGAGAGTCTTTTTTCAATCCCTCCAAATGTATCTCTAACTAGTGTGAGATCCATGAGTGATACTCTCAAGTATGTATTTTTTATCAAAATGTTCAGTCTAAGTCTCCTCATGCATGGAAAACTCTCTTGAGGATGATCTCAAAGGGTAGTCTCAAAAGAATATCTTGCATCCTCATAAGCCTCCTCTAAAGTTATCCTCACCTTGGCTAGTAAACTGCTAGTTCTCTCAAAATCAACCTAAGTACTCTCCAACTCACCCATGGAGAGAGTATGTTGTCTATGGTAAGAATCGAGCTAAACCCTATAACCTTGAATCACCAACTCTCTCCCCACCTCAAGCTAATCATATGTAGACATCCTATCTACTCTATCTTCCTCTGCCCTCACAAACAACATCTACAAATCGTCCCTCACTCTAATCCCTCTCTCTCTCTCTCTCTCTCTCTCTCTCTCTCTCTCTCTCTCTCTCTCTCTCTCTCTCTCTCTCTCTCTCTCTCTCTCTCTCTCTCTCTCTCTCTCCTAGTCACCAATAGTGTGCTCTCTTTCTCAACCTTGCTCTCTATCCTTCACATATCCCATAATGAGCTCTCTCTGTCTCTATCTCAAAACTTGCTCACTCTCTCTCTCTTCTAAGTCCACTAGATTCTCCCTCTCAAAAAGAACTTGCTTTCTCTCAATAAAATCTATCACTCTAGCACTGACTGCCAAAGCACTATCTAAATCACTCTTTCTCAAGACTCTAGTACCACAAAAAGTGGTAGTCCTCCAAGAATCCTTCTTCAATGCCAAGGTGATCTCTTCCAATGAAATAAAACTAACCTAATTTGCATCTATATTCATAGAGATATGGGTCCCAATATGAACTATCTTTCTGTTCACTCCCATAAATAGAATTTCTTAATGTGAAAATCTATCCTATATTGACTCTTCAACATTCCTATAATTAATCAGACTCCACACTTAACAATCTCCCACTTGAATTGCTGACATTACTTGTCACTCTAATGTACAAGACAAACAATTTAACTTTGAAGTCCAACTACAACTAAACATTGCTTGAGCTTCTCAATTATGACTACCTTGGTAAACATATCTACAGTATTGCTTACTCCAACTATCTTTACCAAAATCAATACTCTCTATCAATTCATGAATGAAATGATACTTCAATTTAATATGCTTTGTCCTATCATGAAACACAAGATTCTCTACAAGATTGATAAGACTTTGGCTATCATTATGGAGTATATCATCATCTTGTTTCTTGCCTAGCTCTACTACAAAGTTTTTCAACCAGATAGTCTCCTTGCTAGCCTTTGAGATGGCCATATACTCAACTTCTATGGGAGGGAGAGCAACACTCTTCTACAAACAAGACATCCAAGTAATTACAACACCACCAAAGGTAAACGCATACCTTGTAGTGCTCTTTTAATTTTCCAAGTCTTCTCCCAAATTTCTGCATTAATGAAGCACTCATAAATAACATCTATTTTTTTTAAACAAAGTGCTTCATCAAAAGTACCTTTCAAGCAACATAACAGCCATTTCACTTCTTCCAAATGTTTTCTTCTTGGGTTTGACATGAATCTGCTTACAACTCCCATTGCCTAAGCAATGTCTAGCCTAGTGCATATTATTACATACATCAAGCTACCAACTACTGATGCATAGGGTACTCATGTACTGTCTATTTGTAATAGTTCTTGGTGATTACTCCCTAGAGAGTTTGAAGTGACTTCCCAAGGGAGTGGTCTGAATTGTAGGGTTCTAAGGACCAAAGTTGCCCATCAACTTTTTATGTACTTCTCTTGAGATAGCTTCAAAGTACCTATACATCTATCTTGCATAATCTTGATTCTAAGGTTCTATTGTAAAGGACCTAGATCTTCCATTTAAAATCCATCAGAAAATTGGTGCTTTAGCTTGTTGATTTCACTCATGTTAGATCCAACAACCAACATATCACCAACATAAAGCAAAAAAATGATATGAATCAAAAAATTACTTAATGTAGCAATAATGATCCATTTTGCATCAATGTGACCTCTATTTTCCACAAAGCCATCAAACTTCAAGTACCCTTGTCAAAGAGCCTACTTCAAGCCGTAGAGAATCTTTGCCAAGTTGCAGGCCATTCCTCTTTGTTTGTGATTTGAAATCCCTCAAGCTATACCATATAGATATCTTCTTCAAGGTCTCTATGTAGAAACATTTCTTTTACATCTAGCTGCTCTAGATGCAAATGATCTATAATCACAAGACCTAAGACCAATCTGATGGTATTCATATTAACAACAAGAGAGAAAAACTCATTTTAGTCTATAGCTTTGATCTACTGAAAACCCTTTGCCATAAATCTGGCCTTGTACCACTTGCTTCCATGATCTTCTTTGTTGTTTTTATACACCCATGTGTTCTACAATGCCTTCTTTCCTTTTGGCAACTTGGTCAATGACCAAATCTCATTCCTTTCTAAGGATGACATCTCTTGCAAGCTCCCACTAAAATGAGTACTCCGTTTGTATTGCCTCTTAATAGCACATAGGTTCACCTTTATATCAAGAGTAAGTAATACATAGATGGTGAATAATTCTCTATTGGTTCTTGTAATCTAGTATATCTCCTCAAATCAATTGTACATATGATTGCATAAAGTATGATTTCTTTGGTTTCTAATAAACTCCTATTTCTTGCAACATTGTTCTCTAAAATTTCTTCTAACACTACTTCTTCTTTATGTTTTTCTTGTTCTTCTATAACTTCAAAACCTGATCCAACCTTATCTTTGTACATAGCATTCTCATGGAAAATGACATCTCTACTTCATAGCACTTTTCTATCATCTCTTCAATAAACAATACCCATATCATTGCTTCACATCTGATGAAGAAGCACTTTCTTGATTTGGAGTCAAGCTTGTCCCTATCACTATTTTGAGTCCTTGCATATAAGACAGCCAAAGGTTCTCAAGTGCAAAAGATTCACCTTCTTTCATAAAAATTCCTCCTCAAGGATCTTAAGTCCTAAGGGAAGTTAGGCTCCTTGATTTGTGAGTATGCAATTAGGCTAATTGCATCTGCCAAAAAATGTTTTTGGCAATCCTACTTGGAGTCTCTTGCATTTGGCTCTCTCATTGAGAGTTCTATTCAAACAATCAGCCAAACCTTTTGTTGCGGTTTCCTAGGGATAGTTTTGATTATTTTTGTCCCATTATTTACATAGACTCTCTAAACTCATTTCTATTATATTCTCCAACATTATCTGATTTCAAGCATTTGATCTCCAAACCTGATTGGTTCTTAACCTAAAATTTCCATTGCTTGAAGACACTAAATACATCTGATTTATCTTTCAAAAAATGAACCCATACCTTCCTAGTAGCATCATTTGTGAAGGTGATGTAGTAGCAAGATCCTTGTGCTAGATCCCAAGAGACTCAGTTGAAGTCAAGCCATACACATTTGTATGTACCAATAGTAGCAATAATGCTTGAACTTCATAATCAAAGTTGATCTTCACATATTCCAATCTTGCAATGATTGAGTTGAAATCATTCATGTGGTCTTGAATTGATACACCTTCTTTCATCCTTGTGTTGATTTATTGGTGAATCAAAATACCTTGTTCAAAGCTGAAGGTTTCACAAACATAATCAATAGTGCCTTAATTTACACATGAGTTGTCTTCTCATGGACAATGTTATATGCAACATTTCTTGCCAATGTCAATCTTGCCACACCCAAGCCTTGTTGATCAAGAAGCTCCCACTCAACTTCTTTTGTCTTGTTTGTAAACAAGACAAAAGGTTTTTTTTCCTCAATAGGTAGGTGTAACTTTTTTGATCAAAATAGTCTTCAATTTGCATATTCCAAGATTTAAAATCCTTGCCATTGTCAATTTTGACTTCCCATCTTCTACCATTGTTTTGCCTTCTCTAAAGACCAATGCTTTCATACCACTCATTGGGAGAAAATAATTCAAATTGGAATTTGAGAGAGTAGAAAGTATCAAAATTTGGCTGTGTGATGGAGCAAAAATCATTTATCAATTTGGTCAAGAAAACTACGCATAGAAAATTTTCTAAATTTCATGTGGTTTGGCCAATGTTTACTTACATCCACAATTGCATGGGATTTTATTTGCTCTTGAATTGTTGATCAAGAAATATCAAAGGCACGCTGCTTACCGATACTTACACTATATAAACACTTGCTCTTGGAGCCCTTATCTAGTTTTGGAACATGTGGTGCAAATTGATCTCATATCTAAACCCTAGGTTGTCTGGTACCAATTGTTACATGTCACCTCACTCAATCCCAAAAATGGGGGCTATGTCCATAACCTTCTTGCAGAGTACATCCTTGCATGTCCCATAGTCATGGAGCTTTCCTATTGGTCCCATGCTTGTATTGCTGTCCTGCTGCACACAACTCCCGTAGCTTGCCCATAGCTCTCACAAGAAATATTTGTTCTCAAATTCAAGTGAGCTTAACTTCTTTTCTAGAGTTTTCTTTTTCATGATCTTGGTGTTTATAGAAAGCCCTTGAAAAGACACTTCTAACAAAACAAGGCATGCCTCATTTTCATCTATATTCATAGAGATATGAGTCCTGATGTGAACTATCTTTTTGTTCATTTTCATAAATGGAATCCCTTAATGTGAAAATCTATCCCGTACTAACTCCTCAATGTTCCCATAGTGCATTCCCATAATTCATCAGATCATGCACATAATAGTTTCTTGTCTTGCATTTAAGAACTTTCTACCAATAAATTAAAGTCCAAATACTCGGATGCAAGAATGATCCTCTTGGACTCAAAAACTTTCTATTAGTAAGTTCAATTCTATATTTTTCACTAAATTACTTGTATGTGAGATTGACCCTATTTGACTCAAGTACTTTTTGTTTCATGAATTCAACTTTGTTGCCTTAAGCTCCAAAATTTCTCTTGACTTGCCAAAATTTCTCACACTTCAATTCTATTATCTACACAAGCAGTGTGCTATGATGGCAAAGCATAGGCTGTACTTGCTCCAAAAAATTCTCTCAGCTTGCTAGGATCTTTCGTACCAGAATTCTATTCTCTCCATGAGCGACGTGATTATAATGCAAAGCCCAATCCTGATCGTAGTTCCTCATTTGATTAGAGTGTCTTTCATTTGCATCTTGAGTTTTCTTCTTTGTGTTACTTTTCCCGTCCAGTTTGAATTGAGAAGACTCTTTTGAATGCACATGTCATAATCCATCTTATAGTCTCCTTCTTTGATTAGTGTGTCTTTTTATTGCAACTCAACTTCAAAAGTCCAAATTCCGAGTTGATAAAAGATGTCAATATTTTATATTCTTAGAACAAGATCATATCTACAACTGCCAAAAGAGGAGAGATAGATAAAAAACAAATAAACTCTATGAATCGATCAAATTTAATCAATTGCAGATCAATATGGCAAAAAAAAAGTGTAGCAAAGATTTTGTGAACCAAAGTTTTGGTAATTCTGGGCTTAGTAAATTGGTAACACACCATGTGCATCCAATGCATGGCATGGGGTATCCATCACATGATATGGGCATCTAACTCAAGAAAGTTGGAGAAAGTTAGTTATGAAAGTTGGAGAAAGTGGAGAAAGTTGGTTATGACCACATGGGTACCTACCTCGTTTTATCACTGATAAAATTCAAACTTTTAAAAACTCTTTGTACAAAAACATATCTTGGATGGATATTTTAAAAGAAATATGTATTTCTTTTTCTTACAACTTAGTCTCTTTTTTATCTTTCATAATCAAACCTTGCTATTCCTAAGTTACTCCATGTAATATTATTTTTAAGTTATATTTAAAATTAAAATATAATCTAGATAAATATTATTTATATTTTTTAGTTAATAAAATGAATTTTTATATAGAAGTGGATAACTGAATTTCCATATCCTGGCTATATGTATATATTATGTCATTGTTGATTATGATTATTAAGAGAAATCTAGATTTCTTGACATACTTTGAACAAAACACTTGTAACATACTCTCAGATCAACATAAGCTGAAATTTGTATAAGGTTTATAAACTTGATTTCACCAAATCTTGTCAAGCACCAAAAAAGAAACAATTTGCAATCAAGTTCTTCCTTTTGTACAATTTTTACTTTAAGAGAGTCCTTACTCCTGCATATATCAAAATAAAAACATTGGATAAGAAAAGACTTGTTCTGTACTTGCCTAGAAAATACTTAAGTGTTTAAGAGGCAAGCTAACTCGAAAGATAACAAAGATATGAGTTTTAAAGTCACTTGTCTCATGGACTCAACAAAATTTTACCAAATCCTCAAAGAAGAACATCCATACCATACAGTCAAAGGAGACATATGCATAAGCTTCATATAAAAACATGTATAAAATATAAATATAGAAAATGGTGATTTTAAGCTTATCATAGAGAATGACTAAAACACTTGTTTTTACAAAATGTTGCTATATTTTCTCACTTCTAAGGATAACATTGATGTCCCTTCCTATCTATTTAACAAACACTAATATAAACTTCCAAGCTGAAAGTAGTTAAGACTGCTCACCATAAAAAGAAAGTGGTACTAGCTATCTTTCCTTCTCATTTGTGGATCACTATGATTTCCATTTAAAACTTATAGAGTTCTTGTTGTCCAAATGTCTATCAATTTCAAGTTTGGCTTACTATGTTGTAAAATCAATTCAAATCCAAGAGACTACATTTTGCAGTATTGGGTCCATATCCCACATTTTGACTTCAATTTCTTAAAAGTTTTGTGGAGCTTGCACTCTTTTGATGGTTTAAACACTCATTTCTCCACATATCCTCCAATTGCCTAGTCCTAAAAAGATACATTGCTATCATCACTTGTAAATTTTACAATTGTGAGTTGTGATTTATAGATACTTCAATCAAGGTCAAAAGATTCTTTTAATCTTTTTTTATTCCAACCATTTAAGAAATCTTGATTCCGCTATGCAAAGACATATTAATGAAGTCCTTTACAATATACCTGTGTAAAAGCTACATTTTTCTTAAAGAATATTATGCAAACACCTTCTCCATTTTGAATGTAGTCTTCTCCTATAGTAACTTCTCATTGAACCTTCAAGTTTATCAACTTGGACTGGAAGTCTTGATCAAGCAAATTTTTTAGCTTTCAACCCTAAAGTCAAATAAAGAACTCTCTCTAATTGCTCTTATATGTGGCTATATATAATCTTTTATTGACATAGAAATTCCACTCTATCAATGCTTTGTACTTCTCATTTTAGATTTGCAACCAAGCAACTACAACCCCAAAATTAATTGGGTCATCAAATCATGCACAACATGGAAGCATCAATAATATATGAGAAAAATAGAACACAAGATTTGGAGAAGGATGTGGGATGAAAATTTGGGTTTACTATTGGCTCTTTTAAAGTTCCATCTTTAGACTCTATTTTGGTGCCTACATTTTCCCAAAATTTGCAATTCTTTTCCTATTCTTAGTAAAGAAGAGAGGTGTTAATTTACTATTGAAGGGGAGAAACCTTTGTGTTTGGGTATGCTTTGGATCCATCACGTGGACATGTGAAGGTACAAAGAAGTAGGCTAGAATACAAAATAATGGTCAAATATGAAGAATAGACCAAGACAAAGACGAGGGGTACAAAGACTCTTCATCCAAAGGATTTTAGAACCAACGACCATACTACAAGTTTGAATGTTGGTGCTACCTAAGCAAAAAACTACAACCAAGGACCATTGGTGCCCACCAAATAGTTCTTATATGATGATAATGATGGTTCACCTATTGAAGATTTTTGGCCAAATATCCATGATTATAAAATTAGGTGTTGTGCAAGTACTTTTTTCTACAAAAAGTTTTGTACATAAATATTTCTTCTGCAAGAAACTCTTTGAATATAATCCAAAGAAAGTCCAATGAGTTAGCATCCTTTAGAGTAGAAAATTCTTTGATAGGAAACATGGTGTAAGGACATAGAGTGATGAGAAAAATCCCAATAGTAATCCTCTACTACCAAGCGGTGGATATGTGGAACATGCATGTTATATGTGAATTGTTCCAAAGCAAGCACTTGAGCTTCTTACTTTGGAACTAGGATTTTAGCTCACCATCTATGGTACAAGAGATGAGGAATAGGAACCAAGAAACTTTTAACTTAAGAAGAAATACAAAGGAGCAGATTGAGGAGCATTATAGGATGGTCATGGGATAAGACACAAGGAATTATACTTGACCCAAAATTTGGTGATATGTGCAAAGAAGTGAACACTTGAATTACAAAGTCATTTATTGAGCCATGAAACACAAGTAATGGTTGGGCCAATTACAAAGACCCACCCAAAGAGTAGTTTTATCCTCTCTCATGAAGCAATTTTGTTCAAAGAAGAAAACCTACTTAACTATCAACTAGGCAATCTTCTTTGACCAAGTGTATGAGAAAGCAATAGTGAATTAGGCAAACATGTTCTATTGGAATACATGTGCAATGATTCAAGTGTTGGAGGAGGATGAATGTGCTACATAATTGGCTTCATTTGTTACCCAATTCTCCATGGGGCTCAATCTATTGAGCAAGGAGGAGTGCAAGAAGTAACCAAGCCACTTTCACTTGGAGGAGTGTTTTGAGTCATAAAGTGAGAGAAAGGGAATTACAAAAGAAAATTCAAGAGGCAGACAAGGAGTTAACCATCAATAGCAGGTTCATGGATGTGAAGGAGTAATTATCCATTTAAGAAGAGTGCAACCTCTTCAAGATTGCAGCATTCTACAAAGAAAGTAAGAAAGAATTCATAAGTGGTGGATCTTTCTTTGAATGAAGGTGAGGCCAAAGATGAAGAGGAAGAAGAAGATGAAGACAAGAAACTCTCTAGTGCAACCATATTTTCCCCCAGAATTGGGAGTGAAGGATAATAAAGAAGGAGTGTTCAAGGACAAAGAAGTCTACATCCAAGGAAAAAATATCCCCAGAAGAGTGCAACACAAGAAGAAGGTATTGTGATCAAGGATCAGACCATACATGTATTTGATGGCAACAACAACACTATGTTTTTAGTGATAGTCTAAACTTTAGACTGCAATCTTTTACCAAGACATCTCATAGATCTTGTACAAATAAAACAAGAGACAATTCAAGCAAGAAAGGAAGTTCATTATTTTCAGTACATAGTTTCCGCTTTCGCTTTGAATATCCTTGCACAATTTTCATTCTCACCCTTCAATACTTTCTCATAAACCTAACTTTGTATGTGTCAAGGTAGGTTTTGCATGAAGAGTAGAAGTTACTACAAATTAAAAAAATTACAAAGTCTAGGCTTAAGGTAGTGGGTAAAATTGCCATGCAATTTTGGAAGTTCAATTGAAAACTAGTTTGCAACTTACTCTCAATTTCCCAAATCAAACCCTAGTAAATTTCTTTTCTTTGTTGCAGATTTAATTGAAAGTGAATGAAAGTGAAATGACTAAAATCCAATCCAAGTACCCTATAAAAACTTTCTCTCGCATAGGTCTTACCACAAAACATTGAGAAATGCTTCATATGCCATTGGATATGTGGCACAAAGAGTTCTTCCCACACGTGTAAATTGTCCAAGTCAACTTCAGACTTTGTTTCAGTCATTGACTTAAACCATCTTAAGTTTTGGAACTCTTTTGAATTTTGAACTTTGTGATGTCATGTCTGCAAAGTCATTCTTGTATGAAACAGTTCAACACTGACTTGCTTTCTCTTTCTAATCTGGAAATTACCATAAATAACATTTGGACTTGATAATATATCACACAACACAAACTGTGGACTTTGAATACCTCTCCAAAAATTGAGTATCACATCTAATTACACATTTTACGTAAACCTAAAGTTGATACATTTTCTCAACACTATTTCACTCTTGGTATATCAAGCAATTCATTCCAAACTTTGTTTATAAACAAGACATAACGATATTTTCTCCTAGACAACGTATCTTGTTACAGGAGGAACATTCCGTTGATGATGAATAGAATGTTCTACTAGGGCTTCTCATGACTAAAGGTTAGTCTCTAATCTCTTCCTCTCTCTCTTCTCTCTCTCTCGTTTTATTGTGACTTACTTGGTTCATACGGTACTTTTTAGTCTCATCAAGATAAAGTTTAAGCATCCCTTTCTGCTCCGGAGTGTTGGACGGGTAATAGGAAAGGGCAGAGGGAGGAAGCGCAGTTGGTGGTGGTGATGGGTTAGGGGGGACAAAGAGATATCAGGTGTGTGTTTGGGGCGGGAGACGATGGGATCATGAAAGTCTCAAAGGCATAGTTTCGTAAATGCTTTGAAGCCAGATAATTTTGCAGACTGTCCGACTGAGGTATCTCTGGTTGTGTGAGGAATGTTAATTGGAATTTTTTCTTGTGTATGTTTTTATAACTTTATGAACATTTCAACTTATGTTGATTGGAGAGTTCACGTTATAAGTGCTTTCTCCAAAATACGTCGAGCAACTGGAATTTTCATAAGAGTCATGTAAATCAACAACGACTGTAATATATACACGTGTAAAGATATGGGACTACAATTACGCATTTATGTTTATGATGCAATTATTTTATTATATTTGAATATGTATATCATGTAAATCTAATGTATGTTTATCATGTATATTTAATATGGATCATATATAATTTGTCTAAGGTCTATTCAGAAATTTTTAATATTGAAGCTTTCAATTTTCTGACATTGAAGCTTTCTAAGTCCAGATTATGAGTGGGTCCATGAGTGCGTCCATCTTGCTTGGCAGTTCTTGGTCCATAAAGTTCCATCTGGAGATATCTTACTTACGTTTTGTCGTCACTTCCACACTCGCACAATAGGCACATGTGAAAACGGGTATCGTGAGAGGACTCGGTATCGTGATAGTTTGCGAACTCACTCTCACTTTGATGTTTAAAGTCATAAGCTCCCGATTAGACCTGGCATCAATTGGGAAGTCCTCGAATCCGACAGGCTCCGATGTTCAGTAGAACAGCGCTCTCGATCCCATTGACTGTGAGATCATAACCACTCCCCTGCAGAAAAGCCCAGGAGATCTCATACACCGATTTATGACGAGCAGCGTTGTTGACAAGTACAGGAATTACGACACTGCCACCATGATTTGTTAAATTAACAACGAATTAATACATATTATGACTTATAATAGCAATGTTAGACGGGGAAATTTAAAAAACTATCCGAGAGAAACAAAACATACATATTTAATTTAAATATTCTTCTCCGGATATATTTTGTAGAAAGGATATTTAATTTTCAATTTTATCAATGATGAATTGAGGTAGATCCACTCCAAGTAACCGTAACCGACCATCTCCACTCTAGGCAGCGCTCCCAATGCAGAAACTTCTATAACCGGGATTTTCAAATAGTATCGGTTTTCAGGATCATTAGACTACGAAATTTCAAATTGTTGGACATACATACTAATGGTAAGTTTTGTTCCGCAGAGGGTATGACAGGATATTACGCTAGTTAGATGCACTTATCATGCATTGGAGTGGTGTCGATGTTTGATTGTCGGTGTCGATGCTGTGGTGCCTTCTTTCACTGTTTGTTAGGAAACGGAGAAAAGGGCGACCGCGTAGAAAACACGAAGGATGGGAAGCTTAACCATCAACCCATCTCCATCAAAACCCTATTAAGCGTCTGTTTGTTAGGAAACAGGCCTTCCCCTTTCCCGGAGCCTTTTGTCTTGCCATCCTGGTCGATCGCGATTTTGCCGCAGGTAGAAAAGTGAAGTCCAGGCGGTGATAGTTGAAACTCTAGGAAACACTTTCGGTTGCAAAAGGGTTCTTGAAAGGTTTACGTTCTTTTTGAAATTGTCCGTATAACGGGACCTTGATTTGACTTGACTTGATTGTTCACTTCAATACTGTGGTTGCACGCATATGTGTAGATGTATATTGACACTTATATCTGCATGCGACTCTTTGCTAATCGGTCCGGATAATTGGAACTTAGTTGAAACGAAGTTAGTTCGATATGTTCACTTTGACGGCGAAGACCCAAAATCTTATGTGTATAAACTATTTGTGTTCGATAACATTGGACTAAATTGGCGTACTCTTTGCTGCCTTGGTCGTGAAGAATAAAATACTGAAGACGACTAATTCCTTGTGTTATACTTGAGAGAAGAGGGGATTCCAAGGAGATATCACTGTATTACTAAATGGGAACTTTCATATCTATATTATTAACTAAGATGGGTCTATGAAATGCCAAAGGACCAGAATTTGCATAGAACAACCTATACACTAACTCTTAACTGTGTAATGTTTATTCCTTTCCCTTCAGAAGTAAAGAAATGGAGTGTAAACGATCCGTAACTACAATCTTTCTAGATATTCAAAAGCTTACGGGAAAAATAAACAAAAGTTTGAAGTTCGGTGGACGGAAAAGAGATATGTACGACGCAACGCATTCTGTAAACGTGATAAAGTTTTTGTACTCTTTCCAGATAATCCAAGAACATTCCGTTTATGATCATTATCCTTGTACTCTACTTTGTGCCCAAGAAAGTCTTTCTTTTGTTTTAAAGCATCATATTTCATGAGTTTGGATGGTTCCTCATGACCATACACGTACTAACATTTTGCAAGTATCATCATAACATGTCTGGCAAAATATGTACCATGAGATTGAGTGTCTAGCTCAAGAAGAAATATTTCTTGATTTTGAATCGTTTGACAAGCGCACTGTGAATCAAGTATATGGTTGCATAGGCCAGTGGAGTGTAGGTTTGGTCTTGCAATAAACTGCTAGACGTCCAAGGTAAGGACAAAATTTATTCCATGAGGACTGTATCGTGCAAAGAACCATAAAGCACGTATGGTATCAAGAGTGTACATGAATAATTTATAATGGGTTTAATAACCAATGACAATGTCAACAAAAAAACTATATTGTACCATATAATGTTACTTGTATCTTTGAAAAACATTGGTTTAGAAATTGTATTTTGCATAAATTGTTGAAGGATTTTTCTTGTGTCTACTAATACTTGCAAATAATCATAAGTATGAGAACATTCAAATGACAAAAAGTATTTCATAAAAGCACCAGAAACGCATGCAAGTGATGTATTCCATATAGCAAAATCAAAGAGCGATATATACATCTTAAAATATACAACAAGGAATGAAGTCCTTACATATTAATGATATGTCAAAATGATAGTGTGCTTATTGTATAAAACTTCCCTGCCAACTACATGGTTATATGGATCTATAGAGAAACAAGCAATCAATGTTTTAAGCTTGTTCTAACTCCTTGTCGTAAATTTATTTTTCGTTCTGCTTTTTTTATATTGAATATGAAGTTTGCAACTAAGGAATAAAGTTAAAGAGCATATGGAAGTAAATCAAACAAAAGAATTATCTTTGTACTTGGTACTAAACAAACTATATAGTTTGTCTTTTTTGTGAATCTTTGAACTAGGAAGATGTTAATATCCAAAGTAATGCTTTTCAATACGTAAAATTTGTTTAAAGTTTTTTTCAGAATTTCATTTACCCTCCGATTCCAAGGTCATAATTTGTTTTCGATGAAGCAATCCCAAAAGGAAAAGTACTCCAACCTCCTTTTTTACCAGCTCACCCCCCAACTCAATGTTTATCGTTTGATGTGAAAAAGTACAGACAACACCAGGAACCTACGTATGGCCATGGACATGAGCGTCCATTCTGGCCTTCAAATTGCTCCTTTCTAAATGTGCCACGATCAAAGACAGAAGGAGACACGAACATCCACTACTGCAAACTGCTATAAGATGCATGCCTTGCCTCCCTGAATATCATTCATAGCCTTGAGTTCACTCGCAATCGCTAAACGTTTCACATTTGCTGCCCATCACATCCAGCTCCTGTTCGCTTCGTTACTTACTGCTTGGACCGGTCATATACTCACCACCATATTCATATCCACCCGTTCAAGATGGAGGCCAAGTCCACAGTTGCTATGCTTGCTCTCGTTGTGGTGCTATCCGGTTTCTCGACGAAAGTGTCCGCACAATCGACCATCCTAGACACATTGAATGTTGTTAACAACATTAATGCGGATCTCGTTATACGGCAGCTTTTCCCTAATGGTACACTGGGGCCAGTCCAGACATTACCTGCTCTCAGTAACACAACTGTATCGGTCCTAGTAACGAGCACCGTAGCCACCGTACTGCAACTTCTCGACGCTGCAGGGACTGTGATCGGGACTATCACCATTGCTGCTGATGTTGCGGTTGACCTCGTGGTGATCGCACTGAACTTACTGACGAGTCAGCTGGTCGTCCAGGTTTTCGGACTGGTGAACAGCGTACTCCAGCTTGTCCTGACCGTGGCTCTACCTTTAACAGCTAGTTTGCTGGCTCTTTTGCGGTCAATCTTAGCCCTACTAGCATAAGGTATGATTCCTCATGATAAAAGTTGGTCGAATCGAGGTATATTTATGCAGTATTTTCTTCCTTATCTAGAAATGTGTCTGCAGTTTGACTGAGATTTCGTTGATTGTTAAACTGAACTCCGAGCCTCTACAATATGCATATTGGCAGTGTAGCTAGTTCCTCCTGATGCGAGACTTCATTCACACCACTCATTGAGTCCAGGTTGATTGGGTCACTTGATCGTCGAGCTTGTCCTTCCAAACGCCTAATCGCGATGCATAAGAATTGGCGAATGAACCCGTTATCGTATTTCCCAGCTAGTTTTAGACTAACCGTCGCAATTAGTGTTAACCAGTTGCAGCGAATAAAAAGTGGTTGATGACCTTGGCGCTTGTGCATTAGTCGGTCAGCGTTTAATTGCCATTGACCTTGTCATATGTTATGTTCAATGAAATGTCAAATGTGCAGACGCAGGTCGTCGACCTGGACTTCCGTTGCTATACAACAATTGTGTGACCATATTTACAAATAATGGAAGCAACTCCAGCTTCACGTTGATGTAGGTCATATAAATTGTACGCTTGGCTTAGCAGGTTCGTAGAGTGCATAAGATCTTGCTCTTTGATCAAAATCAGGACTACGTTGGTCTTTGATCAAAGCAAGAAGTAGTCCTGGTGAGTTGTTTTATGTCATACGAATGAAATAAAAGACACATCCATTGAGGACAATCTTAAAGTAAGAATCAGAAGTATCCGAGCTCACAACGGTTACTGGTATGTTTCCGTTTACCTGAGTCTGAAGTAATCTTAAATCCACAACTATCTCACAAACATGACCTTTCTAATGTCTAACCATTTTGTGGAAAAATGTTCCAACAAAATCTTTTCCATTTTCCACAAAATGTTGGAACATTGAGATATGGACAATCATCCGCACTGGACTGACTTTCCATAAGGCGTACGTTTTGTCTGCTCTGAATCCGCCTTCGCAAATATCTACACAATGTAGTTAGTGCTTCCCATGCACTATCAAACACAAAAGGGGGTACACACACATTGATTGGCGCCTAGCCCCATTTTACCTCTTTTGTTCTCTCCCTTGTTCAGCTTGATGCGTTCTCCGCGTTCGCCTTTTTTCCGTTTTAAACACAAAAGTATATTTAGATTTCAATTGTAGCACCATGGGCAATATAGCTTGGCCATGGTGCTGCAGATATGGAACTTCTTTGCAAGGGAAGACACATTGAAAAACAGGAATAAGTAGGCTTTCAATGTGTATATGGGTTAAGCTATAGTTTAGTTTTCAACATTCTGATTAGAGTTTGCCATCTTTTCAAAAGCAAAGCATACTCAGCTTGAACAATAATGCCTCGTTCTCCGACTTGAATCATGGATGAGAATGTATGTAACCTGTTTCAAGTGAGATTTTGTAATATGTTTCCCCGGGGCAGTCTGGCTTGAACGGTTTTAACTCACACGTATCGTAGAGAGAATGTCCAATCTTGATCACGAACAATATACTATTCATACCATAACATGGCTTGTACATATACAAAGAACTCGCGGACGGACCTCAAGCTTGCTAACGATAACTTGGGTCGTGATAAGATGTAGATGGTATTACCAGTTCATTTTATGTGCCAATAGCTCTACCACAGCTATTAGCGAGCAAGAGCTAGCAAAATTTAACCCGTATATACACGCATTTATATGTAGCTGGATATGGGCTCGCTTTCGCTCACCAAGAGCAAAAAATATTCACTCGAAGTCATTTTGAGTTTTTCGTTCCCATATGTGAATGTGTGAATATACGATTTCTTTATTATTGTTTCAAAATGATAAAATAAGGCACACTAACACCCAATGCACCACACTAGACATTCCAAATTTCTATGTTTGGAATGTCTAGTTTGTGGGAGATACGGGCATACTATAGCAAACTGCAAAACATTTTGAAGACGCCAAGAACTACAAGAAGAGAGATCACATGCTGTAGATGTTGTCCCAATTCATAATAACTTCAACTAACATTTATGGGACCCAACTTTCCAAAGTGGAATAGGAAATGGATGAGGACAAAGTCTACCTGGCCCACATATACATTGTCAAATTTTGGGTGAGAAACCACTATGTTAATTAGTGTCCTAATAAGCCTGCTCATTGTACGTTCTATGCAAGAGCACATACTATGGCACAACTCCCCAAATTTTGAAATTTCATCACCTAGGTTCACAGAGCGCCTGTACAGAACAAACAATAAAATCCTCATGTCCTAAATACCCATGCCCCTAATGGGAACATGCACTTCATTGCAATTGAAGAGAACACCTCAAAAGGAGATACATTATTTGTAGAAAATCATGCCTCCATGGAGGCAAACATCTTTCTTACTACAAAATCCTACACTTATGCTTTGATAGATCTAGCAAGCAATCCATCCTCTGAAAGCTACTCCTCCATAGAGATTGAAAATGAACCTCTAGAGGAGGATAGTTCATAGCCGGTCTTGGAGATGTATTGTGCTACAATTCCTATGTTTGACATATCGGCCAAACAACCTTCTAATTTGGTCATTTACAACTATGAAATCTTGACAAATCTGGCTAACGCTTAGGCAAATATTACCCTTAGACAACTTTTCAAGGTAGCCCTTATAGAGTGTAAGAAGCTTTAGACATTCTTGTTGAAAGAGCATCTCATAGGGCATTCCAAAAATCTCAAAAATGTAGTGATTCCCCCAAGCACTCACACACCTGTAACTTCAACCTTGCTTGTGGGAAGCCCACAACCTCCAAGTATAAAAAATCTCCAACTACATGAAGACTCAAACCACTCTAATAAATCAGGTGATAGATGAGCATCACGTGTTATATATTTAGGTCCCATTGATCCTAATATTCCTGTAACCATGAAGGCAATTTCATCCCATATTCTTAAATTGGCTCAAGCTCCTTTGTGAACATTATGACAAAGTGATTTTGCAAACATGCAAACATTAGGATTGCAAGGCATGACAAAAACTTTGATCCTTCTTTAAATGGCTGATGGAAGAAGACACCATCCTGCTGGGATATTAACCAAAGTGCCAACACTCGTTGGTGAGCAAACTTTCCAAGTAGACTACTTGGTCAAGGATACCCTTCATCCTGCACAGTTTCCACTATTGCTATGGTTGATAAATGGAGATATGATTACTTCATGAGAAATTGGAAAGTTAGCTTTTGGGAAGAAGTCAAATCACACTATTCTTTTGATGTACCCTACCAACTAGAATTCCATTTTGGATCAAGAAGGAGAACCAAGCTTTTTGATTGATGCATGGAACCCCACTTACATTGACAATGCTGAGGAGATTGTGGATACCATCGCTCACTATCTACTTATAACCAAGGAATAGATGAGTGTTTATGGCACATCCAATGCTACAAAAATGATAAACTTGTCTGACCCTCTCCTCACATCACCTATTAAACTCATAATTGTATTTGAAAAACTAGTTTTCATGACATTTTGACCAATTCTACTCAAAAGCTTTAACACAAGTTCCAAAAAATTCTCACAACAAATCCCAACTTTCTTCTTGTTATTATTACTACCTCACCTTCTTGCTGGCTTCTACATCAAGGATGACATTTTGTTAAAGACCAAGGAGAGAAATAGGAGAATGGAAGACCGGAGGTGAAAGATCATATTGGGACACTTGAATGAGGGAAAACTTCAAATACCTAGCATGAGCTTGGGATTTGGTATTTATAGGGAACATACAATGCTCTTGAGATGCTTCTTAGGAAGTTTTATAAAAGCGGCCTTCTTAGATCATAAGCCAAGCTAATTAGGAAGCTTTTATATAAGCTTTCTTCTTGAAACCGCCTACTTGGTGTGCAAGCTAAGCTAATTGGGAGCTTTCAAAGAAGCTTCCCTTTAGAAACCACCACTTGGCATGCAAGCTAAGCTAGCCAAGAAGCTTCCCAATAATTTTTCTCCTATAAGTCATCATTTGACATATACATTACTCAATTCTTGGAAGGTACCAAGTAGCTTCCTAGATATTTCTAGAATATTCTTATAATTCTTGGCTAATTTGCTCTATTGGCCACTTTGTTAGACTTGAAAAACTCATTTGTAAACTCCATATTATTACATATTCCTTCATTGCTAGTTGATGATATCCTTGTCATCATGAAGCTTCAAACTTCTAAATGGCTGTTTATGCATTGTGGAGATGAGAAAGGGGCTCTCAAGTGGCATGATGAAGGGGATATCCTTTCCAAAAGACTTTGGATTTAGTATATTGTTTGCAGCTACATCAAATGTGGCAACATGCAAGGATATAATCAACTTCATACTCCTCATGAAAGTTGATAGAATGGGAGGAGAAAGGAGTTGGACATGAGAGGAAAAGAAAGATAGATTCAACAAAGAGTTTCAACTTGAAAATATGAAAGACAAGGATGATTTGCATATGAGAAGCCAAGGCAAAGATTGATAAGCAACACGAGAAATGATTTGGGTGACACCAAATAGACATATCTAATTAGGAGTGAGTTTACAAACTTGGGTATCAAGTGGGTAGGTTACTAGAAGAAAGCATGACCTTCTCATTGAGTTGAAAGGTGAGATTATAATGATGCTAGTTTGTGTATTATTTTTGGCAATGTTGAGCAACAAGGAGATGAAATTTGGCTTGTTTTAGGCACTAGGATATTTTCATCAAGAAGGTGGAAGATGAGGGACATGAGATGGAGGAGGAGCAAGAAGGGAGTTTAGAACAAGTGAATCTTGGCCAAAATTGAGGAAGAAGGGAGAGGATCCGGTGCTTACCTTTTTGGGGTTATTGTAGGCAAACTCAACAAGATTTTCATCCTTGTTGGTATTGTGAACATTGACAAAGGCACAAAGCATATCCTCCAAGGTGCAATTTGCATATTTGGTTTGTCCATTGGTTTGAAGATGATAGGCTATGAACAAAGCAGGCTTGGTGCCAAGTAGTTTGAAGTGTGCTTGCCAAAATTTCTTGATGAATCAAGGATGATGGCCAAAGATGAGTACATGAGGCATCCCATGATGCTTGAAGACATTGTCAAAGTAGATCTGAGCCAATTTTGAAGTATCTACTATATCAAAGGTTGGTGCCAAATGGATTTGCTTACTAAGCTTATCCACAAACACCATGATTCTTGTGTGACCTTGTTTTGTCTTGGCCAAGGATGTGATTAGATCTAAGCTCATGTTGTCATCAAGAAAACTATCTAGATGTTCCATTAGTGCTAGTTAATGTGTGGGCAGATTATTAGTGTTTCATCATCAGTCATGGGGACTTCTTGTCGGAGGCCTCTACAGAGAGACTGACTTGGAACGCTCATCAGAAAAAGAGAAGAAGAGCACTATTGAGAAGGTACAAAAGAACTTGGAGAAGATCTATGGCAAGATAAAAAGAATAATGGCAAATAAAGAAGATTTTATGTAGCGACTAGCAAATGTCCAAGAGAAGGAGCGTCAAGGGAAGGAAGAAAAAGATTGAATAGAAAAAGGGTGACTTAGTGCAAAGAAGGCAGAGAATGACAAGCGGGACTGAGCAGCCACAAGAACAAAGTCTTTAGGAGGTTTGGTTAGCAGTTGGGATAGGAAAAGAAGGCTAGTCAGCTAAAGTATCAAAGGAGAGTGGGAAGGATAGAGGATCAAAGAGGGAGGTTTTGTGACAAGAAGGAAACATGGGGAGAGACTTGTGTCTATGAAGGAAGGAGGAGGAAAAGACAAATAAGGAGGAATTGCTCACCAAGGAGAATATTTGTGGGGAAGGAAGGAGAAAAGGACATTTATTGGAATCACGGGGATTGGCTGGTCTCAAGAATGCACCGGGCACCTGGCTACTTGTGCTTAGACTGCTTTGTTTGCCAATGACTCAAAACTTCTTGTAATCAGAACTTATTTCTACTCTTGCCTGGAGTGCAGTCTCCTTCTTGCTGGAGCAGCTTGGTTATGACTGCTCTTGAGTGTAGGTTCTTCTTAATGGTTCCTCGTGTTGAATTTCATTAGGATAGTCTTGATCTTCAAGTTTCACTAGTTAATGTTCAGTTCAGTTAATATTGGGTTTGTATTTGATGGGAAGGGAGTGGTGGATTTTGTCTAACAAGTCACTAGCCCACGGCCAGTTTCAATTCAATGAGACCAGGTGTGGTACCCACATTTTTTTGTTTTTTTCAAGTTTTAAAGAAGAAGTGTGTTGGTAAGGCCAAAGGAGGGCTAAGCGGGGAAGAAAGGTGAAGAATTGTGTGTTTGGCCTAAACCCAAAGTTGACCTCGGGTCAAGTCCAAAGGACCCAGGTTGGACAAGATAGAATACAAAGACAAGGTACTTTGTATCGGGTAGTGGAACCTGATCCTACGACTCTGTAACAAACTTCTTTGGGTTTTGCCAAATCAAGAAAGTACGTGGGAAGAAAGTGATTGGCTCAGAACCAAGATGTTCTTGAACGTGATAGGAAAGAACTTCATAGAATTGGTGAGAGAAGCAGAGCAGCGACTGAAGAATGATAAATCAGCAAAGGACTATAAAATTGAGATTTTTGCAAGGAAGCACTATAATGTCTAGACGCTACCCTATTCCTATTTAGAGTTGACCCAAAGGAATGTAAATTTTGAATATGCAAGAAGAGTGGGTTAGAATCTTGGGTACGACCTTTCATAGGTAGAGAGTGAGGAAGCACACAATGGCCCCAAAAGTGAGTAAGCATAGTGCAGTGATGGGTCTTGCAATGCGTAGATTGGATGTAGTGGCAAGGATTGAGGTCTTATTGAGACTTTGTATCACCTTTTTGGCTCAGAATTGGAACTTTAGCTTTCCAAGTTCATGGCAAAGATTGTCACAAGTGATTGTAAGGATGGGCTGCAGCACAAAGGAAAGAGAGGAAATCCGACTTGATGGACTGAGTTAGATTGAAGATTAGTTTTGGGTAAAGAAGTAGGAGAGGTAGGTAGTACCACTTTTTATTGGAAGTGTGATGCATCAAAAGAAACTGCCAAGGTGAGAAATTCCTTTAATCGACCACACACAAAGAATGGGTATAAGGTGGATAGTTAAAGAGACCTAGTGCAAAGAGGGATTGTGAGTGTGATGATGGTGATGTTCAAGCCAAAGCAAACCACCTATGTCACAATCCAATAGGCAGTCTTTTTATATTAGATGCTTACAGGAGAAGTGGTGGATTGGGCAAAGTGTCTGCACAAGCAGGTGGGGTAGATGATTTTGGGTTGGAGAATGGACAAACAACCACATTACTTTGTACCCTTTGCAGCTCACTTCTACTTTGGGCTGAATCTGCTGACTTCAAAGGAGAGAAGTAGAATGCGGTCTCATTTTCATCCAGATCTGCGCAAGGAGGCGGATGTGGATGAACAATATTACATGGAGCAGGTTCGCAAAGGAGATGAGTATAACATGAAGAGTGGGAAGGAGAACATAGTAGCACTCAATCTCCCTATGCCCAAAAAGAAAAGTGGACCCAAAGGACAAGTTGCGTTGGTACCTCTATTCAAGAAGCAAAAGCCTAATCTGAAGCTAGTGTTGGTGAAGATGAAAGAATCAACTGCGGAGGAGTGAGTCAAAAGGAGAAACCAAGTCAAAGGGAGAAGCCTTGGGAGGAGAAGAAGAGTTCACCTTGTAAAAGTGAAGAGTCAAGTAGTGGCAACGAAGGTGAAGTTGAAGTTTAGCAAACAAGAGGAAGAGTTGTTGAAGCAAGAAGACCAGTCCAAGGATGTCCTATAACACCCATTTGTGCATGTGTGTGGTATTGTGATATTTAGCTTGGTATTACAAGTACTTGAGAGATATTATTTATATAGAGATAAAGAATGGTTCTACATTAGTCATGATTAGCTAAACTTAGTCATAGCTAAGATAGAGGGGACCTACTTTAGAGGAAGTGGAAAAGATGAGTACCACTATTTTGGATTCTAATGTGTTGACTTGGTATTATTCCTAGGTGTTTGGATTTGAGGAACAAGTTGAGAACTCTTGGGCCCGCAAGCCTTTTTGTTTTGGATTCTTATATAGTCCAAGGATAGCCCATGTGAAGGAATCCTTGACTTAGTGGTTGAGTCAAGATAAGATCCCATGCTAGTGGAATATACCCATGTGAATAGATATTCCTTTCTACTTTTTGACTTTACTTGAATTTTAGTCTAGTAACTTGAGTTATGATAATTAGTAACTTTAGTGCGTAACTATTTCACAAGTATATAAACAAGGGGTGAGGAAGTACTCATCATCCTTTCATTTGCAACTATCTCTCTCTTATTGAGTTCTCTAGTGAGCAGAGTCTTGGGTCTTGGAGTGTTAGCCTTGGAGGAGTATGATGAAGTTGGGGTTCCTTGCCTTCTTAGTGCATGGTGTGCTACCATAATAGCCATCAAAGGTTCATCTTGAGTGAGAAATAGGCCAGCTCACAGTCCACAATCAAGCAAGGGTGTGAGAAGGAAGAAGAAGGTGTCTTGGTATGTCCAAGAGGTACCAAAGAGAAGAGGAGTGTTCAAAACATCACCATCGGACCAAGTAAGGTTACTATTGAGATGGAGGAGAGCTCGGATGAAGAAACTTTAAAGATACAAAGATTGCGTCTTTGGGGTAAAGCACCAATCAAGGAGTTACATGCACAGGGCAAAGATGGCAGAGCCAATGATAAAAGATGTGATGGAGTAGAGTATCTATCAAAGGTAGTGTGTCCCCTGTTGGTGTTTCTGTAGCAAAAGAAGGCAGAGATGGCAAGTGCTAACCTGGATGTGAAGGATGAGTTAGCAATCATGACGAAGTGGAGTGCGGAAACGTTGCGCTTGAGGAGTAAGCTAACAAGAGACAAAATAGAAGCCAAGGAACTTTAGGTGGAGGCAATTCTTTGGGAAAAAAACTCAAAAGCAATGAGGGAGGACTTGTTGAAGTGTAGAGAAGAAGTAAAGGAGAAGACAGTGTTGGTCAAAGTGCCAAAGAGTGAAATTGTTGATGGACGAATGGAGATGAGACATTTGAAGGCGATTGCAACAATGATAGAGCAAGAGTGGAGAGTATGAGGAAGAAAGTGGCCGATAAAGATCAAGCATGGAATGGGAGTTAATAGAGCAAAGTTAGGAGGAAGAATAATTGCAAGGATTGTTGAGAGTAGTGGAAGATCAACTTGTGCTAAATCAACAAGAGAAGGAAGCAATGAAAGCTAAATTTGAGGATGAGTTGATGATGTATCGCAATGAGCTAGAAGAGGAGAGGAAGAAAGAGAGAGTGGAGCCGATTGTGGAATGGGATGCAGTGGAAGCAATGGTGAGCAAGTTGAAGGCACTACTTAGCATTGAGGTTGAAGGGAAGTTGGAAGAAGCTAGATTGCACGAGTTGAGATTGTTGGTGCAGGAGACTAGGAAGAGGAAGGCAAAGGACACGTAGTTGAATAATGTGGTAATTCATATGTGAGATAGTGTAGATAGGAATATGTTAGAGGTAGGAGACAATGTCTATCTCAGATTAGATTTTGTTAGATCAGACTTAGATAGACTTTGTAGTGAGATAAGATTAGAAAAGAAGTCCAAATTAGTAGAAGTAGGAGTGCAAGTGTCATCGCATGAGTTACTTGAGACATTAGAGGAGAGTGGGTCCAGGGATAAAGAGATAGAAAGGTTACCCATGACCTCAATTGTAATTCAAGGTAAGAAAAAGTACAAATAGTGGAGGATGTAGTAGAATTAGATAGACCCAAATAAGGAGAAGTGACAAGAGGATCATCGGGTTTGGAAGTGAAAGTCAAAGTTGCCATTGGATCGGATTCGAAATACATTTGAGATTTGAAGAGGCAGATTCTCAATGTTTCTGTTGTTTTTCTATAACCTCAAACCTGATCCAAGCTTATCTTTGTACATAACATTCTCTTGGAAAATGAAATCTCTACTTCTTAGCTTTTCTCTATCATCTTCATTCCAAAGAGAATAACCCATATTATTTGCTCTATATTTGATAACAAAACACTTTCTTGATTTGGAGTCAAGCTTGTCTCTATCATTATTTTGAATCCTTGCATATAAGACATAGCCAAAGCTTCTTAAGTGCAATAGATTCACCTTCTTTCCTAACCATTCCTCCTCAAGGATCTTGAATCCCAAAGGAACTAAGGATCCTTGATTTATGAGGTATGCAATTTTGCTAACTATATCTGGTCCAAAAAATTTTGGCAACCCGACTTGGAGTCTCCTGCATTTGGCTCTCTCATTGAGAGTCATATTCAAACATTCAGCTACACCTTTTTTTGTGGTGCCTTAGAGATAGTTTTGATTATTTTGATCCCATTCTCTACATAGACTCTCTAAAATCATTGCTAATATGCTCTCCACCATTATCTGATTTCAAGCATTTGATCTTCAAACCTGATTGGTTGTTAACCTCATATTTCTATTGCTTGAAAACACTAACCACATCTGATTTTATCTTTCAGAAAATAAACCTATGCCTTCCTAGTAGCATTGTCTATGAAAGTGATGTAGAAGCAAGAGCCTCCAGCAAGATCCCAGGAGACTGAATTGAAGTTAGGCCATACACATTTGTATGTATCAACTCTAGCTTTCCAACTCTTGGTGCTCTTGTAGCCTTAGTGGAAGTTACTTGCTTTTGCTTTCCCAAAATACATGGTTCACAAAAGCTAAGTTGAACAATCTTCAACCCAAGAATCTTGCCATTGGTAGCTAATTGATTCATACCCTTCTCACACATGTGACCAAGTCTTTGGTACATAAGATTGAAGGATAGATTGAATCAGCAATTGTCATCAGATGGTTTGATCTTCTTGTAACATACAAGGTTCCAACCTTCTATCCTCATGCCAAAATCAGATTTCTTTGAGTAACCTTCTACTACCCACTTTCAAAGGATGTTTGAGATCCTTTGCTAATCCAACTAACCTATGGAAATCAAATTCCTCTTTACTCCAATGACATATTTGACATCTATCAATATCAATGTCCATACTTACCCTTGAGAGATCTTCAAGTTAACATTGTCTTTTCCTTTGGTAAATAGGAGTTTATTGTCAATGAGGAGAACCATTCCAAGGTTTCTTGCAACAAAGTTGTGCATCAACTTTTACATTGGGTAGAGTGAAATTATGTACTAAAATATATCACCCAAGATTCAACAAGACACTCTACATAGCAAACAAGTGCATCTTCTTGTTTTGCTGCTATGTTCTTTGAGGTTTCCTACTTCTCCGGACTTTTATATTGACACTTGAAATGACCAAAATTATTGCAATTCCAACATACAATTTCTTTGTGTACTTCCTTGTGATCTATTGACTTGCTTCTCTTCCTTGATCAATCTATCATTTCTTTGACTTTGACCTCATTGAGGTCTTTTGCCTCTACTCTCAGCAAATAGCACTACACTTGACAATTTTGAAGAATTTTGTCTACAAATGTCTTCATTGAGAATCAAATTTTGTATACTCTCAGACTTGAGATCACTTGATCTTCAAGAACTACTCATGATGTGACTATTGCTCCCCAACTATTAGTAATGATGATTGTATCAATAATGCTTGAACTTCATAATCAAAGTTGATCTTCACATATTCCAATGTTGAAGTGATTGAGTCAAAATCATTCATGTGATCTTGATGCACCTTCGTTCATCCTTGTGTAAACTTATTGGTGAATCAAGAATACCTTGTTCAAAAGGTCTCCCATACATATTCAATAATGCCTTAATCATTTTATGAGTTGTCTTCTCATGGACAATGTTTTTTGCAACATTTCTTGCCAATGTCAATCTAGCCACACCCAAGACTTGTCAATTAAGAAGCTCACACTTAACTTCTTCCGTCTTGTTTGACATTTTTCCCTCAAGAGGTAGGTGTGACTTTTCATGATGCAAATATTCTTCAATTTCATATTCCAAATCCAAAATCCAAAATCCAAAATCCTTGCAATTAAACTTGTCAATTTTGACTTCCCATCTTCTATCATTTTTTTTGCATTCTCTCTAAAGACCAACGCTTTGATATCACTTATTGGGACAAAAGAATTCAAATTGGAATTTGGGAGAGCAGAAATAATCCAAATCTTGCTATGTGATGGAGCAAAAATCATTCATCAATCTGGTCAAGAAAATTATGCATAAAAATTATGCCAAATGTCATGTGGTTTGGCCAATGTTTGCGTACATCCACAACTGCACGAGATTTTAATTCATTCTTGAATTGTTGATCAAGAACTATCAAATTCACACTAGCCACCAACACTTATATTATATATACACTTGTACTTGGAGAAGGTTATCTAGTTCTAGAACATTTGGTGCAAATTGATCCCGTATCTAAACCTTAGATTATTTGGTACCAATTGATACAAGTCACCTCATTCAATTCTACAAGTGGGTGCTATGTCCATAAGCTTCTTGTAGGATACACTCCTGCATGTCCCATAGTCATGGAGCTTTCTTATAGGTCACATGCCTGAAGGTCCTATAGCCATGTTTGCTGTCCTGTTGCACACAACTCCCATAGCTTACACATATTTCCCGTAAAACCCATTTGTCCTCAAATTCAGGTGAGATTAACTTCTTTTCTAGAGCTCTATTTTCCATGATATTGATGTTTATAGAAAGCCTTGAAAAGACACTTCCATAAAATAAGGCATGCCTCATTTTCATCTATATTCATAGAGACATGGGTCCCAATGTGAACCATCTTTTTGTTCATTTTCATGAATAGGATCCCTTAATGTGAAGATCTGTCTTGTACTAACTCCTCAATGTTCCAATAGTGCATTCTTGTAATTAATCACACTCCACACTTAATAGATTTATTGTCTTGCACTCAAGAACATTCTATCAATAAATTAACATCTGAATACACAGATGCAAGAATGACACTCTTGCACTCAGAAACTTTCTATTAGAAAATTCAGTTTTATATTTATCACTGAATCACTAAATCACTCGTATGCCCTATTGCACTCAAGTAGCTTTTGTTTGATGAATTCAACTCTGCTGCCTTCAGCTCTGCATGCTCCAAAACTTCTCTTGGGTTGCCAGAATTTCTCACACCACAATTTTATTGTCTCAGCAAGTGGTGTGCTTAAGATGGCAAAGCGCTAAGCTCTACTTGCTCCGAAAAAAATTTTCTCAGCTTGCCAAGATTTCATGCACCATAATTCTATTCTCTCCACAAGCAGTGTGCTTACAATGGAAAGCACAATCTCAATTTTTGTCTCCTTGTTTGATTAGTGTCTCTCATTTGCGGCTCTAGTTTCTTCTTTGTGCTACTTTTCCCTCTAGTTTGAATTGAGAAAACTCTTTTGAATGCACATGTCATAAGCTTAATCCACATTGTAGTCTCCTTCTTTGATTAGTGTGTCTTTTATTGCACCTCAAGTTTCAGTTTTTTTCAACTCAAGTGGTACTTTTCAGTCCAATTTGAATTCTGGAACTCTTCTTTATGCACCTATCATAAGCTTAATCCATGTCCAAATCAGATGGTTAGTATTTATTAGAGCATCCATAACCCGTAAAAAGCTATGGGTCACAATCTCCAATGCCCACAAATGTTTTATGTCTATGGGTAGATACCCATAAAACTTACAAGTACCCTTTCTCCCTACAAAATTTTCAATGCTACCATGCATGTTTTTATGGGATCTTTACAAGAGGTGACAACCTCTTTTTTCAACCCCCAATGAATAAACAATGAAGAAGCTATCATAGCATTGACACCATTCACTATGATGTCTACAAACCTATTTTAGATTAATATTAATCAAAACTAAAACTCTTGAGTCCTTTTGAAGCATTGGAAGTATTTTATATAACTATGTTGTATGCATACTAAACTAAGTCCAAAGTCCTAGTTCACAGAAGATGTCAATAGTTTATATTATTTGAACTAGATCATATCTACAACCGCCAAAAGAGAAGAGATAAATAAACAACAAATAAACTCTATGAATCAAATTTAATCAGTTGCAGATCAATACGGCCAAAAAATAGTATAGCATGATCTTTGGAACCAATTTTGAGATAATTTTGGGCTTAGTAAACTTGTAACATACTATGTGCATTCAATGCATGGCATGAGTATCCAACAGATGATATGGGCATCTAAGTAGAAAACATTGGAGAAAGTTGGTTATGACCACATGGGTACCTACCTTGTTTCCTCATTGATAAAATAAAAGTTTGAAAATACTCTTTGTGCAAGAAAAAGATCTTGGAATGGATATTTAAAAATAAATATTTACTTATTTTTAAGTGAATGATTTATTTTTCTTACAACTTAGTCCATTTTTGTGCTCTCCTAATCAAACCTTGTTATTCCTAAGTTACTCCATGTAATGTTCATTATTTAAATTATATTAAAACTGAACAGTATACTGTAGATAAATATTAATTTATATATATTTTTAAGCTAGTAAAAGTACATCCTTACAAAAGTGGATGACTGAATTTCCATATCTTGGTATATGTATATATTATGTCATTGTTGATTAATATGACTATTATTAAGAAAAATCTAAGTTTCCTTACATACTTTGAACAAAACATTTGTAACATAAACTCTCAAATCAACATAAGTTGAGATTTGTATAAAGTTTATAAACATAATTTCACATTGAAAATATAGATGCTATAGAAATTCTGTATTTTCCATAAAATATTGAATTAAATAAATGAAATGAATGCTACAAGAATGTCTTCAAATTCAATATTTTGAAGTTATTCTTGTAGCATTCATTCATTAATTTAGCTTCTTTTTAATAAATTTCTGTCTCTCTCTCTTTCTATCTCTCTTTCTTTATCTTGTAAAAAACTTCTATGTAGAAAATTTGATTATTTTGTAACTAGCTTCTTTGAAACTCTTTGTAGTACACACATTTTTAGTTTTTGACAAATTTTAAAAAGAAATGTACAGTTGAAAGTGGCAAAGAAAGGAGAAGAATCATGTGTTTGGAGAAGACCCAAAGAAGTTGACTTTTTGTCAGAGGAAGAAGAAGGACACAGATTGGACTTATGAGGTGGTAGACCCAAAGTAAGGTTACTTCATATCAGGGTGCTCAACCCAATCCAAAGAAACTATAACAAGCTTCTTTGGGTCATGCCAATCAAGAAGGTACAATCAAGAAAATGGTTAAGTTGTGAGAAGGATAAAATTGAGATTGATAAGAGTAATGCATACAAAAGGCGTGAGTAACAAGTGAAGATTGAACAAAGAATGACCTCACATTGTACCACTATAAGGTTGAGGCTTTGTCCAGGGAAATCCAAAATGTCAAGAAAATATGGTGTTCCTCTCAGTAGTCATCCCGAAGGAATGCAAGTCACAATGCCAAATGAGAGTTTAATTTTCCAAAGACCTGAGGGAGTTAGAATCATGCGTCTAGGAAAGGGGATAGTGTTCCAACAACCTAGAATTTGTGAGTGCACAATGTCAAAGAAGGGTGGTAGGAAGAGCTCCTCACTTGCGGTGAGGAGTCTAGCACTTATGAGGTTAAATGTAGTGGCAAGGATTGAAGTCTTGAGTAGACTTTGGATCACATTTCTGGCCTGGAACTAGAACTTGAGTTTTCTAGGGTTCATGGTAGAGATAGATGCAAGTAATTATGAGGATGGTTCTAAAGTGGAGGGAAAGAGAGGCAATCCGGCTTGATGGACAGAGTCAGATTGGAGACTAGTCATGGGGAGGGAAGCTGGAGATGCAGCCAGAGTCACCTTCTATTGGAATGGTGAGTCTTCAGAAGAAATTGCAGAAGTAAGAAATTCCTTCAACGCTCCACATACCAACAATGGTTATAAGGTGGATACCTGTTGGGACCTAATAAAGCAAAGTATCATTAGGTCTTTGATGGTAATGTTCAAACCCAAGCAAACCATGTTTGTGACAAAGCATCAGGCAATGTTCTTTCATTGAATGTTTGCAAGAGAAAAGGTGAATTGGGTGAAGTACTTTCACTAGCGGACAAGATAAATGATTGTTAATTGGAGGATAGATATGCCACCCCACTAATTTCTACCATTTGCAACACATTTTTATCTTGGTGTAAACTTGCTGAATTTAGAGGAGGAACAATGAATGGTTTCTCATTTCCACCCAGATCTGTCTCAAGAGGTAGATGTAGAGGAGCAATAATATATCATGCAAATTTGAAGGAGTGATGAACACTTTGCAAGGATAGGATAGAAGAAGAAAGTGGTGTTGATTATTCCAAAGACAAAGAAGCAGAATAGACTTGAAGAGGTGGTGTCACCCGTTCAGCCATGGAAGACAAGGAGATTGAACCCGAGGGGCAAGGTCTTGTCTTTGGGAGCAGAGTCTGAAGGTGAGGCTGAATCCAAGGGAGAAGACTCAACAAAGAAAAGAAGATGTAGTGTGCACTCTCTACTCTGCAGTGTGAAGGCTCACACTACAGAGTAGAGAGTCAAGCAGTGGGAGTGATGGAGAACCTGAAGTTTAGCAATTGGTGGATGAAGTGGCTAAATGTCATACAAGTAGCTAGACATATTATCTAGAGGTGAAAATTGGCTTGGTAATATCTAGAAGGATGCTATGTACAATGGGCTAGGAAGATCACACAGAAGTGTCACCAAAAGAGTATTTCTACTAATAGGGCAGAAGCCAAAAATAGCCTAAAAACTTTAGAGCTAATTTCAAAGGCCTAAACAAATGAATTAGGCCTCAAAAATAGAACAAAATTGCCCCTTTCAGGAATGAAAAGGCTTGCCTTCTCCCCCTTATGATTTGTCTCATTGAGAGCTTTCCAATGGTACCTCACCCATGTGATTCTGAGCTCCCTATAGGAAGATTCTCTAAAGATAGGACAAGGATTGATATGTCACTCATCCAAACAACTAATCCAAGGATGGAGCTCATTGATAGGTCACCAATCCATATATCTGGTCCAAGGGTGGAGCTTCTCTTGAGGAGTTCCCTTTGCTATATAATAAAGAGAAGTTGCTCCTTTGGGGCATCAAAGTATTCAGTGTGAAACTTGCATTTTCTCTCTTGTATCTTCCTTGGAGAGTTCTCTTGTCCTTGGAGTATTACACTAAAGAGTTCCATGCAGTAATTGATTATATGGAAGGAGAAAATGCCCCATGTTTGGAATGATATGCGGTGGAGATGGGAGAAGAGGTGAGGTTGGTGTTGCTAAGGAGAGTGAGGTCAAAGACATGACTGCAAGATCAATTCAAGTGAAGGAAAAGGAATACAACTCAAAGGAGCTCAATGTGAAGATACAAAGATCATGACTTTTATGTAAGGTACCAATGGAGGACTCGCTATTGAAGCCAAGTACAAAGATAACAAGATCTGAAAGAGTTCAATGGAGTAAAGTATTTGTCAAACATCATCTATCCTTTGTTATTGCATCTAAAGAAGAAGAAGGAAAAGATGTAGAAAGATCATCCGGAGTTGAAGGATGAGTTGTAGGTGATGAAGTATCTAAGCGAAGAAGCTCAAGAGTTGAATGAGAAATTAATGCAAAGAGAAGAAGAAGCCAAAGAACTTTAGGTGGACATGGTACTTCAAAAGAAGACCTTAAATAACTTGTAAGAGAATTTTGAAACATGTAGGAGAGATCTTGAATGTCAAGCCAAAGACATGAAGAGTTAGAGTGCAATGTTTGAGAAATTGAAGGGCAAATTTATTGAAGGACAACTTGAAGTGATACATTTGAAGGCCATGATAACCATAATGGAGTAAGAGTTGGAGAGCTTAAGATCAGGTGCAGCAAAGAGAGATCAAGCATGGGAAAGAGAGTTGATGAGTAGAAATAAAGAGGAGGAAAGATTACAAGATATGGTAAGAATTGCAAAAGACCAGATTGTTGGTATGCAGAGGAGAAGAAGACACAAAAGGTTGAGTATGAAGAAGAATGTATCATGAGGAGTTGAAGGTGGAGAGAACTCATGGGTATACATCAAAATTGTCAGGAGAGATCATAGGGAGGATGAAGGCATGTTGAGTATAAAGAAAAAAGTGAAGTTGGAGGAAGCAAGACTGCATGAATTGAAGTTGTTAGTGTAGGAGACAAGGAAGAGAAAGGCAAAGGACATAGAATTGAATAATCTTTTGATTTTTTTGAGAGAGATAGTAGATAGGAAGATGGTAGAAGTAGGAGATAATGTTTGTCTCATATTAGATTTAGTTAGATCAGATTTAGATAAACTTTGTAGTAGTGTGAAGGAAGGAACTAAATGTAAAGTAGTTGAAGTAGGAGTGCAGGTGTATTTGGGTGAATTACCTGAGGTGTTTTAAGAAGTTAGAGTAGAGAAGGAAACAGTAACTAGATTAGTTATAGTTTCAATCGCAATTCATATTGAAGATGTGATAGAAGAAGTTGTAAAGGTAGTAGATGAACCCAAAGTGAAAGAGGCAACTGAAGGTACATTGGATGTCGAATCCAAAGTAGAGGTAGACATTAGATCAAATTGGTAATAGATTTCAAATTTGAAAAGGCAGATATGAAGAAGTGGATCGATAATTTGGATCTGCAAGTTGGTAACATAGCACTTGAAGAAATTAAGGTAGTTTAGATAATTATTGAGTGTTCTGCCTATTTAAAGGAAGCATTTGCAGTGTTATGTTGTTTAGTATTGTAATTCTGAAGTTGATTAAAGTGAAGTGTTGTAACTCAATGTTCATTGTTTCAACTTAGTTTTGAGTATCAATCTTGTGTGTGTGTTTGTGAGTGTTTTGAGAATTTTGAATTGCAAGTCTGAGTGTATTAGATGTTGGATTCTATAGCTATGATTCCATTTTTTGTATTTGATCATGAGTAGAGTGAAATTGAGGCAATTCCTTGATGAATCTATGAGGAATAGTACTGTTGGTAGTATTCTACATTTGTTATCATAGTGTTTGATTAATGCAAAGCAATTTTGATTGAGGAAGTTGTGCCTTCAATAGAGGAGTGGAACACAATTCCAAGGCAAAGTTGTTTTGTGGTGAAGTAGTCTTCTTTGGGAGAATTAAATCATCACAATTAAGATTGTTTTGGAAAGGATTTGAAGAATTATGATTATAGGTGTGGTTAATTTGTGACAAGATTGTGAATTGAGTACTTGTAACTCTCTTTTGGGTGTGGTTTCTACCCAAGAGAGTTAAGACTCAATCAAGAAGAACTTTTGTGTTACTATTTACTTCATATTTGACCATTTTTTACTATCTTCATGGAAACAAATGATTACTTATTGATTACCACAAAAGTGATACTTGTTGGGTTATCACACCCCCTGATTGAAGTTGAAGACATTTTTCTAGTATTCATCTCATTAATTTAGCTTACCTTTTAAGACGAAAAATTTTAATAATTATTCCTCACTAGGTTAGATATACTTTAATCTTTATGAGAGTTTTAATATTATCCTATAAAGGCCTCAAAATCAAAGAAAAAAACACAAACATTAGATATAATTTAAGATTTATGAGATTAAATAATCTCATATAAAGGCATCAAAAACAAAGCTTCATATAGTGAAGTTTATTTCATTTACAAAGCTTGCTTGGAAACTAAGGTATCAATAGTTTAGAACAATTTGGAACTGAGTTTTCTACGCAAAGAACCCATGCAAACCTGGATAGGAAATTGAGATTCCAAATGAACTAAAAATTGTCCACGAAGCTAAGTCTCTATTTTCTGTTTCATCTAAAAAATTTATGTATCTTTGGACCTCATAAGAAATTGGATATTTATCTTTACATTCTACATAGAATACATCATGTTATGTTATCAATTATAAAAAAATAAAATTATTTTAGCAAGTGCTCTTGAAACTCAAATACAATCATGTACTTGTAAACCTTCATGCAATTAATAATTATTATGAAGTTGCCATTGGTACACATCAATGGGATATCCTTAAGGCCCATTGATCAAACAAAACACCTTATACTATTTTTAATCTTGTTAATAGAGTTTTGAGCCAAGCATCTTGTGCCATTATGATTGGTCCACAAATTTTTTCTCCTCCTAATCCATAATTTGTTCTCACTAATGGCCAAAACACATTTTCCAACTTTGGGTTTTCTTTATTATCCTATTTTGAGTATACTTAATCTACTTTATATAATAATATTTTCCATATTTATCATATACTCTAGATCTTTTTGGAATATATTTAATTTTTGGAGCTTCTTTCATCATTATGATTAATTCTTCTTAAACAAGTCATTGTGTGAACTGATTCAAAACATACATATCTTTCTTCCAATCACTTAGTTTTCTTAGAAATAATTTAAGTTAACAATTTTCCGATGATGGAAGATGGTTGTATACCATTAGCTTGGGAACCTCTAGCTTGGGAACCATTTGGCACAAGAGACCTTTGGCCTCAAATTCAATCAGTTTAAATGGATCATGGTGGCTTGAATGTGCAACTACCAAATACAAACTCATAATTAATAACCATTTGATTGTATTAGAATGTTTACATGTGGGTCACTATTGCTCATCCAAGGTGCACCTACCAAAATCTTGTAACAACTAAGCAAACATATTAAAACATGGATCAGGTCAGTCACTTTTCACTTGGTCAAGCTAGATGTGCAAGCCATAAGAACTTTCTCTACCTTTGGCAAGAAACCCATTAGAGTTAGAGCTATAGAGTGAGCAAGTACTTCCAGAAGCTACACAATAAATTTCCTTCACTTGTGCAATAGACAGTCATGACCTTAGTTAATAGACCACAAAGATGATGTAGAAAAGTGTTCAAGTCACTTGGATTGACCAACTTTGGCAATCCACTAAGGAGAAGAATTTCTTTGCCGTAGGAAACTTGAATTGTTGTCGTGGAAATGGGATTTGAGTGATCATGCAAAGATCTCTGAGATTGTCCCATATGAATATGGAATTTATAAGAAAATTTCTTAGCTTAGATGGAAGACTATAATCAAGAAGTGTAGGAACATGAGAACTCACCACCAAACACCATGATCTTAGATACATAGTAGACTCACTTGGATGCAAATATGGAGGTTAGGTTTAAGGCCTTGTTTAATGATGATTAGACTTAGAATGGTTGATTGGTAGGAGGTTACAAAATCCTACTTGGAGAGCTCTCACCAAAACAATGAGGAAGTCCTTCAAATCAAAATGTACCACCTACGTGAATAATATAGCTAAGTGATATTCTTTGAATATTTGTACAAAGGAAGGCCTACAAAATGTGCAAAAATGTTTTGAATGTGCACTAGAGACCTATGCATCGATATGAATAAAGATAAATGGTAACCCATATGTTCCTTTTGTCATATAGTTTTACATAGATATGAATTTATTGATGCATGAAGAAAAAAAGAAATACCCAACCAACTACTTCTCTGATGGATACTTCTCCAACCATCATTACACAAAGGAAGTTTAGAAGAAGTAAAGGCTTGCCAATGCAGAATTTGCCAACTCAAAGAGATTTTTCCTAGTGGAAGAGGCACACAACACTCTAGGTTACAAGGAGAAGAGAAAGACAATACCTACAAATCCAAAGGTGAAGGCCAAGAAGCCAAGGAAGGTCCAAGTGGTAGAAGATTTGAGGGAGGAAGAAGAAGCTCAACACCAAGAAGATAACACAAGTATGACCAACAAGGAATCCTTCATTGGGATTAAAATATCTTCAAATAGTGACAAGAAGGCAAACAAGGAAGGAGAAATATAATTTCCCAACCACAATAGCCCAAGAATTAAGTGAATAGTTCCAAGCCAAAAGAATCACATCAACAAAAGGAAATTATGATGAAGGAGCTAGGCACTTGAGCACTAAGAAGGAAGCAAGAGAAAGCAACGGCAAGTGGGACCTATAGAATCCCAAAATGACAAAAAAGTAGTACTCAAGGACAAAGGAGTACTCAAAGTAGATGGAATAATCAAGGCCAAAGGGGTGTTTGAGGCTAAAGGGTTGGTTCAAGATGAAGATAAGAATGAGGATAAAGAAATATTCAAGGCCAAAAGAGCTTAAAGCCAACCAAGGAGGAGCATAGGAGGACAAAGAACCCACACTCTTTATTGAGGTCAAGGAAGACAAAGGTGAATCTTTGGTGTGCCTAAGAGAAGAAGAGGAAGAAGCATCAAGTAAAGTGGAGTTACCACAAGTAAAGAGGGTACCTATCTCCAAGCTTGTCAACCATACCATGGGATCAACATTGGAGATGATGGAACAGATTCTCCCAACCTATCAAGAATTACATGAGGAGATCATCAATAACTCAATATTATTGGAGCATATCCACCAGATTGCTCAAGAAGTTGAAAAGGAAAGGGCATAGGCATGATAAGAGTTAGCTAGTGCAAGCATCCTATACATGGCCAAGGGGAACTGCACTAATGATATGGCATAGGAGGCTTTATATTGAAGCACAAAGGAGAAGTCATCCAAAGGAAGTATGAAGAAAAAATTTAGAAGTGGTATGGACAAAGAGAAAGCACTCCACCGTGAGCAAGATAGGCAACAACATGACCTCAAAGTGCAATTAAAGGCTTGGGACAAGGAAATTGATACATTGAGAGTCAAAATGGAGAATGTGAAGGTTACAATGGTCATTGCAAAAGCTTAGCATAAGGATTCCAGGTCATCATACATGTCCATATCAAGAACCTCTCCATGTGATTGCAAAAGAAGGAAGAGGACAAGGAGAGGAATCACACATGAATTAGAGTGGAGGTGATGGCAGAATTGCAAACTATCCAGACATAGTTGGAGGAAGGTAAGACAAAGATCCTTGCCTTGATAGAGTTGAAGTGGGACCAACTAGTTGGACTTATAGAGGAAGTGGTCCAATCACAACCACACTAAATCAAACTATGGGATTTGAAAGTAATATCCATGCCCTCAAAGCCAAAGTCTACATGGACAAGGTGCTCACCCAACTCTTAAACCAATTGAAAGAGCACATAACAAAGAGATTCTATGAATTGACCAATGTTGTGCTCATGTCTCTAGAAGATTACAAGAGCAAGGTAGATTTGATAATTAAGATTTATAAAGGCAAAGGTAGTTCTTTGCAATAGGTTTCTAGGATAAAGGAGATACCCAACAAAAGATTGACAATAAAAATAATTCTTAGTACAAGAAGCCTTTGGCCTAGAACAAACTTTGGCATACAAGCAACCTTTGGTACCAAAGACCTTTATAGTTATATATACCTTTGATGTAGAACACTTTTAAGAGTTAGGACAGTTTTGTAAAAGATCTTTGTGGTGTAAATTCAAATGGAAGTTCAAATGTGTAAATAACAAATTGAAACACTAAGCTAGTTGTGGATACGTGGGCTATTTGTAATTAAGTGCATTAGGATAAGGTAAGATAGGATTTGAAATAGTGATTTAAGTGTAATAAGAAGATTTTTAATGTCCCTCAACCAATGAATCTATTTGCCATGAAGTAGGAATTGTATGAAAGTGTTTTGACCCCATGTAAATTTGTTCACTCTTTTCCATAATCAAAGTTTCAATGCAAGGACTTCCATGATCCTTGGTGTTGATTTTGCATAATTGCTTGGATGATTGGTCAAGTAGAAGTGAGGAAGATTCCTTTCAAATTGTGCCTCTACTTCAAATTGGTCAATTAGAGGTGAGGAAGAGTCCTTCAAATTGTGCCTTCTTAGAACGGTAGTACATCTTCTTTGAAGCCATATTCATCAAAGTGATAGAACCTTGGGGATGAAAGTGACCTTTTGGGTGAAGTGATCTTTGTAATGGAAGAGATCTTTGATGGGAAGTTGAATTATAACCTTCATCAATAATTTGGAATAGATCCTTAGTGAAAGTGATTTTTGTTTCACATTTTTCATAGTGCATAATAGCAGGTGACATGACCATCTTTTGGAAATGATTCTTGCCCAAGAAGTTAAATAAGAAACAATAGAGAATTACCATTTTTGATACTTTTATTCAACTTTAGTCATTTCTAACCCAAACAACCTATTCTTACCATTTTTACTATAAGTAAATCAACATTGTGTTATCACACTTGTTTCTTTATTCTTGTTGATAAAAAAGTATATCAGTTTCTTCTAGATTCACTTTTAGTATCCTTATATATATAAGAGCTAAAGTATATTGATTTTCTTTAAATTTATTAACTAGAATATAATTTCTCATGAATAAGTAGAATGTAATAGATTTGGATTGAATTGCTCATAATTTAGGTTTTTAAATAATATATAGATGCCTTAGAATTTGAGTTTTAACCAATGTGACCATAGGATAGACAGTGGTGATTAGTAGTATCTTGGTGGTTTTGAGTTAGTTGTAGGTGGCCTAGTTTAGAAATCATTAAATAAAGGTATCCCTAACTACATTAGTATGGAAAAGTAAGGAGAAAAGTCCAATATTCAAATGTTGGATACCCAATACAACCCCTTTGTGAAGATTATATTATATTGGAGCATGACCTCTTAAAATAATCTTATATTAGAGTGGTATCTTATACAAGATATTATCCTAGATTATGTTAGAGTGGATCCTCCATTTTGGAACTGGTCAAATTGACTTGGTATGTCAGGGATATCAAAGTCATGTATGCTTTACCAAGTCAAATGGTCCTTATTGTTGGAGGTTGATCAAGTAAGAATTCACTTCACCTTAGAATATACCATAATTTTTAGTTAGGAGAAGATAATTAAGATTCTAGATAAAATGCCTTAGAAGTTAGGTTTTATATAGAAGAGTAGATATTATGTGTAAGGTTTGCTTCACTTAGTATGCAACTCATTTATGTGTAAAACTTGCTCAAAAGTTAAGTTTCCAAATGATTTCACAAGCCTTGGAAATTGAAGATTACGTACAAAAGTTGATTGATTATTCTTAGCTTGCTTGGAAACTCAATTAGCCAATTTACACAATTATGTGTAAAGCATGTTAAACTACTAAGTTTAAAAAATAATGTAAATGCTTTGAGTTTTCATTGAGTGTATGTTTAATATGCTTACTCAAGCTTTTTTTATGCAAGCTAGGAGTCTTAAGCTTCCTCAATACCTAATATCACTTAAAGTGTAAGAATGAAGATCTATAATTAAGGTTAATCTTTGTGCATGATATATTGATACTATTTTTGTCAATTTTTTTGGAAAACTTTTCTCTATTTACCAGATCTTGTCAAGCACCAAAAAAGATACAATTTGCAATCAGGTCCTTCCCTTTGTGCAATTTTAACTTTAAGAGAGTCCTAACTATTATATTTATCAATAATACTAAAATTGAATAAGAAAATACTTGTTCTACACTATTTGTCAGTTCTTTTGGAAAACTTTGCTCTATTTACCAGATATTGCCAAGCACCAAAAAAGATAAAATTTGCAATCAGGTTCTTCCCTTTGTACAACTTTAACTTTAAGAGAGTCCTAACTCCTACATTCATCAATAATACTGAAATTGAATAAGAAAAGACTTGTTCTACACTTGCCTACCAATGACTTAAATGTTTGAGAGGCAAGCTAACTCCCAAATATATAAAAGATATGAGATTTAAAATCACTTGTATCATGGACTAAATGAAATTTGACCAAATCCTCAAGAGAGAACATCATCTCTACCATGCACTCAAAAGAGACATATAATAAAATTAATATAAGAACATGTTTAAAATATGGAAATAAAGAAAATAGTAATTTTAAGCTTATCATGGAGAATGACTAGAACACTAGTTTTTGCCAAATTTTGCATTATTTTCCAATCTAAGGATAGAATTGAGGTCACCTCCTATCCATTTAAAGAACAATAATATGAATTTCCAAGCTGCAGGTAGTTAAAACTACAAACCATTAAAAAAAAATGTTAGATCTACCTTTCCTTCTCATTTCTACTACCATTTCTATTTATCCCCTATAGATTTCTTGTTAATAGCCCAAAATGCTGTCTTGGACTTATCCTCCTCCCTAATCGGCAACTGATGATATCCCGCTCAAAGATCCAAAGTACTGAAGACCTTTGCATGCCCAATCGCATCAAAAATCTCCTCTGGTGTAGGCATGGCATACCGATCAGCCCTGGTCTGTCGGTTGATCAGCCTTGGTCGGTCGGTAATCTCCACACATCTGCCTATCTGTATAGTTGCCATGCATATCCTTCTTGGCTGGCATCACTGTTGCTGATGCATACTCTCCATGTGAAATCTCTACCAAACCAGCCTCAAAAAGGTCACTTCTGCGGCTCTAAATCAATGTCCTCTCCATCTCACTATATCGATAAGGACGTTGGAAAACTAGTGTGTCACTAGTCAACTCAATTTGTATACAAGGTCCCTTCAGAGCACCCAAATCCTTCATATTGAAAGCAAAACAACTCGTGTGACTCCTCAAGAACCTCCAAACCCTCCGTCTTTCCTCTCCAGTAAGCTTGGGTCCAAGATCTGGCTCCCAAGTATCCTTAGTAACAATAGTAGGAGTGGAAGACGTACTGACTGACTGCTACACTGGGCCCTTGGGAGCAATAGTGTCATGCTCCCGACCACTAGAGGTCCCAACCTCTGTGCAAAAAACTCCCTCCACTCTGGCTGCAAGCTCCACACGTCCTCTAGCTGCATCCTATGTGGACCAAGGGTGTAATCCAAGTAGCCCACGCTCACCTAGATGGACTCCAAGTAGACCACTCTCCCTAGTAGCTAGTGGATGTGTCCCAAGGATTCCATGTCCACTTGGTCAATCGCCCCCAGCATGTGCCTGAATCATCTCGATAGGCACAAGGCTCACAAGTGTCCGAATGGTGATGCTTATCAAGCATATCCTATGTTGCTCTGCCAAGCCAAGGCTCACAATCCAAGTCAAACAGTTCAGGTCCATAGCCTGACCTGTAACACCCATTTGTGCATGTGTGTGGTATTGTGATATTTAGCTTGGTATTACAAGTACTTAAGAGATATTATTTATATAGAGATAAAGGATGGTTCTATATTAGTCATGGTTAGCTAAAGTTAGTCATAGCTAAGATAGATGGGACCTTACTTTAGAGGAAGTAGAAAAGATGAGCACCACTATTTTGGATTTTAGTGTGTTGACTTGGTATTATTCCTAGGTGTTTGGCTTTGGGGAAAGAGTTGAGAACTCTTGGGCCCGCAAGCCTTTTTGTTTTGGATTCTTCTTTAGTCCAAGGATAGCCCATGTGAAGGAATCCTTGCTTTAGTGGTTGGGTCAAGATAAGGGGAATATGCCCATGTGAATGGATATTCCTTTCTACTTTTTGACTTTACTTGACTTTTAGTCTAGTAACTTGAGTTACTACGGTAATTAGTAACTTTGGTACGTAACTATTTCACAAGTATATAAACAAGGAGTGAGGAGGTACTCATCATCCTTTCATTTGCAACTATCTCTCTCTCATTGAGTTCTCTAGTGAGCAATGTCTTGAGTCTTGGAGTGTTAGCCTTGGAGGAGTATGATGGAGTTGGGGTTCCTTGCCTTCTTAGTCCATGGTGCGCTACCATAATAGCCATCAGAGGTTCATCCTGAGTGAGAGACAGGCCGGCTCACATTTTTGGTTCCGTTGCCGGGACCTCTCTAGAAGGCAAGATAATGTTCCGCGTCCAATTCTACATTAGGCAGAAGGAGGCTATGAGAGCTCACTTGGAGAGAACATTAGGAGAGGAGAGGGCTGAACTTATGTTAGAGAACCAAGATCCATTTGTATACCCTGTAGTTCATTATGATGTCTTTGAGGTGATTTTGTACATCTTGTACACATGAGAGGAATTGGAGAGATTGTTTGAGGTGGATTGCAGATTTTGGGGATTAAGGTGATTTTGGGCAAAATCTCAAGTTTGAGATCTGGACTTGAGATTTCTACACATGATAGCTTGGGTTATCTTCCAGTTAGCACACTTGAAATTATTGAGAGAGCTTCTATGCGCACTGGGCTAGAATTTTTGAAAGTTGATAGGGTAAAGTGCTCCCGCAACTGCATGCTCTCTAGAAAATTGTACAGAGTCTGCCATTTCTTCAATTTTTAGTGAATTGTTTTGAAAATTTCCAAGAAAATTCAGTGAATTGTATCCTACCTGGTGCTACAAAAATTAGAGAGAGATCATTTTTGCGCAGTGCGTTATGAGTTTTTGAAGTGAGGGGGGTGGTTTTCAGACCAAATCTGAAATATGGGTGCTGAATAGAAAGGTGTCTAGGCCAAATGGCTCGATGAAAAGATCTAAAATTTTGCAGGGAGGGACGCCCTAGAGTTGTGATCAAGTGTGGAAAATTTCAGAGGACTGTGACATATTCGTTGGGAGATTTGAGTGACATTGTGAGGAAGGGTCAATTCTGCAGAGTGGAGATCTCATGCATGAGAAGTTTGAGATCAACAAAAAGCATGTTTGAGTGTTTAGATTCATCTTTGGGAACATGGAGGGTCATCAAGAGTGGAAATTGAGATTATGCAAGGTTCCCAAAGGGTTTGAGGTGATTGTAGGGGTGGATTTGAGGAAAAGAGAGTTTACAATAGAATTTGAAGAGAGTGTTGAGAGGATCCAAAAACCTACACCACTTGGAGGAAAGAGTGAGTCTAAGTGCTTTCTATGTGGAGAGAAGGGACATAAGGCAAGTTCATGTCCATTAACCTTTGAGAGCAAGAGATTGAGGGAAAGGAGAGGCTTACTTGACTTGGGTTTGCATGTTGGACCTTCTTCACCAAGATTGGGAGGGAGAAGATCTAAGACCAAGGAGTTGTGTGAGGTTTGTGGAGTTGAAGGACTTCCAAAAGGACATGAGTGTAGTGGAGTAAAAGCACTTTTGGAAACTTTGGTGAAGGATCTTGGAGAGAGTCTTAGTACAGCTACAGAAATACTACCACCTTCATCAGCTAGTTCTCAAGATTAGTGATGGAGATAATCTTTCAACTTATGGATAAACTATCCATGAGAGTTAGATTAATATGCACTCTAGGATTTGATGTTGCTATAGAAATCTTGGAGCAACCTGAACCTTTTGTGTTCCCTGGAGTGGATTATTCTCAGATGGTGTTAGTCATGTATATACTCTATTAGTAATAGAGTGAGAGAAAAGAAAAGAGAAAAAAAAAAAATTAAGAGAAAAGAAAGATAGTGAGGGGTTAAGATGGGGAAACTTCCGGTTTTCTTTGGCAAGGATGGAGAAGATGTGGAGGCCTTTGTGAGAGACTTCAAGAGAGCTTGCATAGGAAACAATGAGAGGAGGAAGAATGAGTGGGCCTCATTATTACCAGATTTCTTTGAGGATGCAACACTTACATGGTATGAGTCAGAATACCAAAAGAGAGAGAGGAGAGAGGGGGAAGAGGAGTCTTGGGAGACTTTGACTTCAGCACTCATTGAGAACTTTCTTCCTGATGAGAGTTATGAGAGATTGATGAGTGAGGTTACATTTCTCAAGCAAGGAGATGGAGAGAAAGTGAGGGTCTATGTGGAAAGAGTGGAAAAGTTGGAGTCCAGATTTCGCATAGTGTTGAGGAAGGGTGGGGATGATGTGGAGACTACAATGATTGGCATAGGGGCCATGCTCACCAAGAATTTTGTGGGAGGATTGAGACCACAAATTAGAAGCAAGGTGAGATATGAGAAACCTTCTTCCAAGGTTGAAGCTATCAAGATCGCAATTCGTATGGAGGAGAGTTTGGAAGGGGATGAGAGTGATTTGGTGGTGAAGGAGGTTGTGCATCCTCCTCAAGGCTACAAGTATGGTGGAACTTCTGATACTTTGGTGACAAGGGTTGCACCACAAGTAGTAGTTGCTCCAATTCTTGCACCTCCACCAAAAGATCCACTCCAAACCATCACAGAACAACTTGCGGATCTCAAGATCAATGTGGTGCAACTATGGGAGAAGAGAGAGGTGGATCAGAATGTAGGGAGAGGACCTAGGAGTTATGGAAACTATCCATATAGAGGAGGCCAAGCAGCCAACAATTTCAATGATAGAAATTGTTTTGGTTGTGGAGGAAGAGGCCATATCCAAAGGAATTGCCCAAATTCCACTTACCATGGAGGAAGGGGTTATGAGGGAGCCAATAGAGGGAAAGAGGGAGGTAGTGAAACCCAAGTGGCTCCTAATCCCAACAAAGGTAAGGGGATAGCATCCATAGATGTGGTTGAGAGCAAGTATGAGAAGGGAGAGTGCTCAAACTCCAAGGGTCTTAATTTGGAGCTTTTGGCACAAGAGAAGAAGAGAGCTCGTTTTGCAGAGGATGTTCACTCTTCTCAAGGATTTACTTCAAGCAAGGATACTCCTATGTCTACTAGGAGCACTCGCACCTCAACACCATCAACAACAAAGACTCCAAGGAAGAAGTTGGGGATGGAGGACTTCTTGATCTCAAAGCAACAATGGAACTACAATGTGTTGGAGGATGTTGGTAGTCACAAGGCTAACATCACAGTGGGCCAATTAATTGCTTTGAACCCTACCTTGAGAAAGGAGCTTAGAGGTGGTTTGAGTTCTACAAGGAGCAAAAAGAAGAAGAAGGCAAAAGTTCCAATATCAATGGGGGTGGTGGATGCCAAGCCAGCACCATGGGAGGCTTGTGAATATGCCTCCAAGATTGATGTGAGAGTGAATGGTCACAACATCAAGGATGCATTGGTTGATGGAGGATCAGCAGTGAATGCCATGTCAGAAAGGTTGATGAAGAAGTTGGGTATGATACCCTCAAGACCTTCAACATTTGTGGTGAGCATGGCAAACAAGCAACAAGTTCGACCAGTAGGGGTGATGGATAAGGTGGTAGTTTCAGTTATGGGAGTTCAAAATCTCATGACTTTCCAAGTCTTGAAGGATTCAAGCTATGACTTACTTCTTGGGAGGCCATGGTTGAGAGCAGCACGCACAACTGATCGATGGCACAAAGGGTACTTGAGGATTGGGCCATCAAACCATAGAGTCACTGTTCCTGTGACTAACACCACCAACACTTCACATTCAGATACCCCATCTTCTAATTATTGGGAATCAGATTCTGAAGAAGGAGCTTCAGGTGTGGACACAAGCATGGAAGAGGAGACTTCCACGGAGGAGGATGAATCTGAATCTGATTCAGATGTGTATCCCTTGTGTACTATGGATTTTGCACCTAAGCCAGAGGTTTTGAAGGACCCAGATAAATCACCATTGACACTTGAGGAGGTAGAGAGAAGGTTATCTACCCTCAAGTATGGCCCAAATGTTACCAAGGAGGGGAAGGTGAGATTTGAGGAGATTTTCCGCAAGTTCATCCATGTGTTTGCTTTTAGTTACAAGGATTTGAAGGAAGTCACCTTGGAGGAGCACAAGATAGAGGTGGAGTCACATGCAAGACCAATCCGCCAAAAGCAACGTCGCATTAGCCCACCAATATCTTTGGTTGTGAAGGAGGAGATTGATAAGCTCAAGGAGGCTGGATTTATCTTTGAGGTGGAGAATTCAGAATGGGTGTCTCCAATTGTCATTGTGAAGAAAAAGAATGGCAAGCTTCGGGTATGTGTGGATTACAAGAAGCTTAATGCTGTTACCAAGAAGGACTACTACCCATTGCCATTCATTGATGAGATCTTGGAGGAGGTTGCAGGTCATGAGAGGTACAGTTTTGGAGATGGTTATAGTGGATATAACCAAATAAAGATTGCACCAGAGCATCAACAACTCACCACATTCACCACACCTTGGGGAACTTACGCTTTCAAGGTCATGCCTTTTGGGCTTTGCAATGCTCCAGCCACATTCCAACGGTTCATGAACAAGGTATTTGAACCTTTCATTGGGAAATTTGTGAGAGATTTCATTGATGACTTTTGTGTCTATGGGAGCAAGGAGGAGCACTTTGAGCACCTAATCAAAGTCTTGCAACGCTTGGATGAGGCAAATGCATCACTCAACCCAGAGAAGTGCATTTTTGGATGTGAAGAAGGTCTACTTTTGGGGCACATCATCTCCAAGGATGGAATAGCAGTTGATCCTGAGAAGGTGAGGAAAATCTCAGACCTTCCATTCCCTTCAAGCTTGACAAAGTTACGCCAATTCTTGGGAATGGTTGGGTACTATAGGAGGTTCATCTTCTCATTTTCCAACAAGGCTTATGCATTGACCATCTACATGAAGAAGGGTGTAGATTACATGGTGATTTTGGAAGACAAGGAGGCTCTCAAAGCTTTTGAGGAGCTCAAGCAATCCCTTGTTGTAGCTCCAATTCTTGCTAAACCTGATTGGAGTAAGCCTTTCATCCTCTACACTGATGCTTCTAATGTAGCTATAGGATGCACTCTTAGTCAATTAGACCAAGATGGGCATGATCATCCAATAGCTTATGCTAGTAGGCAGATGGTTTCAGCAGAGAAGAACTACTCTGTCACAGAGAGAGAAGGGTTGGCAGTGATCTTTGGTCTCAAGAAGTTTAGACACTACTTGATTGGAGGGAAAGCCACAATTGTCACGGATCACAAGGCTTTGAAGTACATCTTCAACAAGCCTAATGTTGAAGGGAGACTAGCAAGGTGGATGATACTCTTGTCTGAGTATGACTACACAATTGAGGATAGGCCAGGAAAGAAACATGCAAATGCTGATTTGTTATCTAGAGCCTATGATCATGATGGAGATGAGCCAGTAGATGATTCCTTCCCGGATGAGGAGCTCATGACAATCTCAGTCACTCAAGAGATTCCAATGGAGTACAAGGAGATTGTGGATTTTGTGACAAGAGGTAACTATCCAGAAGGGATGCATGCTAGGGAGAGGAAGGCCCTTGCAGCAAGATCTAGACCTTACACAATGGTGGAGGATATTCTTTTTCACCAAGGAGCAGATGGTCTACTTCGAAGAGCAGTGGGTAAGGAAGAGTCTATCCTACTCATAAAGGAGTTTCATGAAGGTTTAGTATGTGGAGGACACTTTGCAGGAAAGGTGACTGCTTTCAAGATTCTAGATGCAGGTTACCATTGGAGAGGGATTTTCAAGGATTGTCTTGATTATTGCAAAACTTGTCATGTTTGTCAAGCTTTTGCTAGAAAGTCTACATCCACTCCACCACTTAGATCAATTCCATTGCTAGGACCTTTTGAGAAGTGGGGAATTGATTTTGTAGGACCTCTCAATAGAACCCCAAGGAACAATCGGTACATTGTGGTAGTTACTGATTACCTTACCAAGTGGGTTGAGGCTAGACCATTGAGGGACAAGAATGAAGATGAAGTGGGTAGATTTCTTTATGAACGCATTATCACTAGGTTTGGATGCCCTTTGGAGTTGGTTTCTGATAGAGGAGGAGAGTTTACAGGAAGCATTACTACAGCCATGCTACGACATTTCTCTATCACACATAGAGTAACTACATCCTATAAGCCAAATTCCAATGGCTTGGCAGAGAGAACCAATCAGACCTTGTGCATGATGTTGGCCAAAGATGCAGAAATGGAGGGGGCTAAACATCATTGGGACAAGAGGATTCATGCAGTTTTGTGGGAGTATAGGACAACCATGAAGACTTCCACTGGATATTCTCCATTCCAATTGGTGTATGGTATTGAGTCTACTTTACCTATTCACTTTGATCTTCCTACCTTCCAAAGCATTCATAGGAGATTGAAGAAAGCACAAGGAAGTGATGCAGGGAAGTCAAGGAAGGATCAACTCATGGAGTTGGAAGAGGCAAGAGCAGTTGCTATGGTTCGAGTGGAGCAAGCCCAAAGGAAACAAAAGGAGAGCTATGACAAGAGGCAAGGCAAGAAGAAGGTGGAGCCTTTCAAAGAAGGTGATTGGGTAATGTTGTTTGATTCCATTCGATTCAAGAGAGTGCAAAAGAAGTTTTTGCCTAAGTACTTTGGACCTTTCATAGTAGAGAAGGTGTGGGGCAATTACACCTATGATCTCAAGGAGTTGGGAGGAAGACACTTTGATAGGATTAACCATGATAAGTTGAAGATGTACCATAGAAGGTAGAGAGACCTTCACTTTGAGGACAAAGTGAAAACTTAGTCCGGGGGTAAATGTAACACCCATTTGTGCATGTGTGTGGTATTGTGATATTTAGCTTGGTATTACAAGTACTTAAGAGATATTATTTATATAGAGATAAAGGATGGTTCTATATTAGTCATGGTTAGCTAAAGTTAGTCATAGCTAAGATAGATGGGACCTTACTTTAGAGGAAGTAGAAAAGATGAGCACCACTATTTTGGATTTTAGTGTGTTGACTTGGTATTATTCCTAGGTGTTTGGCTTTGGGGAAAGAGTTGAGAACTCTTGGGCCCGCAAGCCTTTTTGTTTTGGATTCTTCTTTAGTCCAAGGATAGCCCATGTGAAGGAATCCTTGCTTTAGTGGTTGGGTCAAGATAAGGGGAATATGCCCATGTGAATGGATATTCCTTTCTACTTTTTGACTTTACTTGACTTTTAGTCTAGTAACTTGAGTTACTACGGTAATTAGTAACTTTGGTACGTAACTATTTCACAAGTATATAAACAAGGAGTGAGGAGGTACTCATCATCCTTTCATTTGCAACTATCTCTCTCTCATTGAGTTCTCTAGTGAGCAATGTCTTGAGTCTTGGAGTGTTAGCCTTGGAGGAGTATGATGGAGTTGGGGTTCCTTGCCTTCTTAGTCCATGGTGCGCTACCATAATAGCCATCAGAGGTTCATCCTGAGTGAGAGACAGGCCGGCTCACAGTTCACCACTGCCATAGGTGACCTATCAGCCACTACCACTGTCTGAGACTGATGCCCAACATCCAAGATATCATTCAACAAGAATGTGGTCCAGTCGTTGAATCCCATCATAAGCACGCTGTAGAACCTCTCTGGGTAAGAGGTTCGTCCACCAAAGACAAAGACGATGAGCCCGTGATCCCACTCTGGCTACATCTAACAATACAACAGGTCCCATCCAAGAATGTACCCAATGTGTACTCACCACCACTCTGGTGCAAGAATCACCCATCAAAGGAACGTTCTCCAAAAGGTAAGCTGGAGAAACAAACTAATGAACTTGGAGATGTCGTAATAACCGTAACATCTCCCAAAACACACCAGAACGAGGATCATGAAGACCCAAACCGTGGCCCATATGAGTATGTCCCTGACATGGCCATCCAAAAATCACCAAGTGAATAGGCCCATGTCTCTCTACGTCATGCGCCCCCAGTAAGGAAATGTCTCTTAGTAGGGCCTTCTGGTAGCCTCTGACTGCTGACATCGGTAATAACTCCAGCTACCGATAGGCCAAGTGTGCTACATGATGTAGAGAGACTCGCCTAGCAGTCTCATCTCTCTCTACATACAAGTACCTCTATACTCGTATACCCGCCTGTAACACCGTAGCTAGTCCGGTGCTGATCCCACCAAACAACTCCAATAGGCATATCCCCTCTACTGGATACTACCAAGCAATGAGTGTGGTATCTAGAGGTGTCAAAGCAATCACCTGTGGAGGCTCATCCTCACACTCATCTCCTGATGGTACGAAGGCTCCACTCCAAGCCTGCTGCACCAACTGATATACGTGCTGCTACAATGCCTCCTCTGAACTCCACAATGGAACATCCAAAGTGGATGGAACAATCCCACTCGTACTCCAAAGCCGAGTGATCTCCTTTGGTACTGGAGTATCCTCTGCATGAGCGTTCCCCTCCAACAAGTCACCAAGCCAAGTAACTGCACCACTGAAAGCTAAAACTGATGATGCCATGGTCTCAGACTGTAGTGAGCCAAGACTACCACTATTGAAGCGTACTGGTAGGCGACATACCCGTCCCTCACCAGACTGCCAACCAGGTCTATAAGAGGTTGTCTCCTCCCAATAGTTAATGCTGAAACCCATGGGGTATAACACTGCTCCCCCAACTAGCATGTCATATGACTCAGCTATTGTTGCAATAGCCTGAGCTCTCACCACCGAGCTATCAATTGGATGACCAGGTTGAACCTGGACAACAAGCTCTCCATATGTGATGTACTGTGTTGAACCACCACCTAGAGATGTCTGGATCTGAAATAGACACCTCTCCACATTGGTCTTTCGTAACTCCAGACCGACAACTGCAGCCTTCCCCAACATAAGGGGCTACGCACCAGAATCTAACAAGACTCTTTATGGTGTATAGACCTTCCTTGAATGTCCCACCAAACAAAAAATCCAACTCTGGTTATTCAATAGGACAACACCAGGTGTAAACCGCGCTCTCTCAAAGGCTGGTCTAGTTGGCAACTCCTCCAGTCTAGCGGCTGCTGCCTGCCATAAACCACTAGTCGCTGAACAGATCCCATGCTCCTCAACCAAGTCAGCTCCACTACCAACCACCTCTGCTCTAGTAGTAGGAACTGCACCATCCCTACTCTCACACAATGTGGCAGCCAACCGGAACACTGGGCCTGGGTCAACTCCCAATGTAAACATGTCATTGGCTGAAAACAAAGGATGCCGCATAATCAGCTGAGCCGCCCCCAACATCATGCTAGACTCAGTCTGTGTAGTAGCAGGTGGCTGACTAGCAGGTGGCTGACTACTCCATCACCACCTACCACACCTACACTAGGACGTCTAGGAACCATGGATGTCGTCTGTAATGCCTCAGATAGCGTGAAAGACTGGGGAAGTCTAACGTGTCTCCCAACCTCTCCTCTCTATGGATCCAACTCCACTGATGCTCTAGGCTCTGGAGCACGTACTGCACTCCTAGTCACTGATGCAAATGCATCCACTTGTGTTGCTCCGCACATGAAGTCCAAAGCATCTCTATCACCAACATATGAGGTGGAAGCCTTAGCACCCAAATCTGATCTCCTTTGAGCAAAAGCCATATTAGCCAATCTCTGCTCCAACTGCTCAATCCGAGTAGCCATAGTTATGTCAGAAGTAAGAGCAGGTACTATGAGCCGGCCTGTCTCTCACTTAAGATGGACCTCTGATGGCTATTATGGTAGCGCACCATGGACTAAGAAGGCAAGGAACCCCAACTCCATCATACTCCTCCAAGGCTAACACTCCAAGATTCAAGACATTGCTCACTAAAGAACTCAATGAGAGGGAGATAGTTGCAAATGAAAGGATGATGAGTACCTCCTCACTCCTTGTTTATATACTTGTGAAATAGTTACATACCAAAGTTACTAATTACCGTAGTAACTCAAGTTACTAGACTAAAAGTCAAGTAAAGTCAAAAAGTAGAAAGGAATATCTATTCACATAGGCATATTCCCCTAAGCATGTGGTCTTATCTTGACCTAACCACTAAGTCAAGGATTCCTTCATATGGGCTATCCTTGGACTAAAGAAGAATCCAAAACAAAAAGGCTTGCGGGCCCAAGAGTTCTCAACTCTTTCATCAAACCCAAACACCTAAGAATAATACCAAGTCAACACACTAAAATTCAAAATAGTGGTGCTCATCTTTTCTACTTCCTCTAAAGTAAGGTCCCCTCTATCTTAGCTATGACTGAATTTAGCTAACCATGACTAATATAGAACCATTCTTTATCTCTATATAAATAATATCTCTTAAGTACTTGTAATACCAAGCTAAATATCACAATACCACACACATGCACAAATGGGTGTTATAGTACTGCACCCCTACTAGGTGTAGATCCTCTACCACCTCGTCCTCCATGAACAAGAGCCCCTCTACTACCTGCCATAGCAACCCTACCACTCCATAACTCTGGGTTTAGGTCAAAACACCGGTCACTAGTGTGACCAAATCTGTGGTAATGCTCACACTGTCTCTGTGTTGGTTGTGATGCACCCAAGGTATCAGGTCCACTGCCCTAAGTACACTCTCTCCGATGGTGAGGTCCACCACAAGTCCAACAAGCAACACCACCATTCATTGGCTGCTGTTGACTCAAAAATGAGGGTAAGGGTCTAACTCCACTAGGCCCTCCACTCGCTCCATAGGATCTGGGCTGTCCACCCTATCCTCAAAAACCAACTGGGCGTGGTGCACTTTGCTGCACTCTAGAAGAAGTCACAGCCGTGGATGAGGTCTCCCTACCAAATCCAGATGTCACTACTCTCTCCTCCACCATGTTGAGCTCAATACGCTCAACCAAACCAAAGACCACTGCCAAAGTGGGCAAAGTAGCCTGCAACAACATAGCATCACGAACTCTATGTCGCAACTCCCTGTCTAGTATCCCATACCAAAACTAGACTGCCTGGGCGTTAGTAACTCCCTGAGTGAAACTGATCAGCCGTCTCATCTGAGTGTATGCCTTGTGTAGGCTCTTGCCAGCCTTCCGTTGGAACTCCTGCAAGCTGCTCAGCTTGTCAGTCCGCACTCCCTGGTAGTTCTACCTCAAACACAAGAAGAACTCCACCATGGGGTTAAACCCTGGTACCACACCACCTCCTGCAGCGGTACCTCTACTCGTAGTAGCACTATCTCCAACTAGTGCACCTCCACTAGCTCCACCCACACTACTCGAGCTAGAACTCGTAGGTACAGCCGATCTACTCTTGGCCACTAAGCCTAAAGTGATAGAGACATAGTGTGGAGACCAATATTGTCTCCATAACTCAATCTCCTCCAAATGAGCTCTCCTGAACTCATGGTAGTCATCCATTGGTGGACCCTCCAGATGCTGAAACAACCCCTTCCATGCCATGAAGGGTGTGAACAAAGTCAGGTTCCGCATCTGCTGCAGATCACACCAACTATCAAACTCTTGGATGAAGTCATCCAAATCAATGGTACCTACTGTAGCAGAGTAACGGCTAGGGCCTTTGGAGGCCCCATAAATCTCGTCCATATCCCACAACAACGGTGCGGACACACCAAGTGCACTCTCAACTGAATCAGCTCCTGTGTCAAACTCCAACTCGGAGTCAATCTCCTCCCTCACTGCGACCTGAGGTACATGCTGATACCGAGCACCACTCCGAGTAAACCCACTGCGTACTATAGAGCTAACTCCTCTGGAATCTCCAAAGAACTCCGTTGTGACAAAGTAACCACAACAGCAAACCAAAACCACCAACTGCAACCGCAAGTCGTAACCGCAAGTGCCCCACCAAGTGCCAACACCACCAAGTACCACCCACTAATGTAACTCTAACCGAGATAACTACACTAGGGGAAAGGGCAACTTGTAACCTGCCATCATAACACGCACTCTCACGGTCTGCAAGTCATCACTTCCTGCCTCACCGGAGAGAAACAAAGGTAGTCTGATTGGTCATCACTCCAGCCTCACCACCAAGAGCACACCAGAGCACCAATGCTCAAAAGTCAAGGCACCTCACACAAACGTGGTGCACAAACAGGAAGCAGAGAATGGAGGGGTCCAATCACAAGAAATCTAAATGAAAACCCTCCATCTCATAACACAACGCGTGACTGACTCTGCCACCATTTGGCATTTGACATAAGAAAAGTTGGTATCTAAGTCCTAAACTACCAGGATCACCAAGAATGGGATCAACTGCCTCTCCTAGCCAAAGCTACATGTGTATAGATACCAGTGGCACAATCACTATGACAACAAGTGAGGGTGGACCAGTTGGCTAGGGTACCAGTCTAGGAACAAGAGATCTAGGAGTCAAACCCTATTGTGCACAATCTAGCAAGAAAGGTAGATTTTGCCAACCAATGACCAAGATCTACTCTAAACTAGCTAGCCTCACGCCAGCAAGCTGGCTTGCTGGCCCTTCTAGGCCTTCGTAGCCTCTCATAGCCCACAGCCCTATGCCTCAAAATGCCAAAATTCAGCCAAATGAGGCCTTTCTTGTTGCCACTTTGAACCTCCTCCAAAATTGGCAAAACTTCTCCAAATCTGCAAAAGTCTTCCAAACTAGCAAAACTCCTGCAAATCTGGCCAAAACCTTCTCCAAATCTGCGAAAGTCCTCCAAACTAGCGAAACTCCTACAAATCTAGCCAAACACCAAAATCTGGCCAAAATCTAACGTAAACCCTAAAGTTGGCCTTCTGCCAAATCCCCTGCAAACTTTCCACTCGAGCCAAATTGACAACACGGGTTTTTTGAACCTCCTCCAAAATTGGCGAAACTTCTCCAAATCTGCGAAAGTCCTCCAAACTAGCGAAACTCCTGCAAATCTGGCCAAATAGCAAAATCTGGCCAAAATCTGACGTAAACCCTAAAGTTGGCCGTCCGCCAACTCAAGGCCTTTCTTGTTGCCACTTCGAACCTCCTCCAAAATTGGCAAAACTTCTCCAAATCTGCAAAAGTCCTCCAAACTAGCAAAACTCTTGCAAATCTAGCCAAACACCGAAATCTGGCCAAAATCTGACGTAAACCCTAAAGTTGGCCATCCACCAAATCCCCCACTAACTTTCCACTCGAGCCAAATTGACAACATGGGTTTTTTGAACCTCCTCCAAAATTGGCGAAACTTCTCCAAATCTGCGAAAGTCCTCCAAACTAGCGAAACTCCTACAAATCTGGCCAAACAGCAAAATCTGGCCAAAATCTGATGTAAACCCTAAAGTTGGCCGTCCGCCAAATCCCCCGCTAACTTTCCACTCGAGCCAAATTGACAACACGGGTTTTTCCAAATCACAAATTCATGAGAAGAGCTTCCCAACTCCACCTTCAATTTGACTTTCTGAGCCCAACTCGCAACAAATTGGTCATGTCTTCACCTCTTGAGCTCAAAATCACAACACTACTCAAAATTTGCTCCTTCCTTGCTCAAAGTTTGGCCAGTGCTTCCGCACACCACCCGCCTAACTATCAAATCTGCATCAATTGAACGAGCTTCTGCACACTAGGGAAACATTGAACTTGAATTGAGCTACCAATGATCCACCGAGCTTGGAGATACCACCAACACTCAAAGTTCCTGCACCCGATTTCCCCCGACTTCACTTTTCTGATGTAATCAGATTGCTTACCACTCTCAACTCAACTCAACTCAGATCAATATTTGATCTGTCACTCTATAAACTGCCAACAATTGGGCACTGATTACAGTCAAGCCACACCCACTCAAGCATAGAGAATCCAGGTGACGCTCGCCGGCCTCTGTCCACCATAGCCAGGAACTCGAAGGCTCAACATCAGAGAAGTGAGCTCTCTGGAGCTCACTTCGAGACTATACCCCCTGGACTCGAGCTAGCACTGAAACCCTAACAGTCCCACTGACCGCACACTCTACGGTGCAAACGGTGCAAAGTGACGGTGGGCCCCACCATGAAGTCAGTAACCCAAACACAAATCTGACCGTCAGAAAGTAGTCTCTGAGAAACTACTGAAGTAACTCTAACTAGTATCATTGGAACTCCAGTGTCCAAGCATCTAGATGCGGCACTACAAATGGCGTGACAACTGCTAAACCTAACTTTGCATGTATCATGGTAGGTTTTGAATGAAGAGTGGAAGTTACTTCAGATTAAAAAAGTTCACAAAGTATGGGCTTAAGGCGGTGGGTACAATTGCCGTGCAAATGTTTACATTCATTTGCAAACTAGTTTGCCACTTACTTCCAGTTTCCTAAACCCTAATAACTTTCTTTTCTTTGTTGCAGATTTAATTCAAAATTAAAAAAAGTGAAAGGACTAAAATCCAGTTTAAGTACCCTATAAAAAATTTCTCTCACATGGGACATACCACTTAACATTGAGAAATGCTTCTTATGCCATTGGATATGTGGGACAAAGAGTTCTTCCCATATGTGCAAATTGTCCAAGTCAACTTCAGACTTTGTTTCAGTCATTGACTTAAACCATCTTAAATTATGGAACTCTTTTAAATTTTGAGCTTTGTCATGTCATGTCTGCAAAGTCATTCTTGTAGTAAAAATTTCAACACTTGCTTGCTTCTCTTTCCAATCCGGAAATTACCTTAAATAACATTTGTACTTGATAATATAGCAGACAACTCAAACTGTGGGTTTTGAATACCCCTCCAAAAATTGAGTATCACATGTAATTACACATTTTAAGTAAACCTAAAAGTTGATAAATTTTCTAAACACCTATTGCACTCTTGTTATATCAAGCAATGCATTCCAAGCTTTTTTTACGGACCCACTCTGGATATGAACATCTTCCTAGTTCAAAGATTCACAAACAAGACAAACTATATAGTTTGCCTAATACCAATGACAAAGATAATTCTTTTGTGCAATTGACTTCCATTTATGCACTCTAATTTATTCCTTAGTTGCAAACTTCATATTTAATATAAAAACAAACAAAACCAAAAATAAATTTACCACAAGGAGCTAAGACAAGCTTAGAATATTAATTGCTTTTTGCTCTATCGATCCATATAACCATGTAGTCGACAGGGAAGTTTTATACAATAAGCATACCATCATTTTGACATATCATTAATATGTAAGGACTTCATTCCTTGTTGTATATTTTAAGATGTATATATCGCTCTTTGATTTTGCTATATGAAGTACATCACTTGCATGGCTTCTGGTACTTTTATGAAAAACTTTTTTTCATTTGAATGTTCTCATACATATGATTATTTGCAACTATCAAAGACACAAAAAGAATCCTCCAACATTTTATGCAAAATAAAATTTCTAAGCCAATGTTTTTCAAAGATCCATGTAGATATTGAAATATGGTACAATAGAGTTTGTTTTTGACAATGTCATTGGTTACTAAAACCCATTATAAATTATTCATGCACATTTTTTATGCCCACAATGTGCAAGCCCAAATGTACATTCGGCTATGATGAGCTCACTGGTCTATGCAACGATAGACTAGATTTACAGTGTGCTTGTCAAACAATTCAAAAGGCAAGAAGTACTTCCTCTTGAGCTAGACACTCAATCTCATGTTAAATATTTTACCAGATATGTTGTCATGATACTAGCAAGATGTTAGTACGTGTATGGTCACGTGAACCATCCAAACTCATGAAATATGCTGCTTTGAAACAAAAGAAAAATTTCTTGTGCACAAAGTAGAGTACAAGGATAATGATCATAGACGGAATGTTCTTGGATTATCTGAAATGAGTACAAAAACTTGATCACGTTTACAGAATGCATTGCGTTGTGCATATCTCTTTTCCGTCCACGGAACTTTAAAGTTTTGTACTTTTTATTCGGTAATATCTACAAAGATTGTATTTACGGATTGTTTACAATCCATTTCTGTACTTCTGAAGAGAAAGGAATAAATATTACACAGTCGAGAACTAGTGTATAGGTTGTTCTATGCAAATTCTTGTCCTTTGGCTTACCATAGACTAGACTCATCTTAGTTAACAATATAGATTTGAAAGTTCTTATGTAGTGATACAAGATCCTCTCTTTTCTCAAGTATAACACAAGAGATTAGTCTGCTTAGGTATTTATTCTTCATGACCAAGGAAGCAAAGAGTACGTCAATTGAGTCCAATGCTATCGAACACAGATAGTCTCTACACATAAGATTTTGTGTTTTCGCCGTCAAAGTGAACATATCGAACCAACTTCGTTTCAACTAAGTTTTTATTACCCGGACCGATTAGCAAAGAGTCGCATGCAGATATAAGTGTCAACAGACATCTACACATATGCGTGCAACCACAGTAATGAAGTGAGCAATCAAGTCAAGTCAAATCAAGGTCCCGTTATAGGGTCAATTTGAACAAGAACCTAAACCTTTCAAGTTCAACCTTTTGCAAGTTTTTCGCAACGTTTCAAGATCTCTTTCGCAAGCGAAAGTGTTTCCTAGAGTTTCAACTATCACCGCCTGGACTTCACTTTTCTTCGTGCTGCACAATCGCGATCTGGGACCAGGATGGCAAGACAAAGGCTCCGGGAAAGGGGAAGGCCTGTTCCCTAAGAAACAATGAAGAAGCCATCGACACCACTCATTTCCGTGTCTACAAATCTATTTGAGATGCAAGTTAATCAAAACTGAAACTTTTAAGGCCTTTGGAAGCACTGGAAGTAATCTTGTTTAATTATGGTGTATACATACTAAGCTAAGTCGCAAGTTCTAGTTGGCGAAAAATGTCAGTATTTTATATTACTAAGGGACTATCAGATCTTTAAAAAGCCGAAGGAAAAGCCATAGATAAACCCTGTGGATCCATCGGATTCAATCAACTGCGGATCGATACGGCAAACAAATAGCACAGCAAAGATATTGAACTCAATTTTTGGAAATGATTCTGGGCTCGGTAAATTCATAGCATGTGCAATCGATGCATGGCATGGGCGTCCAATGCATGATATGGGCATCTAACTAGCGTAATATCCTGTCATACTCTATGCCTATGCCTGGAACAAAACTTACCATTAGTATGTATGTCCAACAATTTGAAATTTCGTAGTCTATACTATTTGAAATTCGATACTATTTGAAAATCACGGTGATAGAATTTTCTGCATTGAGAGGTGAGAGCGCTGCCTAGAGTGGAGAAGGTTGGTTATGGCTACTTGGAGTGGACCTATCTCAATTCATCATTGATAAAATTGAAAATTGAAATTAAATATGTAGGGTTTGATTCTCTTACATAGTTCTTTTATACTTTTGTAATCTAACCTTGCTATTATAAGTCACAACATGTAATAATTTAATGTAAATATATCAAAACATATTGAAAATTTATATAGGCCCTAGACAAATTATATATAAAAAGTTACATGATATACATAGATGCATAATTGTATTTCCATATCTTTACACATGTATATATTACAGTGCCAAGTAATATACAAGTACCAAGTTATATACGTGCCAGTTAGATACGTTAGCAAGGAGAGAATATAATGCTTTTCAGTACGTAAATTTTATATTTATTTATTATTTTCAGCATCTCAGTTACCCTTCTGATTCCAAGGTCATAAGTTCTTTTCAATAAAGCAGTCCTAAAAGTAAAAGCACTCCAACCTCCTTTTTTACCAGCTCACCCCCAACTCAATGTTTATAGGTTAATGTGACAAGGTACAGACAACACCAGGAACCTACATATGGCCATGGACATGAGCGTCCATTCTGGCCATCAAATTGCTCTTTTCTAAATTTGCCACGATCAAAGACAGAAGGAGACACAAACATCGACTACTGCAAATTGCTCTAAGATACGTGCCTTGGCTCCGTGAATACCATCTATACCATCTATACCATCTATCATCTTCACTCGCAATCCCTAAACGTTTCACATTTGCTGCCGATCTCATCCAGCTTCTGTTCGCTTCGTTACTTACTGCTTGGACCGGTCATATACTCACCACCATATTCATATCCACCCGTTCAAGATGGAGGCCAAATCCACCGTTGCTATGCTTGCTCTCGTTGTGGTGCTATCCACTTTCTCGACGGGAGTGGCCGCACAAACGACCATCACAGACACGTTGAATGTTGTTAACAACATTAATGCGGATCTCCTTATACGCCAGCTTTTCCCTGATGGTACACTGGCGACAGTCCAGACATTGCCTGCTCTCAGTAACACAGCTGTATCGGTCCTAGTAACGAGCACTTTACCAACCTTACTTCAACTTAGAGACGCTGCAGGGACTATGATCGGGACCATCACCATTGCTGCTGATGTTGCGGTTGACCTCGTGGTGATCGCACTCAACTTACTGACGAGGCAGCTGGTCGTCCAGGTTTTCGGACTGGTGAACAACATACTCCAGCTTGACCGTGGCTCTACCTTTAACAGCTAGTTTGCTGGCTCTTTTCCGGTCAATCTTAGCCCTACTAACATAAGGTATGATTCCTAAAAGTTGGTTAAATCGAGGTATATTTGGACAGTATTCCTTTCCTTATCTAGAAATTTGTTTCGAGTTTGACTGAGATTGCTTTGATTGGTAAACTGAACTCCGAACCTCTACAATATGCATATTGGCAGGTGTAGCTAGTTCCTCCTGATGCGAGACTTCATTCACACCACTCATTGAGTCCAGGTTGATTGGTCACTTGATCGTTGAGCTTGTCCTTCCAAATGCCTAATCGCGATGCATAAGAATTTGCGAATGAACCCGTTATCGCATTTCCCAGTAAGTTTTGATATAACCGTCTCAATTAGTGTTAACCACTTGCAGCGTTATACAAGTGGTGGCATGACCTTGGCGCTTGTGCATCAGTCGGTCAGCATTTAATTGCCATCGACGTTGTGCTTACGGTTATGTTCAGTGAAATGTCAAATGTGCAGACGCAGGTCGTCGACCTGGACTTCCGTGGGTATACGACAATTGTGTGATCATATTTACAAATAATGGAAGCAACTCCAGCTTCACGTGCAGTTAGTTCAGCTAAATTCTAAGTTTAGCTTAGCAGGTTCGGACAATGCATAAGATCTTGCACACATATTGAGGCCTAATCCCCATTTTACCTCTTTTGTCTCTCCCTTGTTCGACTTGACGGGGTCTTCCCTTCATGTGTACTCCGTGCTCGCCTTTTCCCGTTTTCAAACACAAAGGGTAGCACCATGGGCAATTCGGAGGTCAATGATTTTCAACGGATGGTTTTGTTATTATAGCTTGGCCATGTTGCTGCAAATATGGAACTTCTTCGCAAGGAAGATACATTGAAAAGCAGGAATAAGTAGGCTTTCAATGTGTAGATGTGTTAAGCTATAGTTTAGTTTTCAACATTCTGATTATAGTTTGCCATGTTTTCAAAAGCAACGCATACTCAGCTTCAACAGTAATGCCTCGTTCTCCGACTTGAATCATGGATGAGAATTTATTATGAAGAATTAATAACCTGTTTCAAGTGAGATTTGTTTCCCGCGGGCAGTCTGGCATGAGCGGTTTTACCTCACACATATCGTAGACGGAATGTCCACTCTTATCACGAACCCAATATACTTTTCATACCATAACATGGCTTGTACATATTAACCGATAGACAAAGAACTCGGGGACGGACCTAAAGCTTGCTAAAGATAACTTGGGTCGTGATAAGATGTAGATTGTATAACCAGTTCATTTCATGTGCAAATAGCTCTACCACTGCTACTAGCGAGCAAGAGCCAGCAATATTCAATCCCTATATAGACGCGCATATATATATACATAGTTTGTGTGTGTCTGTGGGATCGCTTGCATCACCAAGAGCAAAAAATATTTACACGAAGTCAGTTTGAGTTTTTCTTTCCCATATGTGAATGTGTGAATATACTATTTCTTTATTATCTTTTCAAAATGATAAAAGTAAAAAATATAAAATTTTATTATTTTAGAAAACTAACATATTAATAAAATAATTCAATAACATGGTTGTTTGATATTTAAAAAATAAAGTATATCTAAGTTAAATTTTGTCGTGTGTATATATATCGTTATACAACATACATTGTTGTCAACATAATACACTATAGAAATACAACTCACATATAAATCATATATAGACTCCAAAGTGTCACAATAATCATATAGTTTATTACTCTCGAGTCAACTCAACTCAGATCAATATTTGATCCATCACTCTATAAACTACCAACAATTGGGTACCGATTATAATCAAACCACACCCACTCTAGCTAAGATCATCTAAGTGATGTTCGCCGGCCTCACCCACTCTAGCTAAGAGAATCTAGGTGACGCTCACCGACCTCTGTCCACCATAGCCAAGAACTCGAAAGCCCAATATCAGAGAAGTGAGCTCTCTGGAGCTGCACTTCTAAAGTATACCCTGGACTCGAGCTAGGTCTGAAACCGTAATAGTCCCGCTGATGGCACACCCAATGGTGCGAATGGTGCAAAGTGATGGTGGGCCCCACCATGAAGTTAGTACCTCGGAACATGAAATCTGACCGTCGGACAATAGTCTATGGGAAATTGTTGAAATACCTCTAATTACTATCATTGCAACTCTAGTGTCTGAGCAATCTAGATGCGACACTACAAATGATGTGACAATTTCAATAGAATTAATATGTGTAGAAGTTCTTGAGGTAATGTACATTTAAATATATTAATGAAATTAAATATCTGTTTGAATACTTCTAGAATTATATATCAAATATCAGAATGATATACTCACAAATATAGACTTATATCATATTCTATAATATTATGAATTATTTATATTTTATATAATAATTATATAAGATTAAATTTCAATTTATGTTTAAGCACACAAAAATTATCCATATTTAACATAGAAGAGTAAACTTTTCCATAAACACTAAATAATACATTTATGATAATTGATCTATTAAAACGCAATTTGATATTTTAATTATTCATAAAAATATATAATTATCTATTTGTAATATTAGATTGGTTAAATATTGGTAGTTTAAATCATTAACTCTTTCTAAGTAAAATTTTGATCAGGTTTAAATATAAAGTTAAAATGACTAAGGCAAATATATTATACTATGCTTGAATTTAGAGTACTAACACAAATTATATTTTTAATTGAGTAGGTTCTATTCAATTGCATGTTAATTCAAAAAATAAAAATTTTTGGTGAAAACATGGAAACAAGTTTTTCAAAATCTGAATTATGTAGAAATCTATAGTCATAACTTGGAGCTGAATGAAATGAGGTAGCATTTACTTTGCAAGGATTGATAATTGGCAAGGAAATATAACATGAAATTCCATATCATGTTATTATATTATCTTGAATTTTTTTCTAGATTCATAGTTTTAAGATCTTAATTTAAGAGTAAATAGACAAAATTTTAAACTAGTGAAAATAGATGAAAGAAATTTTTTTAATACTTGATTGACATTACTTTAGAAGTCTCTTGTTATACTTCTCAAGTAATTCCTAATATCTTTTGGTTTGTTCTCTTTGAATGTTTTCACAAAATACCATAAGAAGATTAAGTCTTCAATGTGATCAACTCTGTTCTCTTTTTCATCTAGATAATTTATGTATCTTTGAACCTCATAAGCAAGTAATATTTATTATTTAAATGCCTACATTATATACAACTTATTATTGTTCTTTTTACCAATCTTAAAATTTGCTTTACCAAGGATGCTTAAGACCCAAATATAATCATGTACTTGTAAACCTTCACAACAGTTAATAAATATCATCAAATTTCTATGGACATCCATCAATGATAGAAACCCTAGGGCCAATCTATCATACAAAAAGCTCATCAATTTATTTTAGCTTGTAAGTAAAATTTTGGTCCAAAGTATCTTGTAATTTTATGATTGGTGCACTAAATGTTTCTCCCACTAGTTGTACTCCTATTCCATAATTTTTTCTTAATAATGGCCATAAGCTGTTTTTGCTTTGGGTTTGCTTGACATCATATTTTGAGCATGCTCAATCTACTTTGTATAAAAAGAATACTATCTTCCAATATCATATCACATGCACTAGATCTTTGGGATATCTTTAAGCTTTCTAGCTTCACTCACTATCATGATAAGTTCCCCTTATATGATTTTTTATTTTTTTATTCATAAAAGTTTATTTCAAATTCTTTTGGATGCACACTAACCAAAACCTTTCATATATGCTCTCATAATTGCCATCTTTTAGATCATTAATGATCTTTGTTCAAAAGCTGAGTTCCCAAAAGCCATGTTAATATCTTGGAATCTGAGTTTTATATAGAGAAGTTGATTATTTATGCTTTGGAGTATAAACTGTATTTTCTAAGTAAGGAGTGAGATTTCTACTTGACTATTATACCATTGATATTGGATGAACCTCTAACTTTCAAGGAGCTCTTCGTGAGTTTGAGGAGCTTCCCTCTCCTCTTTAGTTTCAATGTTCTTCTCTTTGCCTTCCTCCTTAGAACAATCTACTATCAATAAACATATTTCTTCTATCTACACATCCATCTCTATTGTTGCTCATTGGTGCTTACTCATTTTGGTACAAAGAATGTGCATCAAAGGTCCTACAAACACCTTCTTCTTCCCTAAAGACTTTGTTAAAGCTTTAGTTGGGCCCATTTCAAGAAACTTTGCATCTTGTTCCCTGATTGCTTGAAAAATTTGCTCTCCTCTTGGTTGGGTCACAAAATAACTATCCATAATGGAATGTTCTCCAAAACCTCCTACTAGTTGTTGGTGAGCAACTTGATCTTTGTATACAAGTGAATGACAAAGTGCACCAAGTAGTGTGGCCCCTTCTCATTGTACATATTTTGAGTAAAATCATGCAAAATGTACACCTAATTGACCACCTGTCTTGCAATCAAATTCTTAAAGAGAATAGCTTGGTTTGTCAATAGGTATGTCATCCACTATGGTTGGAAGAGCTTCATGGTTGCCATTAAAATATCATTCTTTGCCAAATCTTGATAATGATGTATGGACCACATGCTCTTTGAAAATTGGTAAGAGGCAAAGGACTAACTCAATTGCAAGTCAATCTTCCCTTCTCAATGTACTTAGAGTTGAGGGTATGCACATTACACAAACTTGCATTTTTATTGTGGATCTATTGCTAGCGTCCTTTCGTCCATTTTTGTGCAATATCCCAAGAGTGTCTATTCTCCAATTTTTTCCACTTTATATCTCCTAGGCAATACTCATCAGTGTGAAACTCCAATCCCATAACAGGAATGGAAGGTTGAGCTTGTGGAAGAGCTATCTATGTGCCATCATCTTCCACTTATCAAGAATCAGCATGCAAATGTTCAAAGCTTTTGCCTTTTAGCTTCCCTTTAATACTACACCAAACACCATCTTGCAGTTTGAATCAATCACTCCATCAAGTAAGTGTCCAAGCAATCAACCTCCTTCAAAATATTGTTCACTCACAATGCAAGCTCTCATTGCTTTGTCATAAAATTCTATCTTTAGGATTAAATTTGGCTAGCAATAAGATCTCTACAATGGGAATTACCACTTCATAACCCAAGAAATAAAATCTTTCAACTCATCAATCAGTCATCCATAGGTTTCTCACGTGTTTAGCACCTTGGTAAGTACCAACGGTCATCTTCCAAAAGTACTTAATGTGACCTTTGGCAAATTCAATGTATCTTTGGCAACCTCTAAAAGTCCTTTCCTTTAGCCTAACTTCATATGTATTCCAATTCCTTTGGGTAAAGGTATTCCATAACACAAGTCCTTTGGCTCAACTCTAAAGACAAAGAGTAATCTAAAGACAAAGAGTTGTTTTGGGTGACCAAACTTCTTCTCCATGAAGAAACACAAAACAAAGGAATCCCTTCTCCATACATAAGAAATCATCATCTTCAAAATAAAAAGTAATTGAAAAGAAGAAAATAAATTTTTTGATGTAAAAACTTATGTTCCAGTTTCTTACACCATTTTTAGAGTGCTAGGGAGTAAAATAATTCTCATAAAATGTTCTATTGAATAAATAGAAAATAATCTCTCACATACAATCATAATAGGATAATTTTGGATTGAATTCATCAAAAACTTGTTTCCAAAAAAATATGTTTTTATCTTGGAAATTGAGTTTTATGTTGAAAAGTTGATTGTTTATGATTATCTTACTTTCAAACTGATATATAAAACTTGCTCAAGACACTTCCAAATTATACATCCAAATAGTATGAGAATGTCTTAAAATGGACTTTTATGTGAGTGTATGTCTAAAGGTTGTTCAGAAATTGAGTTTCCATCCTCTCTAATGTATGTTTGCTAAGAAAATGAGTTTTCAAATATACTAAATAAAAGCCTTGAAAAAAAAGTTGTATATAGTGAAGTTAATTTCATTTGCAAAACTTGTTTAGAATCTAAGGTATCAATAGTTTAGAACCAAAATTGAACTGACTTTTGTACACTAAACTACATAGGTATGTGCAAAGCTCAACATGAAATTGAGTTTCCAAATAAATTATAAATTCCTTAGAAGTTAAGTTTTATATAGTTGAGTAGATTTTATTTGCAAAGGATGCTTTCAAAATAGTTTCCAACCATCTTATTTGTAAAGCTTGCGTAAAAATTGAGTTTCCAAACAATTGCATAATGCTTTGAAAGTAAAAAATTTAAATAGAAAATTTGATTGACTATTCTAAGCTGGCTTGGAAACTCAATTAAAATTCTATTTTTGTGTAAAGCTTAGAAGGAAACCAAGTGTTAAGAGCTATGTAAATGACTTTGAAATTCAATTTTCAATGATTGTATGTTAAATATGGTTACCCAAGCTTATTGAGTGGTAGAGGTAATTCACAATGTGGTTGATGTATCCATGGTTTGTAGTCCAAACAGGGTGTGCTTCATCTTGTTATAAGCATCTTCTCAAGGGCTATCCATAAATATGAAAATTGTGACAAACAGAGGCATGAAAAGAAGTTACAACTAGTTGGCTCTTCACATCTTTGATTCACATCAAGGCTAATTTATCTGTGGTTTGTAGTCCAAATGGGATTTTCTTCATCTTATTAATAGCATTTTCTCAAGGGCTATCCATAGACAACAAGATCGTGTCAAACAAAAATCTACAATAGAAGTCATAGCTTGTTGAAGGTCTTTGTCCTCTTGAAATTGGTTCTCATAGAAAGAGTCACATAAGAGATCTTGCAAGGCAACCCAAAAGATTGGTGGAATAAGTTATGACAGTTAAGTACTTTAGGTAGTTTTTTGCAACCTCCAAGTGATTTGACTACTTAGAGTAGTTATTTGAAGTGTTTTGTATTCAATAGTGATGATGAATAAAGCAAAGTACTCATCAAAATTTTTTTAATTCTAAGTGTCAACTAAATACCTTTGTCTGTGAATGTATGAAGAGATTTGGATTTCAAGTGAAGGAGTCTTAGATGTTGGATTCTATAGCTCTAAATTCCATTTTGTGTGTTTGAATCCTAAGTGGAGTATATTTGAAGCAATGTCTTGATGGATCATTGTGAACTTTAGTATTGTTAGTATTTGGCATTTGCAGCCGCAATCAGGAAGCTGATATGAAGTAACATTGAATTGTGAAGTTGTTCCTTTGTGGGAGAGGGGGAAACACAATTCTCAGGTAGTCACTTTGTGATGAAGTAGACATCCTTGTATTGACTCAATTATGACAATGATGTAAATTTAGGCTAGAATTGAAGAATTCTGATTTTGAGGGATCATTATTTGTGGTAAGATCTGTGATGAGTGTTTGCTACAATCTTCTAGGTCTTGTTTTTTCCCAAGAGTTTAAAGATGTAATCAAAAAAATTATTAACACTTTTACTATGTATTTGTGCATTCCTGATATGTATCTCTATGAAAATGAATGATTACTCGCACATTACTGCAAAGTGACATTTACTGAGTTGTCACACACTTATAGTGTTCTTGTTGTCCAAATATCTATCAATTTTAACTTTGGCTTACTACATTATAGAATCAATTCAAAGCTAGGAGACTACATTTTGCAATATTTGGGTCCATGTCATACATTTTGACTTTAATTTCTTGCAAACTTTGTTGAGCTTGCAATATTTTGATGGTTTTAACACTCATTTCTCCACATATCCTCCAATTACCTAGTGCTTAAAAGTTCACCATTGCTATTACCACTTGTAAAGTTTACAACTTCAACTTGTGCTACATAGATACTTCAATCAAGGTTAAAAGCTTCTTTGAATCTTTATTTATTCCAACCACTTGAGAAATCTTGCTTCCTATATGAAAAGGCATATTAGTGAAGACCTTTACTATATGCTTGTGTAAAAGCTACATTTTTCTTAAAGAATATTATGCAAACACCTTCTCCATTTTGAATGTAGTCTCCTCTTGTAGTAACTTCTCATTGAACCTTCTAGTTTATCTACTTGGACTTGAAGTCTTGATCAAGCAAATTGTTGAGCTTCCAACTTTAAAGTCAAATAAAGAACTCTCTCTAATTGCTCCGTATATGTGGCTTTATATAGACTCTTATTGACATAAAACTTCCACTCTACCAATGCTTTGTACTTCATATTGTAGATTTGCAAGCAAGCAATTACAAAAGATAAGTGGGTCATCAAGTCATGCAATGTAATAATCAATTATACATGAGAAAACTAGAACACAAGCCTTCAAGAAGGATATGGGATTAAAAATTGTGTCTAGTATTGGCTGTTTCAAAGTTCCATCTTTAGAATCTATTGTGGTGCCTACAATTTTACAATTTTCCAAAATTTGCAATTTTTTTTCCTATTCTTAGTAAATAGGAGAGGTGTTAATTTACTATTCAAGAGGAGAAATGTTTGTGTTTGGGTATTCTTTGGATGCAACTCCTAACATATGAAGGTACAAAGAAATAGGCTAGAACAATACAACGGAATAGTCAAATATGAAGAATAGACCAAGCCAAAGAGGAAGGGTACAAAGACTCTTCACACAAAGAATTTTAGAACCAAAGAGCATACTACAAGTTTGAATGCTAGTGCTACCTAAGCAAAAAACTACCAGCATGAAGCATTGGTGCCTGTCAAAGAGTTCCTACATGATAATGTTGATGGTTCACCTATTGAAGATTGTTGGCCAAAAAGCCATGATTATAAAATTAGGTGTTGTGCAAGTAATTATTTTTTTTGCAAGAAAATTCCTACAAGTGAATTTGTCGTCTACATGAAAATCTTTGAATGCAATCCAAGCAAGTTCAATGAGTTAGCATCTTTTTGAGTAGAAATTTCTTTCATAGAAAACATGGTGTAAGGACATAGAGTGATGAAAAAGACCTAATATTAATTCTCTACTACCAAGTGGTGGATAAGTGGAGCATGCATGTTATAAGTGAATTTCTCCAAAGAAAGCACTTGAGCTTCTTGCTTTGGAACTAGGATCTTATCTCACCATCTATGGTACAAGAGATGAGGAGTAGGAACCAAGAAACTTGTAACTTAAGAGAAAATCCAAAGGAGTGGAGTGAGGAACACTGTAGGACGGTCCCAAGATTAGACAAGTAGCTTTGTAGAGCCATGAAACACAACTAATGGTTGGACCGATTACAAGTACCCAACCCAAAGAGCAGGTGTATCTTGTCTCATGAGCTATTCTGCACAAAGAAGACAACGTACTTAAGTATCAACTAGGCAAGCTTCTTTGACCAAGCATATGAGAGAGAAGTAGTGAATTACCCAAAAAATTTCTATTGGCATACTTGGGCAATGATTCAAGTCTTGGAGGAGGATGGAGGTGCTACATACTTGACTCCTTTACTATCTAGTTCTACATGGGGCTCAATATATTGAACAAGGAGCAGCGCAAGAAGTTACCAAGTCACTTCCACTTTGAGGAGTATTTTGAGTCATAGTGTGAAAGAAATGGAATTACAAAATCAATTCAAGAGGTGGACTATGAGTTCAACATCATTAGCAAGTTTGTGGAGGTGAAGGAGGTAATTCTCTCATATAAGAAGAGTGCAACCTCTTCAAGATTGCAGCATCCTACAAAGAAAGTAAGAAAGAATCCATAGCTGGTGGATCTTTCTTTAGATGAAGGTGAGGCTAAAGATGAGGAGGAAGACGAAGATGAAGACAAAGAACTCAACTTACATGAAACAAAGATAGATACAAATGGGGAGAACAAGCATGCAGATGCAAAGTTTGCACCTCAAGGCGAAGGGAATCATTTAACCAAAGATCAAGAAGATCTTCAAAGCAAGGAGCCAACTACTCCAGTACAACCAAATTTGCCCTTAGAGCTGGAAATGAAGGATATTGGAGAAGGATGTCCTTGGCCCCTATGAAGGACAAAGGATTTTGCATCCAAGGAAAATACACCCTAAAGGAGTGCAACACAAAGAAGAAGCTGTGGTGATCAAGGACTGTACCACATAGGTATTTGGTGGCAACAACAAAAGTATATTGTTGTCTAGCACAAAGACTGGAATCTTTTACCAAGACATCTCATGGATCTTGTACAAGAGACAATTTCAGCAAGAAAGGAAGTAAAATCATTTGCAGTACATAGTTCCACTTTCTCTTTGAACATCCTTGCACAATTTGCATTCTTACCCTTGAATACTCATTGATAAACCTAACTTTGTATGTATCAAGGTAGGGTTTGCATGAAGAGTAGAAGATACGATAAAATTTTTTTTTCACAAAGTATGGGCTTAAGGAGGTGGGTAAAATTGCCATGTAAATGTTGACCTTCAACTGCAAACTAGTTTGCAACTTACTCTCAATTTCCTAAACCCTACTAACTTTCTTTTCTTTGTTGCAGAGTTAATTTAAAATTAATGAAGTGAAAGGACTAAAATCCAGGTTAAGTACCCTATAAAATTTTCTCTCTCATGCAACTTACCACTAAAGATTGATGAATGCTTCATATGCCATTGAATATGTGGCACAAAGAGTTCTTTCCATATGTGCAAATTGTCCAAGTCAAATTCAGACTTTGTTTCATTCATTGACTTAAACCATATTAACTTTTGGAACTCTTCTAAATTCTGAAATTTTTCATGTCATGTTTGATAAGTTATGCTTAAAAAGTAAAAATTTCAACACTGACTTGCTCCTCTTTCGAATCTGGAAATTACCTTAAATAACATTTGGACTTGATAATATATCAGACAACTCAAACTATGGATTTTGATTACCTCTCCAAGAATTGAGTATCATGTGTAATTACAGATTTTACTTGAACCTAAAGTTGAAATTTTTTCTAAACACCTATTTCACTCTAGTTATATCAAGAAATGCATTCCAAACTTTGTTTATGAACTAGACATAACCACTTTGGATATTAACATCTTCCTGGTTCAAAGATTCACAAACAAGACAAACTATATAGTTTGACTAATACCAAGGACAAAGATAATTCTTTTGTGCAATTTTATGGACTTTAACTTTATTCCTTAGTTACAAAATTCATATTTAATATAAAACAAAACAAAACCAAAAATGAATTTACCACAAGGAGTTAGAACAAGCTTAGAATATTGATTGCTTTTTGCTCCATCGATCCATATAACCATGTAGTTGGCATGGAAGTTTTATACAATAAGCATGCAATCATTTTGACATATCAATAATATGTAAGGACTTCATTCCTTGTTGTATATTTTCAGGTGTATATATTGTATCATGCCATTTGTAGTGTTGCATCTAGATTGCTTGGACACTGGAGTTGTAGTGATAGTAGTTAGAGTAATTTCAACAGTTTCTCAAAGACTACTTTCCGACGGTCAGATTTCGTGTTTGGGGTACTAACTTCACGGTGGGGCCCATTGTCACTTTGCATCGTTTGCACCGTCAAGTGTGCCATCAGTGGGACAATTAGGGTTCAGACCTAGCTCAAGTCCAGGGGGTATACTTTTGAAGTGCAGCTCTAGAGAGCTCACTTCTTTGATGTTGAGCCTTCGAGTTCCTGGCTATGGTGGACAAAGGCCGGCGAGTGTCACCTGGATTCTCTTTGCTAGAGTGGGTGTGGCTTGACTGTAATCAATGCCCAATTGTTGGCATTGATTATAGTTATACAGTGATAGATCAAGTACTGAGTTGAGTTGAGTTGAGAGTGGTAAAAAATTTGATTACATCAAAGAAGTGAAATCATGGGGAAATTGGGTGCACAAACTTTGAGTGTTGGTGGTATTTCCAAGCTCGATAGACCATTTGTAGCTCGATTGAAGTTCAGTTTTTCCCTAATGTGCAGAAGCTCGTTGTTTGATGGAGATTTGGCAGTAAGGCAGATGGTGTGAGGAAGCACTGGCCAATTTTTGAGCACAGAAGGAGCAAATATCAAGTAGTGGTTGTGATTTGGAGCTCAAGAGGTGAAGGCATGACCAATTTGTTGCTAGTTGGCTCAGAAAGTAAAATTGAAGGTGGAGTTGGGAAGCTATTCTTGTGGATTTTTGATTTGGAGAAACCCATGTTTTCAATTTGGCTTGAAAGAAGAGTTAGTAGAGGATTTGGCGGTTAGCCAACTTTAGGGTTTATGTCAGATTTTATGTTAGATTTGGAGGAGTTTTGCTATTTGGCCAGATTTGGAGGACTTTTGCTAGTTTGGGGGACTATTTGGCATTTAGAGGCTTCGAGGTATAGGGCTACGGGCTATGAGAGGCTACGAAGGCCTAGAAGGGCCAACTAGTTAGTTACATGAGGCTAGCTAGTTTAGAATAGATCTTGATCATTGGTTGGCAAAATCTACCTTTCGTACTAGATTGTGCGCAGGGTTTGGCCCCTAGATCTCTTGTTCCTAGACTAGTTCCCTAGCCAACTAGTACACTCTCACTTGTTGTCCTAGTGATTGTGTCACTATTATATATATACTTGTAGCTTTGGCTAGGAGAGGCAGTTTGATCTCATTTTTAGTGATCTTGGTAGTTGAGGACTTAGATACAAACTTCTCTTATATTAAATGCCAAATGATGGTAGAGTAGGTCCCGTGTTGTTTTATGAGATGGAGGGTTTTTTTTAGATTTCTTGTGATTGGACCCCCTCCATTCTTTACTTCTTGGTTGTGCACCACGTTTGTGTGAGGTGCCTTGACTTTTGAGAGTTGATGCTCTGGTGTGCTCTCAATAGTGAGGCTGGAGTGATGACCAGTCAGACTACCTTTGTTTCTCTTTGGTGAGGTAGGAAGTGATGACTAACAGACCATGAGAGTGTGTGTTGTGATGGCAGGTTACAGGTTGCACTTTCCCCTAGTGTAGTTATCTCGGTTAGAGTTACATTAGTGTGTGGTGCGTAGTTGGTGTCGACACTTGGTGGTGTTTGCACTTGGTGGGGTACTTGCGGTTGTAGTTTGTGGTTCTAGTTTGCGGTTGCAGTTGCGGTTACTTTGTCACCACGGATTTTTTTAGAGATTCTAGAGGAGATAGCCATATAGTACACAATGGGCTTACTTGGAGTGGCACTCGATATCAGCATGTATCTCTGATACATGAGCTGATTCGGTTGAGAGTACACTTGGTGTGTCTGCACCGTTGTTGTGGGACATGGATAAGATTTATGGGGCCTTCAAAGGCCCTAGGCATTACTCTAGTACAATGGGTACCATTGAGTTGGATGACTTCATCAAGGAGTTTGATAGTTGGTGTGATCTGCAGTAGATGCGGAACCCAACTTTGTTTACACCCTTCATGGCATGGAAGGGGTTGTTTTAGCATCTGGAGGGTCCACCAATGGATGACTACCATAAGTTCAAGAGAGCTCATTTGGAGGAAATCAAGTTATGGAGACAATATTGGTCTTTGAACTATGTCTCTATCACTTCAAGTTTGGTGGCCAGGAGTAGATCGACTATACCTACAAGTTCTAGCTTGAGTAGTGTTGGTGGAGCTAGTGGAGGTGCACTAGCTAGAGATAGTGCTACTATGAGTGGAGGTACCACTATAGGAGGTAGTGTGGTACTGAGGTTTAACCCCATGGTAGATTTCTTCTTGTGTTTGAAGCATAACTACCAAGGAGTGCGGACTGACAAGCTGAGGAGCTTGTAGGATTTTAAGCGGAAGGCTGGAGAGAGCCTATGCAAGGCATACACTTGCATGCGGTGGCTGATCAGTTTTACTCAAGGAGTTACTGAGGCCCAAGCAGTCCTATTTTGGTATGGGATACTGGATAGGGAGTTGCGATGTAGACTTTTGATGCTACATTGTTATAGGCTACTTCGCCTACTTTGGCAATGGTCTTTGGTTTGGCTGAGCATATTGAGCTCAACATGGTGGAGGAGAGGGTGGTGCCATCTAGATTTGGTAGGGAGACCTCATCCACAACTGTTACTTCTTCTAGAGTGCAGTAGAGTGCATCACGCTCAGTTGGTTTTTGAGGACAAGGTGGACAGCCTAGATCCTATGGAGCGAGTGGAGATAGACCCTTACCTTCATTTTTGGGTCAGCAATAGCCAGTGAGTGGTGGTGTTGCTTGTTGGACTTGTGGTGGACCTCACCATTGGAGAGAGTGTACACAAGGTAGTGGACCTGATACCTCAGGTGCATCACAGCCAGCATAGAGGCAATGTGAGCATTGCCACAGATTTGGTCAGACTAGTGACCAATGTTTTGACCTACACCCGGAGTTACGGAATGGTAGAGCTACTATGGCAGGTAGTAGAGGAGCTCCAGTTCATGGAGGAGGTGGTGGTAGAGGTAGAGGATCTACACCTAGTAGGGTTGCAGTACCTGCCCTTACTAACGATACAGCTATGGCTACTTGGATTGAGCAGTTGGAGCAGAGATTGGCTAGTATGGCTATCGCTCAGAGGAGATCAGATTTGGGTGTTGAGGCTTCCACCTCATATGCTGGTGATAGAGATGCTTTGGACTTCATGTACAGAGCAGCAGAGGTGGATGCATCTACAACAGTGACTAGGAGTACAATATGTGCTCCAAAGCCTAGAGGAGCATTAGTACTGTGAGCCGGCCTGTCTCTCACTCAAGATGAACCTCTGATGGCTATTATGGTAGCGCACCATGGACTAAGAAAGCAAGGAACCCCAACTCCATCATACTCCTCCAAGGCTAACACTCCAAGACTCAAGACATTGCTCACTAAAGAACTCAATGAGAGAGAGATAGTTGCAAATGAAAGGATGATGAGTACCTCCTCACCCCTTGTTTATATACTTGGGAAATAGTTACATACCAAAGTTACTAATTACTGTACTAACTCAAGTTACTAGACTAAAAGTCAAGTAAAGTCAAAAAGTAGAAAGGAATATCCATTCACATGGTCATATTCCCCTAAGCATGTGGTCTTATGTTGACCTAACCACTAAGTCAAGGATTCCTTCACATGGGCTATCCTTGGACTAAAGAAGAATCCAAAACAAAAAGGCTTACGGGCCCAAGAGTTCTCAACTCTTTCCTCAAAGCCAAACACCTAGGAATAATACCAAGTAAACACACTAAAATCCAAAATAGTGGTGCTCATCTTTTCTACTTCCTCTAAAGTAAGGTCCTTTCTATCTTAGCTATGACTAACTTTAGCTAACCATGACTAATATAGAACCATCATTTATCTCTATATCAATAATATCTCTTAAGTACTTGTAATACCAAGCTAAATATCACAATACCACACACATGCCAAATGGGTGTTACAATACATAGAGGAGAGGTTGGGCGACAGGTTAGAGTTCCCCAGTCTTTCATGCTATCTGAGGCATTGCAGACAACATCCATGGTTCCTAGACGTCCTAGTGCAGGTGTGGTAGGTGGTGACGGAGTGCATGATGGACTACCAACTAGTTAGCTACCTACTACTACACAGACTGAGTCTAGCATGATGTTAGGGGCGGCTCGGCTGATTATGCGGCGTCCTTTGTTTTCAGCTAGTGACATGTTTACATTAAGAGTTGACCCAACCCCAATGTTCCGGTTGGCTGCCACTCTTTGTGAGAGTAGAGATGATGTAGTTCCTACTACTAGAGTAGAGGTGGTTGGTAGTGGAGCTGACTTGGTTGAGGAGCATGGGATCCGTTTAGCAACCAGTGGTTTATGGCAGGCAACAATGGCTAGATTGGAGGAGTTGCCAACTAGACTGGCCTTTGAGAGAGCACGGTTCACACCTGGTGTTGTCTTATTGGATAACCAGAGGGGGATTTTCCATTTGGTGGGAACTTCAAGGAAGGTTTATACACCAAAGAGAGTCTTGTTAGACTCTGGTGCGCAACCTCTTATGTTGGGGAAGGCTGTAATTGTCGGTCTGGAGTTACTAAAGATCATGTAGAGAGGTGTCCATTTCAGATCCAGACATCTCTAGATGGTGGTTTGACATAGTACATCACACATGGAGAGCTTGTTGTCCAGGTTCAGGCTGGTCATCCGATGGATAGCTCAATAGTGAGAGCTCAGGCTATTACGACAATAGTTGAGTCATATGATGTGCTAGTTGGGGGAGTAGTGTTATACCCCATGGGTTTTAGCATTGACTATTGGGAGGAGATAGCCTCCTATAGACCAGGTTGGCAGTCTGGTGAGGGACGGGTATGTTGCCTACCAATACGCTTCAGTAGTGGTAGTCTTGGCTCACTATAGTCCAGGACCACGGCAGCATCAGTTTTAGCTTTCAATGGTGCAGTTACTTGGTTGGTGACATGTTGGAGTGGACCGCCCATGCAGAGGTACTCCAATACCAGAGGAGATCACTCGGATTTGGAGTACAAACAATGAACATCCACCTTGGATGTTCCATTGTGGAGTTCAATGGAGGAGTTGTAGCAACATGCAGATCAGTTGGTGCAACATGCTTGGAGTTGAGCCTTTATACCATCAAGAGATGAGTGTGAGGATGAGCCTCCAGAGTCAATTGCTTTGACACCTTTGGATACCACACTCATTGCTTGGCAGTATCTAGTAGAGGGGATATGTCTATTGGAGTTGTTCAGTGGGATTAACACCGGACTAGTTGTGGTATTACAGGCGGGTATATGAGTATAGAGGTACTTGTATGTAGAGAGAGATGAGACTACTAAGAGAGTCTCTCTACATCATGTGGCACACTTGGCCTATTGATATCCAGAGTTATTACCAATGTCAACAGTCAGAGGTTACCAGAAGGCCCTATCAACAAACATTTCCTTATTAGGGGCGCATGATCTAAAGAGATATGGGTCTATTCACTTGGTGATTTTTGGATGGCCATGTTAGGGTCATACATGTGCAGGCCGTGGTTTGGGTCTTCAAGATCCTTGTTCTGGTGTGTTTTGGGAGATGTTACGGATACTATGACATCTCTAGGTTCATCAATCCATTTCTCTAGCTTACCTTTTGGAGAACGTTCCTTTGATGGGTGATTCTCGCACCAGAGTGGAGGCAAGTACACATCAGGTCCATCTTGGATGGGACCTATTGTATTGTTAGATGCAGCCAGAGTGGGATCATGGGCTCATCATCTTTGTCTTTGGTAGACAAACCTCTTACCCAGAGAGGTTCTACAACATGCTTATGATGGGATTCAACGACTTGACCACATCCTTGTTGATGATAGCTTGGATGTTGGGCTTCAGTCTCAGATGGTGGTAGTGGCTGATAGGTCACCTATAGCAGTGGTGAACCTAGTTGGACAGCATAGAGCCGCATTTCCTACACTCATGAGTTTCCCAAGCTCTCATGCTTTTCGAGAGGGAGGACCTGGACTTGTTTGGGACTCACAATTACAGTAGTTGGTGGAGTCCAATGCTGATGAGAGAGAGCAGACAATGGGTTTTTGCACCGATATTACCACTATTCTAGGAGTGTCAAATGCATCCAGGTGTCAGGTCAGGCTATGGACCTAAACTGTTTGACCTAGATTGTGAGCCTTTGCTTGGCAGAGCAGCATAGGATGCACTTGATAGGCATTATCACTCAAACACTTGTGAGCCCTTGTGAGACAATTCAGGCACATGCTGGGAGCAATGGACCAAGTGGGCATGGTATTCTTGGGACACAGTCAAAAGCTACTAGAGAGAGTGGTCTACTTGGAGTCCATCCAGGTGAGCATTGGCTACTTGGATTACACCCTTGGTCCACTTAGGATGCAGCTAGAGGACATGTGGAGCTTGCAGCCAGAGTGGAGGGAGTTTTTCACATAGAGGTTGGGACCTCTAGTGGTTGGGGGCATGACACTATTCCTCCCAAGGGCCCAGTGTAGCAGCCAGTCAGTATGCATTCCACTCCTACTACAGTTACAGAGGATACTTGGGAGCCAGATCTTGGACCCAAGCTTATTGGAGAGGAAAGACAGAGGGTTTGGAGGTTCTTGAGGAGCGCACGAGTTGTTTTGCCTTCTATATGAAGGATTTGGGTGCTCTGAAGGGACTTGGTATACGGATTGAGCTAACTAGCGATACGTCCTTATCGATATAGTGAGATGGAGAGGATATTGATTCACAGCCGGAGTAGTGACCTTTTTGAGGCTGGTTTGGTGGAGATTTCACATGGAGAGTATGCATCAGCAACAATGATGCCAGCCAAGAAAGATATGCATGGCAACTACACAAATAGGCAGATGTGTGGAGATTACAGTCCTATCAATCAATAGACCAAGGCTGATCGGTATGCCATGCCTACACCGGACAAGATTTTTGATGCAATTGGGCATGCAAAGGTCTTCAGTACTTTGGATCTTTGAGCGGGATATCATCAGTTGCCAATCAGGGAGGAGGATAAGTCCGAGATAGTATTTTGAGCTATTGATCCTCATGGCAAGGATGTGTTATATGAGTGGAGGTTCTTACCATTTGGGTTAAAGAATTCTCTTGCTGAGTTCCAGAGGGTCATGGATAGGATCCTAGCTAGATTGGAGTTTGCTTGGTGGTATATTGATGACATTTTGGTCTATAGCACTACTGTGGAGGAGCATGAGAGACAGTTGTTGGAGGTGTTTGAGAGGTTGAGATCTCATGGACTCAAATTACATCTATGGAAGTGTAGGTTCTTCCACGAGCAGGTGAGTATTTGGATCAGACTATCTACCCCAAAGGACTTGGTGTTCAGTAGACCAAGGTGGAGGCTATTGCAAGTATTCCTTGGCCTACGATGTGAGCAGAGTGTGAGCATTCCTTGGGGGTTGGTGAACTTCTATTGCCGCTATGTTAGAGGATTTAGTGCCATTGCAAAGGCCTTGATGAAGCTTACCAAGCTTACAGAGGAGTGGTGTTGGCAAGATGAGCAAGAGAGAGCTTTTGTAGAGGTCAAGGAGAGGTTGACATCTGCTCCTATTTTGAGGAGACCAATCAGAGGACAACCATTTCATGTTCATACTGATTGGTTTATGTTGGGGCTTGGAGCGGTGCTCACCCAACATGATGATGAGGGGAAGGAGTTTGTGGTGGCCTATGCTAGTTGCTCCAACAATTTAGCGGAGGCAAAGTATAGTTCATATAAGGGAGAGTGCTTGGCAGTAGTTTAGGCAGTAGCACATTTCCGATGTTACCTATTTGGTAACCCTTCACTCTCATCACTGATCATCAGCCACTGAAGTGGTTGATGGAGTCCAACAAGCTTTTAGGGAAACTTGCACAATGGGCTCTGATTTTACAAGAGTATGATTTCACGGTTGTTCACAGACTTGGAGTGGTGAACCATGATGCAGATGGGTTGAGTAGAAACCCATGTCCCAGCCAGCAAGATCAGACAAAAGCATGTTGGCATGGTGAGACAGATGAGGAGATGGTGCCAGGTTGGCATCCATCTACTTTTCTATGTATATTTTTGAGGCTTTGGTGGTATCTCTCTCAGTGCATACAAGAGGAGTTATTGAGGTCACAGATCTAGAGAGTGAAGATATTGGTATAGTTCAGCGAGACGCCCATGATGATGTCTTAGTGATGGACTATCTTTGCATTGGTGTTGTGGGTAGCACAATTGGGGCCAAGGAGAGAGACTGTGTTCTTCAGCAAGCCCGATGGTTCAGATTGGAGGGTAGACACCTTTTGCAGGTATGGGAGAATGGTAGAGTGCAAGTAGTACCACTTCCATCTCAGACACCATAGTTGGTCCGTCATGCTCATGAGGAGCTAGGACATTTTGGAGTCAAGCATACATATAGTTTACTCCAGAGTCATTATTAGTGGTGCGGTATGCAGACCAAGGTACAATAGTTTGTTGCCAGATGTGTGGTTTGTGACCAAGTTAGAGCATCATTTGATGCTCCTACACCATAGTTACACCCATTACCTATCATGGGATTGGGTTACCATTGGAGTTTGGACTTTGCTGGACCTTTACCGCTGATTGTGAGACATCATTGGTATGTTTTGGTGATGGTGGAGCACTTCTCCAAGTGGATTAAGTTGGTGGCACTTCTTGACAAGTCTAGTGAAGGGGCAGCTTACTCATTCCTGGATCAAGTTCTTAGTCATTTTGGTGCACCAGCTGAGGTTTTGACTGATCAGGGTACAGAGTTCTTGGGGGAGTTTCAGGTCTTGTGTGACAAGGCTTTGATTGATCATTGTACTACATCCCGAGATCACCCTGAGGCAGATGGCTTAGCAGAGAGAGTGGTTCAAATGGTGAAGAGAGGATTGCAAAAGTATAGTTTGTAGAGAGGCCACTTGGGAGATTGGGATCTCCAATTACCTCGATTGGCCATGGGCTATCGGTTCAGCCGGCAAGCCTCCTTAGCATCCTTCTCTCCGTACTTTCTACTCTATGGACAAGATCCAAATTTACCTACCGCCATTTGTTGAGTGTAGTTTTGGACTTGGATGACCAAGATGTATGGATGAGCGCATGTTCTCAACATGCAGAGATCTTTTAGAGAGTGATGACGATGGCCTTTGAAAACTTGGCAGTTGCTCAACATAGAGATACTTTACACTATGCTATTATTTAAGGAGGAGGTTATAGACCCTCAATCCATTGATTTCATCCAGGCAACTATGTATATCTACAGCGACAACACCAACAACACTTGATGTTTCGACAGGCCGCACTATCTTGAGAGTGCGTGAGGTTTTGCCATCTTGAGTCCTTGTTTTAGAAGGACATGATGGTGTTTTTTGGAAGGATCATGTGCGCAATTGTGTGCCACCTCCCAAACATTGATGGCACTATGGACCCAAGCTTGGCACTTGTACATGTAGGCTTGAGGTGTACGTTATGTGGCTCTTTTGGTGGAGCTACTACTATGTAAGTGTGTGATAGCTATTCAAGAGGATGGCATATGGCATGTATGACTCCTCCTTTCATGATGGTTCCTCAAGGACAATGGTTATGTCCTAGATATATTTGACCTATAGCTAGTTCATTCTTTATATGGTATAGATTGCAGACAAGCGACTAACGATGGGGCTCCATAGCACCCGGCCTCTTGATCTTTGCCCATCATAGGGTATACCATATACTTCGAGTAGATGGCTATCTGGAGTTAGAGGGACCTAACCACCAACTAGGGGGGCAATTGTGGCACTTTAGAGCCTATGTATGACTTATGTGTGAGTTGTGCTTCTATAGTGTATGATGTTGACAACGATGTATGTTGTGTAGCAATTTATATACGCACGCCATTTGTAGTGTTGCATCTAGATTCCTCTGACACTGGAGTTGTAGTGATAGTAGTTAGAGTTATTTCATCAATTTCTCAGAGACTACTTTTTGACAGTCAGATTTTGTGTTTGGGGTACTGACTTCACGATGGGGCCCACTGTCACTTTGCATCGTTTGCACCGTCAAGTGTGCCATCAGTGGGACCGTTAGGAATCAGACCTAGCTCGAGTCCAGGGGGTTTAGTTTTGAAGTGCAGCTCCAAAGAGCTCACTTCTTTGATGTTGAGCTTTCGAGTTATTGGCTATGGTGGACAGAGGCCGGCGAGCGTCACCTGGTTTCTCTTAGCTAGAGTGGGTGTGGCTTGACTGTAATCAGTGCACAATTGTTGGTAGTTTATAGAGTGACAGATCAAGTATTGATTTGAGTTGAGTTGAGTTGAGAGTGGTAAACAATCTGATTATTGTGGCACTTTAAAGCCTATGTATGACTTATGTGTGAGTTGTGCTTCTATAGTGTATGATGTTGACGATGATGTATGTTGTGTAGTGATGTATATACGCACGACAATTGCTCTTTGATTTTGCTATATGGAGTACTTCATTTGTATGGCTTCTGGTACTTGTATGAAATACTTCTTTTCATTTAGAATGTTCTTGTACTTATAATTAATTGCAAATATCAATAGACACAAGTAAAGTCCTTCAACATTTTATGCAAAATAAAATTTCTAAGCCAATGCTTTTCAAAGATACAAGAAGATATTTACATTGGGACCCCCCTGTCTCAAGTATAACGCAAGGGATTAGTCGGCTTAAGTAATTTATTGTTCACGACAAAGGAAGCAAAGAGTACGCCAATTGAGTCCAATGGTATCGAACACAAATAGTCTATACACATAAGATTTTGGGTTTTCGCCTTCAAAGTGAACATATCGAACCAACTTCGTTTCAACTAAGTTCCAATTATGCCGACCGATTATCAAAGAGTCGCATGCGGATATAAGTGTCAACAGACAACTACACACATGCGTGCAACCACAGTATTGAAGTGAACAGTCAAGTCACGTCAAATCAACGTCCTGTTATACGGTCAATTTCAAAAAGAACGTAAACCTTTCAAGAACTCTTTTGCGACCGAAAGTGTTTCCTAGAGTTTCAACTATCACCGCCTGGACTTCACTTTTCTTCGTGCGGCACAATCGCGATCTTGGACCAGGATGGCAAGACAAAGGCTCCGGGATAGGGGAAGGCCTGTTCCCTAACAAACAGGGAAGAAGCCATCAGAGCATCGCACCACTCACTTCCGTGTCTACAAATCTATTTGAGATGCACATCAATCAAAATCTCAAACTTTTAAGGCAAAGGGAAGCACAGGAAGTAATCTTGTATAATTATGGTGTATACATACTAAACTAAGTCGCAAGTTCTAGTTGACGAAAAATGTTAGTATTTTATATAACTAAAGGAATATCAAATCTTAAGAAAGCCAAAGGAAAACCCATAGATAAACTCTACGGATCCATCGGATTCAATCAATTGCTGATTGATACGGCAGACAAAGATATTGGAACTCAATTTTGAGATGATTCTGGGCTTAGTAAAATCATAGCATTTGCATTCGATGCATGGCATGGGTGTCCTGTGCATGATGTGGGCATCTAACTAGCGTAATATCCTGTCATACCCTATGCTTATGCCTGGAACAAAACTTACCATTAGTATGTATGTCCAACAATTTGAAATTTCATAGTCTAATGATACTGAAAATTGACACTATTTGAAAATCACGGTGATAGAACTTTCTGCATTCAGAGGTGGGAGCGCTGCCTAGAGTGGAGATGGTCGGTTATGGTTACTTGGAGTGGACCTACCTCAATTCATCATTGATAAAATTGAAGATTGAAAATATCCTTTCTACAAAATATATCCTGAGATGACTATTTAAATTAAAAATGTATGTTTGGCTTCTCTCATATAGTCTTTTTATACTTTCCTAGTCTAACCTTGCTATCATTAGTCACAACATGTAATAATTCGTTGTTAATTTATCAAAAAATATTAAAAAATTTCGAATAGACCCTAGACAAATTACATGTGATCCATATTAAACTTACATGATACACATACATTAGATTTACATGACATACATATCTAAATATAATAAAAGAATAGCATGATATACATAAATGCATAATTGTATTTCCATATCTTTACACATGTACATATTACAGTCGTTGATTTATATGACTCTTATGAAAATTCCAAGTTGCTCGACATATGTCTCAAATCAACATAAGTTAAAATTTTCATAAAGTTATAAAAACATACATGATAAAAAATTCCATAAAACAATCCTCACACAACCAGAGATACCTCAGTCAGACAGTCTGCAAAATTGTCCGACTTCAAAGCACTTACAGAAACTATGCCTTTGAGACTTTCATGATCCCATCGTCCCCCGTCCCAGACACACACCTGATATCTCTTTGTCCCCCCTACCCCATTTTTTTTACTTTTAATTTTTTCAGAATTTCACTTACCCTCCGATTCCAAGGTCATAAAATTTTTTCGATGAAGCAATCCCAAAAGGAAAAGTACTCCAACCTCCTTTTTTACCAGCTCACCCCCCAACTCAATGTTTATCGTTTAATGTGAAAAAGTACAGACAACACCAGGAACCTAAATATGGCCATGGACATGAGCGTCCATTCTGGCCATCAAATTGCTCTTTTCTAAGTGTGCCACGATCAAACACAGAAGGAGACACGAACATACACTACTGCAAACTGCTATAAGATGAATGCCTTGCCTCCCTGATATCATTCATAGCCTTGAGTTCACTCGCAATCGCTTAACGTTTCACATTTGCTGCCCATCTCATCCAGCTCGTGTTCGCTTCGTTACTTACTGCTTGGACCGGTCATATACTCACCACCATATTCATATCCACCCGTTCAAGATGGAGGCCAAATCCACCGTTGCTATGCTTGCTCTCGTTGTGCTGCTATCCGCTTTCTCGACGAGAGTGGCCGCACAAACGACCATCCTAGACACATTGAATGTTGTTAACAACATTAATGCGGATCTCGTTATACGGCAGCTTTTCCCTAATGGTACACTGGGGCCAGTCCAGACATTGCCTGCTCTCAGTAACACAGCTGTATCGGTCCTAGTAACGAGCACTGTAGCCACCGTACTGCAACTTCTCGACGCTGCAGGGACTGCGATCGGGACTATCACCATTGCTGCTGATGTTGCGGTTGACCTCGTGGTGATCTCACTGAACTTACTGACAAGTCAGCTGGTGGTCCAGGTTTTCGGACTGGTGAACAGCGTACTCCAGCTTGTCCTGACCGTGGCTCTACCTTTAACAGCTAGTTTGCTGGCTCTTTTGCGGTCAATCTTAGCCCTACTAGCATAAGGTATGATTCCTCATGATAAAAGTTGGTCAAATCGAGGTATATTTGTGCGGTTTTCCTTATCTAGAAATTTGTTTGCAATTTGACTAAGATTGCTTTGATTGTTAAACTGAACTCCGAACCTCTACAATATGCATATTGGCAGGTGTAGCTAGTTCCTCCTGATGCGAGACTTCATTCACACCACTCATAGAGTCCAGGTTGATTGGGTCACTTGATCGTTGAGCTTGACATTCCAAACGCCTAATCACGATGCATAAGAATTGGCGAAGAACTCGTTATCGTATTTCCCAGCTAGTATTGGTACAACCGTCTCAATTAGTAGTTAACCAGTTGCAGCTTTATAAAAAGTAGTTGCATGACCTTGGCGCTTGTGCATCAGTCGGTCAGCGTTTAATTGCCATTGACCTTGTGCATATCGCACAGAATAGTCCAAGAATTGGACTATTCTGTTGTTGAAATTTAGCATGAAATTGATGGAAATATGCACAATAGCTACAAAACACAACGATCACTAAAAGATAATTAAAGCACTTCCTCTTCTTAGCGATCTAATCACATGAAATGAGCAATGAATTACCTACCCTATAAGCTAGTATACTAGTTCTAAGCTAATGGAACACTTGGACATACTAATTTGTCTTGCTTCTCTTGGTTGCTACTCTCACATCTTTGCTACTCAATCCCTATTGACTCTACCTTTAGCATCTAGATGGCATGGTTCACACTAAAAGGTATGACCTATATATAAGCATCTAGGTGCTCTAACTCTAATTTGCATCATTGTTGTGTACTTTGAGCAAACTCTAACAATGAAATGTCAAATGTGCAGACGCAGGTCGTCGACCTGGACTTCCGTTTGCTATACAACAATTGTGTGACCATATTTACAAATAATGGAAGCAACTCCAGCTTCACGTGCATGTAGCTCATCTAAATTGTACGCTTAGCTTAGCAGGTTCGGAGAGTGCATAGGATCTTGCTCTTTGATCAAAATCAGGACTACGTTGGTCTTTGATCAAAGCAAGACGTAGTCCTGGTGAGTTGTTTTATGTCATACGAATGAAATAAAAGACACATCCATTGAGGACAATCTTAAAGTAAGAATCCGAAGTATCCGAGCTCACAACGGTTACTGGTATGTTTATCTGAGTCTGAAGTAATCTTAAATCCACAACTATCTCACTAACATGACCTTCTAATGTATAACATTTTGTGGAAAAATGTTCCAACAAAATGTTTTCCATTTTCCACAAAATGTTGGAACATTGAGATATGGACAATCATCCGCACTGGACTGACTTTCCATATGGCTTACGTTTTGTCTGCTCTGAACCCGACTTCGCAAATATCTACACAATGTAGTTAATGCTTCGCATGCACAATCAAACACAAACGTACATTTAGATTTCAATATTAGCACCATGGGCAATCCGGAGGACAATGATTTTCAACGGATGGTTTTAGTTATTATGGCTTGGCCACGGTGCTGCAGATAAGGAACTTCTTTTGCAAGGGAAGATGCATTGAAAACCAGGAATAAGTAGACTTTCAATGTGTATATGTGTGAAGCTATAGTTTAGTTTCCAACATTCTGAATATAGTTTGTCATGTTTCCAAAAGCAACGCGTACTCAGCTTTAACAATAATGCCTCGTTCTCCGACTTGAATCATGGATGAGAATTGATTATTAAGAATTTGTAACCTGTTTTAAGTGAGATTTTGTAATATGCTCCCCCCGGGTAGTCTGGCTTGAACGGTTTTAACTCGCACTTATCGTAGACAGGATGTCCAATCTTGATCACGAACCCAATATACTATTCATACCATAACATGGCTTGTACATATTAACTCGGGGACGGACCTAAAGCTTGCTAACTCCATGTATTTGGGGTAAATTGCCTCTAAGAACTCCATGAATGGCATGATGGCCTACACCCTTCAACAATCCAATAACCAACACACCAAAAGGTCTTCATATTGTAGTCAAATGCTTCTCCCCCCAATTGGTCATTGGCAACTCTCATAGCAACAAAGATTTGTCAACAACAAAGGTTTTCCTGACTAGCCAAAGTCAAATCTTGGCCCATCTAACAACTCATAGATGTGTAGGTCATTCATTTTGGTGTCTTCTTTTACACCAATTCCTTGGTATGTGGAGCTTCCCTTCCTCTTTAGTTTTGACATTCTTCTCTTTGCCTTCCTCCTCAGAACAATCTACTATCAATGAAGATATCTCTTCTATCTACACATCCATAGCTATTGTTTCTCAGTGGTGCTTACTCAATTTGGTACAAAGAATGGGCACCAAAGGTCATACAAACATCTTCTTCTTCCATAAAGACTTTGTCAAAGCTTTGGCAAGCTTAGGCTTTGGCGTTTCAAGAAACTTGGCATCATGTTCCTTGGTTGCTTGAAAAACCCACTCTCCTCTTGGTTGGCTCACAAAATAACTATTGTCAATGGAATATTCTCCAAAAACCTCCTACTAGTTGTTAGTGAGCAACTTGATCTTTGTATACAAGTGAATAATAGAGTGCACCAAGTAGTGTGGCCATTTCTCATTGTACATCTTTTGAGTATAATCATGAAAAATGCATACCTAATTGACCACCTCTCTTGCAAACAAATTCTTAAAGAGAATAGCTTGGTTTGTCAATAGGTAAGTCATCAACTACAGTTGGAAGAGCTTTATGATTGCCATTATAATGACATTCTTTGCCAAATCTTGATAATGATGTAGGGACCACATGTTCTTTGAAAATTGGTAAGAGGCAAAGGACTAACTCAATAGCATGTCCATCTTCCCCATCTCAATGTGCTTAGAGTTGAGGGTATGCACAATACACAAACTTGCATTATCATTGAGGATCTATTGCTAGTGTCCTTATGTCCATTTTTTTGCAATATCCCAAGAGTGTCTATTCTCCAATTTTGTCCACTTTATATCTCTTAGGCAATACTCATCAGTGTGAAACTCCAATCCCATAATAGGAATGAAAGGAGGAGCTTTTGGAGGAGCTATCTCTATGGCATCATCTCCCACTTATCCAGAATCAGCATGCAAATGTTCAAAGCTTTTGCCTTTCACCTTCCCTTTAATACCACACCAAACACCATCTTGCAATTTGAATCAATTACTTCATCAAGTAAGTATCCTAAGCGATCAACCGCCTTCAAACTATTTTTCACTCTCAACATGGAAGTACACCCTCAACTTGGGACCTCACTCTCAACTCAAGCTCCAATGGTTTTGTCATGAAATTTTATCTTTAGGACTAAATTTAGCTAGCAACCACTTTATAACCCTAGAACATCAATCTTTCAACTCATCAATCATTCATTGATAGGTTTCTCATGTGTTTGGCACCTTGGTAGGTACCAATGGTCATCTTGCAAAGTAGTAGTTGTGACCTTTGGTAAATTGAAAATATCTTTGGCAACCTCCAAAAGTCCTTTCCTTTAGCCGGCCTTCATATGTTGTCCAATTCCTTTGGGTACAAGTACTCCATAACACAAGACCTTTGGCTCAACTCCTAGTATTTCCAAAGATAAAGACTCTTTCTGGTTAACCACACTTCTTCTCCATGAAGAAATACAAAACAAAGGAATCCCTTTGCCAAGCATAAGAGACCATCATGTTCAAGATAAGAAGTAAGTGACAAAAACGAAATGAAAAATTTCAAGTACCACATTTTGGATGCTCATTACTCACACATTAATACACATACCAAAAGTTCGTATCTTTTAGAAAATAAATAGATGTAAAACTTTGCTTTCTGAATTAATACACCATTATTAGAGTACTAGGGAATAAAATAACTCTCACTATATTGAATAAATAGAATTTAATCCCTCACATACAATCATAATATATATTTTTTGGATTGAATTGATAAATTCTTTTATTTCCAAACAATATGTTTCTATCTTGGAAACTGAGTTTAATGTATAAAAGTTGATTGTTTATGATTATCTTTCTTTAAACCTGATTTATAAAAATACCTCAAGATACATCCAAACAATACAAAAATGCCTAAAAATTAGACTTTTATGTGAGTGTATGTGTAAAGGTTATTTGTTGTGGAGAAAAAGGCAAGGATATATATGCAGGAACCCATTTACAAGAAGTCTCAATTTAGGATTGAAATTAGTAGTACCTTCTCAAGTTAGATTGAGACTATTTGGGAAAAAATCTAATAGAGGGGATAGAAGTAGCATGAAGGGCACCGGTGGCTGCCTATTGTACACATAACAATTATGTGATTCCATTAGCTAAATACATTATCTAGAGATGGAAATTGGCTTGGTAATATCTAGAAGGATGTTATATATGACAGTATAAGTAGATCAGATATTCACCAAAAGAGGACTTACACTAATAGAGTAGAGGCCAAAAACAACCTAAAAATTTAGGCCAATTTCGGAGGCCTAAATGGATGAATTAGGCTTAAAAATAAATAAAATTTCCCTTCCAAAGAATAAGTTGTGGCTCTCTCCTCCCATGTTTGTCTTGTCAAGAGCTTTCTATTGGTACCACGCCCATGCTATTTTGAGCTTCCCACAAGAAGATTCTATAAAGATTCCCTTTGATTGAACTTGTTTGACAAGCCAGATAAGACAATGACCAACATGTCACTCATCCATGCAACTTATCTAAGGGTAAAGGTCAATGAAAGATCATCAATCCATGTATTTGGTCCAAAGGTGGAGTTCCCTTTGTGGGGATCCTCCTTGCTATATAATAAAGACAAGGTGCTAGTTTGGGGGCATCAGAGTATTGAGGGCTGAAGCCTTGTGTTTCTTCTCTTGTGTCTCTCTTGGGGGTCTCATATCCTTGGAAAATTACAGATTAGGGCTAGAGTAAAAATATTTTAAAGGTTAATCTAGATAGTTTAAGAGAGATAAAACTTCATAGGCAAGGTTAGTTTTTGTCTTGAAGGTCTAGGAGGTTTGCCTTTCCCTACAGGCATAACTTAATAAGGGAATATGGAAGCAAATATTAGATGTCAAACATACAATATATTCAAGATTGTAATAAGGAAGACTCTTGCTATTGAAAAGAAATAAAAGTGGAATACCATATAATTGCTACAAATTGGTGGTTGAATGTTTGACAATGTTGGAGTCAATGTAAATTTTGTTCATAGGATAGTACTCCTTGTCCCTTGTTGCACTATGGTCCCAATAAATTGGAAAGATAGTAAGTTTTCCCCTTATCAATTGACTATTTTGAGAATGAGTGAGACAAAAGGTCAAAGGGTTCATGGGATGACAGACCCTTGAACCATCTCCAAGGTAAGTTTCTATGAGAATTTCTTATTCCTTAGTGGAGAAACACCTAACTACGGAGGTCCAAATTGTGAGCCAGCCTGTCTCTCACTCAAGATGAACTTTGATGGCTATTATTGTAGCGCACCATGGACTAAGAAGACAAAGAACCCCAACTCCATCATACTCCTCTAAGGCTAACACTTCAAGACTCAAGACATTGCTCACTGGAGAACTTAATAAAAAAGAGAAAGTTGCAAATGAAAGGATGATGAGTACCTCCTCAATCCTAGTTTATATATTTGGGAAATAATTACACACACTAAAGTTACTATTTACCAAAGTAACTCAAGTTACTAGGCTAAAAGTCAAGTAAAGTCAAAAGGTATAAAAGAATATCCATCTACATGGGCATATTCCACTAAGCATGTGATCTTATCTTGACCCAACAACTAAGTCAAGCAGTCCTTCACATGGGCTATCCTTGGACTATAGAAGAATCCAAAAAAAAGGCTTGCGGGCCCAAGAGTTCTCAACTCTTTTCTCAAAAACCTAGGAATAATACCAAGTCCACATACTAGAATCCAAAAAGTGGTGCTCATCTTTTCCACTTCCTCTAAAGTAAGGTCCCCTCTATCTTAGCTATGACCAGCTTTAGCTAATCATGACTAATGTAGAACCATCCTTTATCTATATAAATAATATCTGTCAAGTATTTGTAATACCAAGCTAAATATCACAATACCACACACATGCACAAATGGGTGTTATAGGACTACCACCCCTCTCCAAGCCACATCAAAGGCCAGCCATGCACGGGGCTGTATTAGTCATTGTCCTTATGTCATATACTCCATTATCCCTCCATTATAGGATTGGTTCTATCGTACAACATTTTTGGCACTCATTGCTGATGATCTAGCATATCCTCTCCACTATGCATTCTGGCCATGTGTAGTCCTTGCCATCCTATGAGAGTACAAAAATTCTACATACAAGGGAAGTATTGACTCCCATACTTACAACCAAATATGCAAGGCTGGGGTAATCATTACCTCTTATGCAATAAGTTCATTGGCTTTCAAATCAAGGGAAGCTATACCTCTTCGGCCAAGACTTTTGCCACAACCCAAGTTCAAACAACATTTTCATTGATGGTAGGCACTTCTGCCCAAGGAAATCTTCCTACTTTAAATTGCACCAAATAATGGTGCATGTTTAGTCTATAGTACAAGCTACAACCTCTACAACTCCCATATCTCCAACTACAATGACTTTGGGAGCAGGAAACAATTGCATACCATTGTGAAATGTAGTGTTCATAGGTCAAGAAGATTTTGAGTCATTTTTATGCATGTTTGAGAATGTCTATATAGCTTGAAATATCATAGATAATGCCACCATGTCATAGAAAATTGGCCAATGTTTCATAGGTATTGCCAAACACTAGTTTAGTGGTCTAATTGTAGCCACAAAAACAAGCTATGCAATGATATGAGCAAAAGAACAACAAGGGTACATCTCTCCAATTCAACAAGAACAACTTTGAGACAAAATAAATTGGCTCAGCAAAGGACACAACAAAACCATGCAATCATTTATCAAATTATTCCAATACATATTTCAATGATAACACTAGCACCAGATCCTACTATGGCTCTCAACTGATTTAAGGATGCCCTACCAAAGGACATTGAAAAATGTCTAATCTACAACAAGGAAGAAAATTTAACATAGGCATTTGAAGAAGCGTGCTAGGAGACCAAGCTAATGAACAGGGTATGGCTTTACCATACCCATGTTCTATCATATTGGGATTTAAGAGAAGTGTGATACTAACCCTTATGTTGCTTCACAAGGATACCCACAAGTGGCCTACTTCTATGGGAGAGCTCCCGCAATTGCACCAGGCCCATATGCAACATACCAAGCAATGCCCATATAATATCACATGCCCATAGTTCTTCTTATAATACCCTCGGCACCACCCACCATTACTAACATGATTCCCACAACACCTACTAAAATAGAGGATATATTGGAACACATGGAGAATCTTTTGTTAGTGCAACAACTAAAAGAGAGGAATCCAAATAATACTACTACTAGAGGAGAAATCTAGTGTACATGTTGTATGGGATGAGGGAACATTGATGCACCACTAAACATTTCAAATTTTTGCGTACATTTGTAGGAGATATGAGCATACTATAGCAAACTATGGAACATTGCAAAGACACCAAGAACCATGAGAAGAGAGAACACATGATGTAGACATTGTCCCATAGCGTAGCAACTTCAACCAAAATTTACATGACTTGACTTTCCAAGGAGGAAATGGAAATAGACAAGGAAAAAGTCTACCTGGCCCGCATATATGTTGTCACATTTGCAGTGAGAAACATTATGGAAATTAGTGTCCTAATAAGCCCACTTGCTACATGCTCTATAACACCCATTTGTGCATGTGTGTGGTATTGTGATATTTAGCTTGGTATTACAAATACTTGAGAGATATTATTTATATAGAGATAAAGGATGGTTCTACATTAGTCATGATTAGCTAAAGTTAGTCATAGATAAGATAGAGTGGACCTTACTTTAGAGGAAGTGGAAAAGATGAGCACCACTATTTTGGATTCTAGTGACTTGGTATTATTCCTAGGTGTTTGGCTTTGAGGAAAGAGTTGAGAACTCTTGGGCCCGCAAGCCATTTTGTTTTGGATTCCTCTATAGTCCAAGGATAGCCCATGTGAAAGAATCCTTGACTTAGTGGTTGGGTCAAGATAAGATCACATGCTTAGGGGAATATGTCCATGTGAATGGATATTCCTTTCTTCTTTTTGACTTTACTTGACTTTTAGCCTAGTAACTTGAGTTACTCCAATAATTAGTAACTTTGGTGCGTAACTATTTCACAAGAATAGAAGGGGTGAGGAGGTACTCATCATCCTTTCATTTGCAACCATCTCTCTCTCATTGAGTTCTCTAGTGAACAATGTCTTGAGTCTTGGAGTATTAGCCTTGGAGGAGTATGATGGAGTTGGGGTTCCTTGCCTTCTTAGTCCATGGTGTGCTACCATAATAGCCATCAGAGATTCATCCTGAGTGAGAGATAGGCCGGTTTGCATTTTTGATTTCGTTGCCGAGACCTCTCTAGAAGGCAAGATAATGTTCTGCGTTCAATTCTACATTAGGTAGAAGGAGGCTACGAGAGCTCACTTGGAGAGAACATTAGGAGAGGAGAGGGCTGAACTTATGTTAGAGAACCAAGATCCTTTGTATACCCTATAGTTCATTATGATGTTTTTGAAGTGATTTTGTGCATCTTGTACACATGAGAGGATTTGGAGAGATTGTGTGAGGTGGATTGCAGATTTTGGGGATTAAGGTGATTTTGGGCAAAACCTCAAGTTTAAGATCTGGACCTTAAATTTCTACACATGATAGCTTGGGTTATCTTTCAGTTAGCACACTTGGAATTATTGTGAGAGCTACTATGCGCATTGGGCTAGAATTTTTGAAAGTTGATAGGGTAAACTGCTCCCGCAACTACATGCTCTTTGGAAAACTGTACAGAGTTTGCAGTTCTTTAATTTTTAGTGAATTGTCTTGAAAATTTCTAAGAAAATTCAGTGCTTATATTCTACTTGCTGCAACAAAAATTAGAGAGAGATAAGTTTTTCAGAGGGAGGTATGAGTTTTTGAAGTGAAGGGGTGGTTTTCAGACCAAATCTGAAATATGTGTATTGAATAGAAAGGTGTCTAGGCCAAATGGCTCCATGAACAGAGCTGAAATTTTGAATAGAGAGACATTCTAGAGTTGTAATTACGTGTGAAAACTTTCAAAGGACTGTCAAATACTAGTTGAGAGATACAAGTGAAATTGTGAAGAAGGGTCAATTCTGCAAAGTGGAGATCTCATGCATGAGGAGTTTGAGAGCAACAAAAAGCATGTTTGAGTGTTTGGATTCATCTTGGGAGCATGGAGTGTCACCAAGAGTAGAAATTGAGACTATGAAAGGTTCCCTAAGGGTTTGAGGTGATTGTAGGGGTGGATTTGAGGAAAAGAGAGTTTACAATAGAATTTGAAGAGAGTGTTGAGAGGATCTAAAAACCTACACCACTTGGAGGAAAGAGTAAGTCTAAGTGCTTTCTATGTGGAGAGAAAGGACATAAGGCAAGTTCATGTCCATTGATCTTTGAGAGCAAGAGATTGAGGGAAAGGAGAGGCTTACTTGACTTGGGTTTGTATGTTGGACCTTCTTCACCAAGATTGGGAGAGAGAAGATCTAAGACCAAGGAGTTGTGTGAGGTTTGTGGAGGTGAAGGACTTCCAAAATGACATGAGTGTAGTGGAGTAAAATTACTTTTGGAGGCTTTGGTGAAGGATCTTGGAGAGAGTCTTAGTAAAACTATAGAAATACTACCATCTTCATCAGCTAGTTCTCAAGATTAGTGATGGAGATAATCTTTCAACTTATGGATAAACTATCCATGAGGGTTCAATTAATATGGATTCTAGGATTTGATGGTCCTATAGAAATCTTGGAGCAACCTGAACCTTTTGTGTTTCCTAGGGTGGATTACTCTCAAATGGTGTTAGTCATGTACATACTCTATTAGTTATAGAGTGAGAGAAAAGAAAAGAAAAAAAAATTTTGAGAGAAAGAAAGATAGTGAGAGGTTAAGATGGGGAAACTTCCGGTTTTCTTTGGCAAGGATGCAGAAGATGTGGAAGCCTTTGTGAGAGACTTCAAGAGAGCTTACATAGGAAACAATGAGAGGAGGAAGAATGAGTGGGTCTCATTATTACCAGATTTCTTTGAGGATGCAACACTTACATGGTATGAGTTAGAATACCAAAAGAGAGAGAGGAGAGACGGGGAAGAGGAGTCTTGGGAGACTTTAATTCAACACTCATTGAGAACTTTCTTCCTGATGAGAGTTATGAGAGATTGATGAGTGAGGTTATCTTTCTCAAGGAGATGGAGAGCAAGTGAGAGTCTATGTGGAAAGAGTGGAAAAGTTAGAGTCCAGATTTTGCATAGTGTTAAGGAAGGGTGGGGATGATGTGGAGACTACTATGATTGGCATAGAGGCCATGCTCACCAAGAATCTTGTGGGAGGGTTGAGACCACAAATTAGAAGCAAGGTGAGAAACCTTCTTCTAAGGTTGAAGCTATCAAAATTGCAAGTCATATGGAGAAGAGTTTGGAAGGGGATGAGAGTGATTTGGTGGTGAAGGAGGTTGTGCATCCTCCTCAAGGTTACAAGTATGGTGGAACTTCTGATACTTTGGTGGCAAGGGTTGCACCACAAGTAGTAGTTGCTCCAATTCTTGCACCTCCACCAAAGGATCCACTTCAAACCATCACAGAACAACTTGCGGATCTCAAGATCAATGTGAGGCAACTATGGGAGAAGAGAGAGGTGGATCAGAATGTAGGGAGAGGGCCTAGGAGTTATGGAAACTATCCATATAGAGGAGTCCAACTAGCCAACAATTTCAATGATAGAAATTGTTTTGGTTGTGGAGGAAGAGGTCATATCCAAAGGAATTGCCCAAATTCTACTTACCATGGAGGAAGGGGTTATGAGGGAGCCAATAGAGGGAAAGAGGGAGGTAGTGAAACCCAAGTGGCTCCTGATCCAAACAAGGGTAAGGAGATAGCATCCATAGATGTGGTTGAGAGCAAGTTTGAGAAGGGAGAGTGCTCAAACTCCAAGGGTCTTAATTTGGAGCTTAATTTGGAGCTTTTGGGTCTAGTGTTGAAGGGAGACTAGCAAGGTGGATGATACTCTTGTCTGAGTATGACTACACCATTGAGGATAGGCCAGGAAAGAAACATGCAATTGCTGATTTGTTGTCTAGAGCCTATGATCATGATGGGGATGAGCCAGTGGATGATTCCTTCCTAGATGAGGAGCTCATGACAATCTCAATCACTCAAGAGGTTCCAATGGAGTACGAGGAGATTGTGGATTTTGTGACAAGAAGTAACTATCTAGAAGGTATGCATGCTAGGGAGAAGAAGGCCCTTGCAGCAAGATCTAGACCTTACACAGAAGGTGGAACCTTTCAAAGAAGGTGATTGGGTAATGTTGTTTGATTCTATTTGATTCAAAAGAGTGCAAAAGAAGTTTTTGCCTAAGTACTTTGGACCTTTCATAGTGGAGAAGGTGTGGAGCAATTACACCTATGATCTCAAGGAGTTGGGAGGAAGACACTTTGATAGGATTAACCATGATAAGTTGAAGATGTATTATAGAAGGTAGAGAGACCTTCACTTTGAGGACAAAGTGAAAACTTAGGCCGGGGGTAAATGTAACACCCATTTGTACATGTGTGTGGTATTGTGATATTTAGCTTGGTATTACAAGTACTTAAGAGATATTATTTATATAGAGATAAAGGATGGTTCTACATTAGTCATGATTAGCTAAAGTTAGTCATAGCTAAGATAGAAGGGACCTCACTTTAGAGGAAGTGGAGAAAATGAGCACCACTATTTTGGATTCTAGTGTGTTGACTTGGTATTATTCTTAGGTGTTTGGCTTTGAGGAAATGGTTGAGAACTCTTGGGCCCGCAAGCCTTTTTGTTTTGGATTCTTCTATAGTCTTAGGATAGCCCATGTGAAGGAATCCTTGACTTAGTGGTTGGGTCAAGATAAGATCTCATGCTTAGGAGAATATGCCCATTTGAATGAATATTCCTTTATACTTTTTGACTTTACTTGACTTTTAGCCTAGTAACTTGAGTTACTCCAATAATTAGTAACTTTGGTACGTAACTATCTCACAAGTATATAAACAAGGGATGAGGAGGTACTCATCATTCTTTCATTTGCAACTATATCTCTCTCATTGAGTTCTCTAGTGAGCAATGTCTTGAGTCTTGGAGTATTAGCATTGGAGGTGTATGATGGAGTTGGAGTTCCTTGACTTCTAAGTCCATGGTGCGCTACTATAATAGCCATCAGAGGTTCATCTTGAGTGAGAGACAGGCCGGCTCATAGCTCTGCACAAGAGCACATATTACTGCATAATGCTCCAACTTTCAGAATTTCATCACCGAGGTTCATGGAGTGCCTATACAAAACAAACAACAAAACCCTCATATCCTAAATCCTCATGGCCCTAACAAGAACATGCACTTCATTATGATTCAAGAGAAATCTTTGGAAGGAGATACATTTTCATAAAATTTCATGCTCCCATGGAGGCAAATATCTTTCTTACTATGCGAGCATGCACTTATGCAATGCTAGATCTAGCAAGCAATCCATCCTCCATAAGCTACTTCCCCATGGAGACTGATGGTGAACCTCTTTGGGATGATACTTCATAGCCAGTCTTGGAGATGTACCATGCTATGGTTCCCATGTTTGACATAGTGGCCAAAAAACCTTCTAATTTGGTCATTCACAACTATGACATCTTAGGAGATCTGGCTAACACTAGGGCAATTATTACCCTGAAACAACTTTGCAAGGTAGCCCTTATAGAGCACCAAAAGGTTCAAAAAATATTGTTTAAAAAGTGTCCTAAAGTGCCTTACAACAACCTATCAAATGAAGCAATTCCTCCAAGCACTTGCACTCCTTTAACTTCAACTTCACCTACAAGAAGCCCACAACTTCCAAGTACAAGAAAATTGCCAACTACAGGAAGACCTCAAACCTCTCTGATAAATGAGGTGATAGATGAGCATCAGGTGTTATATATGAAGGTCCATGACCCTAATATTCCCATAACCATAGAAGGTCATGTCATCCCAAATTGGCAAATCAACTTAGGCTCCTCTATCAACATTATGACAAAGGGAGTTATGCAAATGTTAGGATTGAAAGGCATGACTAATATTTTGACCCTCCTTTGAATGGCTGATGGAAGAAGAGAGCATCTTATTGGGATGTTAACAAAGTACCAACACTTATTTGTGAGCAAACCTTTCTAGTGGATTACTTGGCCATGGATACCCCTCCTCAGGCACAATTTCCATTGTTGTTGTGAGTCTTATGGTCGATAGATGCGGATGTGATTACTTCATGGAAAATTGTAAGATTAACTTTGGGAAGAAGTCAAATCACATTTTTCTTCTAATGGACCCTACCAATCCAAATTCTAGTTTGAATCAGGAAGGAGAACCAAGGTTTGTGATTGATGCATGGAACCCCATTTATGCTAATAATGATGAGGAGATTACAGATATTATTGCTCATTATCTATTTATAATTGAGGAAGAGATGTGGTTATGGTGCATCCAAGGTTACAATGATGATAGACTGATCTGGCCCTTGTGACAACCTAGCAAATATCACTTTTGCAGTAATCAGGTAAGTAAAGTTCATTCCTACACAGATACTGGTAAGAATTGGTCAAATATAAAGCAAAGTAACAATCTTAGTTCTTCTTGGTTGCATCTTTAATCTCTCAGGTAGAAACCACACCCAGAAGAGAATAACAAACACCAACTTGTAGTCTTGTCACACAAAAATGTCACACTTAATCACAACTCCATCAAATCTTTCCAAATAATCTTGATTGTCATGATTCAATCTCTCCCAAAAATAGCACTTCATTGCAAAAAGACTTCACCTCAAAATTGTGTTCCACCCTTCTACTAAAGGCACAACTTCCTTGATCTATATTGCTTCACATCCACACTGCGTTACACTCACAAATACAAAATACTACCAACCTACAATTCATCTCAGATCTATTAAGGCATTGCATAGATTGCATAGGTACTTCACTCAAGATCAAACACACAAAATGAAGATCAAGGCTGCGGAATCCAACACCCAACACGCACATTGACTTGCACTTCAGAATTCTCCACACACTCCCAAATACAAACACAATGTTGATACTAAAAATTAAGCTCAAGCGACGAGCACTACTTCACATCACTTTGCTTGATCTTTTCTCAAGAAAATGAATACTGAACAACATAACACTACAAATGGATCCTTGAAATAGGTGTAGCACTTCAGTAGTTATCTAAAAGTTATACCGTTCTACAACAACTCTACGAACCTACAAATCTGAAATGACAATGCACCTCTTCATATCTATGAGAAATCGGTTTCTAATCCAATCTGATGTCTACTTCTACTTCTATTGAACACGAGGTTCCCTCACATACTTCTCTGTCTTTGGGTCTACCAAATACTACTAAATCCTTCTCTATTTCTACTACTTCTTCACTCTAGTCTGCAATTAAACTCATAGGTAGTTTATCTACTTCCTTATCTTGCAACCCGCTCCACTCTAATGTCTCAAATAATTGAACCAAAGACACTTACCATTTGATCTTGCACTTTGGGTTCATTTACTACTACTATTTCTCTTCTTATTCTATCTCATCTTCAATTAGAACTGAAATTGAAGTCATGGGTATCCTAACTATCCCTTCTTTCCCTACTCTAACTTCCTTTAATGCTTCTCGCAAGATCCCTAAGTCACCTTCACTACACTCCGAGGTCCGACTACCTCAAATCTAGTAACCTTCATCTTAAGGCAATTCTTCTTACCCAAAGTTGTAGAGACCCAAAGAACATAGACCCAAATTACGGTTTTGAAGACACTAACCCGGAGACACTCAACTACTCTATACATCTACTTCCAAAACTTCAAATACTTATAACTTCTGCTATAAACCTTCAAACTTCACAATTTTTGTGGCAATGGAAAGCCCTGAAAGAGACGTTTCCAACGAGATACAACGTGCATGATTTGGACACGTGGTTATTGAGATATGGCCCCTGCAGTAATCCTGACCTGCAACCTTCATTTTGATGCAAAGTACCCTCTTTTGGCATCTAACCTCCTTCCTCCTCTTACTCTGACACAAAGTAAGGTTCTTCATGTTTGACCCAAAGAATCAAATCTTCTTCTTTTGTCTCCATTTGGGTTCAATTCCACATTGACTGTACATTCATTTTTCAAAACACATCAAAACCAAAAATGTGTGTACCACAACCCTCTCTCCACGTCACCTACCAAACTTACAGCTGTACTTGATTAACTAGTTGTTGAGACATTTGCACCAATACTGCTCAACAACTTCAACACAAGTCCCAAAAAATTCTCATAACAAATCCCAAGTTACAATATATGAAAGAACATGTGCATATTAACTTGTCGTCTTGTTGCTTCTAGATCAAGGATAACATGAATTGTTAGGATGACAAAACTAATGATGAATGTTTCTACCTCAACGACAATCTTGCAAATGATACCATCATTCCCAAGGATTAAAAAATAGACTTCCTATGGGATGACAAGACTTCCTTAGCCAGTTTTGGAGAGACATGGCTGTAGAATGCAATGTGTGGGATGCAAGATATGAATGATGTAAGAAACTCTCCAAACCACACCATTTTTGCCACCAACAAAACAAAATCATCCCAAAGAGAAATGCAAAAGAGTGCAAAGTCCATCAGACCATACCCAATCCAAATGCCAAACTACTTTTGAGACAAACCTCTAAAACACACAATAGACACAATCTATTTACAATTCTAGGTCATGGACAAAGTCAAAGATCTAGATATCTCCCATGCAAAGAGGCCCCTAGATATGTCCGGTTGAATACCAATGTGGGCATGTGTGGTATCCACATTTTTCATTTTTGATGAGTCTTGAAGAAAAAGTGCAATGTTGAAACCAACCTGAACCCAAATGGATAAGAAACCAAGAGAAGCATGTGTTTCTATCCAACCCAATGAAGTCAACTTCAATTTTAGTTTAGACTGAAGATGTGACAAAATTAGAAGAAGTTGAAGTCAAACCTATAATAGAGGAAGCAATTGAAGGAAAACCCAGTGTAGAAGCCAAAGAAGAGGTAGACACTGGATCAAATTCATAATTGATTTGAGATTTGATTTGACAGATATGAACAATGGGTTGCTATTTTGGATTTGAAGATTGTTAGGAAATGGTATCTTAGTTAGTAATGGACAAAGTGCTCTACTTATTTAAAAGAGGCATTCAAAATATGTTGTTGTTGAGTATTCATATTCTAAAGTTGAGTAAAGCAAAGTGCTGAAACTCAATGCTTGTCATTTTAGCTTTATTCCGAGTATCAATCTTGTGTGTGTATTTGTGAGTGTTTGGAGAAATTTGAAGTGCAAGTCAATAAGATTGTTGGATTTGGATTCTGAAGTATTGATTTCATTTTATGTGTTTGATCTTGAGTGGATAGCAAGTAAAGCAATGCCTTGATAGATCTGAAAGGAATTGTAGTGTTGGTAGTATTATATATTAGTGAGTACAACATTGGATTGATGCAAGGCAATTTTGATTGAGAAAGTTGTGCCTTCAATGGAGGGGTAGAATACAATTCCAAGGCAAAGTTGTTTCATAGTGAAGTAGCCTTCTTTGGGGAGAACTATATCATCACAATCAAGATTGTTTGGAAAGATTTGAAGTATTGTGATTTGGGTGTTTTGATTTGTGACAAGCTTTTGATCTAGTGCTTGTTACTCTCTTTTAGGTGTGGTTTCTACTTGAGAGATTAAATATGCAACCAAGAAGAACTATTTATAATATTTTACTTTGTATTTGACCATGTCTGAATCATATGTCTGTGGGAACACTCATTGATTGCCGCAAAAGTGATACTTGCCGGATTGTCATAGGTCACTAGCAAGCATCTTATACATTAAGAACTCTTTCAAAAATTTAGAGATGGCTTTGCCTATGCTTATATAGAACTGATGAGCATGAACACTAAAACATGTTAGCATCACATATTGTTGTGTATAGTGCTATTCTGGTTTGATCTAAACTATATAGATTGAATCCCCTCTACTTCTACAAGGTAGGAGAGGAACTAAACAAATTGCTAAAGTGTGGGTTCATCTATCTTGTAGGTGAAATTGAGTGGGCATTGCCAATCCTAGTAGTCCCAAAAAGGCTCTAGGAAAAGTAAGAATCTGTATGGATTTCCAAAAATTTAATGCCTAGACTATACCTACCCTTTCCTAGAATTCCCATCCCACACTTCAAACATTGGGGTAAAAGTGGTAGTCATGACAGGCACACCCAAAAGCATCTATAGGAGCTTTCCCTATCGTGCACTCACCATGATAGTGATAGCTCCAAGAAATGACAATGTTACAATTGTAACAAGACTCAAGGACAAGATGGCACCCAATGTGTGATGATTTGGACGCTAACATGAAATAGTGCCAAGTGGAATATGACCCTTCATATCCAATTGAGAGAAAAAATGTTTTGCATGGAAAATTTAAATCAATCTGGGAAGGTACAATGTTCAACAAGGACCTGATTCTAATAAAACCCCTAAGGAACTCAAGTCACTACCATTTTGTTATTTACAGATCTTGAGTTGTGAAAATCTTGATTCTTGAATGAGCTAGAATGCAAGAACTCAAACTTTTGAGAAAAGTCACTACGGGAAAGTAGAACAGACAAAGAAAATCAGTTGAGGGAACAAAGTTGTGAAAGGAAGAATTGGGAAATACATGCAAGAACTTGGGTTGAGAGTGATAGCAAGAGCTCTCTTACACCGGTAAGACCAAACAAGACAAGAAATTGTTGCTGCTCATACTTGGAACTAAGTTCCTTAGCCACTAACCATTGCAAGGACAAAGGGCTTCAACAAAGACCAACACTCTCAAAAGGATTTACAAATAGAATTTTAGGAATTAGAAAGCTATGCTTACCCAAAGCAAGTTAGAGAGAGGTTATTAGCAAGGGAAAGAGAAATCCTAAGAGAAAACAACAATAGTTCACCACAAAGAACACCAAATAGGAGATGCTAATCTACATTCAATCTGGCTACTTGTGCAAATTTAGCAATAGAGACCTTGCAATAAGGGAGAATATGGAGGGCAGAAAGCTTTTGAACTTTGTAGCTCATAAGTTCTTCCTACCAATAGGGGAAAAGCTCCCAAGGATTTAAGCAATTGCAGAAAAAATCCAAGTAGAGTGCAAAGTAATACACATCTACTTGTTCCCATACTAGGTGACTCCAAAAGTTTTGTTCCAGTTCCCATCATAGAGGATGTATCCTCATAAGGAACAAGGATAGAAGATATTCCCCTAACTTATTTTGGGAATTTTGTTGAAGCCCACAACACTTATTTGGGCTTCTATTTTTTTACACTATTGAAGATCTTGCAGGAATCATGAATAAAAATTGGTTCCAAATGGGTATCATCACATATCCACCTCTTTTCTATGCCATGAAGAACTTTCATTGGCTCAAAGGTGGGCAAGGAATTTTTTCCTTTTAGAGTGAGTAAAAAATGGACACACAAAATTCAAAGCATGTTATATGGACAGTTGTTATGCACCAATGATGTTCATCAAACTACAAGAATGCTATTCAAACTTCCAGAAAGTGATCTCCATGGAGTAGGAAAAGGGAGGAAGGCCCTTCCTTATGGGACCACTGCTGATGCCAATTCTCAAACATGTGGCTCCAAGATCATTCAAATGTGGGATAACCTTATCAAGGAAGTGTTGCAGACTTTGTACTTACCCATATTTAAGAAAAGCTACCAATAGTTGGTAAAATGGGCTGAGTGGTAGTAGGTAATTCACAATGGGTTGATTTCTTCATGGTTTGTAGTACAAATGGAGCGTGCTTCATCTTGTTAAAAGCATCTTCTCAAGAGCTATCCAGAAATACCATATTTATGACAAATAGTGGCATGTTAAAGAAGTAATAGCCAATTGAAGGTTTTGGTCTTCCTTGAATTGGTTCCCATAGAAGAAGTCCAATAGGGGGATTTTATAGGGCAACATATAGCCAAATTCTACATGTCCAAGGTAAGACATCCCACAATTCTTGTTAGGATAGATCTCTCCATATTTGTAATCCAAAATAGGGGGTACTTCACCTTGTTAGAAGTGTCTTGTCAACGGCTATTTGTAGATAACAAATTGTGGCCAACAAAAAAATTTACAAAAGAAGTTATAGCAAGTTGAATGTTTTGGTCTTCCCCAAATTGGTATCTTTAAATGGAGTCCATAGAGGGAACTTACAAGACATTCCGTAGCTAAATCTTGTAATTTTAAAATAGTGCATCCCATAGTTCATCTTGGGATTTATTTCTTTATGGTTCATAGTCCAAATGGATTGTGCTTCATTTAATTAAAAAGTGCCTTCTTAAAGGCTATCCACACACACCAAAATTTTGGCAAGTGAAGCTCTATCAAGAAGTAACATTGGATCGAAGGTTTTGGTCTTCCCAAAACTAGTTCCTATAGAAGGAGTCCCATATGAGACCTTACAAGGCATCCCATAGCTAAATATGGCAGATTCAAGGTAGAGCATCCCACAATTGAAGTCAAGGTTTATTTCTCCATGGTTTGTTGTACAAATAGGGTGGGCTTCATCTTGTTAGAGGAATTTTCTCAAGGACTATCCATAGACAAAAAAGTTGTATCAAACAAAAGTCTACAAAAGAACTTATAGCTTGTTGAAGGTTTTGGTCTTCCAAGAATTGGTTCCTATAGAAGAAGTCCTTAAGTGGATCTTTTGTAGTCCAAGGCATCTGCACCCAAATCCTACAGGTCCAAGGTAATGGGGCATGTTTAAGCTTCTTAAAAACCTCTTCCCAATGGGCTATTTATAGAAAATTATGGAAAATGGAGGTCTATAAAAGAAGAAATAGTTAGTTGAAGGTTTTGGTCTTCTTAAATTTGATTTCCATAGAAAGAGTCTTGTAGAGGATCTCACAAGGCATCCCTTAAAAATAAGACATGGTATCCTATGATTCCTATCAAGGTTGATTTTTCCATGGATATTTATCCAATTGGGGCTTGTGACATTTTTTTAGAAGTGGCTTTTCAAAATGTTTGCATAGACACCAAAATTGTAGTACACAAAGGTATGCAAAAGAAGTTACTACCATTGAATGTCCTTGTCTTCTTGGACTTGTTTCTCATAGTCATGGTTTCCACTACTTGAGTTTTCCCTTTGCTTGTCACTTGGTATCCACATGCCTTCTTGCATGTTACTTGCCAATTACATTTCCACCTTTGTTAGTTCTTGGGGCTCCTTATTGAAAGAGTTGCATGGCTTGCACTTGGTTGTTGTTGGGAGTTCTAGAATTTTTCTTGGGGAAGCATGACTCAAGCAATGGGAGCATTTTGAAGCAGTTCAACTAGTGAGGAGGAATTATACACAACATTGGAGTATTATGGGATTTACAATGGAGGAGGTTCTAATTATGGTGATCAGAATTCTTGGATAAAAGACTATGGATTAAGACAATCTTCCTCTTAAATCTTCCTCTACCTCTGGTGAGCATAAATCAAGCAAGGAATAAACTCTCTAGTCTCACTCATCCTTTAACTCAACATCAAAAGTCTAGTAAGCTGATAGGTGAGTGTCTTCCTTTAGCCACTCAATTTCTTAGGGAAGATCTTGAGGTGCAAGATCATCTTACAGATAAGGTCTCCAAGCAACAATGTTTATGTTAGGTGTTATTATACTAGGATCTCCTCTAGGCTACCTTGAAATTAAGGGTCTATCTGCATTCCCTCCAAATACATCTCTAACCCACTAGTGTGAGATCCATGAGTAATACTCTCAAGTATGTTTGTCTAATTATATCAAAATGGTTAGTCTAAGTCTACTGATGCATGGCAAAGTCTCTTAGTGATAACCACAAGGGTAATGTCAAAATAATATCTTTGTGTACTTATAAGCCTCCTCTAAAGCTATCCTTACCTTGGCTAATAAACTCCAAGTTCTCTTAAACTCAACCTAAGTACTCTACAACTCACCCATGGAGAGAGTATGCTATCTATGGTAAGAATCCAACTAAACCCTATAACCTTGAATCATCAACTCTCTTCCCACCTCAAGCTCTTCATATTAGCCATCCTATCAACTCTATCTCCCTCTGCCCTCACAAACAACATATACAAATCCTTCCTCTCTATATGATCCCTCTCTCTCTCCTCTCCAAGTCCCAATATAATATGCTCTCTCTTCTCCAAGTCTCCAATAGTAAGCTCTCCTTCTCTCAATCTTGCTCTTTATCCTCTATATATCCCATAATGAGCTCTCTCTCTCTTTCTCAAAACTTGCTCTCTCTCAATAACATCTATCAGTCTAGCACTTGCTGCCAAAACACCATATAAATCATTCTTTCTCAAGACTCTAGTACCACAAGAAGTGTTAGTCCTCAAGGAGTCCTTCCTCAATGCCAAGGTGGTCTCTTGGTATCCCAAAGTAGTCTCTCAACAATGAAAACAATGCTTTTCTTTCCTGAATCTTACTCTTGAGAAAGCACATGAGGCTCTTTAGGAGATGCTCCACTCTCAATGAGCTCTCCTTCTCTCTCATGAACCTCACTCTCTCCAAACTCTCTCTTCCTAGCACATCTTGTTGGTCTTGGTGTCTATGGAAAGCCTTTGAGAAGATGTTTCAAATGAAATAAGACACACCTCATATTCATAAAGATATGAGGTGTGTTTATGAATTTACGATTATAAATTATCTTTCTATTACTTCCATATATGCAATACTTTAATGTGAAGATCTATCTTGTATTCATTCTTCAACATTCCCATAGTGCCTGCACAATTTAATCAGATGCTACACTTAACAATCTCCCACTTAGAGTATGACATTACTTGTCACTCTAATGATAAACCATTTGACTTTGAATTCCAACTACAACTATGCATTGCTTGAGCTTCTCAATTGTGACTACCTTGGTGAACATATTTTTGTGCTGTAGGTGGAGTTTCCCCATGAAGAGACAACATACTTTTGGAGGAAGGAACAATGGGAATGTAAGACACATCAGTCAAAGAAAGATTGGTGATTAATGAGTACAAGAATATGGTGAGTACAATGGATACCACCCATATCATGGACATCCTCAGTCTGGTTAGGGACAAGATTAACCAAAAACACACTGAGGATGCCATTGCGTTGGATTTGCTAGAGGAAGGAATGAGCCAACTAAGCCTTTACAAGGCCCATTGAGAGCCCAATGGCACTATAGGACCAATTGCAAGAACCAAAGGAAGAGATGCTACTACTAAGCCATGTCTCCCTACACTAGAAGAAGAGGGAGAGCTACCCCATGAAGACATCTGGAATCCCAAGATAATTGGACCTTCAAAAAACTAGATTGCTCCTAAAAGCCATAGAATTGGTGAATCAAGTTAAAGAAAGAACCATTACTCTAGAGGAAGAGTTCTTGTACTTCATGACTATCTCCTAGGCCCCACAACCTAGAGATGTTGTAAAGAAACTGGTTATTGCCCCATACATGACAAATATCAAGCACTTAGAACATTGTGTTGTGAGCCGGCCTACCTCTCACTTAGGATGAACCTCTGATGGCTATTATGGTAGCGCACCATGGACTTAGAAGACAAGGAACCCCAACTCCATCATACTCTTCCAACGCTAACACTCCAACACTCAAGGCATTGCTCACTAGAGAATTCAATGAGAGAGAGATAGTTGCATATGAAAGGATAATGAGTACCTCCTCACCTCTTGTTTATATACTTGTGAAATAGTTATGCACCAAAGTTACTAATTACTGGAGTAACTTAAGTTATTAGGCTAAAAGTCAAGTAAAGTCAAAAAGTATAAAGGAATATCCGTCCACATGGGCTTATTCCACTAAGCATGTGATCTTATCTTGACCCAATCACTAAGTCAAAGATTCTTTCACATGGGCTATCCTTGGACTATAGAAGAATCCAAAAAAGAAAGGCTTGCGGGCCCAAGAGTTCTCAACTCTTTCTCAAAGCCAAATACCTATGAATAATACCAAGTCAACACACTAGAGTAAAAAATAGTGATGCTCATCTTTTCCACTTCCTCTAAAGTAAGGTCTCTTCTATCTTAGCTATGACTAACTTTAGATAATCATGACTAATGTAGAATCATCCTTTATCTCTATATAAATAATATCCCTCAAGTATTTGTAATACTAAGCTAAATATCATAATACCACATATACACAAATACATACACAAATGGGTGTTATATTTACCCCCGGACTAAGTTTTCACTTTGTCCTCAAAGTGAAGGTCTCCCTACCTTCTATGATATATCTTAAATTATCATGGTTAATCATATTAACATGTCTTCCTCCCAACTCCTTGAGATCATAGGTGTAATTGCCTCACACCTTCTCCATTATGAAAGGTCCAAAGTACTTAGGCAAAAACTTCTTTTGCACTCTCTTGAAATCATATGGAATCAAACAACATTACCCAATCACCTTCTTTAAAAGGCTCCACCTTCTTCTTGCCTTGCCTCTTGTCATAGCTTTCCTTTTGTTTCCTTTGGGTTTTCTCCACTTGAACCATAGCAATTGCTCTTGCTTCTTCCAATTCCATGAGTTGACCCTTCCTTGACTTCTCTATATCACCTTCTTGAGCTTTCTTCAATCTCCTATGAATGCTTTGGAAGGTAGGAAGATCAAAGTGAATAGGTAAGGTAGAATCAATACGATATTCTAATTGAAATGGAGAATATCTGGTGGATTTCTTCACAATTTTCCTATACTCCCACAAAATAGCATGAATCCTGTTATCCCAATGATGTTTAGCCCCCTCTATTTTTGCATCTTTGGCCAACATCATGCACAAAGTCTGATTGGTTCTCTTTGCCAAGCTATTGGAATTTGGCTTATAGGATGTAGTTACTCTATGTGGGATAGAGAAATGTTGTAGCATGGCTGTAGTGATGCTTCTTGTAAACTCTCCTCCTATATTAGAAACCAACTCCAAAGGGTATCCAAACCTAATGATAATGTGTTCATAAAGAAATCTCCCAACTTCATCTTCATTCTTGTCCCTCAATGGTCTAACCTCAACCTACTTGGTAAGATTATTAGTAACTACCACAATATACCAATTGTTCCTTGGGGTTATATTGAGAGGACCTACAAAATCAATTTCCCACTTCTCAAAAGATCTTAGCAATGGAATTGTTCTAAGTGGTGGAGTGGAAGTAGATTTCTAGCAAAAACTTGAAAAACATGACAAGTTTTGCAATAATCAAGACAATCCTTGTAAATCCCTTTCCAATTCTTGATGTAGGTTACCACCTCCATCTAGAATCTTGAAAGTAGTCACCTTTCCTAGAAAGTGTCTTCCACACACTAAACCTTCATGAAACTCCTTTATGAGTAGAATATACTCTTCTTTACTCATTGCTCTTAGAAGTAGACCATTTACTCCTTGGTGAAAAAGAATATCCTCCACCATTGTGTAAGGTCTGCATCTTGCTGCAAGGTCCTTCTTCTCCCTAGCATGCATCCCTTCTGGATAGTTACCTCTTGTCACAAAATCCACAATCTCCTTCAAAGCCTTGTTATCCATGACAATTGTGGCTTCCCTTCCAATCAAGTAGTGTCTAAACTTCTTGAGACTAGAGATCATAGCCAACCCTTCTCTCTTTGTGACAAAGTAGTTCTTTTCTGCTGAAACTATCTGCCTACTAGCATAAGCTATTGGATGATCTTGCACATCTTGGTGCAATTGACTAAGAGAGCATCCTATAGCTACATTAGAATCATCAGTGTAAAGGCTTACTCCAATCAGGTTTATCAAGAAGTAGAGCTACAACAAGGGATTGCTTGAGCTCCTCAAAAGCTTTGAGAGCCTCCTTGTCTTCCAAAATCACCATGTAATCTACACCCTTCTTCCTGTAGATGGTCAATGCATAAGCCTTGTTGGAAAATAAGAAGATGAACCTCCTATAGTACCCAACCATCCCCAAGAATTGTCATAACTTTGTAACTAACGGCTTGATGGGGTCTTCCCATCCTTCATTTTTCCTACACGGTCGCCTTTTTACTTTGCCAAGCTTGAAGGGAATTGAAGGTCTGAGATTTTCCTCACCTTCTCAAGATCAATTGCTATTCCATCCTTGGAGATGATGTGCCCCAAAAGTACACCTTTTTCACATCCAAAAATGCACTTCTTTGGGTTGAGTGATGCATTTGCCTCATCCAAGCAATACAAGACCTTAATTAGGTGCTCAAAGTGCTCAAAGTGCTCCTCCTTGCTCCCATAGACATAAAAGTCATCAATGAAGTCTCTCACAAATTTCCCAATGAAAGGTTCAAATACCTTGTTCATGAACCGTTCAAATGTGGTTGGAGCATAACAAAGCCCAAAAGTCATGACCTTGAAAGCATAAGTTCCCCGAGGTGTGGTGAATGTGGTGAGTTTTTGATGCTCTGGTGCAATCTTGATTTGGTTATATCCATTATTGCCATCTCCAAAACTATATCTCTCATGACCTACAACCTCTCCCAAGCTCCCATCAATGAATGGTAATGGTAGTAGTCCTTCTTGGTAATAGCATTGAGCTTCTTGTGATCCATACATACTCAAAGCTTGCCATTATTTTTCCTCACAATCAGGGTTGGAGACGCCCATTCTAAATCCTCCACCTCAAAGATAAATCTAGCCTCCTTGAGCTTATCAATCTCTTCCTTCAGAACCAAAGCTAGTGGTGGGCTAATGCAAGGTTGCTTTTGGCAGAATGGTCTTGCATGTGACTCCACCTCTATCTTGTGCTCCTCCAAGGTGACTTCCTTTAGATCCTTGTAACTAAAAGCAAACACATGGATGAACTTGTAGAAAATTTCCTCAAATCTCACCTTCTCCTCCTTGGTAATATTTGGACCATACTTGAGGGAAGATAAGCTCCTTTTTATCTCCACAAGTGTCAATGGTGAATTATCTGGGTCCTTCAAAACCTATGGCTTAGGCACAAAATTTATAGCATAGAAAGGATACACATCTGAATCAGATTCAGATTCATCCTCATCCGTGGAAGTCTCCTCTTCCATGCTTGTGTCCACACCTAAAGCTCCTTCTTCAGAATTTGATTCCCAATAATCAGAAGATGGTGTATCTAAATGTGAAGTGTTGGAAGTGTTAGTGACTGGAAATGTGACTTTATGGTTTGATGGCCCAATCCTCAAGTACCATTTGTGCCATCAATCAGTTGTGTGTGTGAATCCTTCAAGACTTGGAAATTCCCAATAATTAGAAGAGGGTGTATTTGAATGTGAAGTGTTGGTGGTGTTAGTGTTTAAACTGTGACTATGTGGTTTGATGGCCCAATCCTCAAGTACCCTTTGTGCTATCAATCAATTGTGCATGCTACTCTCAACCATGGTCTCCTAAGAATTAAGTCATAGCTTGAATCCTTCAAAACTTGGAAAGTCATGAGATTTTGAACTCCCATAATTAAAACTACCACCTTATCCATCACCCCTACTGGTTGAACTTGTTGCTTGTTTGCCATACTCACCATAAATGTTAAAGGTCTAGAGTGTATCATACCCAACTTCTTCATCAAGCTTTTTGACATGGCATTTAATGTTGAGCCTCCATCAACCAATGCATCCTTGATGTTGTGACCATTCACTCTCACATCAATCTTGGAGGCATATTCCAAAGCCTCCTATGGTGCTGGTGTGGCTTCCACCACCCCCATTGAAACTGGAGCTTTTGCCTTCTTCTTCCTTTTGCTCCTTGTAGAACTCAAATTACCTCTAAGCTCCTTTCTCAAAGAAGGATTCAAAGCAATCAATTGGCCCATTGTGATGTTAGCCTTGTGACTATCAACATCCTCCAAGACATTGTAGTTCTATTGTTGCTTTGAGATCAAGAAGTCCTCCACCCCTAACTTCTTCCTTGGAATCTTTGTTGTTGATGGTGTTGAAGTGCTTGTGAAAGTGCTCCTAGTAGGCATAGGAGTATCTTGGCTAGGAGTAAATCCTTGAGAAGAGTACACATCCTGTGCAAAATGAGCTCTCTTCATCTCTTGTGCCAAAGATTCAAATGAAGACCTTTAGAGTTTGAGCACTCTCCCTTCTCATACTTTCACTCCACCACATCTGTGGATGCTATCTCCTTACCTTTGTCTGGATTAAGAGCCACTTGGGTTTCACTTCCTCCCTCTTTCCCTCTATTGGCTCCCCCATAACCCCTTCCTCCATGGTAAGTGGAATTTGGGCAATTCCTTTGGATATGGCCTCTTCTTCCACAACCAAAACAATTTCTATCATTGAAGTTGTTAGCTAGTTGGCTTCCTCTACATGGATTGTTTCCATAACTCCTAGGCCCTCTCCCTCCATTCTGATCTACCTCTCTCTTCTCCCATAGTTGCACCACATTGGTCTTGAGATCTACAAGTTGTTATGTGATGGTTTGAAGTGGATCTTTTGGTAGGGGTGCAAGAATTAGAGCAACTTCTACTTGTGGTGCAATCCTTGTCACCAAAGTATCAGAAGTTCCACCATACTTGTAACTTTGAGGAGGATGCACAACCTTCTTCACCACCAAATCACTCTCATCTCCTTCCAAACTCTCCTCCATAAGACTTGTGATCTTGATAGCTTCAACCTTTGAAGAATCAACACTATGAAAAATCTAGACTCTAACTTTTCCATTCTTTCCACATAGACTCTCACTTTCTCTCTATCTCTCAAGACTCTTCTTGCCCATCTCTCCTCTCTCTTCTTTGGTATTTTGACTCAAACCATGTAAGTGCTACATCCTCAAAGAAATCAGGTAATAATGAGGCCCACTCATTCTTCCTCCCCTCATTGTTTCATATGCAAGCTGTCTTGAAATCTCTCACAAGGCCTTCACATCCTTGCCAAAGGAAACCAAAGTTTTCCCATCTTAACTCCTCACGATCTTTCTTTTCTTTCAATTTTTTTCTCTTTTTCTCTTATCTTTTCTCTCACTCTATAACTAATAGAGTATGTACATGACTAACACCATTTGAGAGTTATCCACCTAAGAGAACACAAAAGGTTCACGATGCTCCAAGATTTCTATAGCAACATCAAATCCAAGAGTGCATATAAATCTAACTCTTATGGATAGTTAATCCATAAGTTGAAAGATTATCTTGATCACTAATCTTGAGAGCTAGCTGATGAAGGTGGTAACATTTTTGTAGCTATACGGAGACTCTACCCAAGATCCTTCACCAAAGTTCCCAAAAGTGATTTTACTCCACTACACTCATGTCCTTTTGGAAGTCCTTCTACTCCACAAACCTCACACAACTCCCTAGTCTTAGATCTTCTCCCTCCCAATCTTGGTGAAGAAGGTCAAACATGCAAACTCAAGTCAAGTAATCCACTTCTTTCCCTCAATCTCTTGTTCTCAAAGGTCAATGGACATGAACTTGCTTTATGTCCCTTCTCTCTACATAGAAAGCACTTAGACTCACTCTTTCCTCCAAGTGGTGTAAGTTTTTGGATCCTCTCAACTCTCTCTTCAAATTCTATTCTAAACTCTCTTTTCCTCAAATCCACCCTTACAATCACCTCAAATCACCCTAAGGGAACCATGCATAGTCCCTATTTCTACTCTCGATGACCCTCCATGTTCCCAAGATGAATCTAAACACTCAAACATACTTTTTGTTGCTCTCAAACTTTTCATGCATGAGATCTCAACTCTGCAAAATTGACCCTTCCTCACAATGTCACTCAAATCTCTCAATTGGTATGTTACAATTATCTAAAATTTATCACACTTTATCACAACTCCAGGGCACGTCTTCTTGCAAAATTTCAGATCTTTTCATTGAGCCATTTGGCCTAGGCACCTTTCTATTCAGCACATATATTTCAGATCTGGCCTAAAACCATCCCCCTCACTTTAAAAACTCACAACTCTTTGTGCAAGAATAGGCTCTCTCTAATTTTTGTATCAATACATAGGATAAAATACACTAAATTTTCTTGGAATGTTCTGGAACAATGCATGCAGAATTGAAGAAATGGCAGATTGTACAATTTTCCAGAGAGCTTGCAGTTATGGGAGTAGTTTACCCTATCAACTTTCAAAAATTCTAGCAAGTCCGCATAATAGCTCTCACAATAATTTCAACTGTGCTAATTGAAGGATAACCCAAGCTATCATATGTAGAAATGTTAAGTCCAGATCTCAAACTTGAGATTTTTCCCAAAAGTCACCTTAATCCCCAAAATCTACAATCCTCCTCACACAATCTCTCCAAATCCTCTCATGTGTACAAGATGTACAAAATCACCTCAAAGATATCATAAAAAACTAAAGGGTATAAAAATAAATCCAAGTTCTCTTACATAAGTCTAACCTTCTCCTCCTTGAAAGTTCTCTCCAAGTAGAGATCTCATAGCCTCCTTCTGTCTAATATAGAATTGTACGCAGAACATTGTCTTACCTTCTAGAGAGGTCCCAAAAATAGAACAAACAATGTGAGCTGGCCTATCTCTCACTCAAGATGAACCTTTGATAGCTATTATGGTAATATACCCTAGACTAAGAAGACAAGGAACCCCAACTCCATCATACTCCTCCAAGGTTAATACTCCAAGACTCAAGATATTGCTCAGTAGAGACCTCAATGAGAGAGAGATAGTTGCAAATGAAAGGATGATGAGTAACTCCTCACCCCTTGTTTATATACTTGTGAAATACTTACGCACCAAAGTTGCTAATTATTGGAGTAACTCAAGTTACTAGGCTAAAAGTCAAGTAAAGTCAAAAATTATGAAGATATATTCGTCCACATAGGCATATTCCACTAAGCATGTGATCTTACCTTGACCCAACCACTAAGTTAAGGATTCCTTCACATAAGGGGGGTTATCCTTGGACTATAGAAGAATCCAAAAAAGGAGGCTTGTGGGCCCAAGAGTTCTCAACTCTTTCCTCAAAGCTAAACACCTAGGAATAATACCAAGTCAACACACTAGAGTACAAAATAGTGGTGCTCATCTTTTCTACTTCCTCTAAAGTAAGGTCCCCTCTATCTTAGCTACAAATAACTTTAGCTAATCATGACTTATATAGAACTATCCTTTATCTCTAGATAAATAATATCTCTCAAGTATTTGTAATACCAAGCTAAATATCATAATACCACACACATGCACAAATAGGTGCGATAATGCATGGCACATGAGAGTTGTTTCACTGGCACCACAAGCTATCCCAAACCATGTTAGATAGGTTCCATAGAACCCCCATGACTTTCAAGAGTAGCTACTCTTGGTCATTTCTCCCCACCATGGATCCAGTTGTAATCCAAAAGTAGTTATTGCACTCTCACTCGTCATGAAATTCAGCCTACATGAGTCAAGTGGAAGCAGCAATAGAAGCATTTTGCAAGGTGGTTAAAGAACAATCAGCTTGGTATCCCATCCTTCCTTAACCTGTGAGCCGGCATGTCTCTCACTCAAGATGAACCTCTGATAGCTATTATGGTAGCGCACCATGGACTAAGAAAGCAAGGAACCCCAACTCCATCATACTCCTCCAAGGTTAACACTCCAAGACTCAAGACATTGCTCACTAGAGAACTCAATGAAAGAGAGATAGTTGTAACTAAAAGGATGATGAGTACCTCCTCACCCCTTTTTTATATACTTGTGAAAAATTTACGCACCAAAGTTACTAATTACTAGAGTAACTCAAGTTACTAGGCCAAAAGTCAAGTGAAATAAAAAATTATAAAGGAATATCCATCCACATAGGCATATTCCACTAAGCATGTGATCTTATCTTGACCCAACCACTAAGTCAGGGATTCCTTCACATGGGCTATCCTTGGACTATAGAAGAATCCAAAACAAAAAGGCTTGCGGACCTAAGAGTTCTCAAGTCTTTCCTCAAAGCCAAACACCTTGGAATAATATCAAGTCAACACACTATAATCCAAAATAGTGGTGCTCATCTTTTTCACTTCTTCTAAAGTAAGGTCCCCTTTATCTTAGCTATGATTAACTTTAGCTAATCATGACTAATGTAGAACCATCCTTTATCTCTATATAAATAATATCTCTCAAGTACTTGTAATACCAAGCTAAATATCACAATGCCACACACATGCACAAATAGGTGTTACAGACCCAATCTTACCCATGATATGCAAAAGGAAATATTTATGCCTTTAGCTAACTACAATGGTAAACATCAGTCTCCATCTTGGTGGAGCAAATCTACAAATTTGATCTCACATTGTGCATCAGAAAAACAATGATCACCCATCATGTGTCTCTTTGGGTGACTTTGAGGATGAAAATTTTATACTTATATGGAGATTTGGTATTGATTTTAGGAACTCTAGAAAGCCAAGTATGTGTTGGTTGAAGCTATCCTACAAGAGGATATCTTTTTGACAAATCCTCACTAGTTGAACTATCTTGTAGTGTGTCTACCCTACTTTACCTTGAGGTACTTAGTAGACTACATCAAGTTGGTTAATTAAGGCTTAGCTTTGAAGCCACATGTATGTCAAATGAGGGAATAGATCAAAGTGGTTTGGGTAAAAAATGCAAAAATTGCCCATATCCACAAGGATACTATTAACAGCAATCCCTAATCCCAAAATGTGCATATCAATATAGTGGTGCAAGAATTCAGACAATATACTTACACCAACTTTGCCCACTAGCTAGACATGTCATTCAGAGCATAAGAGAAGCAAGTCCAGACTTCCCAAGGTCAAGACTTCAAATATTCTCTTTCTCATGAGGCCATGAGTGCTTGCTTGAATGATCAAATCTCAAAGTGCAAGATGAAGACCTCAACAAGAAGGAGTATTATTCAAGTGAATCAGCTTGTAGTGAAGCTATCATGTACATCCCAAAATCAAGCAAGCTTGTAGTAAAAGGAATTTTTGTATCTTACCACCCACAATGGAAAATCAGGAGAAGGAGTCCTTAGCTTCCCAAGTTAGTATATGAGGATTTCCACTTTGTTCTTAGACATGACTGAATTCTACATATATCTGTTTGGTTCCAAGACTATGCCTGATTAAGGATCCCAAAGAATTATTTTTGTGTTGGTTGTCTCTAGGATATAAAGGTCCTACCCCAATCATTGCCACTTGTGCCAACATGGAGGCAAGGCCTACCTGCTTTCATTAGATGCCCTTACCAAAGGATTAAGAGAAACATTTCAAGAGCAATTGGATGTGGAAATATCTCACTGAAGAGAAATTTCAGATTTTTCTTATGAGAAGAAGTCACATTGTTTGCCAAATGTACAGCACCATCTCGCAAGAGTGCAAGAAACTATGTAAATGTTGGTAGGATGTTGGGATAAGTGGTATACGTCCAAAGATCATGTAGTGCAATGGTATACTACAAGGGCTTAGCTTAGGTATATCATCTCCTTTAGGTAAAGATCATGAATACTACCTTTCTCTATTTAGTCCAACAAGTTAACATGTGGGGTTGTTAACTTGGGAGGAACTTGGAAATAGCTCATATAGATGGCTTTATTGATGTAAGGAACTCCATCTTTTGGGACTACTAGGGAAAGATTGCATAGGAACCTTCTACTAGATGAGGGCCAAATTCTTTGCTCCAACTAACAAAGGGAAGAAGGAAAAGTAGCAGCTTATCCAAGGTGCAAGGTCTTAAGAGAGGGCTATGTTGTGAAGCAAAAGGTGAGAATCCATCTACAAGAAGTCCCAATTTAGGATTGTAATTAAAAACCAACAATACCCTATTAGATTAGATTAGGATTATCTAGGAAAACATCTAATGGAGAGGATAGAAGTAGCATGAAGGGTGGCAGCTGTCTATTGTAAGCATAGCAATTAATGCTAGATCAAAATCCTTTTTAGGGTTAATCTAGATACTCTAGAGAGATTGAACTTCATAGGCAAGGTTAGTTTTTTTCTTGAAGGTCCAAGAGCTTGGCCTTTCCTTACATGCAAAGAGTCAATGGACTATGGGAGCAGTTATCAAAATGGCAAACATACATTCTATTTGATAATTGTAGTAAAGAAGACTTGAGCCATTGAAAGGCCATAACAAGGGGAATTCCATATCATTGCTACAAATGGGTGCTTGAATGTATGACAATGTTGGAGTCTATGTTCTATTTTTGTTCATGGATAAGTACTTCTCATTTGCACTACACTATGGTCTAGATTAATTCGGAAGACTATAAATTTTCTCCTTATCAACTGACTATTCTGAGGATGAGTGAGACATTAAAGAAGGTCAAAGTGTTCATACAAATGACAGACCCTTGGATCATCTCCAAGTTAAGTGTCTATGGGAATTCTTGTTCCTCCATGAGGAAACACCCCACTACCACCCCTCCCCAAGCCACATGAAAGAACAGCCATGCATGGGGCTGTGTAAGTCACCTTCTTTATATCACATAGTTCATTATCTTGTCCACTATGGGTTTGGTTCTGCCACACAACATTGTTCAGAAATTGAGCCCCATCATCTCCAATTGTAAAGTTTGGTAAGAAATTTTTTTTTAAAATAATAAATAAAAGCCTTAGAAACAAAGGTTTATTTCATTTGGAAAGCTTGTTTGGAACCTAAGGTATTGATAGTTTAGAACAAACATTAGGTTGAGTTTGTATGCAAAACTATGCAAATGTGTGCAAAGCTCAACATGAAATTGAGTTTCCAAATAACTTATAAATTCCTTAGAAGCTAATTTTGTATAGTTAAGTAGAGTTAATTTGCAAAGGATGCTTCAAAATTAGTTCCAAACTATCTTATTTGTAAAGTTTGCTCAAGAAATTGAGTTTCTAACCAATTGCCTAATGCTTTGAGAATTAAATTTATATAAAAAATTTGATTTACTATTCTTAGTTGACTTGGAAACTCGATTAACATCTTGTTTGTGTGTACAGCTTAGAAGGAAAACAAGTTTTAAAAGTTACATAATGACTTGGAAATTCAGTTTTCAATGATTGAATGTTATACTTGGTTACCCAAGCTTATTAAGGGGTAGAGGTAATTCACAATGGGATTGATTTCTTTGTGGTTTTAGTCCAAATGGGATGTGGTTCATCATGTTGTAAGCAACTTCTCAAGGGCTATCCATAAATTTTGAAATTGTGACAAATAGAGTTAGGCAAAAGAACTTATAGCTAGTTGAAGGTTTTGGTCTGCCTAAAATTGGTTCCCATAGAAGAAGTCCCATAAATAAATCGTACAAGGCACCCTCTAGCCAAATCCTATAGGTCCAAGGCAAGGAATCCCACAATTCCTGTAAGGATAGATTTCTTTATAGATGTTTGGATGGATATTTGGATTTGTAATCCAAATAGGATGTGCTTAATCTCATTAGAACTATCTTCCCAAAAGCTATGGGTAGATAATATGATTATGGCAAACAAAATCTATAGAGGAAGCAATAGCAAGTTAAAGGATTTGGTCTTCCCCAAACTACTTTCTAAAGAAGGACTCCATAGGGGGTCTTCCAAGGCATCCCATAGCTAAATATCATAAGTTCAAGGTAGGGCATCCCGTGACTCTTTTTGGTGTTTATTTTGCTATGGCTTGAATTCCAAATAGGATGTGCTCCATTTCATACAAAGAGTCTTTTCAAGGGTTATTTGTAGACACCAAAATTTTGGCAAGTAAAGTTCTACAAGAAGTCACATCTAATTGAAGATTTTGGTCTTCCCAAAATTGGTTCCCATAGAAGAAGTCTCATAGGGGGTCTTACAAGGCATCCCATAGCTCAATCCCGCAAGTTGAAAGTAGAGCATCCCACAATTCACATCAAGGTTAATTTCTTTGTGGTTTGTAGTGAAAATGTGGCCTGCTTCATCTTGTTAGAAGCATTTTCTCAAGGGCTTTTTATAGACAAAAGCTTATGTCAGACAAAAGTCTACAAAAGAACTTATAACTTGTGGAGGGTTTTGGTCTTCTCAAAAATGGTTCACATGGAAGAAGTCATTTAGTGGATCTTACAAGGCATTGCACACCCTATCATGCATATACACGTTGCTATACAATATAAATAACTGTCAACATCATACACTATAGAAGCACTACTCACACATAAGTCATACATGAACTCTAAAGTGCCACAATAATCAGTTTGTTTTCTCAACTCAAATCACAGTCAATCAGAGCAATACTTGATTTATCACTTAGTAATCTACCAACAATTGGGCATTTTTTATATTCAAGCCTCACCACTCTAACTAAGAGACTCCAAGTGATGCTTGCTGGCTTTCTATCCACTCTAGCTAGGAACTCAAAGGCTCAACATTAGAGAAGTGAGCTCTTTGGAGCTACACTTCTCGAGTATACTCCTGATTTTGACATGGGTCTCACCCCAATGGCCCCACTAACTGCACACCTAAGGGTGCAAACAGTGCAAGTGACAATGGGTTCCACTATGTAGTCAATACCCCAAACACAAAATTTGACCATTGGAAAGTAGTCTATGAGTAATTGCCAAAATACCTCTAACTACTATCATTGCTACTCCCATGTCCAAGCAATCTAGATGTGATGCTACAAATGATGTGAAAACTATTGTGCATATACACATTGCTATACAACATACATCATTATCAACATCATACACTATAGAAGCACAACTCACACATAAGTCATACATGAACTCTATAGTGCCACAATCTCTTCCTAGTTGGCGGTTAGGTCCCTCTAACTCCAGATAGCCATCTATTCCAAGTATATGGGATACCTTATGGTGAGAGAAAGATTAGGACGCTAGGTGCTATTGAGCCCCATCTGTAGTTGCTTGTTTGGAATCTATGCCATATAAAGGATGAACTAGCCATAGGTCAAGTACATCTAGGACATAACCATTGTCCTTGAAGAACCACCATGAGGGAAGGAGTCATACATGCCATATGCCATCCTCTTGAATAGCTATCATATACTAACGTAGTAGTTGCTCCACCAGAAGAGCTACATAACATACACCACATACAAGTGCCAAGCTTGGGTCTATAGTACCATCAATGTTTGGGAGGTGGCATGGCGCACAATTGTGCACATGATCCCTCCAAAAAATACCATCACATCCTTCCAACACAAGGACTCTAAATGGCAAAACCTTGTGCACTCTCAAGATAGTGTAGCATGTAGAAACATCAAGCATCATGGGTGCTATCGGCTATAGATATACATAATCACTTGGATGAAATTGACGGATCAAGGGTCTATAACCTCTTCCTTGAATGGTAGAAAGCATAAGGTATCCTTATGTTGAGCAATCACCAAGTTCTCAAAGGCCATCAACATCACTCTTCAAAAGATCTTTGCCCCGTTAAGAACATACGCTCATCCATACATCTAGATCATCCAAGTCCAACACTAAAGTAGCATCTTGACAAATGACTATAGGTAAATGTGGACCTCATCTATAGAGTAGAAAGTAAGGAGAGAAGGATGCTAAGGAGGCTTTCCAGCTGAACCAATACCTTGGACAACCAAGGTAGCTAGAGATCCCAATCTCCCAATAGCCTCTCTACAAATCATACTTTTGCAATCCTTTCTTCACTATCTGAACAACTCTCTTTGCTAAACCATCTGCCTCAGGGTGATCTCAAGAGGTAGTACAATGATCAATGAAAGCTTTGAAACAAAAGACCTGAAACTCCTTCAAGAAGTTTGTACCTTGATCAGTCAAAACCTCAACTAGTGCACCAAAATGACAAAGAACTCAATCCAAGAATGAGTAAGTTGTCCCTTCACTAGACTTGTTAAGAACTGCCACCAACTCAATCTACTTGGAGAAGTGCTCTACCATCACCAAAACATACGGATGATGTCTCACAATCAATGGTAAAGGTCCAGCAAATTCCAAACTCCAACAATAACCCAATCTCATGATAGGTAATTGTGGTACCCATATTTTTGTTTTTTTCTTATTGTTGAAGAAGAATTGTATAAAAGAAGTTGAATTGTGCCTGTATGGCACAAGAAGGCAAAGAAAGGTATCCTCGGGTTGTAACTCAAGGTAAAATGACTTTGTGTCAAAAAGCAAGGTACTCAAAATTGCCCTATCAGCATACAACCCGAAGTAAAGAGACTTTGTCTCGGGGGTGCTTGACCCAAGGTGAGGACAATATAACAACTTTCCTTTGGAATGAGACATTCAAGAAGATATTTCTCACAAAAATGGTGGTCATATGCATGAGGGAAAATTGACAGTGATAGGAGCATGCAAGAAGTGTGATTTCTTAGTAGAAACTTGAAGTGAAGAAAGACAGAGAAGGCACGCCACTATAAAATTTGGGTTAGAGACAAAGCAATGACAAGTAATTTTCCATTGCCATTAAGAAGTTGTCCTATGGGAGATCATGGGAAGGGAAGTGTAGTCAAAGACGCACTGGTGTATCGAGAGGAAGTCAAGAGAGTTAGCCCAAGAATCAGTATGAAGAATTGCCCCCAGCCCAGAGTGGAAGAGAGAAAGATGGGAGGTGGGAAGAAGAACTTTGAATTCACAATGAGAAAACATGAAATTTGGAGGTTAGATGTGATCACGAGAATCAAGGTCTTGAGCAAGCTTTGGATCATATTCTTGGCATGGAATTGGAATGTTAGTTTTCCAATTTTCATGTCTGAGATCATCAAGAGTAGATGTCTCAATGGCCCCAAGGGAGAAGGGAAGAGAGGAAATCTGGCTTGATGGATAGAGTCAGATTGGAGATTAGTACTTGGAAGAGAGGTAAGCACAGAGCATGGTGCCATGTTCTTGGGGAAGGGAGAAGTAGCTAAAGAAAACCAAGAAGTGAGAGATGCCTTCTCTTTAAAGTGCATGAAGAATGGCTACAAAGTGGAGAGCTATAGAGATCATGTGAGAAGAGGTATTGTAAGTGCACCAATGGCAATCTTGAAGCCAGAGAGAACAACTTATATGATGAAACATCAAGCGGTGTTCTTTGACACAATGTTTGCAGGAGAGCCAATCAATTGGGCAAAGTGTTTTCACCAACATGCAAGACAAATGGTGTGGAATTTGCAAGACAACATGCCTCCACATTAGACTGTGCCGTTTGCAACATATTTGGGGCTGAACTTGCTCAATGCCGCGGAGAGACACAAGATGGTGTCACACTTCCATCCCAATTTGAGAAGAGATGTTGATGCAGAGGAGCAACAATACATCTTGCAAATTAGGAGCAACAACAAGTACAACATGCAGACGGGGCAGAGTGTGCAGGTCAAGGTAAATACTCCAAAGTCAAAGAAGAGGAGTCAACAAGGAGAAGAAGAAGAAGTAGCGGCGGTGAGACCTCAAAAAGCTAGAAAGGTGAACCCAAGGAGAGATTTGGTGGTAATCGCGTTGTCGGGCAAAGAGTTAGAAGGAGAGGCCAAGTGCAAGGAAGAAGACTTGGAGAAGGAGGAAGAACCTAAGTTCATGCTGTAGAGTGGGGACACAAGTAGCGACAATGATGATGGAGTGGAGATGTCATTGGAACCCAAAGCGGAGGAAGTAAAGATGGAGACAAAAGGAGGAGGTGACCCAAGAACCAAAGACGAGGTTCCAAAGCAAGAGGAGAAGAGGGTGACTATTCAGAGAGGAGTCTGCTCTAGAAGGAGGTGAAGTATGAAGCGGGACCAAGTAAGGTAAGAGAAGTGGAAAGTGGAAGTTTGGGGAGCAAAGAATCTATTCCCATAAGGTGATTGCGGTTGAGAAGATGAGTATCAAAAGAAGAAGAGGCAAAGAAGGAGACAAGTCTGCAAGTCAAGGTAACCCTAAGTGAAGGAGTGGAGTATTTGCGGGAGATTCTATGCCCATTGTTAGTAAAGTTGGAGCACAAGAAGAAGGAAATGCAATCAAAGTGTCCAAAGGTGAAGATTATAGGTGTTAGCAAGATTAGAAGAAGAGAACTTGGAACTGAAGAAGAGTGTAATCCGAGGTGAGGAAGAGAAGGAAGTACTACAAGTAGATGCAATAGTACAAAATCAAGTAATCAAGAACTTGAAGAAGGAAGTAGGGAGTATAGAAAGAATAATAGAGCAAAATAACATAGCAAGAGAAAGACAAGTAGCTAAGAATGAGATCTTGAAACAACACTTTGCTGATTCACAACTTGAGATTATTCATGCTATGGCAAGGGTATTAGAGAAGGAGTAAGAGCTCAATAGGATGATGGAGAGTGTGGAGGAGAAGAAGCAACTCTGGCAAAGGGAGTTAACAATGAGATATAGAGAAGAAGAAAGATTGAGAGAGTTACTCCGTAATTTGGAGGAGAAGATTGTGCAAAAGGAGAATCAAAAGGAGACAATGAAAGCCGAGTTTGAGGCAGAATTGGCCATGTATAGAGAAGACTGGCTTGCAGATCAAGAATGTGAGAGAAGAATGAGACTAGAGCCATTGAAGGAGATTGTGACAAGGATGAACGCGATGCTAAGTACAGAAGCCAGCGTGCAAATTGAAGAGACAAGACTACATGAGTTGAAGTTGCTGGTGTAGTAGACGAGGAGGAGAAATGAAAAGGATAAAGATTTGAATGCCTTGCTTATTAGTCTCAAAACTCATGTCGATAGGAATATATTAGAAGTAGAAGATAATATCATGATTAGATAAGATTTAGTGAAGCTGGAGGTAGATAACTTTAGAAGGATGTGAGAGCAAAACCCAAAGTAGATAATGCAAGAGTGCAAATATCTTCAGAATTACCATCGGAGGCATTAGAGAAGAGTGGGTCAGGAGATAAGGAGTTAGATAGATTACCCACTAGTGTAATTGCATATATGAGTGAAGAAGTAGTAGAAACAATGAAGGATTTAGTAGAATCAGATAGACTCGAGGACAGATTAGTTTGTGAAGTTACTTCAGGAAGCCAAGGAAGAAGTAGACATCGGATAGGAGTAGTAACAATTTTGAGATCTGAAGAGGCAGATATGAAGATGTGCATTGTCATTTTGGATATGTAGGTTAGAAGAGTTGTTGTAGAACAGTATAGTTGTTAGTAACTATTGTTTGCTTCACTATTTAAGAGTGGTATTTGCAATCATATGTTGTTCAATGCTCATAATTCTAAGAATAGAGAAAGCAAAGTGTTGTGAAGTAGTGTTTGTCATTTGAGCTTAATTCTGAGTATCAATTCTATGCTTGTGTTTGTGAGTGTTGGGAGAATTTCAAAGTGCAAATCAGAGTGCATGTTGGATGTTGGATTCCGTAGCCTTGATCTTCATTCTATGTGTTTGATCCTGAATGATGTGCAATTGGAGCAATGCTTGATATATTTGAGAGGAATTGTAGTGTTGGTAGTATTTTGCATTTGTGAGTGCAGTGCAAAGTCAATGTGAAGCAATTTTGATCAAGGAAGTTGTGCCTTCAGTGGAGTGGTGGAACACAATTCTGAGGCAAAGTTATTTTGCAATGAGTTGCCATCTTTGGGAGAGCCTAAATCATCACAATCAATATTGTTGGAAAGATTTGATGGATTGTGATTGAGGAGGGTTAATTCGTGACGAGACTGCAAATCAGTGCTTGTTACTCTCTTTTGGGTGTGGTTTCTACCTGAGAGACTAAAGACACAATCAAGAAGAACTACTTATTACTATTTGACTTTGCATTTGACTAATTCTGACTAGTATCTCTATAGGAACGAACATTACTTACCTGATTATCACAAAAGTGATATTTGTCGGGTGTCACAGTAATGGGTGCAAGTATGGCATAAGAGCATTGAATGATGCTCTTACATAATCACAAACCTCACATCTGGCAACAAACTATTATACATTGGTCTGCATATCGTACGACCAATAATGACTTTGGAGTAAGCTATATGTTTGCTTTGCTCCAAAATGTCCTAGCTCCTCATGAACATGATGGACTAACTGTGGTCTTTGAGATGGAAGTGGAACTACTCTCACTCTACCATCATTCCATACACGCAAAAGGTGTTTTCCCTCCAATTTGAACTCTATGGCTTGCTAAAGAACATGGTCTCTCTCTTTGGTCCCAATTGTGCTACCTATAACACCAATGCAAAGATAGTCCATCATTAAAACATCATCATGAATGTCTTGCTTAATTGAACCACTATCTCCACTCTTTGGATATGTGACCTCAATAGCTCCTCCTCAGCTAAGAAAGATACCACCAAAGCTTCAAAAAATATACAGAGAAAGGAAAATGCATGCCAACCTAGCACCATCTCCTCATCTATCTCACCATGCCAATGCCAATGTGCTCTGGTCTGATCCTATTGGCTGAGACATGGATTTCTACTCAACCTATCTGCATCATGGTTCACCACTCTAGGTCTATGAATAACCATCAATACTCTTATAAAGTCAGAGCCCATTGCGCAAGCTTCCCTAAAAGCTTGTCAGACTCCATCAACCACTTCAATGGATGATTATCAGTGATGAGAGTAAAGGGGTTACCAAATAGGTAACATTAGAAATGTGCTGCTGCCCATATTGCTGCCAAGCACTCTCTCTTATATGAACTATACTTTGCCTTCGCTGAATTGATGGAGCAACTAACATAGACCACCACAAACTCCTTCTCCTCATCATCATGTTAGGTGAGCACTACTCCAAGCCCCAACATACTCCAATCAATATGAACGTGAAATGGTCATCCTCTAATTGGTCTCTTCAAAATAAGAGTAGATGTCAACCTTTCCTTGAGCTCTACAAAAGCTTTCTCCTGCTCATCTCCCCAGCACCACTCTTGTGTAAGCTTGGTCAGCTTTGTCAAGGCCTTGGCAATGGCACTACATCCTCTAACATAATGGCAATATAAGTTTGCCAAACCAAGGAATGCTCACACTCTACTTACATCCGAAGGCCAAGGAATACATGCAATAGCCTCCACGTTGGTCTGTTGAATACCAAGTCCTCCAAGGTAGAGAGTGTGACCCAAATGCTCAACCTACTTGTGGAAGAAACTACACTTCCTAGGATGTAATTTGAGTCCATAAGATCTCAACCCCTCAAACACCTCCAATAAATATTCCTCACAATAGTGCTATAGACCAAAATTCATCAATATAGCACCAAGAAAAATCTAATCTAGCTAGGATGTTGTCCATGACCCTCTGGAACTCAACACTTATATTGAGTTCTTTAACCCAAATGGTAAGAACCTCCATTAACACATCCTTGCCGTGAGGATCAATAGCCCAAAATGCTATCTTGGATTTATCATCCTCCTTGATCGGCAATTGAGGATATCTTGGTTGAAGATCCAAAGTATTGAAGATCTTTGCATGCCAAAATGCATCAAAGATCTCCTCCAATGTAGGCATGGTATACCAATCAGCCCTAGTCTATCGATTGCCCCTAGGACAGTAATCTCCACACATTTGCCTATTTTGTAGTTTCCATGTGTATCCTTCTTGGCTTACATCATTGTAGCTGATGCATAGTAACCAAACCAGCCTCAAATAGGTCTCTAGTTCAGCTTTAAATCAATGATCTTGCTATGCCACTATATCAATAAAAATATCAGGAAACTAGTGTATCACAAGTCAGCTCAATCCATATACCAGGTCCCCTTTGAGCATCCAAATCCTTCATATTGAAGGCAAAACAACTCGTGTAGCTCCTCAAGAACCTCCAAACTTGCCCTCTTTCCCCTCTGGTAAGCTTGGGTCCAAGATCTGGCTCCCAAGTATCCTCGATAACTATCATAGGAGTGGAAGACATACTGACAAAATGCTACACGAGGCCCTTGGGAGTAGTAGTGTCATGCTCCCAACCACTAGAGGTCCCAAACTCAATGTGAAAAACTCCTTCCAATCTAACTGCAAGCTCCATACATCCTCTAGCTGCATCCCAAGTAGACCAAGGGTGTAATCTAAGTTGACCATGCTCACTTGGATGGACTCCAAGTAGACCACTCTCTCTAATAGCCACTTGTTGTGTCCCAAGAATACCCTATCCACTTGGTCCAACATCCCTAGCATGTGTCTAAATTGTCTTCATAGGCATAGAGCTCACAAGTGTCAAAGTGGTGATGCCTATCAAGCACACACTACATTGCTTTGCTAAGCCAAGGCTTACAATTGAGGTCAAATAGTTCAGGTCTACAACCTGACCTAACACTTGATGCTTGGATGCTTCTAACATTGCTAGAATAGTGGTAATGCCAATGTGAAAACCCATCATCCACTCTCTCTCATCAGCATTGGGCTCCACCAGCTGCTATAACTATGAGTCCCAAACCAATCCAAGACCTCCCTCTCAAAAAGTATGGGAACCTAGGAAACTCATAAGTGTGGGAAAAGTCACTTGGGGTTGTCTAACTAGGTTCACTATTGCCATAGATGACCTATCAGCCACTACCACTGTCTGAGATTGATGCCCAACATCCAAAATCTCATCAACAATAAGGTGGTCAAGTTGTTGAATCCCATCATGAGCACACTATAGAACCGTTTTAGGTAAGAGGTTCATCCAGCAAAGACGAGGATGATGAGCACGTGATCTCACTCTAGTTGCATCTAACAACATGGTAGGTCTTATCCAAGAATGGACTAGATGTGTACTCACCACCACCCGGGTGCAAGAATCGCCATCAAAGGGACATTCTCCAAAATGTAAGATAAAGAAATTGACTAATGAACGTAGAGATGTTATAGTATGTATAACATCTCCCAAAACACACCAAAACAAGGATCTTGAAGACCCAAAACTTGGCCATCACGTGTATGTCCTTGACATAGCTATCCAAAAATCACCAAATGAACAAGACGATATCTCTCTAAATCCTATGCTCCCATCAAGGAAATATTTGCTAGTAGGGTCTTTTGGTAACCCCAAACTGTTGACATCATTAATAACTCAGGGTACTAATAGGCCAAGTGTACCACATGATGTAGAGAGGCTAGCCTAGCAGTCTCATCTCTCTCCACATACAAGTACCTCTTTACTTGTATACCCGCTTGTAGTACCATAGCTAGTCTAGTGCTAATCCCACCAAACAACTGCAATAGGCATACTCTCTCTCCTAGATACTACCAAGCAATGAGTGTGGTATCGGGGGATGTCAAGGTAATCAACTCTAGAGGCTCATCCTCACACTAGTCTCCTAGTGGTACAAAGGCTCCACTCCAAGCCTGTTGCACCAATTGATTTGCATGTTGCTGCAATGCCTCCTTTGAACTCCATAAAGGAACATCCAAGGTGGATGGAACAATCCCACTGGTACTCCAAATCTGAATGATCTCCTTTGGTAATGGAGTATCCTCTGCATGGGCTTTTCACTCCAATAAATCACTAGGCCAAGTAATAGAACCATTGAAAGCTAAAATTGATGTTGCCATGGTTCTTGACTATAATGAACCAAGACTACCACTACTAAAGTGTACTGGTAGGTGACATAGCCATCCCTCACCTCACTGCCAACCTGGTCTATAGGAGGTTGTCTCCTCTCAATAGTCAACATTGAAACCCATGAGGTATAACACTACTCTCCCAACTAACACATCATATGACTCAACCATTGTCGCAATGACTTGAGCTCTCACCATAGAGTTATTAGTAGGATGACTAGGCTGAATCTGAACAACAAGCTCTCCACATGTGATGTACTGTGTAGAACCACCACCTAGAGATGTCTAGATCTAAAATGGACACCTCCCCACATCCGTCTTGTGTTACTCCAAATCAACAACTACAGCCTTCCCCAACATAAGGGGTTGTGCACTAGAGTCAAGTAAGACCCTCTATGGTGTATAGACCTTCCCTGAAGGTCCCACCCACCAAATGCACCTTAGTCATTATCCTTCCCATCCCTATAGGGTAAGAGGCTGCAGGGTTATCCTCTTCCTCAAAAGTAAATTTTTTATTTGCTAGCATCAGTTTTATTATGCTAAGAAAGTTGACAAAAAATTTATTTTAGGCAAGTAGTGCTCAACCTGCCAGGAAAGGGCCGGAGGTTCTTCCTTTGCTTATCCAATAGGACAACCCTAGGTGTAAACCGCGCTTGGTCAAAGGCCGGTCCAGCTGGTAACTTCTCCAATCTAGCCACTGCTGCATGCCATAAACAACTGATCACTAAGTGGATCCCATGCTACTCAATCAACTAAGCTTCACTATCAACCACCTCTCCTATAGTAGTAGGGACCACATCATCCCTACTCTTGCAAAGAGTTGCAGCCAACCAAAACACTAGGGTTGGATCAACTCCCAATGTACACAAGTCACTGGCTAAGAATAATAGAAAGTCCATAATCAATTGAGCCGCCCCCAACATTGTGCTAGACTCAGTCTATGTAGTAGTAGGTGGTTGACTAGTAGGTAGTACATCATGCACCCCATTGCCACCTACCACACATGCACCAAAACATCTAACAGCCATGGGTGTTGTCAGCACTACCTTAAAGAGTGTAAAAGATTGAGGAAATCTGACTTGTCTACAAGCCTCTCCTCTTTTTGGGTCCAACTCCATTGATGCTCCTCTAGGCTCTTGATCATGTATTGCACTCCTAGTCACTATGGTAGATGCATTCACTTATGTTTCTTTGCACATGAAGTCCAACACATCTTTATTACTTGCATATGAGGTGGAAGCCTTAGCACCGAGATCTGATCTCCTCAAAGCTATGGCCTGTGAGCCGGCTTGTCTCTCACTCAAGATGAACCTCTGATGGCTATTATGGTAGCTCACCATGGACTAAGAAGGCAAGGAACCCCAACTCCATCATACTCCTCCAAGGTTAACACTCCAAGACTCAAGACATTGCTCACTAGAGAACTCAATGAGAGAAAGATAGTTACAAATGAAAGGATGATGAGTACTTCCTCACCCCTAGTTTATATACTTGTGAAATAGTTACGTGCCAAAGTTAATAATTACTAGAGTAACTCAAGTTACCAGGCTAAAAGTCAAGTAAAGTCAAAAAGTATAAAGGAATATTCATCCACATGAACATACTCTACTAAGCATGTGATCTTATCTTGACCCAACCACTAAGTCAAGGATTCTTTTACATGGGCTATCCTTGGACTATAGAAGAATCCAAAACAAAAAGGCTTGCGGGCCCAAGAGTTCTCAACTCTTTCCTCAAAGCCAAACACCTAGGAATAATACCAAGTCAACACACTAGAATCCAAAATAGTGGTGCTCATCTTTTCCAATTCCTCTAAAGTAAGGTCCCCTTTATCTTAGCTATGACTAAATTTAGCTGATTTTGACTAATGTAGAACCATCCTTTATCTTTATATAAAAAATATCTTTCAAGTACTAGTAATACCAAACTAAATATCACAATACTACATACATGCACAAATAGGTGTTACAGGCCATGCTAGCTTATCTCTGCTCCAATTGCTCAATCCAAGTAGCCATGGTTGTACAAGAAGTAAGGGCAGGTGTTGCACATTTACTAGGTGTGGATCCTCTACCACCTTTTCATCCATGACCTAGAGCTCCTCTACCATCTGCCATAGCAGCTCTACCACTCTATAACTCCGGGTGTAGGACAAAGCATCAATCATTGGTGTGACAAAATTTGTGGCAATGCTGACATTGTCTCTATGCTGACTATGATGCACCAAAGGTATCAAGTCTACTGCCTTGAGTGCACTCTCTCATGTGGTGAGGTCCACTACCATCCAACAAGCAACACCACCACTCATTGGCTGCTACTGACCCAAAAAATGAAGGTAAGGGTACAATAGGCAATCCACTTGTTCCGTGGGATCAAGGCTGTCCACCCTATCCTCAGAACTCAACATGGCATGGTGCACTCTATTGCACTCTGGAAGAAGTAACAACTATGGATGAGGTCTCCCTGCCAAATCCAGATCTCACCACTCTCTCCTCCACCATGTTGAGCTCAACATGCTCAGCCAAACCAAAGACCACTACCAAAGTAGGCAAAGCAGCCTATAACAACATAACATCACGGACTCTACATTGCAACTCCCTATCAAGTATCACACACCAAAACTGGACTGTTTGGGGCTCAATAACTCCATGAGTAAAGCTAATTAGCCGTCTCATGCAAGTGTTGCCTTGTGTAGGCTTTCTTCAGCTATATGTTGGAACTCTTGCAAGCTCCTCACCTTGTCAATCCACACTCCTTGGTAGTTCTGCCTCAAACACTTGCTATTCCTAAGTTACTCCATGTAATATTATTGTTGAAATTATATTTAAAATGAACAATATACTCTATATAAATATTATTTTATTTATAGTTTTGAGTTTAAAAAATGACTTTTTATACAAAAGTGGATAGCTGAATTTCCATATCTTGGTTATATGAATATATTTTGTCATTGTTGATTAATATGAATATTAAGAAAAATCTAGATTTCTTGACTTACCTTGAACAAAACATTTGTAACATACTCTCAAATCAACATAAGTTGAAATTTGTATAAAGTCTATAAACTTGATTTTACCAGATCTTGTCAAGCACCAAAAAAGAAACAATTTGCATTCAAGTTCTTCCCTTTGTAATATTTTTACTTTAAGAGAGTCCTTACTCCTACATTTATCAAAATACTAAAATTGAATAAGAAAAGACTTGTTCTATATTTGCCTAGCAAAGACTTAAGTGTTTGAGAGGCAAGATAACTCCCAAAGATAACAAAGATATGAGTTTTAAACTCACTTGTCCCATGGACCCAACAAAATTTTACCAAATCCTCAAGGGAGAACATCCATACCATACACTCAAAAGAGACATATACATAAGCTTAATATAATAAAAACATATATAAAATATGGAAATATAGAAACTGGTGATTTTAAGCTTATCATAGAGAATGACTAAAACAATAGTTTTTGCAAAATGTTGCTATATTTTTCCCAATTCTAAGGATAACATTGAGGTCCCTTCCTATCAATTTAAAAGACACTAATATAAATTACCAAGCTGGCCATAAAAAGAAAATGGTACTAGCTACCTTTCCTTCTCATTTGTGGATCACTATGATTTCCATTTAAAACCTATAGTATTATTGTTATCCAAATTTATATCAATTTTAAGTTGGCTTACTACATTATAAAATCATTTCAAAACTAGGAGACTACATTTTGCAATATTGGGTCCATGTCCCACATTTTGACTTCTAATTTCTTGCAAAGTTTGTGGAGCTTGCAATCTTTTGATGGTTTGAACACTCATTTCTCCACATATCCTCCAATTTCCTTAGTCCTAAAAAGATACATTTCTATCATCACATGTAAATTATACAACTTTGAGTTGTGATTTATAGATACGTCAATCAAGGTCAAAGGCTTCTTTTAACATTAACAACATTAAAGTCAAATAAAGAACTCTCTCTACTTGCTCTTATATGTGGCTTTGTATACTCTCTTATTGACATGGAAATTCCACTCAGTCAATGCTTTGTACTTCTCATTGCAGATTTGCAAGCAAGCAACTACAACCTCAAAATTAATTAGGTCATCAATTCATGCACAACATGTAATCATCAATAATATATGAGAAAAATAGAACACAGGCTTTGGAGAAGGATGCAAGATGAAAATTTGTGTCTATAAATAGCTCTATTGGAGTTCCATCTTTAGAATCTATTTTGGTGCCTACATTTTTCCAAAATTTGCAATTCTTTTTCTTATTCTTAGTAAAGAGGAGAGGTGTTAATCTACTATTCAAAGCGAGAAACCTTTGTGTTTAGGTATTCTTTATATCCATCTTGTTATGTGTGAAGGTACAAAAAAGTAGGCTAGAATACAAAAGAATGGTCAAATATGACCAAGCCAAAGAGGAAGGGTAGAAAGACTCTTTATCCAATGAATTTTAGAACCAAAGACCATATTACAAGTTTGAATGTTGGTGCTACCTAAGCAAAAAACTACAACCAAGGACCATTGGTCCCCACCAAAGAGTTCTTATGTGATGATAATGATGGTTCACCTATTGAAGATTGTTGGCCAAAAAGCCATAAGTATAAAATTAGGTATTATGCACGTACTTTTTCCTTTTGCAAGGATTTTCCTACAAGTAAATTTGTCTTATGCACAAAAATCTTTGAAAGAAATCCAAAGAAATTTCAATGAGTTAGCATCATTTAGAGTAGAAAATTCTTTGATAGGAAACATGGTGCAAGGACATAGAGTGTTGAGAAAGATCCCAATAGTAATCCTCTACTACCAAGTGGTGGATACATGGAACATGTACGTTATATGTGAGTTTCTCCAAAGTAAGCACTTGAGCTTCTTGCTTTGGAACTATGATCTTAGCTTACCATCTATGGTACAAGAGATGAGGAGTAGGAACCAATAAAATGTTAACTTAAGGAGAAATCCAAAGGAGTGGAGTGAAGAGCACTACAGGATGGTCATGGGATAAGACACAAGTAGCTCCAAAGGAATTATACTTGACACAAAATTTGGTGATATGTGCAAAGAAGTGAACAGTTGAATTACAAAGTCATTTGTAGAGCCATGAAACACAAGTAATGGTTGGGTCAATAACAAGGACCCACTCAAATAGCAGTTTTATCTTCTCTCATGAAGCAATTTTGTACAAAGAAAAAAACCTACTTACTTACCTATCAACTATGCAATCTTCTTTGACCAAGTGTATGAGAAAGCAGTAGTGAACTAATCAAACATGTTCTATTGGAATACATGTGCAATGATTCAAGTGTTGGAGGAGGATTGGTGCTACACAATTGGCTTCATTTTGCTACCCAGTTCTACATGGTGCTCAATCTATTGAGCAAGCAGGAGTGCAAGAAGTTACCAAGCCACTTTCACTTGTAGGAGTATTTTGAGTCATAAAGTAAGAGAAAGGGAGTTATGAGAGAAATTCAAGAGGCAGACAAGGAGATAACCATCAATAGCAGGTTCATGGATGTGAAGGAGTAATTAATCCATATAAGAAGAAGAAGAAGAAGAAGAAGAAGAAGAAGAAGAAGTCTCCAGTGCAACCACATTTTCCCTCAGAATTGGGAGTGAAGGATAATAAAGAAGGATGGTAAAGAAGTCTACATCCAAGGAAAAGATATCCCCATAAGAGTGCAACACAAAGAAGAACCTATTGTGATCAAGGATGAGACCATACAGGTATTTGATGGCAATAACAACACTATATTGTTAGTGATCGTCTAAAATTTAGACTGCAATCTTTTACCAGGACATCTCATGGATCTTGTACAAATAAAAAAAGAGACAATTTAAGCAAGAAAGGAAGTACATCATTTGAAGTACATAGTTTCCACTTTGGCTTTGAATATCCTTGCCCAATTTTTATTTTCACCCATCAACACTCCCTCATAAACCTAACTTTGTATGTGTCAAGGTAGGTTTTGCATGAAGAGTAGAAGTTACTACAAATAAAAAAAAATCACAAAGTCCAGGCTTAAGGTAGTGGGTACAATTGCCATGCAATTTTGAAGTTCAATTGAAAACTAGTTTGCAACTTACTCTCAATTTCCCAAATCAAACCCTAATAACTTTCTTTTCTTTGTTGCAGATTTAATTGAAAATGAATGAAAGTGAAATGACTAAAATCCAGTTTAAGTACCCTATAAAATTTTTTTTTGCATGGGACTTACCACAAAACATTGAGAAATGCTTCATATGCAATTGGATATGTGGCACAAAGAGTTCTTCCCGTTAGTGCAAATTGTCCAAGTCAACTTCAGACTTTGTTTCAGTCATTGACTTAAACCATCTTAAGTTTTGGAACTCGTTTAAATTTTGAACTTTGTCATGTCATGTCTGCAAAATCATTCTTGTATTAAACAGTTCAACACTGACTTGCTTTCTCTTTCCAATCTGGAAATTACCATAAATAACATTTGGACTTGATAATATATCACTCGACACAAACTGTGGACTTTGAATACCTCTCCAAAAATTGAGTAACACATCTAATTACATGTTTTACGTAAACCTAAAGTTGATACATTTTCTAAACACCTATTTCACTCTAGGTATATCAAGCAATGCATTCCAAACTTTGTTTATGAACAAGACATAACCATATTTTCTCGTAGACAACGTATCTTGTTACAGGATGAACATTCCGTTGATGATGAATAGAATGCCCCACTAGGGCTTCTAATGACTAAAGGTTAGTCTCTAATCTCATCCTTTCTCTAGAGAGAGAGAGAGAGAGAGAGAGAGAGAGAGAGAGAGAGAGTTAGTTAGTTAGTTAGTTGGTTCATGCGGTACTATTTAGTCTCATCAAGATAAAGTATAAGCATCCCTTTTTGCTCCGGAGTGTTGGACGGGTAATAGGAAAGTGCAGAGGGAGGAAGCTCAGTTGGTGGTGGTGATGGGTTAGGGGGGACAAAGAGATATCAGGTGTGTGTTTGGGACGGGAGACGATGGGATCATGAAAGTCTCAAAGGCATAGTTTCGTAAATGCTTTGAAGTCGGACAATTTTGCAGACTGTCCGACTGAGGTATCTCTGGTTGTGTGAGGAATGTTTATTGGGATTTTTTCTTATGTATGTTTTTATAGCTTTATGAACATTTCAACTTATGTTGATTGGAGAGTTCACGTTATAAGTGCTTTCTCCAAAATATGTCGAGCAACTGGAATTTTCATAAGACTCATGTAAATTATAACGACTGTAATATATACACGTGTAGAGATATGGAAATGCAATTATAAATGCATATCATGTTATTATTTTATTATATTTGAATATGTATATCATGTAAATCTAATGTATGTTTATCATGTAAATTTAATATGGATCATATATAATTTGTCTAAGGTCTATTCAGAAATTTTTAATATTGAAGCTTTCAATTTTCTGACATTGAAGCTTTCTAAGTCCAGATTATGAGTGAGTCCATAAGTGCGTCCCTCTTGCTTGGCAGTTCTTGGTCCATAAAGTCCCATCTGGAGATATCTTACTTACTTTTTGTCCTCACTTCCACACTTGCACAATAGCCACATGTGAAAACGGGTATCGTGAGAGGACTCGGTATCGTGAAAGTTTGGGAAATCACTCACTTTGATGTTTAAAGTCGTAAGCTCCCGATTAGACCAGGCATCAATTGGGAAGTCCTCGAATCCGACAGGCTCCGATGTGTTCAGTATATAGCGCTTTCGATCCCATTGACTGTGAGATCGTAACCACTCCCCTGCAGAAAAGCCCAGGAGAACTCATACACCGATTTATGACGAGCAGCGTTGTTGACAAGTACAGGAGTTACGACACTGCCACCATGATTTGATAAATTAATAACGAATTAATACATGTTGTGACTTATAATAGCAATGTTAGATTAGGAAAGTAAAGAAAAACCTATCTGAGAGAAACAAAACATACATATTTAATTTAAATATTCATCTCAGGATATATTTTGTAGAAAGGATATTCAATTTTCAATTTTATCAATGATGAATTGAGGAGGATCCACTCCAAGTAACCATAACCGACCTTCTCCACTCTAGGCAGCGCTCCCACCTCTCAATGCAGAAACTTCTATCACCGTGATTTTCAAATAGTATCGGTTTTCAGGATCATTAGACTACGAAATTTCAAATTGTTGGACATACATACTAATGGTAAGTTTTGTTCCAGGCATAGGCAGAGGGTATGACAGGATATTACACTAGTTAGATGCCCTTATCATGCATTGGAGTGGTGTCGATGTTTGTTTGTCGGTGTCGATGCTCTGATGGCTTCTTTCACTGTTTGTTAGGAAACGGAGAAAAGGGCGACCGCGTAGAAAACACGAAGGATGGGAAGCTTAACCATCAACCCATCCCCATCAAAACCCTATTACGCCTCTGTTTGTTAGGAAACAGGCCTTCCCCTTTCCCGGAGCCTTTTGTCTTGCCATCCTGGTCGATCGCGATTTTGCCGCAGGTAGAAAAGTGAAGTCCAGGCGGTGATAGTTGAAACTCTAGGAAACCCTTTCGGTTGCAAAAGAGTTCTTGAAAGGTTTACGTTCCCTTTGAAATTGACCGTATAACGGGACCTTGATTTGACTTGACTTGATTGTTCACTTCAATACTGTGGTTGCACGCATATGTGTAGATGTATGTTGACACTTATATCTGCATGCGACTCTTTGCTAATCGGTCCGGATAATTGGAACTTAGTTGAAACGAAGTTAGTTCGATATGTTCACTTTGACGGCGAAAACCCAAAATCTTATGTGTATAGACTATTTGTGTTCGATAACATTGGACTCAATTGGCGTACTCTTTGCTGCCTTGGTCGTGAAGAATAAAATATTAAGACGACTAATTCCTTGTGTTATACTTGAGAGAAGAGGGAACTCCAAGGAGATATCACTGTATTACTAAATGGGAACTTTCATATCTATATTATTAACTAAGATGGGTCTATGGAATGCCAAAGGACGAGAATTTGCATAGAACAACCTATACACTAATTCTTGACTGTGTAATATTTAGTCCTTTCCCTTCAGAAGTAAAGAAATGGAGTGTAAACGATCCGTAACCACAATCTTTCTAGATATTCAAAAGCTTACGGGAAAAATTAACAAAAGTTTAAAGTTCGGTGGACGGAAAAGAGATATGTACGACGCAACGCATTCTGTAAACGTGATAAAGTTTTTGTACTCTTTTCAGATAGTCCAAGAACAAGAACATTCCGTTTATGATCATTATCCTTGTACTCTACTTTGTGGCCAAGAAAGTCTTTCTTTTGTTGTAGAGCATCATATTTCATGAGTTTGGATGGTTCCTCGCGACCATACACGTACTAACATTTTGCAAGTATCATCATAACATATCTGGCAAAATATGTACCATGAGATTGAGTGTCTATCTCAAGAAGAAATATTTCTTGAGTTTTGAATCGTTTGACAAGCGCACTGTGAATCAAGTCTATTGTTGCATAGGCCAGTGAGGTCATCATAGCGGAGTGTAGATTTGGGCTTGCAATAAAACTGCTAGACGCCCAAGGTAAGGAGAAAATTTATTCCATGAGGACTGTATCGTGCAAAGAACCATCAAGCACGTATGGTATCAAAAGTGTACATGAATAATTTATAATGGTTTTAATAACCAATGACAATGTCAACAAAAAAACTATATTGTACCATATAATATTACTTGTACCTTTGAAAAACGTTGGTTTAGAAATTTATTTTGCATAAATTGTTGAAGGATTTTTCTTGTGTCTACTAATGCTTGCAAATAATCATAAGTATGAGAACATTCAATTGACAAAAAGTATTTCATAAAAGCACCAGAAACGCATGCAAGTGATGTATTCCATATAGCAAAATCAAAGAGCGATATATACATCTTAAAATATACAACAAGGAATGAAGTCCTTACGTATTAATGATATGTCAAAATGATAGTGTGCTTATTGTATGAAACTTCCCTGCCAACTACATGGTTATATGGACCTATAGAGCAACAAGCAATCAATGATTTAAGCTTGTTCTAACTCCTTGTGGTAAATTTATTTTTGGTTCTGCTTTTTTTATATTGAATATGAAGTTTGCACCTAAGGAATAAAGTTAAAGAGCATATGGAAGTAAATCAAACAAAAGAATTATCTTTGCACTTGATACTAAACAAACTATATAGTTTGTCTTGTCTGTGAATCTTTGAACTAGGAAGATGTTAATATCCAAAGTAATGCTTTTCAATACGTAAATTTTTTTTAATTTTTCTTTCAGAATTTCATTTACCCTTCGACTCCAAGGTCATAATTTTTTTTCGATGAAGCAATCCCAAAAGTAAAAATACTCCAACCTCCTTTTTCACGAGCTCACCCCCCAACTCAATGTTTATAGTTTAATGTGAAAAAGTACAGACAACACCAGGAACCTACGTATGGCCATGGACATGAGCGTCCATTCTGGCCATCAAATTGCTCTTTTCTAAATGTGCCACGATCAAAGACAGAAGGAGACACGAACATCCACTACTGCAAAGTGCTATAAGATGCATGCCTTGCCTCCCTGAATATCAATCATAGCCTTGAGTTCACTCGCAATCGCTAAACGTTTCACATTTGCTGCCCATCACATCCAGCTCCTGTTCGCTTCGTTACTTACTGCTTGGACCGGTCATATACTCACCACCATATTCATATCCACCCGTTCAAGATGGAGGCCAAGTCCACCGTTGCTATGCTTGCTCTCGTTGTGGTGCTATCCGCTTTCTCGACGAGAGTGGCCGCACAATCGACCATCCTAGACACATTGAATGTTGTTAACAACATTAATGCGGATCTCGTTATACGGCAGCTTTTCCCTAATGGTACACTGGGGCCAGTCCAGACATTGCCTGCTCTCAGTAACACAACTGTATCGGTCCTAGTAACGAGCACTGTAGCCACCGTACTGCAACTTCTCGACGCTGCAGGGACTGTGATCGGGACTATCACCATTGCTGCTGATGTTGCGGTTGACCTCGTGGTGATCGCACTGAACTTACTGACGAGTCAGCTGGTCGTCCAGGTTTTCGGACTGGTGAACAGCGTACTCCAGCTTGTCCTGACCGTGGCTCTACCTTTAACAGCTAGTTTGCTGGCTCTTTTGCGGTCAATCTTAGCCCTACTAGGATAAGGTATTATTCCTCATGATAAAAGTTGGTCGAATCGAGGTATATTTGTGCAGTATTTCCTTCCTTATCTAGAAATTTGCTTGCAATTTGACTGAGATTTTGTTGATTGTTAAACTGAACTCCCAGCCTCTACAATATGCATATTGGCAGGTGTAGGTAGTTCCTCCTGATGCGAGACTTCATTCACACCACTCATTGAGTCCAGGTTGATTGGGTCACTTGATCGTTGAGCTTGTGCTTCCAAACGCCTAATCGCGATGCATAAGAATTGGCGAATGGACCCGTTTTCGTATTTCCCAGCTAGTTTTGGTACAAACGTCGCAATTAGTGTTAACCAGTTGCAGCGTTATAAAAAGTGGTGGCATGACCTTGGCGCTTGTGCATCAGTCGGTCAGCGTTTAATTGCCATTGACCTTGTGCACACCGTTATGGTCAATGAAATGTCAAATATGCAGACGCAGGTCGTCGACCTGGACTTCCGTTGCTATACAACAATTGTGTGACCATATTTACAAATAATGGAAGCAACTCCAGCTTCACGTGCATGTAGCTCATCTAAATTGTACGCTTAGCTTAGCAGGTTCGGAGAGTGCAGAAGATCTTGCTCTTTGACCAAAATCAGGACTACGTTGGTCTTTGATCAAAGCAAGACGTAGTCCTGGTGAGTTGTTTTATGTCATACGAATGAAATAAAAGACACATCCATTGAGGAATTCTTAAAGTAAGAATCTGAAGTATCCGAGCTCACAACGGTTACTGGTATGTTTCCGTTTATCTGAGTCTCAAGTAATCTTAAATCCACAACTATCTTACAAACATGACCTTCTAATGTCTAAACATTTTGTGGAAAAATATTCCAACAAAATGTTGGAACATTGAGATATGGACAATCATACGCACTAGCCTGACTTTCCATAAGGCGTACGTTTTGTCTGCTCTGAACCCGCCTTCGCAAATATCTACACAATGTAGTTAGTGCTTCCCATGCACTATCAAACACGAAAAGGGGTACACACATTGATTGGCGCTTAGCTCCATTTCACCTCTTTTGTTCTATCCCTTGTTTAGCTTGATGGGTCCTCCGTGGTCGCCTTTTTCCGTTTTAAACACAAAAGTATATTTAGATTTCAATAGTAGCACCATGGGCAAGATAGCTTGGCCATGGTGCTGCAGATATGGAACTTCTTTGCAAGGGAAGACACATTGAAAAACAGGAATAAGTAGGCTTTCAATGTGTATATGGGTTAAGCTATAGTTTAGTTTTCAACATTCTGATTAGAGTTTGCCATGTTTTCAAAAGCAACGCATACTCAGCTTCAACAATAATGCCTCGCTCTCCGACTTGAATCATGGATGAGAATTTATGTAACCTGTTACAAGTGAGATTTTGTAATATGTTTCACCCGGGCAGTCTGGCTTGAACGGATAAAAAGTAAGTGAAAGAAAGAAAAAGAAAATTCAAGTACTACATTTTGGATGCTCATTACTCACAAATTAACACACATATAAAAAATTAGTATCTTTTAGAAAGCAATTTTTTTTGATGTAAAACTTTTTATGCTGATGATGCTTTCCAAATTAATACACCATTATTAGTGTGCTAGGAAGTAAAATAATTCTCAATAGATTGTATAAATAGAATATGATCTCTCACATACAATCATAATATAATAAGTTTGTACTGAATTTATCAAAAACTTATTTCCAAAAAATATGTTTTTATCTTGGAAAATCAGTTTTACGTAGAAAAGTTGATTGTTTATGATTACCTTTCTTTCAGACTGATTTATAAAAATTGCTCAAAATACTTCCAAATAGTATGAAAATGCCTTTAAAATAGACTTTTTGTGAGTATATGTGTAAAGGTTGATTGTCATGGAGTGGAAGGGGGAACCTATCTATGGGAAGTCCCAATTTAGGATTGTAATCAAGAACAAGTAGTACCCTTTTAGGTTAGATTAGGATTATATAGGAAAGCATCTAACAAAGGGGATAGAAGTAGCATGAAATGCAGCAGCTGCCTTTTGTATGCATAGCAATTACGGATAGAGTAAAATTCTTTTTAGGGTTAACTTACATACTTAAGAGAGATAGAACTTCATAAGTGAGGCTAGTTTTTGTCTTGAAGTTCTTTGAGGTTGGCCTTTCCCTACAAGCACAAACTAATAAATGACTATGGGAGTGACTATTAGAAGTCAAACATACACTGTTTTCAGAATTGTAGTAAAGAAGACTTGAGATTATTGTAGTATTGAAGTTCATTCTTCACTTCTGGATGCTCCTTTGCTATTTGCATGCGCTCTTGCAAATGTACCAATAGAACGAAAAAAATGCTTGATAGGTAGTTGACTCCCTTGAAAGTATCATCATCTTGTCCTCCTTTGTCTTCAGATGTTGGTACTTGCATCTAGCCTAAAGTTGAGATCTTTGTGCCTTTAAACTGATCCCCTCCAAACTCTCTTCCTCCTCCTCAGGTACACATGGCCCAACACAAATTGTCTTGAAAATTAGTCAAGATCTAATTCCTCACTAGAATACCATCTTGGGTATTGCTTCTTTTTCCTCCAGAATATCATCTATGGGCAAGTCCATGCATGAGGTATTTCTGCCTTCCATGCACTCAATCTCCTCATGAAACTCCCAATCTTTGGCTATGTCAATTGATCTCCTCATGAAACTCCTGATCCCAATCTTTGGCTATGTCAATCAATCTCCTCATGAAACTCCCATCCCAATCTTTGTCTATGTCATCAATAGTTTGTGGGACCTTGTGCTCTTGCTACTTGACTCTTTGCTCTTCTTCAGAGTTGGACTCTGCTTCTTCTTCCTCTTTGTTGGCTTTGGAAGATAAGCCAGCCACTATGATTGCTCTACTCAAGTTTAGTTGCCAAGTAGTCCTTCTCTTTGCCGGGGAGATAGTGTCCTTGAGTTGGGTTATCTTCTTTTCTTCTCTTTTTCTCTTGTCCTGTCTTGGCAAAGAGTTGGTTGTTCTCTCTTACTTCTGCTATGTACAAATTCTCCTCCTTATCTACAACCTATTGTAGGTCTAGATGAAAATGGAGCACTATCTGATTCACTCCTCAAGGTGAGTAAGTTCAATCCCAAATATTAGTGCATTGCAAAAGGTACCAAGTAGTGGGGTGGTATCTATTTTCCACTATTCCACCATCTGATCATCTTTTGGTAGAAGCACCGAAGTCAGTTTACACTCACTCATACAAAAATTAGGTGTAAGAAAACCACATGCTATTTCATCATGTTGGTTCTTTGCTCCAGCTTCATCATACCCATCATTGCCCCGAAAATACTTCACCTCACCGGGTCTACATAAGTATCTACCTTATACCCATTCTTTTTGCAAGGTTCATTGAAGGATGCCTTATGTTCCTTTTTTTCTTCTAAAGGAACACACTTACAATTGAAGGTGATCCCCTTAGGTTCTCCTACATCACTTCATAAGACCAACCTCCAATTGGCTTTAGTCCATCGGGTTGGGTTCCCTTCATTCCCTACCTCACTTTGACCTTCTTCACAATTATTGGCAGCTGTTTCCATCATGAACCTTAGATAACTCAAGCTCTAGCTCCAAAGGAAAGTGATCCAAAGCTGGCTTAAGACTTCAAATTGGGCCACCGGATCAATTTGTCTGATCATAGTAATTTTTTAATACCATTAGCTAAACATATAATCTAGAGGTGAAATTTGGCATGGTAATATCTGGAAGGATGTTATATATGATGGAATAAGTATATCAGATAGAGGTGTCACAAAAAGAGTACTTCCACTAATAGAGCAAGAGTCAAAAAACACCTTAAGAACTTTAGAGCCAATTTAGAGGCCTATATAGAGGAATTAGGCCTAAAAATGAAAAGAATCACTTCCATCCAAGAGAGAAGGCTTGCCTTGTTTCTTGACTATTTTTCTCATTGGGTGCTTTCCAATTGTATCTCACCCATGTGATTTTCAGGTCCCTATAGGAAGATTCCTTAAAGATTCCCTTTGAGCAAACTTGTTTGACCAACCAGATAGGACAAGAACTAACATGTCACCAGTCCTTGCATCTGATCCAAGGGTGGGTTTCCTTTGAGGGAATCTTCTTTGCTATAAAATAAAGACAAGGTGCTCCTTTGGGACATCGGAGTTTTGAGTGTGAAGCTTTGTGTTTCTTCTCATGTGTTTCTCTTGAAGGTTCTCCTATCCTTGAAACATTACAATGGTATCAGAACTTGGGTTTCAATCCAAGAGAGTGGATCATCCCACTTGGAAGAACATGGGCTATTGAGACTAAGTAATTTTGAGGTAGTACACCGCCTCTTCTTCCCCTTCTTGGTTCCATCCAAGAACCTAATCAATATGCTGCACCGAGAATGCATTATGAGTATTGCATTCTGTGTTTGCATGGCCTGACTTGCCACACATGGTGCACCATACATTGGATCTACCAAATGATGGAGGTCGTAAAAGACCAAAACCGAGGAGGGAAATAGGAGAATGGAAACTCACATTGGGACACTTGAATGAGGGAAAACTCCGAATGCCTAGCATGAGCTTCGGCTTTGGTATTTATAGGTAGCATACAAGACCCTTGAAGCTTCTCAAGAAGCTTCCTTGAGCCGCTTTCTTGGAGTGCAAGCCAAGTTAACCATGAAGCTTCTCAAGAAGCTTCCTTCTAGAAGCCGCCTACTTGGCGTGCAAGCTAAGCTAGTTAGAAGCTTCTAGAAGCTACCTGCTTAGGGCACAAGTTAACTAGTTGGGAAGCTTCCCAAGAAGCTTCTTAGATGCTTCTATAATATTCTAGGCTATTTTGTCTTATTCTCTACTTTGTAAGCCTGACTAACTTCGTCACTAAACTCCATATTGTTACAGAGGCTTTCTTTGGTCCTTCATCCCAATCATCTAAATCTTAAAATCTGCAAACTCTTTTATAAGAGCATCTAGCTTGTTGTCTGCCTTATGTACACTCTTTGCTAGGGGTGTCAATGATTTCTTTCCTCTATGTATTCATATTCTTCTTGGCTTTGACTCTTCTTTAGATTCTAAAGAAGAACTTGAAGATATGGAGGATTCCTCTAAAGAAGGGGATGTGCGGTTGGGAAGCTCTTCTTCTGGGCTTCTTGCCTTTCTTCTCCCAATTTGTTTGATTACCGGTAGAGTGAGAGTGAGCTGCCTCATAACGGGCAATGTGTTTGAGTACCTTATCCAGGGAAGTTACATTCCTCTCCTTGGCAAAGATCCGAATCTCTAGTGAAAGTCCTCCTAGGAACCAGGTAATGGCTTGGGCATCATAGTAACCACACCCGATTGCTTCGGGACTCGGTTCAAGAGTGCCATGAACCACTCAGAATAGTCTCTCAGCTTCTCCTTCTTTCCTCTATCTAGGTCATGGAGTGTTGCAAAGACACTCATGTCATAATCAAATTCCCAAAATTGTTCCAAGAAATTGTTTCTCAACTATGCCCAATCCATTGGTATGAACCCCTTCTGGGTTACATGCATATACTAACTCCAAGCCTTCTTTAGGAGCAGACTAGGGAAAATCTGTAGGCAATCCGCCAAGTCATGTTCCTTATTAGCAGAGGAAATGACTTCAAATTCTTTGATGAATTCATTGGGATCTTTGTCTTGTTCTATCCCCTTGTATTTTTGATAGCCATGTCGGGTGACGGGTAACAAATTCATTTTTTGACTCGGTGGAATCAGCTAAGGTAAGGTTGAACTTGATGGAACTGGCTGGTATTGATGTGGTGTTGACAGCCCATGGGTTCCAATTGGTCAAGTTAAATGTGGGGTCTTCTTTGAAAATTACTTCTTCTCTGATTGTGTCAACTTCAACCCGAGTAGAAGTAAGAGGTTCAACACCCTTAGAATGTTCTTCAAAATTCCTTTGAGACAATCAAGGAATTATGCATAAAAGATGTTGACACTCTTCTTTTGTTAGGATTGGTGTTGTCTTTTCTCAAACAAATTTCTTTATAAATTTGACTTCCTTTACAACTTTAGGGGAAGTTGGTGTATTGGGTCATAACGAGTATGTGTACCCGCTGGAGTCTTTCTTCTTCTTGGACGATGGAGATGAGAAGTAGCCTTACTACCCACCTTCCTGTTTCTTTTGTTTGAGTTCTTGCAAAGCTTCTTGAACTTCGTGAAGAAGTTGGAAGTCCAATGCCTCCTATTTGGTTTTGTCAAAGGTAGATTAGATCTTCTGGCATTCTTCCTCTTCACGGTGCAATGTTTGTCATTGAATTCTCTCTTCTCGTTGTTCTCTCAATGTAGACATTCATATTGATTCAACACCCAGTTTTGAATTTGGCTTTGTATTCTTCTACTTCCAATATTTGTATCCTTGGCAACAATGCCAAAAATCATGTGACAATCTAGTGTTGTGGAGAAAATAGCCCATGCATACCGTTGATGCTTTTGGTGTGAAATTTTTTTTTTCTCTTCTTCATGTTGTAATGAACTCAGATTTTATGTCAATATGTTGGGAGTTGTTTTATGCTACCTTGTCATGAGAGATATTTACTATATTATTATAAAGCCCGGAAATAGTTTGTGTTGCCATAAGCTCAGGGAAGTTTTGAGATTTGGGTAAGCTCTTAAGTTCTTTTCTATTTCATAAGCTTGAAGGTTTGGAAATGATGCATAAACTTAGGAGTATCTATTAGTTTGCATGGAAACGGGAGTTCTTTTGAGTTACACAACCTCAAGGATTAAATTTATGTTACACTAGCTCAAGAGTTATTTTTTTATGTTACTGGGGTCTTAGGAGTATTTTGCATTTTAGTGGGAGATCAAGAAAAATGGGGAAAGCTTCAAGTGATCAAGAGGGTTTGAGGAATACTTCGGAAGGTTTTTGTTACTTGACAGGCCAGTAAGGGTTTGAGAGAATGCTTTGAAGGGGGCTTTGGCCAATAAGAGGCTTGTAAGGTGTGGGAAAAGGCTGTGAGGGACAAGAGGAGATCTAGGGCTGAGTACAAGGAGGTTTTTGCTCAGGAAGGTGCAAGAGAGGAGAGTTTTTTCATGAAGGAGAAGTCTGGACAGGAGAAAGGTAAAGAAAAGTTTTTGCAGGGGAGGTAAAGGCTTGAAAGGAGTTGAAGGCTTGGAAAGAGAAGCATTTTTTGAATGTAGGCTTGCTTGAGAGAGTGTGGATAGGAAGAAAATTCCTGCAAGAATGTGAAGAGGGTTTTGTGAGAAAGCAAGAAGAGAATTTTTGTAGGAATGTAAGGGCTGGAGAGGTAAGGGTAGAGAAAGGGGGTTCTTCAAAGGGAGAGTGTGGCTGTGCAGGAGTTGAAGGCTTGGATAGATAAGCATTTTCAAATGTAGGCTTGCTTGAGAGAGTGTGGATAGGAAGAAAATTCCCATAGGAATGTGAAGAGGGTTTTGTGAGGACAACAAGAAGAGAATTTTTGTAGGAATGTAAGGGCTGGAGAAGTAAGGGCAGAGAAAAGGGTATTTTGAAGGAGTAGTGTGGCTGTGAAGGAGTTGAAATCTTGGACAGAGGAGAGATTATCAAATGCATGGAGAGTGAGAGGACCAGGGCAGTAAGGGTCAATGAGAAATGCTTGAGAGAAAGATGTTGCTGGACAGGAATTAAGGGTGTTGAGAGAATGCTTAGGTCCCCTCTAAAGTAAGGTCCCCTCTATCTTAGCTATGTTAGCTAATCATGACTAATGTAGAACTATCATTTATCTCTACATAAATAATATCTCTCAAGTACTTGTACTACCAAACTAAATATCACAATACCACACACATGCACAAATGGTGTTATAGATCATTGAACAAGTAGCCTTGGATAGAGTCTATTGCATAACCAGTGAACTAATCTACAAACCCTACCAGATATGTGTCTATCAGACCTGACCAAACCAGTACAACAAAAACTCCACCAGATCTATATCTATCAGACCTGACCATACAAGTACAGCAAAAACTCCACCAAACCTAAGAACGACAGACCAAGAACAAAGTCAAGAGTGACAAATTGGGAATAGTAGCCGAGGGAATGAGAAGGGCAGAAATAATCTAAAGCCTTATGCAAATATCCATTGGGGAGGGTCAGAACCCAACATAACGATAGACAAGTTGCTAAGAAAGAGCTACTGTCACTAAACCAAAGAACAACACTAGTGTCGGACTACGGAGAACTACCAAGTCTTTCACAAACAAGATAGCCTAAGCACAAGCTGTAACACCCATTTGTGCATGTGTGTGGTATTGTGATATTTAGCTTGGTATTACAAGTACTTGAGAGATATTATTTATATAGAGATAAAGGATGGTTCTACATTAGTCATGATTAGCTAACATTAGTCATAGCTAAGATAGAGGGGACCTTGCTTTAGAGGAAGTGAAAAAGACGAGCACCACTATTTTGGATTCTAGTGTGTTGACTTGATATTATTCCTAGGTGCTTGGCTTTGAGGAAAGAGTTGAGAACTCTTGGGCCCGCAAGCCTTTTTGTTTTGGATTCTTCTATAGTCCAAGGATAGCCCATGTGAAGGAATCTTTGACTTAGTGGCTGGATCAAGATAAGATCACATGCTTAGTGGAATATGCCCCTATAGATGGGTATTCCTTTATACTTTTTGACTTTACTTGACTTTTAGCCTAGTAACTTGAGTTACTCAGTAATTAGTAACTTTGGTGTGTAACTATTTCACAAGTATATAAGCAAGGGGTGAGGAGGTACTCATCATCCTTTCATTTGTAGCTATCTCTCTCTCATTGAGTTCTCTAGTGAGTAATGTCTTGAGTCTTGGAGTGTTAGCCTTGGATGAATATGATGGAGTTGGGGTTCTTTGCCTTCTTAGTCCATGGTGTGCTACCATAATAGCCATCAAAGGTTCATCCTGAGTGAGAGACAATCTGGCTCACATTTTTGGTTCCATTGTCAAGATCTCTCTAGAAGACAAGATAATGTTCCGCGTACAATTCTACATTAGACAAAAGGAGGCTATGAGAGCTCACTTGGAGAGAATTTTAGAGGAGGAGAGGGCTGAACTTATGTAGGAAAATTTGGACCCATTTTTATACCCTATAGTTCATTATGATACCTCTGAGTTGATCTTGTACATCTTGTGCACTTGAGTGGATTTGGAGAGATTGTGTGAGGTGGATTGTAGATTTTGGGGATTAAGATGATTCTGGGCAAAATCTCAAGTTTGAGATTTGGACTTGAAATTTCTACACATGATATCTTAGGTTATCCTTCAGTTAGCACACTTAAAATTATTGTGAGAACTGCTATGCGCACTAGGCCAGAATTTTTGACAGTTGATAGGGTAAACTGCTCTTGTAACTGCACGCTCTCTAGAAAATTGTACAAGGTCTGCCATTTTTGAAATTTTTGGTGGATTGAGATGAAACTTTGCAAGAAAACTCGGTGCATTGTATCCTACATGTTGACAAAAAAATTAGATAGAGATCATTCTTGAGCAGAGATTTATAAGTTTTGAAAGTGAGAGGGGTGGTTTTCAGACCAAATCTCAAATATATGTGCTGAATAGAAAGGTGCTTAGGCCAAATAGATCAATGGAAAGATCTGAAATTTTGCGGGGAGGGACACCCTGGATTTTTGATCACGTGTGGAAAATTTCAGAGGACTATGACATACCCGTTGCAAAATTTGACTTACATTGTGAGGAAGGGTCAATTCTGCACAATTTAGATTTCATGCATGAGGAGAGTGACAACAACAAAAAACATGTTTGAGTGTGTGGTTCATCTTGGGGACATGGAGGGTCACCAAGAGTGGAAGTTGAGGCTATGCAAGGTTCCCCAAGAGTTTGAGGTGATTATAGGGGTGGATTTGAGGAGAAGAGAGTTTAGAATAGAATTTGAAGAGAGTGTTGAGGGGATCCAAAAACCTACACCACTTGGAGGAAAGAGTGAGTCCAAGTGCTTTTTATGTGGAGAGAAGATACATAAGGCAAGTTCATGTCAATTGACTTTTGAGAGAAAGAGATTGAGAAAAAGGAGAGGCTTACTTGACTTGGGTTTGCATGTTAGACCTTCTTCACCAAGATTGAGAGGGAGTAGTTCTAAGACCAAGGAGTTGTGTGAGGTTTGTGGAGTGGAAGGACTTCCAAAAGAACATGAGTGTAGTGGAGTAAAATCTTTTTTGGAGACTTTGGTGAAGGATCTTAGAGAGAGTCTTAGTACAACTACAGAAATAATACCACCTTCATCAGCTAGTTCTCAAGATTAGTGATGGAGAGAATCTTTCAACTTATGGATAAACTATCCATGAGAGTTTGATAAATATGCACTCTAGGATTTGATGTTGCTATAGAAATCTTGGAGTAACTTGAATCTTTTGTGTTCCCTAGGGTGGATTATTCTCAGATGGTGTTAGTCATGTATATACTCTATTAGTTATAGAGTGAGAGAAAAGAAAAGAGAAAATGAAAAAAAGTTTGAGAGAAGAGAAAGATATCGAGGGATTAAGATGAGGAAACTTCCGGTTTTTTTTGGCAAGGATGGAGAAGATATGGAGGCCTTTGTGAGAGACTTCAAGAGAGCTTGCATAAGAAACAATGAGAGGAGGAGGAATGAATGGGCCTCATTATTACCAAATTTCTTTAAGGATGCAACACTTACATGGTATGAGTCAGAATACAAAAAGAGAGAGAGGAAAGATGAGGAAGAAGAGTCTTGGGAGAATTTTGACTTTAGCACTCATTGAGAACTTTCTTCCAGATAAGAGTTATGAGAGATTGATGAGTGAGGTAACCTTTCTCAAACAAGGAGATGGAGAGAAAGTGAGAAAGAGTGGAAAGGTTAGAGTCCAGATTTTGTATAGTGTTGAGGAAAGGTGAGTATGATATGGAGACTACTTTGATTGGCATAGGGGCCATGCTCACCAAGAATTTTGTGGGAGGATTGAGACCACAAAATAGAAGCAAGGTGAGATATGAGAAACCTTCTTCCAAGGTTGAAGCTATCAAGATCACAATTCGTATGGAGGAGAGTTTGGAAGGGGATGAGAGTGATTGGTGGTGAAGGAGGTTGTGCATCCTCCTCAAGGTTACAAATTTGTTGGAACTTCTAATACTTTGGTAGCAAGGGTTGCACCACAAGTAGTAGTTGCTCCAGTTCTTGCACCTCCACCAAAGGATCCACTTCAAACCATCATAGAACAACTTGCAGATCTCAAGATCAATGTGGTGCAACTATGGGAGAAGAGAGAGGTGGATCAGAATGTGGGGAGAGGCCTAGGAGTTATGGAAGTTATCCATATAGAGAAGGCCAACCAACCAATAATTTTAATGAGAGAAATTGATTTGGTTGTGGAGGAAGAGGTAACATCAAAAAGAATTGCCCAAATTCCACTTACCATTGAGGAAGGGGTTATGAAGGAGCCAATAGAGGGAAAGAAAGAGGTAGTGAAACCCAAGTGGATCCTAATCCAAAAAAAGGTAAGGAGATAACATCTATAGATGTGGTTGAAAGCAAGTATGAGAAGGGAGAGTGCTCAAATTCCAAGAGTCTTAATTTGGAGCTTTTGGTACAAGAGAAGAAGAAAACTTGTTTTGCAGAGGATGTGCACTCTTCTCAAGGATTTACTCCTATGCCTACTAGGAGCACTTGCACAAGCACTTCAACACCATCAACAACGAAGACTCCAAGGAAGGAGTTGGGGATTGAGGACTTCTTGATCTCAAAACAACAATGGAACTACAATGTCTTGGAGAATGTTGGTAGTCACAAGGCTAACATCATAGTAGGCCAATTGATTGCTTTGAATCCTAATTTGAGAAAGGAGCTTAGAGGTGGTTTGAGTTCTACAAGAAGCAAGAAGAAGAAGAAGACAAAAGCTCTAGTATCAATGGGGGTGGTGGATGCCAAGCCAACACCATGGGAGGCTTGTGAATATGCTTCCAAGATTGATGCGAGAGTGAATGGTCACAACATCAAGGATGCATTAGTTGATGGAGGATCAACAATGAATGTCATGTCAAAAAGGTTGATGAAGAAGTTGGGTATGATACCCTCAAGACCTTCAACATTTGTAGTGAGCATGGAAAATAAACAACAAGTTTGACCAATATGGGTGATGAATAAGGTGGTAGTTTTTGTTATGGGAGTTCAAAATCTCATGGTTTTTCAAGTCTTGAAGGATTCAAGTTATGACTTACTTCTTGGGAGGCCATGGTTGAGAGCAGCACGCACAACTGATCGATGACACAAAGGGTACTTGAGGATTGAGCCATCAAACCATAGTCATAGTTCTTGTGACTAACACCACCAACACTTCACATTCAAATACACTATCTTTTGATTATTGGGAATCAGATTCTAAAGAAGGAGTTTCATGCGTGGACACAAGCATGGAGGAGGAGACTTCCATGGAGGAGGATGAATCTGAATTGGATTTAGATGTGTATCCCTTGTGTGCTATGGATTCTGCACCTAAGCCAAAGGTTTTGAAGGACCCAGATTAATCACCATTGACACTTGAGGAGTTAGAGAGAAGGTTAGCTACCCTCAAGTATGGCCCAAATGTTACCAAGGAAGAGAAGGTGAGATATGAGGAGATTTTTTGCAAGTTCATTGATATGTTTTCTTTCAATTATAAGGATTTAAAGGAAGTCACCTTAGAGGAGCACAAGATAGAGGTGGAGTCACATGCACGACCAATCCGCCAAAAGCAACGTTGCATTAATCCACCACTATCTTTGATTGTGAAGGAGGAGATTGCTAAGCTCAAGGAGGCCAGATTTATCTTTGAGGTGGAGAATTCAGAATGGATCTCTCCAATTGTCATTGTGAAGAAAAAGAATGGCAAGCTTTGGGTATGGGTGGATTACAAGCAGCTCAATGCTATTACCAAGAAGGACTACTACCCATTGCCATTCATTGATGAGATCTTGGAGGAGGTTGAAGGTCATGAGAGGTACAGTTTTGGAGATGGTTATAGTGGATATAACCAAATCTAGATTGCACTAGAGCATCAACAACTCACCACATTCACCACACCTTGGTGAATTTATGCTTTCAAGGTCATTCCTCTTGGGCTTTGTAATGCTCTAGCCACATTCCAATGGTTCCTGAACAAGGTATTTGAACCTTTCATTGGGAAATTTGTGAGAGACTTCATTGATGACTTTTGTGTTTAAGGGAGCAAAGAGGAGCACTGTGAGCAGCTTATCAAGGTCTTGCAATGCTTGGATGAGGCAAATATCACTCAACCCAAATAAGTGCATTTTTCGATGTGAAGAAGGTCTACTTTTAGGGCACATCATCTCCAATAGAATAGCAATTGATCCTAAGAGGGTGAGAAAAATCTCAGACCTTCCATTCCCTTCAAGCTTGACAAATTTATACCAATTCTTGGGGATGGTTGGATACTATAGGACGTTCATCTTCTCATTTTCCAACAAGGCTTATGCATTGACCATCTACATGAAGAAGGGTGTAGATTACATGGTGATTTTGGAGGAAAAAGAGGCTCTCAAAGCTTTTGAGGAGCTCAACCAATCCCTTGTTGTAGCTCCAATTCTTGCTAAACCTGATTGGAGTAAGCCTTTCATCCTCTACACTGATGCTTCTAATGTAGCTATTAGATGCACTCTTAGTCAATTAGACCATGATGTGCATGATCATCCAATAGCTTATGCTAGTAGGCAGATGGTTTCAGCAAAAAAAACTACTTTGTCACGGAGAGAGAAGGGTTGGCAGTGATCTTTGGTCTCAAGAAATGTAGACACTACTTGATTGGAGGGAAAGCCACCATTGTCACAGATCATAAGACTTTGAAGTACATCTTCAACAAGCCTAATGTTGAAGGGAGACTAGCAAGGTGGATGAACTCTTGTCTGAGTATGACTACACCATTGAGGATAGGCCAAGAAAGAAATATTCAAATGCTGATTTGTTATCTAGAGCCTATGATCATGATGGAGATGAGCTAATGGATGATTCCTTCCCAAATGAGGAGCTCATGACCATCTTAGTCACTCAAGAGGTTCCAATGGTGTACAAGGAGATTGTGGATTTTGTGACAAGAGGTAACTATCCAAACGGGATGCATGCTTAGTGGTTGGGTCAAGATAAAATCACATGGTTAGTGGAATATGCCCATGTGGATGGATATTCCTTCATACTTTTTGACTTTACTTGACTTTTAGCCTAGTAACTTAAGTTACTCCAGTAATTAGTAACTTTGGTGCATAACTATTTCACAAGTATATAAACAAGGGGTGAGGAGGTACTCATCATCCTTTCATTTGCAACTATCTCTCTCTCATTGAGTTCTCTAGTGAGCAATGTGTTTGAGTCTTGGAGTGTTAGCCTTGGAGGAGTATGATGGAGTTGGGGTTCTTTGCCTTCTTAGTCCATGGTGTGCTACTATAATAGCCATCAGAGGTTCATCCTGAGTGAGAGACAGGCCGGCTCACAAGGCAGCCAGGTACCCGGTGCAATCTCAAGACCTGAGGATCTCTACAACACTGGCAAATATTCTTTTTGCAATAATCATGTAAGAAATTTTGTTCACACAAAGATATTGGTCAGAAATGTCCAAATACAAAGCAAAGTAACCAAATTAGTTCTTCTTGGGTTCTTCTTTAATCTCTTAGGTAGAAATCACACCCAGAAGAGAGCAACAAGCACTTACTTGCAGTCTTGTTACACAAAATGTCACACTTAATCACAAATCTTTCATATCTTTCCAAACAATCTTGATTGTGATGATTCAGTCTCTCCCAGAAATGGCACTTTATTGCAAAATGACTTTGCTACAGAACTATGTTCCACCTCACCACTGAAGGTACAACTTCCTTGTTCAAAATTCCTTCACATTAACACTACATTGCACTCACAATTGCAAAATACCACCAACACTACAATTCCTCTCAGGTCTGTCAAGGCATTGCTCTGATTGCACTTCACATAGGATCAAATGCACAAAATGAAGATCAAGGCTTTGGAATCAAACATCCAACAAGCAGATTGACTTGCACTTTAAACTTCTCCAGATAGTCATAAACACAAACACAATGTTGATACTTAGAGTCAAGCTCAAGCAATGAGCACTGCTTCACAACACTTTGCTTTATCTATTCTCAAGAAAATGAATATTGAACAACATAACACTACAAATACCTCCTTTAAATAAGCAAAGCACTTCAATAATTAACTAGCTTCCTAACAACTCTAACAACCTACAGATCCAAAATGACAATGCACCTCTTCAAATCTCAAAACTATTAGTACTCCAATCCAATGTCTACTTCTTCCTTGGCTTCCAAACCCAAAGTGACCTCACATACTACTCTATCCTCGGGTTTCACAACTACTAACTCTTCTACCAATTCTAACACCTCTTCACTCTAATCTACAATTCCCATCATGGGCAATCTACAAACATCTTCTCCTTGCAACCCACCTTTCTCTAATACCTCCAATGGCAACTCCAAAGATAGCTGTACTCCTATGTCTTCTACTTTGGGTTTTGCTATGACATCCTTCTAAAGTTTATCTATCTTTAACTTAACTAATCTAATATTGTCTTCCACTTCCAATATCTTCCTATCTACACGAGTTCTGAGATTAATCAGCAAGGCATTCAAGTCCTTATCTTTCACATTTCTTCTCCTCATCTCTTGCACCAACTATCTTAACTCATGCAATCTCATTTCTTCAATCCTTACAATGGCTTTTGTACTCAATATCACATTCATTTTCACTACTATCTCCTTCAACAGCTCAAGCCTCATTCTTCTCTCACATTCCCGATCTATATGTGAGTCTTCCCGATACATTGCTAGCTCTGCCTCAAATTTGGCCTTCACAATTTCCTTCTCCTTCTCTTTCTGCACTACCTTCTCTTCCAAATTATGAAGTAAAACCCCTCAATCTTTCTTCTTCTCTATACCTCACTATTAACTCTCTTTGCTAGAGCTGCTTCTTCACTTCTACACTCTACATCACTCTATCAAGCTCTTGCTCCTTCTCTGCTACTCTTGCCATAACATGGATGAATTCTAATTGTGAATCAGCAAATTGTTGTTTCAAGATTTCATACTCTGCTATCTGTCTTTTCTTGGGTAGGACATTCTGCTCTATTACTCTCTCTTTACTTCCCACTTCTCTCTTTAAGAACTCAATTACTTGATTTTGTACTACTGCATCTACTCATAGTACCTCCCTTTGCTCCTCTCCTTGGGTTATACTCTCCTTCAACTCCAAGTTCTCTTCTTCTAACCTTACCAACACCTGCAACACAGCCTTTACCTCCAGACACTCCAACTGCATCTTGTGACAACCCGGCAAATATCACTTTTGTGGTTATTGGGTAAGTAAAGTTTGTTCCTGTAGAGATACTATCCAGAATTGGTCAAATACAAAGTCAATAGTCACAATGGCAGTTCTTCTTGGTTTCTTCTTTAATCTCTCAAGTAGAAACTACACCCAGAAGAGAGTAAAAAGCTCACAATCTTGACAACTTGTCATGATTACACACACAAAATCACATCATAGCAAATTCTGTCCAAACAACTCTTGATTGTTATGATTCAGATTCTCCCGAAGATGGCACTTCACTACAAAGATGATTTTGCCTCAGAATTGTGTTCCACTCCTCCACTGAAGGCACAACTTCCTCGATCAAAATTGCTTCACATCAACTTCATGCTGCACTCACAAATGCAGAATACTACCAACACTACAATTCCTCTCAGACCTGTCAAGGCATTGCTCTGATGCACTTCACTCAAGATCAAACACACAGAATGAAGCAGATTCCAACATCCACAAACACACTGACATGCTCTTTAGAATTCTCCACACACTCACAAACACAAACATGAAATTGATAACCGGAATTAAACTTAAGCGACGAGTACTGGGAACAACACTTCACTTTATCTATCTTCAGAAATTTGAATACTGAATAACATCATACTGTGAATGCTCCACTTAAATACTGAAGCAAATGGCAGACTCGCCTACCTAGGCACCGCTTCCTAACATCCTTTCCTACCTGCAGATCCTAAGGGACAGTCTATCTCTTCATATCTGCCTCTTCCTATCTCAAAATTGACTTTTATCCCGATCCAATGTCTACCTCATCATCGGCTTCCAAACCCGATGATCTTCTTACTATTTCTCCTTCTTCGAGTATATCTACATCTACCAAATCCCTCACTGTTTCTGCTACTTCTTTACTAGAAAGTACAATTGCACTAAGGAGTGACTTATCTAACTCATTATCTCCTGACCCACTGTTCTCTAATGTGTCAATCATCAAGTCCGATGACACTTGTACTCCTACTTCTGCAACATCGTGTCTCTTCTCCATTGTCACACTATTCTGAATCTTCTTTAATTCCGAATTGACTAATTCCAGTCTAAGACTAACATTGTTCTCTACATCTAACATTTTCCTATCTACACGCTCTCTCAATCGAATCAGCAACATGTTCATATCCACATCTTTGGCTTTTCTCTTCCAAGTTTCTTGCACAAGTAACTTCAACTCATGTAGGCGAGCTTCTTCCAATCTCCCTTCAGCCTCCATGCTTAAGATTGCTCTCAACTTCCCGGCAACTTCTCCTATTGATTCTGACTCATATCCTCAAGAGCGCTCTACCTTCAGTTCTTCACGATACATCTTCAGCTCGTCTTTGTACTCCGCAGCAAGCATCTTCTTCTCCTCTACATACTATGTACTCTGTAACTCAACACTTCTGACTAGCTCTCGTAATTGTTGTTCTTCTTCTTGCCTGGCTGCTAACTCTCTCTGCCATGCTTGATCCTTTGCTGCTGCACTCTTCTTCAAGCTATCCAACTCCTGCTCCATTACGATGTCTATCGCCTTCAAATGAACATTCTTGATGCGTACATCATTGACTTCTTCCTTCATCTTATTGAGCCACATTGTTTGTTCCTTGAATTCTCCGGCTCGCCTTTGCAGTTCCTTCTCCTTTTCTGCGCAGCTCCCTTGTAGCATGGTCAACATTTTCTTCATCAAGCTTTCCTCCCTCCAAAGTTCTTCCACTTCCTCACTTCTTTGGACTTGTTGCTCCTGCAGCTCCTTCACTTTACTTACCAGATACTTCACCATTTGCAATTTGTCCATCCCCTTCCTGCGATCTTGGGGAATTACTCTTTGATGCTTCTTCAATAATTTCAGCAGTGGTGTTACTACCTTTGTCAGATAGGATATCCCACCAAAGTGCTCTTCCTCGTCTTTGCCATCTTCGTCTGGAGTCTTCTCCTCCGTCATCGGCTCCTTCATCCAAAGTCGCAATCTTCATATCTTCATCGTGTCAGCACTTTCTTCATCTTGGCCTGTTGAACTCGGCCCCACGGGATTCTCTGCTTCCTCTTCTGCGCTTGACTTGTTTACTACCATTGTCTGACAAGCTTCACTTATTGCTGCCAATTGCTGGACCTCTGGCTCCCCATCGCTATCACTCCCCGACTCCTCACTTTTCAATGTGAGCTCCCCTTCTTTCGATTCCTCTTCTTGCAACTTAGTCTCTTCCCCAGACTCCAATCCCGATGATGCCTCTTTTATGATCTTTTCCATTTGCAACCTCAGCCGCCGAGTCTTCCTTTGCATGGGAGGCAACCTTGCTTCTTTGGGTTTGCCCCGTTTCTTTGTCTTTGGACTGGTAATTTCTTTGACTTTCCACTATCCCGTCCTCGCAAAGTATTTGTCATTTTCTCGAAGATGCATCATATACTGGAGCTCCTCCTTGTCTGCTTCCCGTCGCAAATCGGGATGCATGTGAGACACCATACGATGATGCTCTTCTTTGGATAGTAAGTTCAGCCCGAAGTAGAAGTGGGCTGCAAACGGTGCAAAATAATGTGGTGGCAAGCCCGTTCTCCAATTCACCACCATCTGCCTCGTTCGGTGATGAAAGCACTGCGCCCAATTCACTAGAGCTCCTGCAAACATCTGATGGAAGAAGACAGCCTGCTGCATGTTCACGTAGGTAGTTTGTTCTGGCTTAAACATGGCCATCATCACCCCCACAATACTTCTTTGGATTGGGTCCCGATAGGACTCCACCTTTTAGCCATTCGTGGTTCTCGGAGCAAAGAATGAATTGCGGATTTCTGCTATCTCCTCTGCAGCATCACACTTCCGATAGAAGGTGATCCTTGTTGGTTCTCCTGCTTCTCTTCCCAATACCAACTTCCAATCCGACTCAATCCATTGAGCCGGATTGCCTCTCTTCCCTTCCACCTCAGGACCCTCCTCACAATTACTGGCAGCGATCTCTGCCATCACTCTCGGGAAATTGAAATTCCAGTTCCATGCTAAAAAGGTAGTACAAAGTCTAATCAAGACTTTGATTCTTGCCACTACATCTACCCTTTGAATTGCAAAACCTCTCACCGCCAGCGCGTTGGCCACCTTCTTCACCATGATCTGTTCTCTCATTCTACAATGTTGGAAAATAAGACCCTCTCTTGGACGAGACACTCTAACTCCCTCAGGGTTTCGGAAAATCTCACTCTCGATGGGCTTCCGGACATGCATTACTGCAGGACAACTACTCAAGGGAATTGGAAATTTACTTAGAGTATTCAACTTTCCCCTGCGCAGTTGCAATTTTATATTGCCCCGCATCGCAGTCATTCTTCAGTCAATTTCGTCTGCAAATTCCTCTCTTCTGTGTGCACTCCTGGTCATTGTCAAGACATGCTTCTTCTGCCCCCACCGTTTCTTGAAATGTACTTTCTTGCCATGTATAGAGGTTGGTAAACGGTCTTCGTCTTTCCTGCGTCTTCCAACCCAAAGATGGTGATCTTTGGACTTTTTCTGGCGTACTCCTCTTCCGAGTACCTCCATCATCGGATCCGATGTCATCTTCTTCGGATTTCTTCCGAAGTTTCTTCCGTCCATTCCTTATTCGCAATTTGACTTTCAGTGCTTACTTTGTCTCTTAAACACTACTAACCATAGAAAAAATAAAATTGTGGGTACCACATATCTCTTTCTTCTTCTCCTCTAACTTTATTAGCAACAAGCATACAATCTCTCATAGATACTCCACTACTCCGCTTTGATTCACTTTTGCTTGTGAGCTTTTCTCCTTCTTTGCTTCTTCTTCCCCTAACACTCTTCTCCTCAGCTAAAGTCACCTTATTGGAATAGATTGCTTGCTCTTTGAACTTCTATTTTCCATTTCTCTTCCTTGCCTTGGCCCCGCCTCATATGTCGCTTTCTTTCTAGAGTAGACACCTCTTGTGACAACCTAGTAAATATCACTTTTGCGGTAAATAGGTGAGTAACGTTTGTTCCCATAGAGATACTAATCAGAATTGGTCAATAAAAGTCAAATAGTAACAAGTAGTTCTTCTTAGTTTTTTCTTTAATCTCTCAGGTAGAAACAACACCTAGAAGAGAGAGTAACAAGCACTGATTTGTAGTCTCATCACAACAATTTATCACCCATAATCACAACTCCATTGAATCTTTCCAAACAATCTTGATTGTGATGATTTAGTCTCTCTTGAAAATGACACTTCATTGCAAAACAACTTCACCTTAGAATTGTGTTCCACCCCTCCACTGAAGGCACAACTTCCTCATCAAAATTGCTTCACATCAACACTGTGCTATACTCACAAATACAAAATACTACCAACACTACAATTCCTCTCAGATCTATCAAGGCATTGCTCCAATTGCACTTCACTCAAGATCAAACACACAGAATGAAAATCAAGGTTGCAGAATCCAATATCCAACAACACACTAACTTGCACTTCAGAATTCTCCAAACACTCACAAACACACACGCAACATTGATACTGGAATTAAGCTCAAGTGACAAGCACTAAAGTCAACACTTTGCTTTATCTATTCTCAAAATTACAAGCATTGAACAACATAACACTACAAATGCCTCCTTTAAATAGTGAAGCAATCAATAGTTGCTAACAACTATACCGTTCTACAACAACTTTTCCTACTTGCAGATCTGAAATGACAAGGCACCTCTTCATATCTCAATCTGTTTCTACTCCAATCCAATGTCAACTTCAACTTCGGCTTCCAAACCCAATGTTCCTTCAAGAATTTCCCCATCTTTGGGTCTACTCAATTCTTCTCCTAACTCTTCTATTTCTACAATGTCTTCACTACAAACTACAATTGCACTAGTGGGTACCTTATCTAATTCTTTTTCTTCCACCTCACTCTTCTCTAATATCTTAGAGGACAACTCTGAAGACACATGCACTCCTACCTCTACTACTTTGGGTCTTTTAACTTTGTGTACTTCACTACAAAGTTTATCTCACTTGGTCCTGTAATACCCATTTGTGCATGTGTGTGGTATTGTGATATTTAGCTTGGTATTACAAGTACTTAAGAGATATTATTTATATAGAGATAAAGGATGGTTCTATATTAGTCATGGTTAGCTAAAGTTAGTCATAGCTAAGATAGAGGGGACCTTACTTTAGAGGAAGTAGAAAAGATGAGCACCACTATTTTGGATTTTAGTGTGTTGACTTGGTATTAATCCTAGGTGTTTGGCTTTGAGGAAAGAGTTGAGAACTCTTGGGCCCGCAAGCCTTTTTGTTTTGGATTCTTCTTTAGTCCAAGGATAGCCCATGTGAAGGAATCCTTGACTTAGTGGTTGGGTCAAGATAAGACCAAATGCTTAGGGGAATATGCCCATGTGAATGGATATTCCGTTCTACTTTTTGACTTTACTTGAATTTTAGTCTAGTAACTTGAGTTACTACGGTAATTAGTAATTTTGGTACGTTACTATTTCACATGTATATAAACAAGGGGTGAGGAAGTACTCATCATCCTTTCATTTGCAACTATCTCTCTCTCATTGAGTTCTCTAGTGAGCAATGTCTTGAGTCTTGGAGTGTTAGCCTTGGAGGAGTATGATGGAGTTGGGGTTCCTTGCCTTCTTAGTCCATGGTGCGCTACCATAATAGCCATCAGAGGTTCATCTTGAGTGAGAGACAGGCCGGCTCACAGTCCTAACAAGATCCAATTTGAGACACACATTGTCTCCTACTTCTAACATTTTTCTATCTACTTGTTCTTGCAAATGAATTAATAACTTGTTCAACTCCGTGTCCTTTGCCTTTCTCATACGTGTCTCCTGCACCAACAATTTCAACTTTTGCAATCTGGCTTCTTCCAATTTACCTGCAACCTCCGTGCTCAACATTGCCTTGATCTCATCTACCACCCCGGCTATGTCATTGGCCCCTTGTACAATCTCAAGCTTCTCCTTCTTCCTTTTTTCCTCCAACTCATTGTGATACATTTGGAGCTCGTCCTCAAATTCAGCCTTCATCACCTCCTTCTCCTATCAATTCACATTAATTTGCTCGTTTGCCACCATCAACAATCCTTGCAATTGATCTTCTTCTCTACCACACTTGGCTAACTCCTTCTGCTAGGCTTGATCTTTCTCAACGGCCTTCTTATTGAGACTCTCCAACTCCTGCTCCATTACTGCTTCACTCACCTTTGAGTGTATTAACTCTACTTGCACATCAACAATTTCTCCCTTTAGCACTATGACCAATGCTGTCATCTCCTTTGCCTCCTTGCAACACTTCACCAAAACCTCTCTCATTACTTCAAAGTGCTTACTCCAAAGAATCCTCCACCCAAAGTTCTTTGGCTTCCATCTCTACTCTTGTTAGCTTGCTTCTCAACAACAAGGTTTCCACACTACACTTCTCTACTGCTGCCAACTCATCGTGCACATGGAGGTTAGCATTCACCATCTCTACTTTCTTCTACTATAGGAATGCAAACAGCGGACACATGACCTTTGACAGATACTCCACTCCATCGTACTTCTTGTCATTGGCTTGGCCTTTGTCTTCCTCTTCAAACAACACTCCTTCTTGTGCCTTACCTCAAAGTCACAATCTTCATACTTTCAAGGTTTCTCCATCCGAGCTCTCCTCCTCTAGCGTGGTGACTTTACCATGCCCAACCTCAGCTGCATGCACATTGTTCTTCCCCTTGGCAGTCTGTGGATGTGCTAAGACTCCTTCTTCCTCCTTCTTCTCACATCCCCGTTTGATTGTAAAGACTTCTGGACTCCGCTTCCTTGTATCCACCATCTGTCTTCGAGTTTGCTGAACCTCCACCTTGCCTTCACTGCCACTACTTGATTCTTCACTTTTTAGGGTGAATTCTTCTGCTCCTCTTGACGCTTCTCCCTTTGACTTGGTTTCTCCTTTAGACTGCTCTTTGTCTTCCAGAGTTGATTCCTTCATTTTCACCACCACTGCCTTCGGGTTAAGCTTCTGCACTTTCTGCGGCTAAACTATTGCAAGGCAACTTTTAGGCTTAGTTCTCTTTCCTGCCCTTGGGATGTCAATTGCTACGATTCTCTCCTTCCCACTTTTCTTGTAGTACTCATCCCCATCTTTCACTCTCTCCATATAATATTGTTCATCCACATCCGTCTCTTTTTGTAGATTTGGATGAAAGTGCAATCACATTTGGTTTCTTCCTCCAAATTCAGTAAGTTCAGCCCAAAATAAAAATGAGCTGCAAAGGGCACAAAGTAATGCGGTGGCATATCCATTCTCCAACCCAAAATCATCTGCCCTACTTGCTGATGTAGACATTTTGCCCAATCTACTGCTTCTCTTGCAAACATTTGGTGAAAGAACACCGCCTGTTGCATTGTAACATAGGTGATTCATTTGGGGTTGAACATTGCCATTATTGCGCTTACCATCCCACTTGGCTCAGGGTCTCTATAATTATCCACCTTATACCCATTCTTGGTGCGAGGTCGATTGAATGAGTTCCTCACCTTGGCAGTCTCTTCTGAAGCATCACACTTTTGATAGAAGATGGTAACTCCTACCTCTCCTACTTCTCTCCCCATGACTATTCTCCAATCCAACTCAGTCCATTGAGACAGATTTCTTCTCTTCCCCTTGTGCTTTGGGCCTTCCTTGCAATTACTTGCTATAATTTTTACCATGAAACCTGGAAAACTGAAGTTCCAATTCCAAGCCATGAACATGATACGAAGCCTCACTAAGACCTCGATCTACACCATGACATCTAATCTATGCATTGCAAGTCCCCTCAATGCACTTTGCTTACTCACTTATGGGGCCATTGTGTGTTTCCTCACCCTCTTCTTATGGAAGATCGTTCCCAAGATCCTAACCCACTTGTCTTCTTGTGGATTTGCAATTTGCATTACTTCAGGTCTACTCTAAATAGGGATAGGATAGCATCTGGACATTGTGCTGCTTCCTTGCAAAAATCTTGATTTTATAGTCCTATGCTGATTGGTCATTCTTCAGTTGTTTCTCCACTCCAGTCACCTGTTTTGTGAGGTTGTTTCATGTCACTATCAAGAACTTCTTGATGTTGAGATCGTCACTTTCTTCTTGTGTTCTTTCTTGATTGGCCAACTCCAAAGAAGTTTGTTATAGGTTCTTTGGATCATGCTACATTGCCCAATACAAAGTCCTCTTCTTTGTCTTTCTCTCTTGTTCATCCCGTGTCCTTTGGTCTTGACTAGAGGTCGACTTTGGGTTTGGCCCAAACACACGCTGTCAAGGAATTTTTTTGGCCTTGAGAGTGCACCGGGCACCTGGGTGCTTGTGCTTAGATTGTCTTTATTGTAGTTGATTTAGAGTTCTTGTAGATTGACATTCTCTTCATATTCTTGGTGTGTTGGAAATCTCAGCTCTGTAAGAATTTAGGGATTTCTTTGCTTCTTGAGGTCGGGTTTCTCCACGGTTTGTGTGTGTCCTTGGCCTTCATAGAACTGTCTAGCTCACTCGGTTTTAGCTATGGTTTTGGACCCAATTTTTTCCTAGAAAAGGCTGAGAATTTATGAACAATAAATAGTATTCTATTCAGCTCAACCCGGGCCCCAGACTACTCAGTCAAACCATTCATATAGACGGACTGAGAGCTCCTAAAATGGAGCTTCCTCGATGCTAGTCACAGATCAAACACACCATCATCTCAGGATTTGTCATTCATAAAATCTTCAACTGCAAGGTTCACAAGTTAGACAACCCAGCCAATTCCAGTTCATACAGTGTCAGCACTAACTTATGACAGAAATTCACTTCAGCTGGCACTTCCCACACACACTCTGTCCGATAACAGTAAAAGCAACTCACCCTCTGGACCTCTTCCTTCACCTGCCAGCCGCACTCCCATCAATGCTTCCTTGCAAAGGTTTCTGTTATCAGCCAAAGATCCTTCATGAAACGTCCTCAGCTCTCCCTTTAGAAACTTCTATCAGCAACTCAATGCACAACTATCTTTGATCTCCGTTCTCAAAGTCCTATGCCAGCATTAACTCCGTCATTCATGTCACATGTCAGCTTTCCCTTGAAAGTTCTCCCTACACCCACACCCATCAGCTCTTCAATTTTGAAATTTCTCTCCCTGGTCATGTCACTGCCCAATGGCCTCTCAAGGCATCTCTCTCTCCTTCCTCTATCTTGTCGCAGACCAGCCCAACAAATGCTTGAAACTTCCCTCTCCTTCAATCTCCTTGCCAATTCGTGAAACTCCACACTCAGCCCTACTGCTCTTCTCTACTGCTCTTCTCAAAACTTCTACTGTCCAAACATCAACTCCTAGGAAACATTTTCCCTACAAAACCCTTTTATCCTTCCCAAAACCCTCTCTCAGCCCTTCTAGTCCTGCAAAAATTTCTTTTCTGTCCAGCCTCTCTCTTCTGCAAAGTCCTTCATTCTCTTGCGAAGAAAACCACTTTCTGCCTTGCACTCTCAAGCCCTTTGCTTTCCTGCAAAAATTTCTCTCCTCTACCCTGCACACCTTCACGGCATACTCCCTGCCATTTTATCATCTGGCCACTGTCTTGCACAATAGCACTTTCAAAAGTTTTCCCTCTCCTCTTGTCACAGACCAAGGCCAAGCAACCTTCAAAAATCTCTCTTCAATAGGTCACTCCTGTCTAGACCAAGCCCTTGAAACTCTCTCTCCTTCACTCTGTGCAATCTCTCATTCACTCTGTCCAGTCTCTCATGCACTCTGTCCTGTCTCTCATTCACTCTGTCCAGTCTCTCCTTTGTGAGAATTCTCCATTGCCACATTTTCAACAGCACATCCTCTACATTCAAAATTCATTCCATGTCCATCTCTTCACAACAAACATTCTCCATTCAAAATTTGCTCTCCTATCAACACTCTCACAACAAACATCCTTCCACATTCAAAATTCATTCCCTATCCAGCCAGAGCAACCCTAACTCGAATTTACCCATGTCATTGGCTACTACTCAGGGAAGCCAACCTTCAAAATCTCTCCTATCCAATGCAAGGCAAAGTCAGACTCTCAAATTCCCTCTCCTGCTCTTGCCCTAGTCCAATCCTTCCTGCAAATTTCAACTCCTTCTCTTCTCCACTGTTCCAGATCAATGACCAAGCAAAACTCCAAATCTCCTGCTCCTGTCATAGCCAAACCCTCAATTTTCTTTCCTTCTTTCTCCTCCCCTCTGTTCTGATCAATGCTGTCACGCCATTTGTAGTTCCGCATCTAGATGCTTGGACACTGGAGTTCCAGTGATGGTAGTTAGAGTTATTCTAGCTGTTTCTCAGGGACTACTTTCCGACGGTTAGATTTTGTGTTTGGAGTACTGACTTCCCGGTGGGGTCCACCGTCACTTTGCACCGTTTGCACCGTCGAGTGTGCCGTCAGCGGGACCGTTAGGGTTTTAGGGCTAGCTCGAGTCCAGGGGGTATAGTTTCGAAGTGAGCTCCAGAGAGCTCACTTCTCTGATGTTGAGCCTTCGAGTTCCTGGCTATGGTGGACAGAGGCCGGCGAGCGTCACCTGGATTCTCTATGCTTGAGTGGGTGTGGCTTGACTGTAATCAATGCCCAGTTGTTGGCAGTTTATAGAGTGACAGATCAAGTACTGATCTGAGTTGAGTTGAGTTGAAAGTGTTAAGCAATCTGATTACATCAGAGAAGAGAAGTCAGGGGGAAATCGGGTGCAGGAACGTTGAGTGTTGGTGGTATCTCCAAGCTCGGTGGATCGTGGTAGCTCGATTCAGGTTCTATGTTTCCCTAGTGTGCAGAAGCTCGTGTAGTTGATGCAAATTTGGTAGTTAGGCGGACGGTGTGCGAAAGCGCTGGCTAAATTTCGAGCAAAGAAGGAGCAATTTTTGAGCAGTGTTGTGATTTTGAGCTCAGGAGGTGAAGGCAGGACCAATTTGCTGCGAGTTGGGCTCAGAAAGTGAAATTGAAGGTGGAGTTGGAAAGCTCTTCTCATGAAATTGTGATTTGGAAAAACCCGTTTTGTCAATTTGGCTCGAGTGGAAAGTTAGCGGGGGATTTGGCGGACATCCATCTTTAGGGTTTATGTCAGATTTTACGTCAGATTTACATCAGTTTTTGGGCCAGAATTGGAGGAGTTTCGCTATTTGGCCAGATTTGGAGAAGTTTTGCTAGTTTGGAGGAGTTTCGCAGATTTGGAGAAGTTTTGCCAATTTTGGAGGAGGTTCGAAGTGGCAACAAGAAAGGCCTCATTTCGGCGTTTAGAGGCTTCGAGGCATAGGGCTGTGGGCTATGAGAGGCTACGAAGGCCCATAAGGGCCAGCAAGCCAGCTTGCTGGCGTGAGGCTAGCTAGTTTAGTGTAGATCTTGGTCATTGGTTGGCAAAATCTGCCTTTCTTGCTAGATTGTGCGCAACAGGGTTTGACCCCTAGATCTCTTGTTCCTAGACTGGTGCCCTAGCCAACTGGTCCACCCTCACTTGTTGTCATAGTGACTATGCCACTGTTATCTATACACATGTAGCTTTGGCTAGGAGAGGCAATTTGATCCCATTCTTGGTGATCCTGGTAGCTTAGGACTTAGATACGAACTACTCTTATGTCAAATGCCAAATGGTGGCAGAGTCAGTCCCGTGTGGTGTTATGAGATGGAGGGTTTTTGTTTAGATTTCTTGTGATTGGATCCCCTCCATTCTCTACTTCCTGTTTGTGCACCACGTTTGTGTGAGGTGCCTTGACTTTTGAGCGTTGGTGCTCTGGTGTGCTCTCAGTGGTGAGGCTGGAGTGATGACCAGTCAGACTACCTTTGTTTCTCTCCGGTGAGGCAGGAAGTGATGACCTGCAGACCGTGAGAGTGCGTGTTATGATGGCAGGTTACAGGTTGCCCTTCCCCTAGTGTAGTTATCTCGGTTAGAGTTACATTAGTGGGTGGTGTCTAGTTGGTGTTGGCACTTGGTGGGGCACTTGCAGTTGCAACTTGCGGTTGCAGTTGGTGGTTTGGGTTTGCTGTTGCAGTTACGTGGTCACGACGGAGTTCTTTGGAGATTCTAGAGGAGTTAGCCCTGCAGTACGCAGTGGGTTTACTTGGAGTGGTACTCGGTATCAGCCTGTATCTCAGGTCCCAGTGAGGGAGGAGATTGACTTTGAGTTGGAGTTCGACACAGGAGCTGATTCAGTTGAGAGTGCACTTGGTGTGTCCGCACTGTTGTTGTGGGACATGGACGAGATTTATGGGACCTCCAAAGGCCCTAGGCGTTACTCTAGTACAGTGGGTACCATTGAGTTGGATGACTTCATCCAGGAGTTCGATAGTTGGTGTGATCTGCAACAGATGCGGAACCCGACTTTGTTCACACCCTTCATGGCATGGAAGGGGTTGTTTCAGCACTTGGAGGGTCCACCGATGGACGACTACCATGAGTTCAGGAGAGCTCATTTGGAGGAGATTGAGTTATGGAGACAATATTGGTCTCCACACTATGTCTCCATCACTTTAGGTTTGGTGGCCAGGAGTAGGTCGGCTGTACCTACGAGTTCTAGCTCGAGTAGTGTTGGTGGAGCTAGTGGAGGTGCACTAGCTGGAGATAGTGCTACTACGAGTGGAGGTACCGCTGCAGGAGGTGGTGTGGTACCGAGGTTTAACCCCATGGTTGAGTTCTTCCTATGTTTGAGGCAGAACTACCAGGGAGTGTGGACTGACAAGCTAAGGAGCTTGCAGGAGTTCCAGCGGAAGGCTGGAGAGAGCCTACGCGAGGCATATACTCGCATGAGGCGGCTGATTAGTTTCACTCAGGGAGTTACTGAGGCCCAGGCAGTCCAGTTTTGGTATGGGATATTGGACAGGGAGTTGCGACGTAGAGTTCGTGATGCTACGTTGTTGCAGGCTACTTCGCCCACTTTGGCAGTAGTCTTTGGTTTGGCTGAGCGTATTGAGCTCAACATGGTGGAGGAGAGAGTGGTGACAGTTGGATTTGGTAGAGAGACCTCATCCACGGTTGTGACTTCTTCTAGAGTGCAGCAGAGTGCACCACGCCCAGTTGGTTTTCAAGGACAGGGTGGACAGCCCAGATCCTATGGAGCCAGTGGAGGGCCTAGTGGAGTTAGACCCTTACCCTCATTTTCGGGTCAGCAGCAGCCAGTGAGTGGTGGTGTTGCTTGTTGGACTTGTGGTGGACCTCACCATAGGAGAGAGTGTACCCAGGGCAGTGGACCTAATACCTCTGGTGCATCACAGCCAGCACAGAGGCAGTGTGAGCATTGCCACAGATTTGGTCACACTAGTGACCGGTGTTTTGACCTACACCCGGAGTTACGGAGTGGTAGGGCTGCTATGGCAGGTAGTAGAGGAGCTCCAGTTCATGGAGGACGAGGTGGTAGAGGTGGTGGTAGAGGATCTACACCTAGTAGGGGTGCAGTACTTGCCCTTACTTCTGACATAGCTATGGCTACTCGGATTGAGCAGTTGGAGCAGAGATTGGCTAGTATGGCTATTGCTCATAGGAGATCAGATTCAGGTGCTGAGGCTTCCACCTCATATGCTGGTGATAGAGATGCTTTGGACTTCATGTGCGGAGCAGCACAGGTGGATGCATCTGCAGCAGTGACTAGGAGTGCAGTACGTGCTCCAGAGCCTAGAGGAGCATCAGTGGAGTTGGACCCATAGAGAGGAGAGGTTGGGAGACAGGTCAGACTTCCCCAGTCTTTCACGCTATCTGAGGCATTGCAGACGACATCCATGGTTCCTAGACGTCCCAGTGCAGGTGTGGTAGGTGGTGATGGAGTACCTGCTAGTCAGCCACCTGCTACTACACAGACTGAGTCTAGCATGATGTTGGGGACGGCTCAGCTGATTATGCGGCATCCTTTATTTTCAGCAAGTGACATGTTTACATTGGGAGTTGACCCAGCCCCAGTGTTCCGGTTGGCTCCCACGTTGTGTGAGAGTAGGGATGGTGCAGTTCCTACTACTAGTGCAGAGGTGGTTGGTAGTGGAGCTGACTTGGTTGAGGAGCATGGGATCCGTTCAGCGACCAGTGGTTTATGGCAGGCAGCAACGGCTAGATTGGAGGAGTTGCCAGCTAGACCGGCCTTTGAGAGAGCGCGGTTTACACCTGGTGTTGTCCTATTGGATAACCAGAGGGGGATCTTTCGTTTGGTGGGACCTTCAGGGAAGGTCTATACACCACAGAGAGTCTTGTTAGACTCTGGTGCGCAGCCCCTTATGTTGGGGAAGGCTGCAGTTGTTGGTCTGGAGTTACGGAAGACCGATGTGGAGAGGTGTCCATTTCAGATCCAGACATCTCTTGGTGGTGGTTCGACACAGTACATCACACGTGGAGAGCTTGTTGTCCAGGTTCAGCCTGGTCATCCGACTGATAGCTCGGTGGTGAGAGCTCAGGCTATTGCGACGATAGCTGAGTCCTATGATGTGCTAGTTGGGGAGCAGTGTTATACCCTATGGGTTTCAGTATTGACTATTGGGAGGAGACAGCCTCTTATAGACCTGGTTGGCAGTTTGGTGAGGGACGGGTATGTCGCCTACCAGTACGCTTTAGTAGTGGCAGTCTTGGCTCACTACAGTCCGGGACCATGGCAGCATCAGTTTTGGCTTTCAGCGGTGCAGTTACTTGGCCTGGTGACTTGTTGGAGGGGAACGCCCATGCAGAGGATACTCCAGTACCATAGGAGATCACTCGGCTATGGAGTACGAGTGGGATTGTTCCATCCACCTTGGATGTTCCATTGTGGAGTTCAGAGGAGGCATTGCAGCAGCATGCAGATCAGTTGGTGCAGCAGGCTTGGAGTGGAGCCTTCGTACCATCAGGGGATGAGTGTGAGGATGAGCCTCCAGAGGCGATTGCTTTGACACCTCTGGATACCACACTCATTGCTTGGCAGTACCCAGTAGAGGGGATATGCCTATTGGAGTTGTTTGGTGGGATCAGCACCGGACTAGCTGCGGTGTTACAGGCGGGTATCCGAGTACAGAGGTACTTGTATGTAGAGAGAGATGAGACTGCTAGGCAAGTCTCTCTACATCATGTGGCACACTTGGCCTATCGGTATCCGGAGTTATTACCGATGTCAGCAGTCAGAGGTTACCAGAAGGCCTTACCAGGAGACATTTCCTTACTGGGGGCGCATGACCTAGAGAGACATAGGCCTGTTCACTTGGTGATTTCTGGATGGCCATGTCAGGGACATACACGTGCGGGCTGCGGTTTAGGTCTTCAGGATCCTCGTTCTGGTGTGTTTTGGGAGATGTTACGGATATTACGACATCTCCAGGTTCATCAGTCTGTTTCTCCAGCTTACCTTTTGGAGAACGTTCCATTGATGGGTGATTCTTGCACTAGAGTGGTGGCGAGTACACATCAGGTCCATTCATGGATGGGACCTGCTGTATTGTTAGATGCAGCCAGAGTGGGATCACGGGCTCATCGTCTTCATCTTTGGTGGACAAACCTCTTACCCAGAGAGGTTCTACAGTGTGCTTATGATGGGATTCAGCGACTGGACCACATTCTTGTTGATGATATCTTGGATGTTGGGCATCAGTCTCAGACAGTGGTAGTGGCTGATAGGTCACCCATGGCAGTGGTGAACCTAGTTGGACAGCCTAGAGCTGCATTTCCCACACTCATGAGTTTCCCAGGCTCTCATGCTTTTCGAGAGGGAGGACCTGGACTTGTTTGGGACTCACAGTTACAGCAGTTGGTGGAGCCCAATGCTGATGAGAGAGAGCGGGCGATGGGTTTTCGCACCGGTATTACCGCTGTTCCAGCAGTGTCAGAGGCATCCAGGCGTCAGGTGTTAGGTCAGGCTATGGACCTGAACTGTTTGACCTGGATTGTGAGCCTTGGTTTGGCAGAGCAGCGTAGGATGCGCTTGATAGGCATCACCACTCGGACACTTGTGAGCCCTGTGCCTATCGAGACGATTCAGGCACATGTTGGGGGCGATGGACCGAGTGGACATGGTATTCTTGGGACACATCCAGTAGCTACTAGGGAGAGTGGTCTACTTGGAGTCCATCCAGGTGAGCGTGGGCTACTTGGATTACACCCTTGGTCCACATGGGATGCAGCCAGAGGACGTGTGGAGCTTGAAGCCAGAGTGGAGGGAGTTTTTCACACAGAGGTTAGGACCTCTAGTGGTCGGGAGCATGACACTATTGCTCCCAAGGGCCCAGTGTAGCAGCCAATCAATACGTCTTCCACTCCTACTACAGTTACAGAGGATACTTGGGAGCCAGATCTTGGACCCAAGCTTACTGGAGAGGAAAGACGGAGGGTTTGGAGGTTCTTGAGGAGTCACACGAGTTGTTTTGCCTTCAGTATGAAGGATTTGGGTGCTCTGAAGGGACCTGGTATACGGATTGAGCTGACTAGCGACACACCAGTTTTCCGACGTCCTTATTGATATAGTGATATGGAGAGGACATTGATTCAGAGCCGGAGTAGTGACCTTTTTGAGGCTGGTTTGGTGGAGATTTCACATGGAGAGTATGCATCAGCGATAGTGATGCCAGCCAAGAAGGATATGCATGGCAACTATATAGATAGGCGGATGTGTGGAGATTACCGTCCTATCAACCGACAGACCAAGGCTGATCGGTATGCCATGCCTACACCGGAGGAGATTTTTGATGCGATTGGGCATGCAAAGGTCTTCAGTACTTTGGATCCTTGAGCGGGATATCATCAGTGGCCGATCAGGGAGGAAGATAAGTCCAAGACAGCATTTTGGGCTATTGATCCTCATGGCAAGGATGTGTTATATCAGTGGAGATTCTTACCATTTGGGTTGAAGAATGCTCCTGCTGAGTTCCAGAGGGTCATGGATAGGATCCTAGCTGGACTAGATTTTGCTCGGTGCTATATTGATGACATTTTGGTGTATAGCACTACTATGGAGGAGCATGAGAGACAGTTGTTGGAGGTGTTTGAGAGGTTGAGATCTCATGGACTCAAATTACATCTTGGGAAGTGTAGGTTCTTCCATGAGCAGGTTGAGTATTTGGGTCACACTATCTACCCCGGAGGACTTGGTGTTCAGCAGACCAAGGTGGAGGCTATTGCACGTATTCCTCGGCCTACGGATGTGAGCAGAGTGCGAGCATTCCTTGGGTTGGCAAACTTCTATCGCCGCTATGTTAGAGGATTTAGTGCCATTGCCAAGGCCTTGACGAAGCTGACCAAGCTTACACAGGAGTGGTGTTGGGGAGATGAGCAGGAGAGAGCTTTTGTAGAGCTCAAGGAGAGGTTGACATCTGCTCCTATTTTGAGGAGACCGATCAGGGGACGACCATTTCAGGTTCACACTGATTGGAGTATGTTGGGGCTTGGAGCGGTGCTCACCCAACATGATGATGAGGAGAAGGAGTTTGTGGTGGCCTATGCTAGTCGCTCCAACAATTCAGCGGAGGCAAAGTATAGTTCATATGAGGGAGAGTGCTTGGCAGCAGTTTGGGCAGTAGCACATTTCTGATGTTACCTATTTGGTAACCCCTTCACTCTCATCACTGATCATCAGCCGCTGAAGTGGTTGATGGAGTCCGACAAGCTTTCAGGGAAGCTTGCACAATGGGCTCTGATTTTACAGGAGTATGATTTCACGGTTGTTCACAGACCTGGAGTGGTGAACCGTGATGCAGATGGGTTGAGTAGAAACCCATGTCCCAGCCAGCAGGATCAGACCGGAGCACGTTGGCATGGTGAGACAGATGAGGAGATGGTGCCTGGTTGGCATGCATCGGCCTTTCTGTGTATATTTGTAGAGACTTTGGTGGTATCTCTCTCAGCGCATACAGGAGGAGTTATTGAGGTCACAGACCCAGAGAGTGAAGATATTGGTACAGTTCAGCGAGACATTCATGATGATGTCTTAGTGATGGACTATCTTCGCACTGGTGTTGTGGGTGGCACAGTTGGGGCCAAGGAGAGAGACCGTGTTCTTCAGCGAGCTAGACGGTTCAGATTGGAGGGTAGACACCTTTTGCGTGTATGGGAGGATGGTAGAATGCGAGTAGTACCACTTCCATCACAGAGACCACAGTTGGTCCGTCATGCTCATGAGGAGCTAGGACATTTTGGAGTAAAGCGTACATATAGCTTACTCTAGAGTCATTATTGGTGGCGCGGTATGCAGACCAAGGTACAACAGTTTGTTGCCAGATGTGTGGTTTGTGACCGAGTTAGAGCATCATTCAATGCTCCTACGCCACAGTTACACCCATTACCTATCATGGGATTGGGTTACCGTTGGAGTTTGGACTTTGCCGGACCTTTACCGCTGACTGTGAGACATCATCGGTATGTTTTGGTGATGGTGGAGCACTTCTCCAAGTGGATTGAGTTGGTGGCACTTCCTGACAAGTCTAGTGAAGGGACAGCTTACTCGTTCCTGGATCGAGTTCTTAGTCATTTTGGTGCACCAGCTGAGGTTTTGACTGATCAGGGTACAGAGTTCTTGGGAGAGTTTCAGGTCTTGTGTGACAAGGCTTTGATTGATCATCGTACTACATCCCGAGATCACCCTGAGGCAGATGGCTTAGCAGAGAGAGTGGTTCAGACGGTGAAGAGAGGATTGCGAAAGTATGGTTTGCAGAGAGGCCACTTGGGAGATTGGGATCTCCAGTTACCTTGGTTGGCCATGGGCTATCGGTTCAGCCGACAAGCCTCCTTAGCATCCTTCTCTCCATACTTTCTACTCTATGGACGAGATCCAGATTTACCTGCAGCCATTCGTCGAGATGCTACTGTAGTTTTGGACTTGGATGACCCCGATGTATGGATGAGCGCATGTTCTCAGCGGGCAGAGATCTTTCGGAGAGTGATGCCGATGGCCTTTGAGAACTTGGCAATTGCTCAGCATAGAGATACTTTACGCTATGCTACCATTTGAGGAGGAGGTTATAGACCCTCGATCCGTCAATTTCATCCAGGTGACTATGTATATCTACAGCAGACAGCACCGATGACACTTGATGTTTCTACAGGCCGCACTATCTTGAGAGTGCACGAGGTTTTGCCATCTGGAGTCCTTGTGTTAGAAGGACGTGATGGTGTTGTTTGGAAGGATCATGTGCGCAATTGTGCACCATGCCACCTTCCAAACATTGATGGTACTATGGACCCCAGCTTGGCACTTGTACGTGCAGGCTTGAGGTGTATGTTATGTGGCTCTTCTGGTGGAGCTGCTACTATGTTAGTGTGTGATAGCTGTTCGAGAGGATGGCATATGGCATGTATGACTCCTCCCCTCACGGTGGTTCCTCAGGGACAGTGGTTATGTCCTAGATGTACTTGACCTATAGCTAGTTCATTCTTTATATGGTATAGATTGCAGACAGGCGACTAACGATGGGGCTCTATAGCACCCGGCCTCTTGATCTTTGCCCATTAGAGGGTATACCATATACTTAGAGTAGATGGCTATCTGGAGTTAGAGGGACCTAACCGCTAGCTAGGGGGGCGATTGTGGCACTTTAGAGTCTATGTATGACTTATGTGTGAGTTGTGCTTTTATAGTGTATGATGTTGACAGCGATGTATGTTGTGTAGCAATGTATATACGCACGACAGCTCTCACGCCATTTGTAGTTCCGCATCTAGATGCTCGGACACTAGAGTTCCAGTGATGGTAGTTAGAGTTATTCTAGCTGTTTCTCAGGGACTACTTTCCGACGGTTAGATTTCGTGTTTGGGGTACTGACTTCACGGTGGGGCCCACCGTCACTTTGCACCATTTGCACCGTCGAGTGTGCCGTCAGCGGGACCGTTAGGGTTTCAGGGCTAGCTTGAGTCCAGGGGGTATAGTTTCAAAGTGAGCTCCAGAGAGCTCACTTCTCTGATGTTGAGCCTTCGAGTTCCTGGCTATGGTGGACAGAGGCCGGCGAGCGTCACCTGGATTCTCTATGCTTGAGTGGGTGTGGCTTGACTGTAATCAATGCCCAGTTGTTGGCAGTTTATAGAGTGACAGATCAAGTACTGATCTGAGTTGAGTTGAGTTGAAAGTGTTAAGCAATCTGATTATTGTGGCACTTTAGAGTCTATGTATGACTTATGTGTGAGTTGTGCTTTTATAGTGTATGATGTTGACAGCGATGTATGTTGTGTAGCGATGTATATACGCACGACAATGCCCAAGCAAAACTCAAAATCTCTTGCTCCTGTCACAGCCAAACCCTCAATTTTCTTTCCTTCTTTCTCCTCTCCTTTGTTCTGATCAATGCCCAAGCAAAACTCAAAAATCTCCTGCTTCTACAACAGCCCTAAGCCTCCACTCTCAATATTTTTCCCTCATCTATCCTGCCACAGCCCTAAGGCATCCTTACTCAAAAAAACATCCTCTGCTCTTGCAATAGCCCAAAGTCTAGCAGATTTTGAAATTTCTCCCTCCTGTCCTGCCACAGCCCTAAGGCATCCTTACTCGAAATTTCTTCTGCTCATGCAATAGCCAAGACTCAACTCTCAAACATCTCCTCCTCTGTCTTGTCACAGCCCTAAGGCATCCTTACTTGAAAATTCTTCTGCTCCTACAACAGCCCTAAGCCTAGTAGATTTCAAAATTTCTCCCTCTTATCCTGCCACAGCCCTAACCTCTCTCAAAATCTCTGTCTTCCTATCCAGACTTCAATGCTCCTTCACATCCAAGCTTTCCCTTCGAAAATTCCCCTGCAGCAAATTCCCTCTCAAAACCCTAGCAATTTTTTCTTTCTTTCTCTTCAGGCATAAACTTGTCTCCTCGAAAATCTCCCTGTCTAGCCCTATTCCTTCTCCAAGCAGTCCTTTCTCTCGAAACTTTCCTTCCCTATTCAGCCTTTTCTCTCCAAGCATAAACCTCCCTACTGTTCTTGCACAAGCCTAAGCCTCTCTCAAAAAATCCCTGTCCACCCCTGTTCCTTCTCCAACAGACCTTTCTCCCGAAACTTTCCTTCCCTATTCAGCCTTTTCTCTCAAAGCATAAACCTCCCTGTGGTTCCTGCACAAGCCTAAGTCTCTTTCAAAAAATCCTTGTCCACCCCTGTTTCTTCTCCAGCAGACCTTTCTCTCAAAACTTTCCTTCCCTATTCAGCCTTTTCTCTTGAAGCATAAACCTCCCTGCTGTTCTTGCACAAGCCTAAGCCTCTCTCAAAAAATCCCTGTCCACCCTTGTTCCTTCTCCAGCAGACCTTTCTCCCAAAACTTTCCTTCCCTATCCCCTTGCTGTTTTGTTCACTTTTTCACAATTCCCAAAACCCTCTGCTACTGCCCCTTATTAAAATACTATTGAGACCCCAATAACAAACTTCACAATAACAAACTCCAGTGCTTAAGTGACATGCTAATAAACCCCAAGCTTATGTAACATTAAAGAAAATCCACCACTCAATTTCCTCCCTCCCTTAACACAAGAGAAAATCCTTGAGCTTACAGGAACACAAACAACTATCAGTTTCACCATAACATAAACCCTTGAGTTCAATAACATGGAAAACTCACACCAAATGGCACCACTACTACAAGTAGATTATTTTCCCGACAACATCCACCCCCACCAATCCTTTGCAGCCATTGGTCTGCACCAGCAAGTCCGGAGTGATCAATATCAGCTTTCTTCAGTGGCATCTTCCAAATCACCTCCAAAGCTGAAGTCACAATCTCTTTCCTCCTCGGTCCCCGATCGCCTCTTGAAAAGTTTAACCCTTTTTCCCGCATATGGCAGATGATGTTCAGTACCATCTAGCTCTCGCACACTATAGGTGGCATTCTCGTGAACTTTGGTAACAACAAATGGGCCATGCCAACAGCGTGCAAACTTTTTGAGGGTTGAATGTTGTACGTCTAGGCTGTTATCAGAAATCAGCACCCAGTCCTCTTCATTGATAGGCATTGGCTGCAGTCAGAGAGTCTTGTCAAAGTATACTTTGTTCCTCAGCCGTGCTTCCTTCACCAACTCATGTGCCACTTGTATTCTCTGTGGTATCAGGCTAAAGTGCTCAATTCTGTGCAAAATCAATTCCTCTGTAGACACGTTATCCTCCCACTAAATAGTTCTCCAACTAACAATGTCCTCCTCCACAGGCATAATAGGTAAGTGCCCTAATACTAATTCAACAGGGGGCATTCCAGTCACCGAGCTGCAAGTTAACCTATCAGCCATAAGCGCTAAGGGCAGCAAATCAGGCCATCTGTAGGTCTCACCTTGGCAAGCCTTCACCAAAGCATTCACTATTGGTGGATGACCTCGTTCACTCTTACCATTGGCTTCCGGATTGTAGGCAATAGTCAAGTTCAGTTTGATGCTGAACTTAGCAAAGAAGTCAGCTGCTTCCCTTGCATCCAACTCTCCTCGATCTGCTCTCATCCGGTAGAAACATCCGTGCCTGGCAATGATATCTTTTAAGACAAACCGACACACCTATTGGGTATGTGTAGACAACAACGCTCTTCCTTCCACATAATTAGACAGATCTTCCCTAGCTAGTACTAGATATTTAGCTCCTTGGACTCCTAAAGGCATATGAACCAAGTCCAAAACCCACTGAAAATGGAGATTCAGTGGATAAGTAGGTTTCAAACCATCTCTGTGCCTTACCTTGGAGTAGATCTGACAGATTTCACAGGTTTCCACATACCACCGTACCTCTGTTTAAATACCTGGCCACTAGTACAAACCCCGGATGCGCTCGTATGTACCTTGAACCCCATGATGTCCGGCAGCATCCACATCATGCGACTCCCATAGCACTCTTTGCTTTGTCTCCTCATCTCCCAACACTCTCAGTGGAACTCCAGAGCTGCCCTTGGGCCTTCGGCAGAGATACCCGTCCTTCATCAAGAATTTTTTGGATCTCCTTCTAATCTTCTCAAACTCTTTCTTGGTCCATTAGGAGTTCTTCTCTGGAGAACTAAGATACTTTCCAACAATCAGAAGATCATCCTTGTACAGTTCTTCTCTTAAGGGTTAGTTCAAGTCCAGCTCATGCACATCCACCATACAGTCATTTTCAGCTCCTTCATAACATGCTCTAGACAGCATATCAGCCATTGGATTGTCCTTCCCAGCTATATACCTTAGCTCTGGATTCAACATCCAAATGAATGCTATCCAACGCAACATGGCAATGTCTGGAGTGTCACAGTTGGCAACCATTCCAAGCAGCAGCAAGCAATCTATCTCTAGGACTAGTAGATTTCAAATTTTCTCCCTCCTGTCCTGCCACAGCCCTTACCTCTCTCAAAATCTATGTCTTCCTATAGAGACTTCAATGCTCCTTCACAGCCAAGCTTTTCCTTCAAAAATTCCCCAACAGCAAATTCCCTCTCAAAACCCTAGCAATTTTTTCTTTCTTTCTCTTCAGGCATAAACTTGTCTCCTTGAAAATCTCCCTGTCCAGCCCTGTTCCTTCTCCAAGCAGTCCTTTCTCTTGAAACTTTCCTTCCCTATTCAGCCTTTTCTCTCCAAGCATAAACCTCCCTGCTGTTCCTGCACAAGCCTAAGCCTCCCTCAAAAAATCCCTGTCCACCCCTGTTCCTTCTCCAGCAGACCTTTCTCCCAAAACTTTCCTTCCCTATTCAGCCTTTTCTCTCAAAGCATAAACCTCCCTGCTGTTCCTGCACAAGCCTAAGCCTCTTTCTAAAAATCCCTGTCCACCCCTGTTCCTTCTCGAGCAGACCTTTCTCTCGAAACTTTCCTTCCCTATTCAGCCTTTTCTCTCGAAGCATAAACCTCCCTGCTGTTCTTGCACAAGCCTAAGCCTCTCTCGATAAATCCCTGTCCACCCCTGTTCCTTCTCCAGCAGACCTTTCTCCCAAAACTTTCCTTCCCTATCCCCTTGCTGTTTTGTTCACTTTTTCACAATTCCCAAAACCCTTTGCTACTGCCCCTAAATAAAGTACTCTTGAGACCCCAATAACAAACTTCCCAATAACAAACTCCAGCGCTTAAGTGACATGCTAATAAACCCCAAGCTTATGTAACATTAAAGAAAATCCACCACTTAATTCCCTCCCTCCCTTAATACAAGAGAAAATCCTTGAGCTTACAGGAACACAAACAACTACCGGTTTCACCATAACATAAACCCTTGAGTTCAATAACATGGAAAACTCACACCAAATGGCACCACTACTACAAGTAGATTATTTTCCCGATGACAACGCTTCTTCTTATTTCTTTCCCATTTAGCCCTTCTTTGGCTTTACTAATGTACCTTTTCTACAAAATTTCCTAAAAACTATCCAAAACCAAAAAAATATGGGTACCACACCTCTTTGAATGGTAACCTTCTTCTTCCCTTTCTTTGGAACTTCATCTTCTTTGTTTAGGTTATATCTTCTGCCATCTCCAGCTTTCACTCTTTTCCCATTGGTACCATCTGCATCTCCACTCCATCTTCACTCTCACTACTCGCTTCACCACTCTGCAACGTGAGTTTGGGTTCTTCTTCTCTCTCCAAGTCTTTTGACTTGTCCTTGGCTTCCCCTTCTGATTCTTCTCTCAACGATGTGATTACCACCAGATCTTTCTTTGGGTTCACGTTCCTAGTCTTCCAAGGTCTCGTCACTGCTACTTCTTCTTTTGGTCGACTCCTCTTCTTTGACTTTGGAGCATTCACCGCCAACCACACGGCCTGCCCCGTATGCATGTAGTACTTGTCATTGCTCTTAATCAAAAGAATGTATTGTTGCTCCTCCGCATCAACATCTCTCCTTAAGTCAAGATGGAAATGCAACACCATTTTGTATCATTCCGCTGCATTCAACAGATTCAATCCCAAATAAAAGTGGGCTGCAAGCAGCACAATGTAGTATGGAGGTGACTTATCCCTCAAATTCCACACCATTTGTCTTGTGCATTGATGAAAGCACTTTGCCCAATTGATTGGTTCCCTTGCAAACATCTTATGGAAAAACACAGCTTGATGTTTCATCACATAAGAGGTTTGCTCTGGCTTGAAGATAGCCATCATTGCTCCTACAATGCCTCTCCTCACATGCTCCTTATAACTCTCAACCTTATACCCATTCTTTGTGCATTTTGAAGAAAAGGTGTCTTGCACTTCTAGGGTTTCTTCAGCTACCTCTCCTCTCCCCAAGAATGTGGCTCCCTGCTCCTAACCCACCTCTCTTTTGAGTACTAACCTCCAATCCAACTCTATCCATTGAGCCGGATTTCCTCTCTTACCCTCTACTTTGGGTCTGTCTAAATAGTTACTCTCAATGATCTCGGTCATGAAATCTAGAAAACTAAGATTTTAGTTCCTTGCCAAAAATGTGATCCGAAGCCTGCTCAAGACTTTGATTCTTGTGATTGTATCTAACCTCCAAATTGCATGATTTCTCATTATGAATTTTGAGTTCTTCTTTCTACCTCCCATCTCACTCTAGGTTGGTGAATATTCTTCTGCCTGACTCCCAAACTAACTCTCCTGACTTCTTCATGATGCACAAGCGTGTCTCTTACTACACTCCCTTTTCCCCAATCTTCCTCAAGGTGACTCCTTAATGGCAATGGGAAATTACTTGTCATCTCTTTGTCTGTATCTCAAATTTTATAGTGGTGCATCTCTTGAATCTTTCTTCACTTTGAGCTTCTCCTGAGAGATCACACCTTTTGCATGCTCTTGTCAATATCAATTTTACCCCGCTCATAGGCTAGCCATTTTTGTGTGTGGTACCTTCTTGAATGTCCAACCTTGAAGGAAAGTTGTTACATTATCCCCGCCTTGGGTTGAGCACTCTGGGACAAATTTTCCTTACTTTGGGTTAAATGCTAACAAGACCAATCCAAGTACTTTATCTTTTGACACAAAGTCACTTTACCCCGGGTTACAACCCAAAGACACCATTCTTTGCATTTTGATGCCATACAAGCGCAATATGACTTCATCTATACACTTCTTCTTCATAAATAAGAAAAAAACTAAAATGTGGATACCACAACTCCCTACTTGAAATGCACGCTAAGCTAGCCAAGAAGCTTCCCAAGAATCTCTCTCCTAGAAGTCACCACTTGGTATGCATATTACCCAATATTTGGGATGGTACCGAGTAGCTTCCTAGATACTTCTAGAATATTCTAGGCTAATTTGGCCCATTTGTTAATTTTTAGCCTTGATTAAATTCATTCCTAAACTCCATATTGCTATAGAGAAGGAATCATCCACTAGTTCATCTCCATCATGATCATAGGCCCTAGATAACAAATCAACATTTACATATTTCTTCTGTAGCCTATCTTCAATGGTGTAGTCTTACTCAAAAAAGAGTATTATCTACCTTTCTAACCTCCCTTCCATATTAGGCTTATCAAAAATGTACTTCAAAGCCTTGTGATACATGACAATGGTGGCTGTTCCTCCAATCAAGTAGCATCTACACTTCTTGAGACCAAAGATTAATGCCAACTTTCTCTCTTCATGACTAAATAGTTCATTTCTACTAAAGTGTATAGAATGAACCTCAGCTACTTCCAAAAGGTACAAGAGGAACTAAACAAACTCTTGAAGTTTGGGTTCATCTATTCAATAGGTAAAACTGAGTGGGCATGACCAATCTTAGTAGTCTAAGAAAAGCTATAAGAAAAGTAAGGTTTTGCATGGATTTTTGCAAATTGAATGCCCAAATTATATCCAATCCTTTCCCAATTTCATTTGCAAATACATTGTTGGATACAATGGCCAACAATCATGTTTTTTCCTTCATGGATGGATATTCCAATTGCAACCAAATTACTATTGCCCTAGAGGATCAATAAAAGACCACAATTGTCATTGAGTGGGGGACTTATGCCTACCAAGTGATTCCATTTGGACTAGAAACACCCCCATCACCTTTCATTGATATGTGATGAATTCTTTTGGAGAGAAGTAAAAGACAAACAAGAACTCTACTTCAATGGGATGTGGATACATAATTCCTACAACAACCATGTCTGAGCATTGTGGGCCGCTCTAACCCAACCATCGAAACCCTCTCTTGTCTCTAGTATTCCTTTTACCATGTAGGGGAGTAATGTGCAACCTAACATGTCATTATAACACACACACACTTGGTCTACTAATCATCACTTCCAACATTACCAAGGAGAAATACATAGCACTCCTAGAAGGAAAGAATCTAAGTGTAATGCATGCATACCAATCCAAGCCAATTGGGCATACAAACAAGCATTCAAGTATGAAGAGGATCCAACCACAAGAATTCAACAACTCTCCATGCTTTTGATGGAAATCAGCTCCAAGGCTTCCTATCATATCCTCAAGTTGATTTCAATCTTAACTCCAAGTTTCTTCTAATCTCTAATCCAAGTAGAGAAATTCTATGTCTTTTTTATGAGAAAACTCTATGTTACTCAGATAAGAATTACCTTTACTATGTTTCTCTAATTCACATGATCTAGAACTCAATAAAAATTTTATATGATAAGATTTTTAATGGTTGCAAGCAAGCCACAATCTAAGTATTATAGTTCCCTTGACAAGCTCTCAAACTTGTCCAGTTTTTGTAGTTTCCACCCTAATTTGCCCATGATTCTTGGCAACTTTCCCCAAATTTCTAGATTAGAGGTAGACATAATCTCCAAAAACCCTCTAGAAACTTAAAATCTTCAATCAAAGTCACCAAAATGGGAGAATTGACACTCAATCATGATTGAAGATAAAAATGCTCTATCGAGTTTATGATAGTATTTTCATTGGAACTTGTTGCATCAGCTCTCACTCTCCATGGACCCAAAGCCAACCAATTTTTTCACAATAGCTAGTTATGCCCTTGTCTAAACCCTTGAAAATTTTGATAGCTAATCTAACCTCAATCCCAAGATATAGATCAATTCTTGAGCCAGACTAACTTGTGAGTTTTACAAACCCAAGTATGTTTGATCCAAGAACTTGAATTCTATATTTGAGGAATTCACATGAAATCTTTGCAAACTCTAACCAGGAATAGTGCTGGAAATTTTCATAAGGTGATTTGAACCAGATTTTGAGGAGTGATTAAATCTCCAAACTTGATCATCAACTCATCTCCAACACCTTACTTTCCAAAGCTCCAACTTCAATCAACCAGATTTGATTTGGGATTGATTTGAAACTTGAATTTCTTGCTCTCAACACTATAAGCACTTTTTCAACTCTCTAACACTTGATAGATCATGAAAATGTGTCACAAAGCTCTCCAAATTGTCCAATTTGTGCACCTAAGTATGAATTCTACCCCCTTGACTCAATAGATCATGTCTCCTTGAGAATCTGCTCAAATCACTTTTCTTCTATCTTCAAATGACAACTTGTTAGCTCCTCTCTCTAACATGGTCTTGTCCTCTTAAATGCTCTCCCCTAACTCCTTTGATGGTTGAAAAACTCTGTACTTCTCCTTTGGGGCCCATTCACTTGCATTCTTGTCATTTAGTTGGTTCTCTTTTTGCCAAATGGACCCCACAACTCCAACTTCAAGCCATTGAATAAGATTAAATTTTCTACATCTATAAGATCACATAGATTGTCAAGTCCCAAACCTGCTCATAAGTAAGCCCATGAACAACAATTGGATCAAGGCTTCCCATCACTAACTCCATGAATGCAAACCTCAATTTTGCTACCATCCAACCTCAAAAGTCATCACGCTATAGAATTTGAAGCTTGATGAGAAAAGGATTCAAGAGTGGTAGATTGGGAGCATAGATATCTCCTACTCAAGTGCTTCTTTTGAAGTTGCATTACAACTCTCACTCCCCATATCCTCTTCCTGCTTGAGATTGTTTAAACTAAAATATACACCCCTTCTATCAACTCTCCACCACCTATATATAGAAGAGTCCTCAAAGAAGACAAGACCATAATACACATGGCCAATTTTATACATGTACATACATTGCTCACATGGCAAGAGATCAACTATGTGTTCTATGAGCCAGCCTATCTCTCACTTAGGAAAAACCTCTGATGGCTATTATAGTAGTGCATCATGGACTAAGAAGGCAAGGAACCCCAACTCCATCATACTCCTCCAATGCTAACACTCCAAGACTCAAGACATTGTTCACTAAAAAACTCAATGAGAGAGAGATAGTTGCAAATGAAAGGATGATGAGTATCTCCTCACCCCTAGTTTATATACTTGTGAAATAGTTATGCACCAAAGCTACTATTTACAATAGTAACTCAAGTAACTAGGCTAAAAATCAAGTAAAGTCAAAAAGTATAAAGGAATATATATCCACATGGGCATATTCCACTAAGCATGTGATTTTATCTTGATCCAACTACTAAGTCAAGGATTCCTTCACATCGGGTATCCTTGGACTAGAGAAGAATCCAAAACAAAAAGGATTGTTGGCCCAAGAGTTCTCAACTCTTTCCTCAAAGCCAAACACCTAGGAATTAAACCAAGTCAACACACTAGAATCCAAAATGGTGTTGATCATCTTTTCAACTTCCTCTAAAGTAAGGTCCCTTCTATCTTAGCTATAACTAACTTTAGCTAATCATGACTAATGTAGAACCATCCTTTATCTCCATATAAAATATCTCTCAAGTATTTTTAATGCTAAGCTAAAGATCATTATACCACACATATGCATAAATGGGTGTTACATTTACTCCCAGACTATTTTTTCACTTTGTCCTCAAAGTGAAGGTCTCTCTACCTTCTATGATGCATTTTCAACTTATCATGGTTAATCCTATCAAAGTGTCTTCCTCCCAACTCCTTGAGATCATAGGTGTAATTACCCTACACCTTCTCCACTATGAAAGGTCCAAAGTATTTTGGAAAAAACTTCTTTTGCACTCTCTTGAATCAAATGGAATCAAATAACATTACTCAATCACCTTCTTTGAAAGGCTCTACCTTCTTCGTGCCTTACCTCTTGTCATAGTTCTCCTTTTGTTTCCTTTGGTCTTGTATGCTCAAAGCATAGCAACTGCTCTTACCTCTTCCAACTCCATGAGTTGATCCTTCCTTGACTTCTTTGCATCTCTCTGAGTGCTCCTAGTAGGCATAATAGTATCTTGGCTAGGAGTAAATCCTTGAGAAGAATGCACATCCTTTGAAAAACAAGTTGTCTTCTTCTCTTGTGGCAAAAGATCCAAATTAAGACCCTTGGACTTTGAGCACTGTCCCTTCTCATACTTGCCCTCAACCACATCTATAGATGCTATCCCTTTACCTTTGTTTGGATTAGGAGCCACTTGGGTTTCACTACCTCCCTCTTTCCCTCTATTGGCTCCTTCATAACCCCTTCCTCCATGGTAAGTGGAATTTGGGCAATTCCTTTGGATGTGACCTCTTCCTCCACAACCAAAACAATTTTTATCATTGTAATTGTTGGTTGGTTGGTTGGATGGCCTCCTCTATATGGATAACTTCCATAATTCCTAGGCCCTTTTGCCACATTCTGATCCATCTTTCTCTTCTCCCATAGTTGCACCACATTGATCTTGAGATCTGCAAGTTGTTTGTGATGGTTTGAAGTGGATCCTTTGGTGGAGGTGCAAAAATTGGAGCAATTACTACTTGTGGTGCAACCCTTGCTTCCAAAGTATCATAATTTCCTCCATACTTGTAGGCTTGAGGAGGATGCACAACCTCCTTCACCACCAAATCACTCTCATTTCCTTCCAAACTCTCCTCCATACAAATTGCGATCTTGATAGCTTCAACCTTGGAAGAAGGTTTTTCATATCTCACCTTGCTTCTAATTTGTGGTCTCAATTCTCCCACAAAATTCTTGGTGAGCATGGCCCCTATGCCAATCATAGTAGTCTTCACATCATCCTTACTCTTCCTCAACACTATGTAAAATCTAGACTCTAACTTTTCCACTCTTTCCACATAGACTCTCACTTTTTCTCCATATCCTTGCTTGAAAAAGGTAATCTCACTCATCAATCTCTCATAACTCTCATCTAGAAGAAAGTTCTCAATGAATGCTGAAGTCAAACTCTCCCAAGACTCTTCTTGCACATCTTTCTTCTCTCTTTTTTGGTATTCTGACTCATACCATGTAAGTGATGGATCCTCAAAAGAAATTTGGTAATAATGAGGCCCACTCATTCTTCCTCATCTCATTGTTTCCTATGCAAGCTCTCTTGAAGTCTCTCACAACGGCCTCCACATCTTCTCCATCCTTGCCAAAGAAAACTGGAAGTTTCTCCATCTTAACCTCTCACTATCTTTCTTTTCTCTCAAGTTTTTCTTTTTTCTTTTCTTTTCTCTCACTCTATAACTAATAGGGTATGTATACAACTAACACCATTTGAGCGTAATCCACCCTAGGGAACACAAAAGGTTTAGGTTGCTCCAAGATTTCTATAGCAATATCAAATTGTAGAGTGCATATTAATCAAACCTTCATGGATAGTTTATCCATAAGTTGAAAGATTATTTCCATCACTTATCTTGAGAACTAGCTAATGAAGGTGATAGTATTTCTGTAGTGATACTAAGACTCTCTCCAAGATCATTCACCAAAGTCTCCAAAACTAATTTTCCTCTACTCTACACTCATGTCCTTTGGAAGTCCTTCAACCCCAGAAGTCTCACACAACTCTTTGGTTTTAGATCTTCTCCCTCTCAATCTTGGTGAAGAAGGTCCAACATGCAAACCCAAGTCAAGTAATCCTCTCCTTTCTCTCAATCTCTTGCTCCCAAAGGTCAATGGACATGAACTTGCCTTATATCCCTTCTCTCCACATAGAAAGCACTTAGACTCACTCTTTCCTCCAAGAAGTGTAGGTTTTTGGATCCTCTCAACACTCTCTTCAAATTCTATTCTAAACTTTCTTTTCCTCAAATCCACCCCTAAAATCACCTCAAACCCTTGGGAACCTTACATAGTCTTAATTTCCACTCTTGATGACTCTCCATATTCCCAAGATGAATCTAAACACTCAAACATGCTTTTTGTTGCTCTCAAACTCCTCATGCATGAGATCTCAACTCTGCAGAGTAGACCTTTCCTCAGATCACTCAATTGGTATGTCATAGTCCTCTAAAAAACATTGTTAGAGGACAATTTGAGAGAGGGACATTTGATCACTAACTTAGGGTGTCCCTCCTTTAAAAAATTTAGATCTTTTCATTGAGCTATTTGGCCTAAGCATCTTTCTATCCAGCACATATATTTCAGATTTGGTATGAAAACCATTGTGGTACCCACATTTTTTGTTTTTCTATGGTTAGAAGTGATTAAGAGACGAAGTAAGCACAAAAAAGTTGAATTGCAGACAAAGAAGAGGTGAAAGTGACTTCGGAGGAAAGCCAAAGAAGCTGACTTTGGATCCGATGACGGAGGTACTCGGAAGAGGAGTATGCTGGAAAAAGGCCGAAGATCATTGTCTTTGGGTTGGAAGACGCAGGAAAGATGAAGACAGTTTAACAACCTCTGTATGTGGCAAGAAAGTACATTTCAAGAAACGGCAGGGATAGAATAAGCATATCTTGATAGTGACCGGGAGTGCACGCAGAAGAGAGAAATTCATAGACTAAAATTGACTGAAGAATGACTATGATTTGGGGCAATATAAAATTGTGATTGCATAGGAGGAAGTTGAAACCTCTGAGTAAATTTCCAATTCCTTTGAGTAGTTTTCCTGCAGTAATGCGTGTCGGAAAGCCCGTCGAGAGTGAGATTTTCCGGAACCCTGAGGGAGTTAGAGTGTCTCGTCCAGGAGAGGGTCTGATTTTCCAACAGTGTAGAACGAGAGAACAAATCATGGCAAAGAAGGTGGCCAACATGCTAGCATTGAGAGGTTTTGCAATTCAAAGAATAGATGTAGTAGCTAGAATCAAAGTCTTGGTTAGACTTCGTATTACATTTTTAGCATGGAACTGGAATTTCCGTTTCCCGGGGGTAATGGCAGAGATTGCTGCCAGTAATTGTGAGGAGGGTCCTGAGGTGGAAGGGAAGAGAGGCAATCCGGCTCGATGGACTGAGTTGGATTGGAAGTTAGTCCTGGGGAGAGAAGCAGGAGAGCCGACAGGGATCACCTTCTATCAGAAGTGTGATGCTGCAGAAGAGACGGCGGAGATCCGTAACTCGTTTTTCACTCCAAGAACCACGAATGGTTACAAGGTGGAATCCTATCGGGACCCGATCCAAAGAAGTATCGTGGAGGCAATGATGGCCATGTTCAAGCCAAAATGAATGACCTACGTGACCATGCAGCAAGCAGTCTTCTTCCATCAGATGTTTGCAGGAGTTCCAGTGAATTGGGCGAAGTGCTTCCATCACCAAACAAGGTAGATGGTGGTGAATTGGAGAACGGGCTCACCACCGCATTATTTTGCACCGTTTGCGGCTCATTTCTACTTTGGGCTGAACTTGCTGTTTGAAGATGAGCGTCATCATATGGTGTCGCATATGCACCCCAATTTGAGATGGGAAGCAGACGATGAGGAGCGCCAGTATATGCTTCATCTGCAAGCGAATGACAAGTACTTTGCAAGGACGGGACAGTGGAAAATTGAAGATGTTACCAGTCCAAAGACAAAGAAGCAAAGTAAACCCAAAGAAGCCAAGACGTCTCCCATGCAAAGAAAGACTCGGCGGCTGATGATGAAGACCACTAAAGTTGTAAGAGGGGCATCATCGGGATTGGAGTCTGAAGAGGAAACTGAGTCACAAGAAGAGGACTCGGAAGAAGAAGAGCTCACCTTGAAAGGTGAGGAGTCTGGGAGTGACAGTGAGGGAGAGCCCAAATCCAGCAATTGGTGGTAGTAAGTGAGGCTGGTCAGGCGATGGTGGAGAACACGTCAAGACCAGAGGAAGAGGCAGAGAATCCCACAGGGCCGAGTTCAAGAGGCCAAAACAAAGACAATGTTGATACAATGAAGATACAAAGATTGCGACTTCAGATGAAGGAGCCGATGATGGAGAAGAAGACTCCAAACAAAGATGGCAAGGAAGAAGAAGAACACTTCGTCGGGATATCATATTTGATGAAGGTAGTCAAACCATTGCTGGAGCTATTGAAGGAGAATTGAAGTGTAATTCCCCAAGATCACAGAAAGGGGATGAACAAATTGCAGATGGTGAAGTATCTAGTGAGTGAAGTGAAGGAGTTGCAGGAACAACAAGTCCAAAGAAGCACGGAAGTGGAAGAACTTTGGAGGGAGGAAAGCTTGAGGAAGAAAATGCTGAGCATGCTACAAGGAAGTTGCGCCAAGAAGGAGAGGGAATTGCAGAAGCAAGCCAGAGAATTGAAGGAGCAGGTGATGTGGTTGAGCAAAATGAAGGAGGAAGTGAGTGATGTGTGCATCAAGAATATCCATTTTAAGGCGATGAACATCGTGATGGAGCAGGAGTTGGACAGCTTGAAGAAGAGTGCCGCAACAAAAGATCAAGCATGGTAGAGAGAGTTGGCGACCAGACAAGAAGAAGAAGAGCAATTGCGAGAACTTGTCAAGAGCGCGGAATGGCAAGGTATGCAGTATGCAAAGGAGAAGAAGATGCTCGCTGTAGAATACGAAGACGAGTTGAAGATGTATCGCGAGGAGTTGAAAGTAGAACGCTCTCAAGGATATGAGTCAGAATCAGTAAGAGAAGTTGCAGGGAGGTTAAGAGATATCTTAAGCACAGAGGCTGAAGGGAGATTGGAGGAAGCCCGCCTACATGAGTTGAAATTACTTGTGCAGGAAACCCGGAAGCGAAAAGCCAAAGATGTGGATATGAACACATTGCTGATTTGGTTGAGAGAACATGTAGATAGGAAAATGTTGGAGGTAGAGAATAATGTTAGTCTTGGACTGGATTTGGTAAATTCGGAGTTAGAGAAAATTCAGTATAGTGTGACAGTGGAGAAGAAATCCAATGTTGCAGAAGTAGGAATACAAGTGTCATCGGACTTGAGAATTGACACATTAGAGAAGAGTGGGTTGAGAGATAAGAATGTAATAGATTACCCATGAGCTCAATTATAGATTGTAATGAAGAAGTCGTAGAATTATTAAAGAAATTAGTAGAATCCGTCATACTCGAAGAAGGTGAAATAGTAGGAAGATCATTGGGTTTGGAAACCGATGATGAGGTAGTCATCGGATCGGGATAAGTGTCGATTTTGAGATAGGAAAGGGCAGATATGAAGAGATAGATTGTCCCTTGGGATCTATAGGTAGGAAAGGATGTTAGGAAGCGGTGCCTAGGTAGGCAAGTCTGTCATTTGCTTCAGTATTTAAGGGGAGCATTTGCAGTACAATGTTATTCAGTATTCATATTTTTGAAGATAGATAAAGCAAAGTGTTGTTCTCAGTACTCGTCGCTTAAGCTTAATTCCGATTGTCAATTTTGTGTTTGTGTTTGTGAGTGTGTGGAGAATTCCAAAGAGCAAGTCAGTGTGTTTGTGGATGTTGGGAGTCTACAGGCTTGATCTTCATTCTGTGTGTTTGATCCTGAGTGAAGTGCATCGGAGCAATGCCTTGACAAATCTCAGAGGAATTGTAGTGTTGGTAGTATTCTGCATTGGTGAGTGCAGCACAAAGTTGATGTGAAGCAATTTCAATCGAGGAAGTTGTGCCTTTAGTGGAGGGGTGGAACACAATTCTGAGGCAAAATCTGTCTTTGCAGTGAAGTGCCGTCTTTGGGAGAATCTGAATCATCACAATCAAGAGTTGTTTGGACAGAATTTGCTATGTTGTGATTATGTGTGTATATTCGTGACAAGTTGTCAAGATTGTGAGCTTGTTACTCTCTTTTGGGTGTAGTTTCTACCTGAGAGATTAAAGAAGCCATCAAGAAGAACTGCAATTGTGACTTTTATCTTTGTATTTGACCAATTCTGGATAGTATCTCTGCGGGAACAAACTTTACTGACCCGATTACCGCAAAAGTGATATTTGCCAGGTTGTCACAACCACACCCTCACTTTAAAAACTTATAACCTTATGTGTAAAAATGATCTCTCTCTAAATTTTGTGTCAATAGGTAGAATACAATGCATTGAATTTTCTTTAAAATTTTCAAAATCATCCACTAAAAATTGAAGAATTGGCATAAATTTCTGTATAATTTTCTAGAGAGCATTCTATTGCGGGAGTAGTTTACCCTATCAACTTCCAAAAATTCTAGCCCAATGCGGATAAAAGCTCTCACAATAATTTCAAATGTGCTTACTGGAAAATAACCCAAGCTATCATGTATAGAAATTTCAAGTCTAGATCTAGAACTTGATATTGTGCTCAAAATCACCTTAATCTCCAAAAATCTGGAATCCACCTCACACAATCTCTCCAAATCCTCTCATGTGTAGTGTAACACCCATTTGTGCATGTGTGTGGTATTATGATATTTAGCTTTGTATTACAAATACTTGAGAGATATTATTTATATCGAGTTAATTGATGGTTCTACATTAGTCATGATTAGCTTAAGTTAGTCATAACTAAGATAGAGAGGACCTTACTTTAGAGGTAATGGAAAGGATGAGCACCGCTAATTTGGATTCTAGTGTGTTGACTTGGTATTATTCCTAGGTGTTTGGCTTTGAGGAAAGAGTTGAGAACTCTTGGCCCGCAAGCCTTTTTGTTTTGGATTTTTCTCTAGTCCAAGGATAGCCTATGTGAAAGAATCATTGACTTAGTAGTTAGGTCAAGATAAGATCACATGGTTAGTGGAATATGCCCATGTGGATGGATGTTCCTTTATATTTTTTGAATTTACTTGACTTTAAGTCTATTTAATTGAGTTACTATGGTAAATAGTAACTTCGGTGCGTAACAATTTCACAAATATATAAACTAGGAGTGAGGAGGTACTTATCATCCTTTCATTTGCAACTATCTCTCTCTCATTGAGTTCTCTAATGAGCAATGTCTTGAGTCTTGGAGTGTTAGCATTAGAGAAGTATGATGAAGTTGGGGTTCTTTGCCTTTTTAGTCCATGGTGCACTACCATAATAGTCATCAGAGGTTCATCCCGAGTGAAAGACATGCTGGCTTAGATATTTGGTTTTGTTGCCGGGACCTATTTACAAGGAAAGATAATGTTTTGCATTCAATTCTACATTAGGTAGAAGGAGGCTATGAGAACTCACTTGGAGAGAAAATTAGGAGAGCATAAAACTGAACTTATGTTAGGGACCAAGATTCATTTGTATAGTATGAAGTTCATTATGATGTCTTTGAGGTGATTTTGTACATCTTGTACACATGAGAGGATTTGGAGAGATTGTGTGAGGTGGATTGCATATTTGGGGATCCATGTGATTTTGGGAAAAATCTCAAGTTTGAGATCTGGACTTGAAATTTCTGCACATGATAACTTAGGTTATCCTTCAGGAAACACACTTGAAATTATTATGAGAACTATTATGCGCATTGGGCTAGAATTTTTGAAAGTTGATAGGATAAATTGTTCCCACAACTACATGCTCTCTAGAAAAATGTACATAGTCTGCAATTTCTTCAATTTTGAATGGATTTTTCTGAAAATTTAAAAAAAATTCAATGCATTATACCTTACCTACTGACACAAAATTAGAGAGAGTTCATTCTTGCATAAAGAGTTATGAGTTTTTAAAGTGAAGGTGGTTATTTTTAGACCAAATCTAAAATATGTGTGCTAAATAGAAAGATGCCAAGGCAAAATAGCTCAATGAAAAGATCTGAAATTTTTCAAAGAGGGATGCCCTAGAGCAATGATTAATTGTGTAAAATTTTAGAGGACTGTGACATACCGGTTGAGAGATTGAGTGACATTGTGGGGAATGGTCAATTTTGCAGAGTTTAGATCTCATGCATGAGGAGTGTGAGAGCAAAAAAAAGTATGTTTGAGTGTTTAGACTCATCTTGGGGACATGGAGTTTCACCAAGAGTGGAAATTGTGATTATTAAAGGTTATTCAAGGGTTTGAGGTGATTATAGGGGTGGATTTGAGAAAAAGAGGGTTTTAAATAGAATTTGAAGAGAGTGTTGAGGGGATCCAAAAGCCTACACCACTTGGAAGAAAGAATGAGTCTAAGTGCTTTCTATGTGGAGAGAAGGGACAGAAGGCAAGTTCATATCTATTGACTTTTAAGAGCAAGAGACTGAGGGAAAGAGAGGCTTACTTGACTTGGGTTTGCATGTTGGACCTCCTTCACCAAGATTGGGATGGAGAAGATCTAAGACCAAGGAGTTGTGTGAGGTTTATGGAGTTCAAGGACCTCCAAAGGACATGAGTATTGTGGAGTAAAAGTAGTTTTGGAGACTTTGGTGAAGGATCTTGGAGAGAGTCTTAGTATAACTACAGAAATACTACCACCTTCATCAACTAGTTCTCAAGATTAGTGATAGAAATAAGCTTTCAACTTATGGATAAATTATCCATGAGGGTTTAATTTATATGCCCTCTAGGATTTGATGTTGCTATAGAAATCTTGGAGCAACCTGAACCTTTTGTGTTCCCTAGGGTGGATTACTCTCAAATGGTGTTTGTCATGTACATACTCTATTAGTTATACAGTGAGAGAAAAGAAAAAAAATTAAGAAAAAAGAAAAAAAGTGAGGGGTTATGATGGGGAAACTTCCGGTTTTCTTTGGCAAGGATGGAAAAGATATGGAGGCCTTTTTGAGAGACTTCAAGAGAGCTTTCATAGGAAACAATGAGATGAGGAAGAATGAGTGGGCTTCATTATTACCAGATTTCTTTGAGGATGCATCACTTACATGGTATGAGTCAGAATACCAAGAGAGAGAGAGGAGAGATGGGCAAGAAGAGTCTTGGGAAAGTTTGACTTCATCACTCATTGAGAACTTTCTTCTTGATGAGAGTTATGAGAGGTTGATGAGTGAGGTTACCTTTCTCAAGAAAGGAGATGGAGAGAAAGTGAGAGTTTATGTGGAAAGTGTGGAAAAGTTAGAGTCTAGATTTTGCATAGTGTTGAGGAAAAGTGGGGATGATATGGAGATTACTATGATTGGCATAGGGGCAATGCTCACCAAGAATTTTGTGGGAGGATTGAGACCACAAATTAGAAGCAAGGTGAGATATGAGAAACCTTCTTCTAAGGTTGAAGCTATCAAGATCACAATTTGTATGGAGGAGATTTTGGAAGGGAATGAGAGTGATTTGGTGGTGAAGGAGGTTGTGCATCCTCCTCAAGGTTACAAGTATGGTGGAACTTCTAATACTTTAGTAACAAGGGTTGCACCATAGGTAGTAGTTGCTCCAGTTCTTGCACCCCTACCAAAGGATTTACTCCAAACCATCACTGAACAACTTACAGATCTCAAGATCAATATAGTGCAACTATGGGAGAAGAGAGAGGTAGATCAGAATGTGGAGAGAGGGCCTATGGTACCTATATTTTTGTTTTTTTTCTTATTTTTGAAGAAGAAGTGTACAGAAGAAGTTGGATTGATCAAGAAATTTGTTTGGGAAAAGACAACTCAAACACTAACAAAAGAAGAGTGTCTTCCTCCAACAATTGTTCCTCATAGAGAATCCAATATGTCAATACTTAAAATTCAATTGGTAGTACGAGGTGCAAGTTGTATGTCAAGAAGTATGGAGTTTGCTTGGTTGTGATCTTTTTTGTCTTTTGATATGCCCACAAGGTGGGTGGTAACTTTGTATCCCAATCACAGGCATAATCGACAGTCACCTTATTCAAAATTGGCAGAGTAACCCATTTGCCTTCTTCATGAGGCCATTTGCTTTGGGATTATAAGGAGTCATCTTCCGATGTTTAATTTGAAAGTATTTGGTTGACACCTCCATCATAGAGTTCAAAAAATGTGTCCCTCTTTCATTGACCAATTCTAGAGGACATCCATATTGAGAGATGGTATTTTGAAAGAAAAATTCTGCCACTATTTATGCATCATCTCTGCGAGTTACTTTAGCTTTAACCATCTTTGTAGGTATGTATCATTTTCTCGTGACTCGGGTTACCGGTTGTATTGGTCCCAAAAAATTGATTCCCCATTTCTCAAATAGGGCAAATGGTAAAATTGGTCTCAAAGGTCATTGGGAAGTAGCCGTCAGCTTCCTCATTCTCTGACAAGCATCACAGCTTCGGATATAGGCATGCATGTCTTTATACATCATAGGCCACTAGTATCCCAAGGAAAGAATCTTCTTTATAGTATTCTTTATGGCATAGTGTCCTCCCAATGCTTTAGAGTGTAAAGACTCAATTAATCCTCCAACTTCGTATGACTCCAAGCTTTGCCAAAGTACTTCATCTTCGCCCATCTTGAATAAAATGTTGTGTTTAAGCTGATATGGCCCCTTTCTTTTGAGAAAGACTGCAATTTGATCCGGGTCTAGCCCATCAGGACACTAGAGAGTATGCATATAGTGATATTTGGCTCCATACCTTGTACTTTGCATTGTTGTCAAATGATATAGCTCTTCGTCACGGAACCGATTGTCAATCTCCCATTCTTGGTCTTGAGTTTCTAACTTCGAGAAGAAGTCCACATTAGAATGCAAGGCTCCTTTCCTTACTTTTACAATATATGTGAATTCTTGTAATAACAAGATCCATCTAGCAATTTGCCTGGACAAATCTGCCTTCTTGACCAAATGTTGCAACACGTAATGATCAACATAGAAGACAAACTTGTATCCCAATAGGTTGTGGTGAAACTTCTTGTAGGCATAAACCATTCCAAGTGCTTCTCTTTCAATCGTCAAATAGTTTTTTTTTGAAACTGAAAGTTGTCGGCTTGCATAATAAATTGGGTAATCTTTCTTCTTGTTGTCCTTTTGACTCAAGACTACTCCAATTGCCATGGACAAAGTATCCACATATACATGAAAAGGGCATTTCCAATTTGGAGCCCTCATGATTGGTGCTTCAACCAGTTTCTTCTTCAATACCTAGAAAGCTTCTTATTGACTTGCTTCTCATAGGTAGTCTTCGGACTTCTTCAAAAGCTTTGTGAAGGGTGCAAACAAGCACCATGTAGTTTTAAACAATGTGTTTGTAGTATCCGACATGTCCTAAGAAGGCTCTTAGCTCCTGGATGTTTTTCAAGGATTCCAAAGTTTAGATAACTCTTACCTTCTCAACATCAACTTCAATACCTCGGCTTAACACCCAATGCCCCAAAAGAATTCCCTCCTTCATTGTGAAGAAGCATTTCTCTAGGTGTAATGACAAACCGGCAAACCAACACCTTCCAAAAGTTTAGCAAAGGTAATCTTGATGTACATCTCTTCATCCTAACATACAAAAATCATCAATGAAGACTTCCACAACTTTGTGCAAGAAATCCTTGAAAATGGCATTCATCATCCGCTGGAAAGTAGCAAAAGCATTACACAACCCAAAAGGCATTGATTGTAAGCAAAAGTGCCCCAATTGGTAGTGAATGTTTTTTTATCCTTGTCCTCCTCTTGGATGGATACTTGATTGTACCCTAAAAATCTATCAAGAAAATTGTAACAAGGATGACCAACTACTTGATACAAAATTGTATCTGTAAAAGGCAAGGGATGATGATCCTTCCTTGTGACTACAATCAATTTGTGGAAATCTTGGCACACTTGAATCTTCCCAATTTTCTTCTTTGGGATAATGAAAATGGGTGAAACCCACTCACTGCTTAAGATAGGAAAGATTATTTTGGCTCCCAAGTACTTGTTGATTTCATCTTTCACCAAGAGCGAGTACTTTGAGTTCAAGCGGTACCATCTTTGCCAAACCAGAATTGCACCTTCAACTAGATCAATCCGATGTTGTCCAAATTCTCATGGAATACCCGGCATTTGATCAATAGACCAGGCAAAATTCATCATGGAATGCTATAAATAAGGCAATGGATCCTACCAATTCCTCTAAAGTGACTGTCTTCAAAATTTTCAAAATTTTTCCTTCAATTAAGACAACATCTTGATAGTCATCAGGGTTGATGACTCCTTCAACATGACTAACTTGGCTCAATGTAAGTCAAGCCACCATGAAACCCCCTTCCTCCGAGTCATGTTCACCCAAGGCAAGGTCATATGGGTCTTTGTCTTCAACATCCACCTCGTAACATTCCAATTAATTGACTTGGACTTTGTCTTTGGAATCTTCTAAGGACAAAGATGATGAGTCTTTGGATTCATCCTCATGTTCTGACAAACTTATTTTCTCAAGATGGGGAACCTTTGTCCAACTCACAGTCACCAGCTTTTGGTCTTCGGATGAAATTTCCTTAAACCGCAACTTTTGTTGATACCAATCCACCACAACTTGGGCAAATGTACAACCAAGGTCTTTTGGTCAAGAGTGGGTAGCTAGTTTTGGTCACTAGTTGCAACATAATGTAGTTCAACTTGAAGAGCATGCCTCTAATGATCACGGTAATGTTTGACATCATGCCCATGGCCGTCTCCTAGTTTGGTTTGCAAATTTCAAGACTCGGGGTGTTGGCTCAAACGTATGGTACCCTAGCCAATTTGCAATGTCTTTGGTCATGACATTCACACCGGAACCTGAATCAATGGGTATCAACATGATCATGCACCTTGCAATCTCCACATCAACTTTGGGAGATCCCTGATCCTCTTGTTCAATACAATAAATGGCTAGCAGGTCTTTTTTAGACATCGCCCTTACTTTCTTGAGAGTGAAATTTAGTTGCTTCTTGTACAACTTATTATCTTCCCACAGTTGCTTGAATGTGATGTTTGTACTTGTGGATGCCAAATCTGCTACAATATCATATTGAGGTACTCCCTCCAATTTCACCTTCTTTGCCTTCTTTGATGGGTTCAAAATCTCACCCTCTTCAAATTTGACTTTGGGGTTCTTCATGATGGTGATGGGGGTACTATTGGTCTTGACCCAAGGTTCCTAGGGTTGGCCCACCTTGGCTTGCACAAGATTCTTTACTTTGGATCTGATGTCCGCCAGAAAAATTGGAGGCTTTGTCTTTATCTCCTCCTCCAAACTCATCTCCCGAGTTTTGAGTACCGCTTCCTTGAGTTCTTTCTACAAGGCTTTAGCTTTGGTTTTTGTGAGGATCTTTTCTTCCTTGGCAAAAAGGATTGACTTTGGGTGCAAACTCTTTGCCTTTCGTGAGGACAAAGAGGTCCTACTTAGTTCCTTGGGATCACGCTTCTTCTTACGCTTCTGGCACACATCTCAACCGTCAAATTTTGAGGTCTGACCATTCACCTTCAAAGGCCGTGCTCCCTTCTTGAGGTCTCTCCTCCCAAGTGTTATACAATTTACATTGGTATCACCCTTCGTCTAGAGTGTAACACGCTGGGGTCTGTACATATTTTACAAGTGGCTTTGGGTTTGGGGGATGAGGGGATTGGTTCCCCTTATGACTCGATCCTTTACAATTCCCACATAGGAGAACATACTCAATTTGACATCTTGGCTATGGACAGTTTGGAGACCAATGTCCCATCAAGCCACATTGTAGCATGCTCCAGATGCAACATTCTGAGGTCCATTTTGGTTGCTCATTGGTGGTATTTGTGGGGGAGCATTGAGATTATACTCCCTTGGTCCAAACCTTGGACCTTGGTACAATGTGCTTGCCTAAGGTGGTACCTCTTGGGTTTGGTACACCGCCTCGTCTTCCTCTTCCTAGATCCATCCTAGAACCCAATCAATTTGCTGCACCAATAATGCATTACAAGTATTGCATTCTGTGTTTGCATGGCCTGACATGCCACACATGGTGCACCATACTTTAGATCAGCCGAATAATGGAGGCTTCCTTTGGTCCTTCATCCCAATCATCTGGATCTTAAAATTCAAAAAACCTCTTATAAGAGCATCCAGCTTGGTATCTACTTCATGTACACTCTTTGCTGGGATGTCAATGGTTTCTTGCCTCCATGACTTTGTATTTTGCTTGGCTTTGATTCTTCTTTGGATTCCAAAGAAGAACTTGAAGACATGGAGGATTCCTCCAAAGAAGGGGATATATTGCAAGAAGCTCTCCTTCTGGGCTTCTTGACTTTCTTCTCCTAGTTTCTTCAATTACCGGCAGAGTGAGAGTGAGCCGCCTCATAGCAGGCAACATGTTTGAGTACCTTATCCTGGGAAGTTACATTCCTCTCCTTGGAAAAGATCCAAATCTTTGGTGAAAGTCCTCCCAAGAACTTAGTAATGGCTTTGGCATCAAAGTAACCCACCACACCCAATTGCTTCAGAACTTGGTTGAAGAGCGCCATGAATCGCTCAGAGTAGTCTCTCAACTTCTCCTTCTTGCCTCTATCCAAATCATTGAGCGCCACAAGGAAGCTCCTGTCGTTATCAACTTCCCAGAAGCGTTCCAAGAAATTGGTTCTAAAGTCTGCCCAATCCGCCGGTATGAACGCTTTTTAGGTTACATGGTGTACCAACTCCAAGCTTTCTTCCAGAGCAAGCTTGGAAAGATTCTCAAGTGATCCGCTAGGTCATGTTCCTTGTTGGCAAAGGAGATGACTTTGAATTCTTTGATGAATTCATCTGGATCTTCATCTTATTCTATCCCCTTGTACTTCTGATAGGCGTGTCGGGTGATAGGTAACAAAGTCATCATTTGACTCAGTGGGATTGACTATGGTAGAGTTGAACTTGAGAAAGCCGAGGAACTAGTGGGTATGGACATTGTGTTGATAGCCTAGGGGCTCCAATTAGTCAAGTTCAAAGTGGGGTTTTCCTTGAAAATTACTTCTTCTCTATTTGTGTCAACTTCAACCCAAGTAGAAACAAGAGGTTCAACACCTTCAAAGTGTTCTCCAAAATTCCTTCAAGACAATCAAGGAATTGTGCATAAAAGATGTTGACACTCTTCTTCCGTTAGTGTTCCTACTATCTTTTCCCAAACAAATTTCTTGATAAAGTCAACTTCCTTTACAACTTTAGGGGAAGTAGGTGTACTAGGTCATAACAAGTTTGTTTGCCCACTGGAGTCTTTGTTCTTCTTGGAAGATGGAGAGGAAAAGTAGCCTTGCCACCCACCTTTGTGTTCTTTTGTTTGAGTTTTTGCAAAGCTCCTTGAACTTTGTGAAGAAGTTGAAAGTCCAATGCCTCCAGTTTGGTTTTGTCAAAAGTGGATTAGATCTTTAGGCATTCTTCTTCTTCACAATTCAATGTTAGTCTTTGAACTCTCTCTTCCCATTGTTCTCTCAATGCAAACATTCATATTGCTTGGACACCCAGTTTCAAAATTGGCTTTGTATTCTTCCACTTCCAAGATTTGTATCCCCGGCAGAGGCGCCAAAAATCATGTGACAACCCAATGTTGTGGGCTTTTTCTAGTCTCGAGGGTGCACTAGGCACATGGCGGCTTGTGCTAAGTTTGATCCTATTTTCACTACTTTGCAGTTCCCATAGTCTAACGTTTTCTTACCTCCCTGGATTGTTGGAGACCTCTCCTTAGCTAGTTCATGTTGTTCACTAGTCCTTGAGCTTGGTTCTCCTTGAAAGGGTTGTTTAGCATTGACTTTGCAGAACTGATCTTGTCATGAGTGCTTGGTATTATGGTTTCTACCTCTACGTGGTCTTGTATCCTATTTTCTGTCAGATTTGGCAATGGCACGGGTTTTGGTTGTTTGTAGGCTAGGCCAGGTGATCAATAAAATCTGGAAGGAAGTGATCTAATCCAACAAAAACTCAGTACACAGATCATTGAAGCACGTCATTCACATAGACCGGACTGAGCTCCTAGGATGGGGTTTTCCCTTGGTGCTGGCCACAACTCATACCACACATCCGCTTCTAGGAATTTATCATTCATAGAAATTTCAAACAATGGAACTCACAAGTTTCGACAAGTTGAGCATTTCTAGTCTAGACAATGCCTGCCCTAAGATTGCAATGGATCACCAAATCAGCCGGAGCACTCTGCACACACTATGTTTGACAATGTTCAAAGCAACTCACCCTCCAAATTCCTTTGCTGTCCTATGCCCTGATCTGTAGTCCAGAGTCACTCCATTCAGCCATGGCTGCCAACTTGCAGTGTCCTTCCCAGCTTCAGATGGACTGACACACTTCAGAATTCCTCCGAGCCGTTTCTTCTCTTCAAGCCTTTTTTATTTATCTCAAAGCACATTCATTCTCTCGAATCTCTGTCCCTGAAGCGTTGCCCAGCCAGAATTCTCCAATTCGTAATTTTCATTCTGCTGTTTAGAAGCCACAACTCAAAATTTGCACTATCTTCTCTCTCACTTCTCAGGTCGGCACTCAGTCTCTAAAGCACTGTTTGGGCAGAACTCTACAACTTGCACCTTCTCACTTCTGTTCATGAGCCACAACTTGAAATTTGCACTCTCTTCTCTCTCACTTCTCAGGTCGACACTCAGTCTCTAAAGCACTGTTCAGGCAGAACTCTACAACTTGCACCTTCTCTCTTCAGTTCAGGAGCCATACTCAAAATTTGCACTCTCTTCTTTCTCAATTTAGGAGCCATAACTCAAAATTTGCACTCTCTACTCTCTCACTTCTCAGGTCGGCACTCAGTCTCTAAAGCACTATTCAGGCGAAACTCTACAACTTGCACTTTCTCTCTTCAGTTCAGGAGCCACAACTCAAAATTTGCACTCTCTTCTCTCTCACTTCTTAGGGCAAACAAATCCTTGCAAAAATTCTCTTCAGTCCAAGTTCTCTCACAATAGCTCTCATACCTGCAACTTTCATTCAAAATTCCTCTCCTCCTCTCTCTATCTTGTCACTCTCCAGAGATCCTTCAAAACATCCTCCAGCTCTCTTGGTCACTCAAGCTTTCCCTTGTTCCTGCAACAGCCAAGACTCAACTCCCAAAATTTCTCCTCCTCTTCCCTTGCTCTTTCACAGCCCAAAGATATAAAAAATTCCCCTCTTTTCTTTTTTTGTCCCAAGAGCCAACTCTTCACATTCAAAATTTCCCCTTCTTCCTTCTCCAAGCCCTGCACAGCCCTGCACACTCAAAAATTCCCCGCCTCTCTTCTGTCCCAACAGCCAGCTCTTCACATTCAAAAATTCTCCTTCTTTCTTCTCTAAGTCCTGCATAGCCCTGCACACTCAAAAATTCCCCTCTTCTCTTCTGTCCCAGCAGCCAGCTCTTCACATTTGGAATTTCTCCTTCTTCCTTCTCCAAGTCCTGCACAATCAAAAATTCCCATCTTCTCTTTTTGTCTCAAGAGCCAACTCTTCACATTCAAAATTTCCCCTTCTTCCTTCTCCAAGCCCTGCACAGCCCTGCACACTCAAAAATTCCCCGCCTCTCTTCTGTCCCAACAGCCAGCTCTTCACATTCAAAAATTCTCCTTCTTTCTTCTCTAAGCCCTGCACAGCCCTGCACAATCAAAAATTCCCCTCTTCTCTTCTGTCCCAGCAGCCAACTCTTCACATTCAAAATTTCTCCTTCTTCCTTCTCCAAGTCCTGCACAGCCTTGCACAATCTAAAATTCCCCTCTTCTCTTCTGTCCCAGCAGCCAGCCCTTCACATTTTAAAGTTCTCCTTCTTTCTTCTCTAAGTCCTGCATAGCCCTGCACAATCAAAAATTCCCCTCTTATCTTTTGGCCCAGCAGCCAGCTCTTCAGATTCAAAAATTGTCCTTCTTTCTTCTCCACTCCTGCACAGCCCTGCACAATCAAAAATTCCCCTCTTCTCTTCTGTCCCAACAGCCAGCCCTTCAGATTCAAAAATTCTCCTTCTTTCTTCTCGAATCCTGCACAGCCCTGCACAATAAAAAAATTCCCCTCTTCTCTTCTGTCCCAACAGCCAGCCCTTCACATTCTAAAATCCTCCTTCTTCCTTCTCCAAGTCCTGCACAGCATGTACAATAAAAAATTCCCCTCTTCTCTTCTGTCCCAGCAGCCAGCTCTTCACATTCAAAATTTCTCCTTCTTCCTTCTCACAGTCCTGCACAGCCTTGCACAATCTAAAATTCCCCTCTTCTCTTTTGGCCCAGCAGCAAGCCCTTAACATTCAAAAATTCTCCTTCTTTCTTCCCCAAGTCCTGCACAACACTGCACAATAAAAAATTCCACTTTTCTCTTCTGTCCCAACAGCCAGCTCTTCAGATTCAAAAATTCTCCTTCTTTCTTCTCCACTCTTGCATAGCCCTGCACAATCAAAAATTCCCCTCTTCTCTTCTGTCCTAGCAGCCAACTCTTCACATTGAAAATTTCTCCTTCTTCCTTCTCCAAGTCCTACACAGCCTTGCACAATCAAAAATTCCCCTCTTCTCTTCTGTCCCAGCAGCCAGCCCTTCACATTTGAAAGTTCTCCTTCTTTCTTCTCTTAGTCCTGCACAACCTTGCACAATAAAAAATTCCCCTCTTATCTTCTGTCCCAGAAGCCAGCTCTTCAGAGTCAAAAATTCTTCTTCTTTCTTCTCCACTCTTGCACAGCTCTGCACAATCTAAAATTCCCCTCTTCAATTCTGTCTCAGCAGCCAGCCCTTCACAGTTGAAAGTTCTCCTTCTTTCTTCTCTAAGTCCTGCACAACCTTGCACAATAAAAAATTCCCCTCTTCTCTTCTGTCCAAGCAGCCAGCCCTTCACATTCTAAAATCCTCCTTCTTTCTTCTCTAAGTCCTGCACAACCATGCACAATCAAAAATTCCCCTCTTCTCTTCTGTCCTAGCAGCCAGGTCTTCAGATTCAAAAATTCTACTTCTTTCTTCTCCAAGTCATGCACAACCTTGCACAATAAAAAATTCCCCTCTTCTTCCTGTCTCCAATCACACCTAGCCCAACAAAACAAAAATTTCCCTCTCACCTTCATGTTCCTGTTCAAGGCAAACCCTCCCAATCTCACTCTCTTGCTCTTGCCATAATTTAGCACATTTCATGTGAAAATCAACTCCTTCCTTCCTGTCTCTGGTCACACCCCAACCAGCAAAACAAAATCATTCCCTCTCCTTTCACAGTCCGGTTCAAGGCAAACCCTCTCGATCTCACTCTCCTATCCTGTCACAGCCCTAAGATATCAAAGCATCTCTCCTCCTCCCCTGTCCTGTTACTGCCCTAAGATTTCCTTTGAAGCATTCTCTAGGTGCTCTTGGTCACTCGAAGCATCTTCCTTACTGATTTTCCTCCTTGTCACTCCTACAAGGCTCCTTGTCTACTCAAAGCATCTTCCTTAAACCCCACTGGCCTTGTCACTACCCAAAGATCCTTCAAAGCATCCTCTAGGTGCTCTTGGTCACTCAAAGCCCTTCCTAACTGATTTTCTTCCCTGTCCCTCCAAGTTCTCTCTGGAAACATTGTCCTCATCCTTCTTTTCCCACAAAATTCTTTTTTCTCCTTCACCTAGGAAAATGCTCTCCCCTCCAATAACATCAAACTTGAGCTCATGTAACTGTGACAACCCGGCAAATATCACTTTTGCAGTAATTGGGTAAGTAAAGTTTGTTCCCGCAAAGATATGATTCAGAATTGGTCAAATACAAAGCAAAGTAACAATTTCAATTCTTCTTGGGTTCTTCTTTAATCTCTCATGTAGAAACTACACCCAAAAGAGAGTAACAAGCTCACAATCTTGACAACTTGTCATGAATGTACACTCCTTAATCACAACATAGCAAATTCTGTCCAAACAAATCTTGATTGTGATGATTCAAGTTCTCCCGAAGACGGCACTTCACTGCAAAAATGACTTCACCTCAGAATTGTGTTCCACCCCTCCAATGAAGGCACAACTTCCTTAATCAAAATTGCTTCACATCAACTTCACACTGCACTCACAAATGCAGAATACTACCAATACTACAATTCCTCTCCAATCTATCAAGGCATTGCTCCGATTGCACTTCACTCAAGATCACACATACAAAATGAAGATGAAGGCTACGGAATCCAACATCCAACAAGCACATTGACTTGCACTTTGAATTTCTCCACACACTCACAAACACACACAAAAACTAGACACTCGGAATGAAGCTCAAGCAATGAGCACTGAAAATAGCACTTCACTTTATCTATCTTCAGAAATATGAATACTGAACAACATCACACTACAAATGCCACTCTTAAATAGTGAATCAAACGACAACTAATAATTTTTTTACAACAACTCTTCTAACCTACAGATCCAATTGACAATGCAACCCTTCATATCTACCTCTTTAGATCTCAAATCTATTTCTACCCCAATCCGATGTTTACCTCGTCATCTGCTTTCAAACCCAATGATCTTCCTATCATCTCTCCTTCTTTGTGTATATCTAATTCTACTAAATCCTTCACTACTTCTACTATCTCTTCTCTGCAATCTACAATTGAGGTCATCGGTAATCCATCTACTTCCTTATCTCCTGACCCACTCTTCTCTAATGTGTCAAATAACAAGTCCAAAGACACCTGAATTCTTACTTCTGCAACATCTGACTTCCTCTCCTCTGTCACACTACTCCTGATTCGCTCTAACTCTGACTTGACTAAATCTAATCTGAGACTGACATTGTCTCCTAATTCTAACATCTTCCAATCTATTGGCTCCCTTAATTGGATCAGCAAAGTGTTCATATCCACATCTTTGGCTCTCCTCTTTCAAGTTTTCTGCACAAGCAACTTTAACTCATGTAGACGTGCTTCTTCCAATCTCCCTTCAGCCTCTGTGCTCAAGATTGCTCGCAACTTTCTTGCAACTTCTCCTACTGATTCAGCCTCATAACCTTGAGATTGCTCTGCCTTCAACTCTTCATGATACATCTTCAACTCATCTTTGTACTCAACAGTGAGCATCTTCTTCTCCTCCATATACTATGAACTCTGTAACTCAGCACTTTGAACTAGCTTGTGCAATCTTTCTTCTTCTTGATGCCTGACTGCCAACTCTCTCTGCCATGCTTGATCCTTCCCGGCTGCACTCTTCCTCAAGCTTTCCAACTCCAACTCCTACTTCATTATTGCGGCCATTATCGAGCTTCCTTCTTCCTTACCTACTAAAATTGGCCCTGTAGGGTACTCCTTCCGTCTTTTAGCCCCCTTCTCTTCCACAATTAGGGCTACGCAATGATTCTTCTTTCCTGGTACACTATCAATCTTGACAAGCTTCACCCACTCCAACCGATTGCTAAACCTTGTGTTCCCCCTCACTCTCACTTCCGGATTCCTCACTTTGTAAAGTGAGTTTGTCTTCTTTTGAGTCCTCTCCTTGAGACTCTGTCTCCCCTTCAGACTCGGTTTCCGACGGTGCTTCTCTCACCATCTTCTTACTCTGCAGAACCAGTCTTTGGGTCTTCCTTTGTGCTAAAGGTGACCTTGCATCTTTGAGTTTATTGCGCTTCTTCTTCTTTGGACTTGTTACTTCTTCCATCTTCTATTGTCCCATACTCAAGAAGTGATCATCAATTGCTCGCAAGTGTGCCATATATTGTTGCTCTTCTTCATCCACTTCTTGTCATAAATCAGGATAGAAATGCAACACCATGCAACGCCTCTCCTCTGCAAACAGCAAGTTTAACCCAAAATAGAAGTGTGCTGCAAAAGGTGTGAAATAATGTGGAGGCGAACCTATCCTCCAATTGACTACCATTTGCCTCTTTTGTTGGTGAAAACACTTCCTCCAATTCACCTTCACTCCTACAAACATCTGGTGGAAAAAGACCACCTGCTGCATGTTCACGTAAGTCATTTGTTCTGGTTTGAACATGGCCATTATTGTCCCCACAATACTTTGTTTAATTGGGTCCCAATAGGACTCCACCTTGTAACCATTCGTTGTAGGCAAAGCAAAGAATAAATTTTGGATCTACGCCGTCTCCTCTACAACATCACATTTCCAATAGAAGGTGATCCTTGTTGGTTCTCCTGCTTCCTTCCCCAACACTAACCTCCAATCCAACTCAGTCCATTGAGCCGGATTTCCTCTCTTCCCCTCAACTTTGGGGCCTTCCTCATAATTATTGGCAGCTATCTTTGCCATGACTCCTTGAAAATTCCAATTCAGATTCCATGTTAAGAAAGTAATACGAAGTCTATTCAAGACTTCAATTCTTGCTACGATGTCTATTCTACAAATTGCAAAAATTTTCATTGCCAGAGCATTCATGACCTTCTTTTCCATGATCTACTCTCTTGTTCTTCTTCACTAGAAAACTATTCCTTCTCCTAGACAAGACACTCTAACTCCTTCTGGATTTTGGAAAATTTCACTCTCAATTGGCTTCCTGACATACATTACTATAGGACAACTACTCAAAGGGACTGGAAATCTACTTGACATATTCATTTTGTCCCTACGCAATTGCAGTTTTATATTACTCCAAATTGCAGTCATTCTTCAATAAATTTCAAAATTGACTTCCCCTTCTTCTGCGTGTTGCTGTCCTATCATTGTCAAGACATGCTTCTTCTGCCTCTGCCATTTCTTGAAGTGTACTTTCTTGCCATGTACCAAGGTTGTTAGATGGTCTTCATATTGGCCTTTGCTTCCCAATCCAAAGATGATGCTCTTCAGACTTCTTTCTTCGTACCCCTCTCTTGAGTACCTCCATCATCGGATCCGATCTTGACTTCTTTGGATTTCCTCCAAAGACACTCTTGTCCATTCCTTCTTTTGCAATTCAGCTTTCTTTGTTTACTTCTTCTCCCAAATGCTAATAAACAAAAAAAAACAAAAAATGTGGGCACCAGAGTAACCTAACATTATTTCTCAACTCCAGCCACCCAAACACAATCCTCAAGCTAATAACACCACAACCTTTTCCCAACTCCACCATAACATAGTAAATATTTCCCGTGGCAAGGTAGCAACCAATCAACTCCTAAAACATATTGAACATGACCCCTGAAACAACTTCTAAACTTGCACATCAAACCTCAAGGTTACACATGTGCTATATTCCTGACAACACCGGAAAATATCACTTTTGTGATAATCAGGTAAGTAAGTTCATTCCCACAAAGATACTAGTCAGAAATGTCCAAATACAAAGTCAAATGTCACAATGTAGTTCTTCTTGGTTTTGTCTTTAATCTTTCAGGTAGCAACTACACCTAGAAGACAATAACAAGCATTGATTTGCAGTCTTGTCAAAATAATTTGTCACACTTAATTACAACTCCGTCAAATTTTAACTAACAATCTTGATTGTGATGATTCGTTCTCTCTCAAAAATGGCACTTCATTGCAAAACAACTTTGACTCAGAATTGTGTTCCACCCCTCCACTGAAGGCACAACTTCCTTGATCAAAATTGCTTCACATCAACAATGCACTACACTCACAAATGCTAAATACTACCAACACTACAATTCTTCTTAGATCTATCAAGGCATTGCTCCAATTGCACTTCACTCAGGATCAAATACATAGAATAAAGATCAAGGCTGCAACCAACATCCAACAAACACATTGACTTGCATTTCAAAATTCTCCATATGCTCAAAAACACAATCACAATGTTGATACTCAAAATTAAGCTCAAGCAATAAGCACTACTTCACAACACTTTGCTTTATCTATTCTCAAAAACTATGAGCACTAAACAACATATGAATGCAAATGCCACCTTTAAATAGGCAAAGCACTTCAGCAATTATCTAACAACTATATGTTCTACAATAACTTTTCTAACCTACAGATCCAAAATGACAATGCACCGCTTCATATTGCCTCTTCAAATCTCAAAACTCTTCCTACTCCAATCCAATGTCTACCTCTTCCTCGGCTTCCAAACCCAATCCCAAAGTAACCTTACATACTACTCTATCCTCGGGTTTCCCAACTTCTAATTTTTCCACCAATTCTAACACTCTTAACACAATTCTAACACTTCATGCCAATCTTCTCAATAAATTGCTAGCTCTGCCTCAAATTTGGCCTTCATTGTCTCCTTCTCCTTCTCTTTTTGCACTACCTTCTCTTCCAAATTACAAAGTAACTCCCTCAATCTTTCTTCTTCTCTATACCCCACTGTTAACTCTCTTTGCCAGAGCTGCTTCTTCTCTTCTACACTTTGCATTGCTCTATTGAGCTCTTGCTCCTTCTCTACTACTCTTGCCATAACACTGATGATCTCTAATCAAGAATCAACAAACTGCTATTTCAAGATTTCATACTCAACTATTTGTCTTTCACTAGCTAGGACATTTTGCTCTATTACTCTCTTTTTACTTCCTACTTCTCTCTACAAGTTCTCAATTACTTGATTTTTACTACTACATCTACTCATAGTACTTTGCTCCTCTCCTTGGGTTAGACTCTCCTTCAACTCCAAGTCCTCTTCTTCTAACCTCACCAATATTTGCAACACAGTCTTTACTTCCGGACACTCTAATTGCATCTCTTTCTTCTTCTCTTCTAGCTTTATCATCAATGGGCATACAATCTCCTATAGATACTCCACTCCTCCACTCTGATTCACTTCTGCTTGTAGGCTTTTCTTGTTCTTTGCTTCATCTTCCCCTAACACTCTTCTCCTAAGCCAAAGTTGCCTTATTAGAAGGGATTGCTTGCTCCCCAAACTTTCACTTTCCATTTCTCTTGTTCAACTCGGCCTTGACTCATTTGTCACTTTTCTTTTGGACAGACACCTCTCTGAATGATAACTTGATAACTTGTCCATGCTTTTGATCTACAGAATGTATTGCTGCTCCTCCGCATCAGCATCTCTTCTTAAGTTGGGATGGAAGTGCGACACCATCTTGTGTCTTTTTGCCACGTCCAACATATTTAATCCCAAATAAAAGTGGGCTGCAAACGGCACAATATATTGTGGAGATGACTTGTCTTGCAAATTCCACACCATTTGCCTTGTGCATTGATGGAAGCACTTTGCCCAATTGATTGGTTCCCCTGCAAACATCTTATGGAAGAACACCGCTTGATGTTTCATCACATAAATGGTTTTTTTGCTTGACGATAGCCATCATTGCTCCTACAATGCCTCTCCTCACATGGTCCTTGTAACTCTTGACTTTATAACCATTCTTCATACATTTTGCAAAAAAGTCATCTTGCACTTCTTAGGTTTCTTCAACTACTTCTCCTTTCCCCAAGAATGTGGCTCCCTGCTCTTCACCCGCCTCTCTTCTGAGTACTAACCTCCAATTTGACTTTGTCCATCAAGCAAGATTTCCTCTCTTGCCCTCTACCTTGGGTCCATTGAGACATTTACTCTCAATGATCTTGGTCATGAAACCTAGAAAACTAAGGTTCTAGTTCTATGCTAGAAATGTGATCCAAAGCCTGCTCAAGACTTTGATTCTTATAATCACATCTAATCTCCAAATCGGATGATTTCTCACTATGAATTTGGAGTTGTTCTTTCCACCACCCATCTTACTCTCCTCCACTCTAGGTTGGTGACTACTCTTTGACCGACTCATGGACTTACTCTCCTTACTTCTTCTCAATGCACAAGCACGTCTCTTACTACACTCTCTTTTCCATTATCTCCCTCAAGATGACTGCTTAATGGCGATGGGAAATTACTTGTCATCTCTTTGTCTATATCCCAAAGTTTATAGTGATGTGCTTGTGACACCCCGGCAAATATCACTTTTGCGGTAATCAGGTAAGTAAAGTTTGTTCCCGTAGAGATACGAGTCAGAAATGTCTAAATACGAGGTCAAACAATAATAATGTAGTTCTTCTTGGTTGCGTCTTTAATCTCTCAAGTAGAATCACACCCAAAAGAGAGTAATAAGCACTAATTCTCAATCATGAATTAACACTCCTTAATCACAACTCCTTCAATTCTTTCCAAACAATCTTGATTGTGATGATTCAGGCTCTCCCAAAAATAGCATTTCACTGCAAAATGACTTCGCCTCACAATTGTGTTCCACCCCTCCATTGAAGGCACAACTTCCTCAATCGAAATTGCTTCACATCAACACTACGCTGCACTCACAAATGCAGAATACTAACAACACTACAATTCCTCTCATATCTGTCATGGCGTTGCTCCAATTGCACTTCACTCAAGATTAAACACACAGAATGAAGATCAAGGCTACGAAATCCAACATCCAGCAAACACTCTGACTTGCACTTTGAATTTTTCCAAACACTCACAAACACAATCACAACGTTGATACTTGGAATCAAGCTCAAGCGACGAGCACTACTTCACAGCACTTTGCTTTATCTATTCTTAGAAATAATGAGCACTGAACAACATTAGATTGCAAATGCCACTCTTAAATAGTGAAGTTATTGACGGTTATTTTCCTAATGTACCTCTTCCTAATAACTCTACAAACCTGCAGATCTGAAATGACAATGCACTTCTTCATATCTACCTATTCAAATCTCAAATTGGTTACTAATCCGATCCGATGTCTACTTCTTCCTCGGCTTTCAAACCCGATCCCAAAGTGACTTCAATTCCTACTACTCTGTCCTTGGGTTTCACAATTCCTACATCTTCTACCAGATTTGTAACACCCATATGTGCATGTGTGTGGTATTGTGATATTTAACTTGGTATTACAAGTACTTAAGAGATATTATTTACATAGAGATAAAGGATGGTTCTATATTAGTCATAGTTAGCTAAAGTTATTCATAGCTAAGATAGAGGGGACCTTACTTTAGAGGAAGTAGAAAAGATGAGCACCACTATTTTGGATTTTAGTGTGTTGACTTAGTATTATTCCTAGGTGTTTGGCTTTGAGGAAAGAGTTGAGAACTCTTGGGCCCGCAAGCCTTTTTGTTTTGGATTCTTCTTTAGTCCAAGGATAGCCTATGTGAAGGAATCCTTGACTTAGTGGTTGGGTCAAGATAAGACCACATGCTTAGGGGAATATGCCCATGTGAATGGATATTCCTTCCTACTTTTTGACTTTACTTGACTTTTAGTCTAGTAACTTGAGTTACTACGGTAATTAGTAACTTTGGTACGTAACTATTTCACAAGTATATAAACAAGGGGTGAGGAGGTACTCATCATCCTTTCATTTGCAACTATCTCTCTCTCATTGAGTTCTCTAGTGAGCAATGTCTTGAGTCTTGGAGTGTTAGCCTTGGAGGAGTATGATGGAGTTGGGGTTCCTTGCCTTCTTAGTCCATGGTGCACTATCATAATAGCGATCAGAGGTTCATCCTGAGTGAGAGACAGGCCGGCTCACATTTTTGGTTCCGTTGCCGAGACCTCCCTAGAAGGCAAGATAATGTTCCGCGTTCAGTTCTACATTAGGCAGAAGGAGGCTATGAGAGCTCACTTGGAGAGAACATTAGGAGAGAAGAGGGCTGAACTTATGTTAGAGAACCAAGATCCATTTGTATACCCTGTAGTTCATTATGATGTCTTTGAGGTGATTTCGTACATCTTGTACACATGAGAGGAATTGGAGAGATTGTGTGAGGTGGATTGCAGATTTTGGGGATTAAGGTGATTTTGGGCAAAATCTCAAGTTTGAGATCTGGACTTGAAATTTCTATACATGATAGCTTGGTTTATCTTACAGTTAGCACACTTGAAATTATTATGAGAGTTACTATGCGCACTCGGCTAGAATTTTTGAAAGTTGATAGGGTAAACTGCTCCCGCAATTGCATGTTCTCTGGAAAATTGTACAGAGTCTGCCATTTCTTCAATTTTCAGTGAATTGTCCTGAACATTTCCAAGAAAAATGAGTGCATTGTATCCTACCTGCTGCCACAAAAATGAGAGAAAGATCGTTTTTGCGCAGGGCGTTATGAGTTTTTGGAGTAAGGGGGGTGGTTTTCAAACCAAATATGAAACTTGTGTGCTGAATAGAAAGATGTCTAGGCCAAAGGCTAAATGAAAAGATCTGAAATTTTGCAGGGAGTGATATCATAGAGTTGTGATCAAGTGTAAAATTTCAGAGGACTGTGACATACAGGTTGGGAGATTTGAGTGACATTGTGAGGAAGGGTCAATTCTGTAGAGTGGAGATCTCATGCATGAGAAGTTTGAGATCAACAAAAAGCATGTTTGAGTATTTAGATTCATCTTTGGAACATGGAGGGTCATCAAGAGTGGAAATTGAGATTATGCAAGGTTCCCCAAGGGTTTGAGGTGATTGTAGGGGTTTATTTGAGGAAAAGAGAGTTTACAATAGAATTTGAAGAGAGTATTGAGAGGATCCAAAAACCTACACCACTTGGAGGAAAGATTGAGTCTAAGTGCTTTCTATGTAGAGAGAAGGGACATAAGGCAAGTTCATATCCATTGACCTTTGAGAGCAAGAGATTGAGGGAAAGGAGAGGCTTACTTGACTTGGGTTTGCATGTTGGACCTTCTTCACCAAGATTGGGAGGGAGAAGATCTAAGACCAAGGAGTTGTGTGAGGTTTGTGGAGTTGAAGGACTTCCAAAAGGACATGAGTGTAGTGGAGTAAAAGCACTTTTGGAAACTTTGGTGAAGGATCTTGGAGAGAGTCTTAGTACAGCTACAGAAATACTACCACCTTCATCAGCTAGTTCTCAAGATTAGTGATGGAGATAATCTTTCAACTTATGGATAAACTATCCATGAGAGTTAGATTAATATGCACTCTAGGATTTGATGTTGCTATAGAAATCTTGGAGCAACCTGAACCTTTTGTGTTCCCTAGAGTGGATTATTCTCAGATGGTGTTAGTCATGTATATACTCTATTAGTAATAGAGTGAGAGAAAAGAAAAGAGAAAAAAAAATTTGAGAGAAAAGAAAAATAGTGAAGGGTTAAGATGGGGAAACTTCCGGTTTTCTTTGGCAAGGATGGAGAAGATGTGGAGGCCTTTGTGAGAGACTTCAAGAGAGCTTGCATATGAAACAATGAGAGGAGGAAGAATGAGTGGGCCTCATTATTACCAGATTTCTTTGAGGATACAACGCTTACATGGTATGAGTCAGAATACCAAAAGAGAGAGAGGAGAGATGGGGAAGAGGAGTCTTGGGAGACTTTGACTTCAGCACTCATTGAGAACTTTCTTCCTGATGAGAGTTATGAGAGATTGATGAGTGAGGTTACATTTCTCAAGCAAAAAGATGGAGAGAAAGTGAGAGTCTATGTGGAAAGAGTGGAAAAGTTGGAGTCCAGATTTCACATAGTGTTGAGGAAGGGTGGGGATGATGTGGAGACTACTATGATTGGCATAGGGGCCATGCTCACCAAGAATTTTGTGGGAGGGTTGAGACCACAAATTAGAAGCAAGGTGAGATATGAGAAACCTTCTTCCAAGGTTGAAGCTATCAAGATCGCAATTTGTATGGAGGAGAGTTTGGAAGGGGATGAGAGTGATTTGGTGGTGAAGGAGGTTGTGCATCCTCCTCAAGGCTACAAGTATGGTGGAACTTCTGATACTTTGGTGAAAAGGGTTGCACCACAAGTAGAAGTTGCTCCAGTTCTTGCACCTCCACCAAAAGATCCACTCCAAACCATCACAGAACAACTTGCGGATCTCAAGATCAATGTGGTGCAACTATGGGAGAAGAGAGAGGTGGATCAGAATGTAGGGAGAGGGCCTAGGAGTTATGGAAACTATCCATATAGAGGAGGCCAACCAGCCAAAAATTTCAATGATAGAAATTGTTTTGGTTGTGGAGGAAGAGGCCATATCCAAAGGAATTGCCCAAATTCCACTTACCATGGAGGAAGGGGTTATGAGGGAGCCAATAGAGGGAAAGAGGGAGGTAGTGAAACCCAAGTGGCTCCTAACCCCAACAAAGGTAAAGGGATAGCATCCATAGATGTGGTTGAGAGCAAGTATGAGAAGGGAGAGTGCTCAAACTCCAAGGGTCTTAATTTGGAGCTTTTGGCACAAGAGAAGAAGAGAACTCGTTTTGCAGAGGATGTTCACTCTTCTCAGTGATTTACTTCAAGCAAGGATACTCCTATGTCTACTAGGAGCACTCGCACCTCAACACCATCAACAACAAAGACTCCAAGGAAGAAGTTGGGGATGGAGGACTTCTTGATCTCAAAGCAACAATGGAACTACAATGTGTTGGAGGATGTTGGTAGTCACAAGGCTAACATCACAGTTGGCCAATTAATTGATTTGAACCCTACCTTGAGAAAGGAGCTTAAAGGTGGTTTGAGTTCTACAAGGAGCAAGAAGAAGAAGAAGGCAAAAGTTCCAATATCAATGGGGGTGGTGGATGCCAAGCCAGCACCATGGGAGGCTTGTGAATATGCCTCCAAGATTAATGTGAGAGTGAATGGTCACAACATCAAGGATGCATTGGTTGATGGAGGATCAGCAGTGAATGCCATGTCAGAAAGGTTGATGAAGAAGTTGGGTATGATACCCTCAAGACCTTCAATATTTGTGGTGAGCATGGCAAACAAGCAACAAGTTCAACCAGTAAGAGTGATGGATAAGGTGGTAGTTTCAGTTATGGGAGTTCAAAATCTCATGACTTTCCAAGTCTTGAAAGATTCAAGCTATGACTTACTTCTTGGGAGGCCATGGTTGAGAGAAGCACGCACAACTGATCGATGGCACAAAGGGTACTTGAGGATTGGGCCATCAAACCATAGAGTCACAATTCCTATGACTAACACCACCAACACTTCACATTCAGATACACCATCTTTTGATTATTGGGAATCAGATTCTGAAGAAGGAGCTTCAGGTGTGGACACAAGCATGGAGGAAGAGACTTCCACGGAGGAGGATGAATCTGAATCTGAATCTGAATCTGATTCAGATGTGTATCCCTTGTGTGCTATGGATTTTGCACCTAAGCGTGAGGTTTTGAAGGACCCAGAAAAATCACCATTGACACTTGAGGAGGTAGAGAGAAGGTTAGCTACCCTCAAGTATGGCCCAAAGGTTACCAAGGAGGAGAAGGTGAGATTTGAGGAGATTTTCCGCAAGTTCATCCATTTGTTTGCTTTTAGTTACAAGGATTTGAAGGAAGTCACCTTGGAGGAGCACAAGATAGAGGTGGAGTCACATGCAAGACCAATCCGCCAAAAGCAACGTCGCATTAGCCCACCAATATCTTTGGTTGTGAAGGAGGAGATTGATAAGCTCAAGGAGGCTGGATTTATCTTTGAGGTGGAGAATTCAGAATGGGTGTCTCCAATTGTCATTGTGAAGAAAAAGAATGGCAAGCTTTGGGTATGTGTGGATTACAAGAAGCTCAATGCTGTTACCAAGAAGGACTACTACCCATTGCCGTTCATTGATGAGATCTTGGAGGAGGTTGCAGGTCATGAGAGGTACAGTTTTGGAGATGATTATAGTGGATACAACCCAATCAAGATTGCACCAGAGCATCAACAACTCACCACATTCACCACACCTTGGGGAACTTACGCTTTCAAGGTCATGCCTTTTGGGCTTTGCAATGCTCCAGCCACATTCCAACGGGTCATGAACAAGGAATTTGAACCTTTCATTGGGAAATTTGTGAGAGACTTCATTGATGACTTTTGTGTTTATGGAAGCAAGGAGGAGCACTTTGAGCACCTAATCAAAGTCTTGCAACGCTTGGATGAGGCAACTGCATCACTCAACCCAGAGAAGTGCATTTTTGGATGTGAAGAAGGTCAACTTTTGGGTCACATCATCTCCAAGGATGGAATAGCAGTTGATCTTGAGAAGGTGAGGAAAATCTCAGACCTTCCATTCCCTTCAAGCTTGACAAAGTTACACCAATTCTTGGGGATGGTTGGATACTATAGGAGGTTCATCTTCTCATTTTCCAACAAGGCTTATGCATTGACCATCTACATGAAGAAGGGTGTAGATTACATGGTGATTTTGGAAGACAAGGAGGCTCTCAAAGCTTTTGAGGAGCTCAAGCAATCCCTTGTTGTAGCTCCAATTCTTGCTAAACCTGATTGGAGTAAGCCTTTCATCCTCTACACTAATGCTTCTAATGTAGCTATAGGATGCACTCTTAGTCAATTAGTCCAAGATGGGCATGATCATCTAATAGCTTATGCTAGTAGGAAGATGGTTTCAACATAGAAGAACTACTCTGTCATGGAGAGAGAAGGGTTGGCAGTGATCTTTGGTCTCAAGAAGGTTAGACACTACTTGATTGGAGGGAAAGCCACCATTGTAACGGATCACAAGGCTTTGAAGTACATCTTCAACAAGCCTAATGTTGAAGGAAGACTAGCAAGGTGGATGATACTCTTGTTTGAGTATGACTACACCATTGAGGATAGGCCAGAAAAGAAACATGCAAATGCTGATTTGTTATCTAGAGCCTATGATCATGATGGAGATGAGCCAGTGGATGATTCCTTCTCGGATGAGGAGCTCATGACAATCTCAGTCACTCAAGAGGTTCCAATGGAGTACAAGGAGATTGTGGATTTTGTGACAAGAGGTAACTATCCAGAAGGGATGCATGCTAGAGAGAGGAAGGCCCTTGCAGCAAGATCTAGACCTTACACAATGGTGGAGGATATTCTTTTTCACCAAGGAGCAGATGGTCTACTTCGAAGAGCAGTGGGTAAGGAAGAGTCTATCCTACTCATAAAGGAGTTTCATGAAGGTTTAGTATGTGGAGGACACTTTGCAGGAAAGGTGACTGCTTTCAAGATTCTAGATGCAGGTTACCATTGGAGAGGGATTTTCAAGGATTGTCTTGATTATTGCAAAAGTTGTCATGTTTGTCAAGCTTTTGCTAGAAAGTCTACATCCACTCCACCACTTAGATCAATTCCATAACTAGGACCTTTTGAGAAGTGGGGAATTGATTTTGTAGGTCCTCTCAATAGAACCCCAAGGAACAATCGGTACATTGTGGTAGTTACTGATTACCTTACCAAGTGGGTTGAGGCTAGACCATTGAGGGACAAGAATGAAGATGAAGTGGGTAGATTTCTTTATGAATACATTATCACTAGGTTTGGATGCACTTTGGAGTTGGTTTCTGATAGAGGAGGAGAGTTTACAAGAAGCATTACTACAGCCATGCTATGACATTTCTCTATCACACATAGAGTAACTACATCCTATAAGCCAAATTCCAATGGCTTGGCAGAGAGAACCAATCAGACCTTGTGCATGATGTTGGCCAAAGATGCAGAAATGGAGGGGGCTAAACATCATTGGGACAAGAGGATTCATGCAGTTTTGTGGGAGTATAGGACAACCATGAAGACTTCCACCGGATATTCTCCATTTCAATTGGTGTATGGTATTGAGTCTACCTTGCCTATTCTCTTTGATCTTCCTACCTTCCAAAGCATTCATAGGAGATTGAAGAAAGCACAAGGAGGTGATGCATAGAAGTCAAGGAAGGATGAACTCATGGAGTTGGAAGAGGCAAGAGCAGTTGCTATGGTTTGAGTGGAGCAAGCCCAAAGGAAACAAAAGGAGAGCTATGACAAGAAGCAAGGCAAGAAGAAGGTGGAGACTTTCAAAGAAGGTGATTGGGTAATAATGTTTGATTCCATTCGATTCAAGAGAGTGCAAAAGAAATTTTTGCCTAAGTACTTTGGACCTTTCATAGTGGAGAAGGTGTGGGGCAATTACACCTATGATCTCAAGGATTTGGGAGGAAGACACTTTGATAGCATCAACCATGATAAGTTGAAGATGTACCATAGAAGGTAGAGAGACCTTCACTTTGAAGACAAAGTGAAAACTTAGTCCGGGGGTAAATGTAACACCCATATGTGCATGTGTGTGGTATTGTGATATTTAACTTGGTATTATAAGTAATTAAGAGATATTATTTATATAGAGATAAAGGATGGTTCTATATTAGTCATGGTTAGCTAAAGTTAGTCATAGCTAAGATAGAGAGGACCGTACTTTAGAGGAAGTAGAAAAGATGAGCACCACTATTTTGGATTTTAGTGTGTTGACTTGGTATTATTCCTAGGTGTTTGGCTTTGAGGAAAGAGTTGAGAACTCTTGGGCCCGCAAGCCTTTTTGTTTTGGATTCTTCTTTAGTCCAAGGATAGCCCATGTGAAGGAATCCTTGACTTAGTGGTTGGGTCAAGATAAGACCACATGCTTAGGGGAATATGCCCATGTGAATGGATATTCCTTTCTACTTTTTGACTTTACTTGACTTTTAGTCTAGTAACTTGAGTTACTACGGTAATTAGTAACTTTGGTACGTAACTATTTCACAAGTTTATAAACAAGGGGTGAGGAGGTACTCATCATCCTTTCATTTGCAACTATCTCTCTCTCATTGAGTTCTCTAGTGAGCAATGTCTTGAGTCTTGGAGTGTTAGCCTTGGAGGAGTATGATGGAGTTGGGATTCCTTGCCTTCTTAGTCCATGGTACGCTACCATAATAGCCATCAGAGGTTCATCCTGAGTGAGAGACAGGCCGGCTCACAGATCTAACAATTCTTTTTCTTGATCTGACATTTCACTAGTGGGTAATCTATCTAACTCCTTATCTGCTGCCCACTCTTCTCTATTGTCTCCAACGGTAACTCCAAAGACATCTGCACTCCTACTTCATCTACTTCAGGTTTTGCTCTAACATCTTTCCAAAGTTTATCTTTCTCTTACTTCACTAGATCTAATCTAATCATGATATTGTCTTCTACTTCTAATATTTTCCTATCTACACAAGTTCTGAGACTAATTAATAGAGAATTCAAGTCTATATCCTTTGCATGTCTCCTCCTCGTCTCCTACACAACAACTTTAACTCGTGCAGCCTTGTTTCTTCAATGCAAACATTGGCCTCTGTACTCAGCATCGCATTCATCTTGATTACGATCTCCTTCAATGGCTCCAATCTCATCTTCCTTTCACGCTCCCAATCTGCAAGCCAATCTTCCGTGTACATTGCCAACTCTGCTTCAAACTCGACTTTCATAGTTTCCTTCTCCTTCTCCTTCTGCACATGCTTCTTGTCTTGATTACGAAGTAACTCTCATAATCCCTCTTCTTCCCTATATCTCACTGTCAACTCCCATTGCCACATTTGCTTCTTCTCTTCTACACTCTCCATCACTCTATCAAGCTCTTGTTCCTTCTCTACTACCCTCACCATAGCATGGATAATTTCTAGTCTTGAATCAGCAAACTGCTGCTTCAAGATTTTGTACTCAGCTACTTGTCTCTCCCTTGCTATATCACTCTTCTTCACAAGGTCCTCTTGATACCTCACTTCTCTTTTCAAGTTCTCAATCACTTGACACTACACTACTGCATCCCCTTGTAGTACTTCCCTTTCCTCCTCACCTCTGATTATACTCTTCTTCAACTTCAAGTTCTCTTCTTCTAGTCTTCCTAATACCTGCAACACAATCTTCACCTTTGGACACTTCGACTGCATCTCTTTCTTCTTGTGCTCTAGCTTCACTAACAACATGCACACAATTTCTCACAAGTACTCCACTCCATCACTTGCAACTACTTCAACCTGCAGAGTGATCTCCTTCTTCACCTCTTCTTCTCCCAATACTCGCCTTCTTCTCTGTAGTCGTCATATTGGAATAGATGCTTCACTTCCCAAACTAGCATTCTCCTCTTCCCTTGCCTTGCTCGGACCTTCCTCACACTTTGCCTTGCTCCTCAACCAAACTCCCCTCTGAATCGTAATCTTCTTCTCCTCCGGCTCGGGTACCTTGTCCTCCAACTTTGCATTATTCTCTTCCTCGAGCTACACCCAAACTTCTTCTTCTATAGGTACCAACGTCATCTCTCTACCTTCATCGCTATCACTACTTGTATCCCCACTTTGTAGCGTGAGCCCAGGTTCTTCCTTGTGTTCTGAGTCTTTAGACTTGCACTCCGCTTTGCCTTCCAAGTCTTCCATCAATGATGCAATCACCATCATATCTTTCCTCGGGTTTCCTCTCTTGGTCTTCCGAGGTCTCATCTTCTCTACATCTTTGCCTTCTCCTTGTTGACTCCACTTCTTTGACTTTGGAGTACTTACTTCTACCAGCACACTCTTCCCCGTCTACGCGTAGTACTCATCAGTGCTTTGGATTTGAAGAATATACTATTGCTCTTCCGCGTCGACTTCTCTTCTCAAGTTGAGATGAAAGTGAGACACTATTCTGTTGTGCTCCACCGCATTGAGCAAATTCAACCCAAGGTAGAAATGTGCTGCAAACGGCACGATGTAGTGGGGAGGCGACTTTTCCCACAAATTCCACACCATCTACCTTGTCCTTCCATGGAAGCACCTCGCCCAGTTGATAGGTTCTCTTGCAAACATCTTATGGAAGAACACCACTTGGTGTTTCATCACATAAGTCATTTTCTCCGGCTTCAGGATTGCCATGAGAGCACTCACGATCCCTCTCTTCACTGGATCTTTGTAACTCTCGACCTTATACCCATTCTTTGTCCTCTTCGAAGAGAAGGCATCCCTCACTTCTTGGGTTTCTTTGGCTACCTCTCCCTTCTCAAAGAACGTGGCACCTTGCTCCGTGCCTGCCTCTCTTCCGAGTACCAATCTCCAATCCGACTCTATTGAGTGAGCCGGATTTCCTCTCTTCCCCTCTTCCCGGGGCCATTGAGACACTTATTCTTGATTATCTTGGTCATGAATCCTGTAAAACTTACGTTCCATTTCCACGCCAAGAATGTGATCTGAAGTTGGCTCAAAACTTCAATTCTTGCAATCACATCTAACCTCCAAATCGCATGATTTCTCACTATGAATTCAGAGTTCTTCTTCCCTCCTCCCATCTTTCCTGCTTCCTCACTGTCTCTCGGGTTAACGTTCTTGAATTCTTCTCTACAAACTAGCATTTTCAAAGATAGTCACTTCAAAGGAGTTGGTAGGATACATTGCCTTACTTATAGAATTCCATGATATATTTACCTAGTCTATTGACGGGTGAATATATCATGGGTATTCCATGAGAATTTAGAGAACACCAGATTGATCTGGTTGAAGGTGCAGTTCCGGTTTGGCAGGGACAATACCGCATGAACCCAAAGTACTCACTCTTGGTGAAGGATGAAATTGACAAGTACTTGGGAGCCAAAATAATCTTTCCTATCTTAAGTGTCACGCCATTTGTAGTTCCGCATCTAGATGCTCGGACACTCTAGTTCTAGTGATGGTAGTTAGAGTTATTCTAGCAGTTTCTCAGGGACTACTTTCCGACGGTTAGATTTTGTGTTCGGGGTACTGACTTCACGGTGAGGCCCACCGTCACTTTGCACCGTTTGCACCGTCAAGTGTGCCGTCAGCGGGACCGTTAGGGTTTTAGGGCTAGCTCGAGTCCAGGGGGTTTTGAAGTGAGCTCCAGAGAGCTCACTTCTCTGATGTTGAGCCTTCGAGTTCCTGGCTATGGTGGACAGAGGCCGGCAAGCGTCACCTGGATTCTCTATGCTTGAGTGGGTGTGGCTTGACTGTAATCAGTGCCCAGTTGTTGGTAGTTTATAGAGTGACAGATCAAGTACTGATCTGAGTTGAGTTGAGTTGAGAGTGTTAAGCAATCTGATTATATCAAAGAAGTGAAGTTAGGGGGAAATCGGGTGCAGGAATGTTGAGTGTTGGTGGTATCTCCAAGCTTGGTGGATCGTGGTAGCTCGATTCAGGTTCTGTGTTTCCCTAGTGTGCAGAAGCTCGTGTAGTTGATGCAAATTTGGCAGTTAGGCAGACGGTGTGCGGAAGCACTGGCCAAATTTCGAGCAAAGAAGGAGCAATTTTCAAGCAGTGTTGTGATTTTGAGCTCAGGAGGTGAAGGCATGACCAATTTGCTACGAGTTGGGCTCAAAAAGTGAAATTGAAGGTGGAGTTGGAAAGCTCTTCTCATGAAATTGTGATTTGGAAAAACCCGTTTTGTCAATTTGGCTCGAGTGGAAAGTTAGTAGGGGATTTGGCAAACATCCATCTTTAGGGTTTACGTTAGATTTTACGTCAGATTTTACATCAGATTTTGGGCCAAAATTGGAGGAGTTTCACTGTTTGGCCAGATTTGGAGAAGTTTTGCTAGTTTGGAGGAGTTTCGCAGATTTGGACAAGTTTCGCCAATTTTGGAGGAGGTTCGAAGTGGCAACAAGAAATGCCTCATTTGGCTGAATTTTGGCGTTTCGAGGCTTTGAGGCATAGGGTTGTGGGCTACGAAGGTCTAGAAGGGCCAGAAGGGCCAGCAAGCCAGCTTGCTGGCGTGAGGCTAGCTAGTTTAGTGTAGATCTTGGTCATTGGTTAGCAAAATCTGCCTTTCTTGCTAGATTGTGCGCAACAGGGATTGACCCCTAGATCTCTTGTTCCTAGACTGGTGCCCTAGCCAACTGGTCCACCCTCACTTGTTGTCATAGTGATTGTGCCACTGTTATCTATACACATGTAGCTTTGGCTAGGAGAGGCAGTTTGATCCCATTCTTGGTGATCCTAGTAGCTTAGGACTTAGATACGAACTACTCTTATGTCAAATGCCAAATGGTGGCAGAGTCAGTCCCGTGTTGTGTTATGAGATGGAGGGTTTTTGTTTAGATTTCTTGTGATTGGATCCCCTCCATTCTCTGATTCTTGTTTGTGCACCACGTTTGTGTGAGGTGCCCTGACTTTTGAGCGTTGGTGCTCTGGTGTGCTCTCGGTGGTGAGGCTAGAGTGATGACCAGTCAGACTACCTTTGTTTCTCTCCGGTGAGGCAAGAAGTGATGACCTGCAGACCATGAGAGTGTGTGTTATGATGGCAGGTTACAGGTTGCCCTTCCCTTAGTGTAGTTATCTCGGTAGAGTTACATTAGTGGGTGGTGTTTAGTTGGTGTTGGCACGTGGTGGTGTTGGCACTTAGTGGGGTACTTGCGGTTGCGACTTGCAATTGCAGTTGGTGGTTCGGGTTTGCTGTTGCAGTTATGTGGTCACGACAGAGTTCTTTGGAGATTCTAGAGGAGTTAGCCCTGCAGTACGCAGTGGGTTTACTCGGAGTGGTGCTCGGTATCAGCCTGTATCTCAGGTCCCAGTGAGGGAGGAGATTGACTCTGAGTTGGAGTTGGACACAGGAGCTGATTCAGTTGAGAGTGCACTTGGTGTGTCCGCACCGTTGTTGTGGGACATGGACGAGATTTATGGGGCCTCCAAAGGCCCTAGGCGTTACTCTGGTACAGTGGGTACCATTGAGTTGGATGACTTCATCCAAGAGTTCGATAGTTGGTGTGATCTGCAGTAGATGCGGAACCCGACTTTGTTCACACCCTTCATGGCATGGAAGGGGTTGTTTCAGCACTTGGAGGGTCCACCAATGGATGATTACCATGAGTTCAGGAGAGCTTATTTGGAGGAGATTGAGTTATGGAGACAGTATTGGTCTCCACACTATGTCTCCATCACTTCAGGCTTGGTGGCCAGGAGTAGATCGGCTGTACCTACGAGTTCTAGCTCGAGTAGTGTGGGTGGAGCTAGTGGAGGTGCACTAGCTGGAGATAGTGCTACTACGAGTGGAGGTACCACTGCAGGAGGTGGTGTGGTACCGGGGTTTAACCCCATGGTTGAGTTCTTCCTATGTTTGAGGCAAAACTACCAGGGAGTGCGGACTGACAAGCTGAGGAGCTTGCAGGAGTTCCAACGGAAGGCTGGAGAGAGCCTACGCGAGGCATATACTCGCATGAGGCGGCTGATCAGTTTCACTCAAGGAGTTACTGAGGCCCAGGCAGTCCAGTTTTGGTATGGGATACTGGACAGGGAGTTGCAACGTAGAGTTCATGATGCTACGTTGTTGCAGGCTACTTTGCCCACTTTGGCAGTAGTCTTTGGTTTGGCTGAGCATATTGAGCTCAACATGGTGGAGGAGAGAGTGGTGACAGCTGGATTTGGTAGAGAGACCTCATCCACGGTTGTGACTTCTTCTAGAGTGCAGCAGAGTGCAGCAGAGTGCACCCCGCCCAATTGGTTTTCGAAGACAGGGTGGACAGCCCAGATCCTATGGAGCGAGTGGAGGGCCTAGTGGAGTTAGACCCTTACCCTCATTTTTGGGTCAGCAGCAGCCAGTGAGTGGTGGTGTTGCTTGTTGGACTTGTGGTGGACCTCACCATAGGAGAGAGTGTACTCAAGGCAGCGGACCTGATACCTCTGGTGCATCATAGCCAGCACAGAGGCAGTGTGAGCATTGCCACAAGTTTGGTCACACTAGTGACCGATGTTTTGACCTACACCCGGAGTTACGGAGTGGTAGGGCTGCTATGGCAGGTAGTAGAGGAGCTCCAGTTCATGGAGGACGAGGTGGTAGAGGTGGTGGTAGAGGATCTACACCTAGTAGGGGTGCAGTACCTGCCCTTACTTCTGACACAGCTATGGCTACTCGGATTGAGCAGAGATTGGCTAGTATGGCTATTGCTCAGAGGAGATCAGATTTGGGTGCTGAGGCTTCCACCTCATATGCTGGTGATAGAGATGCTTTGGACTTCATGTGCGGAGCAGCACAGGTGGATGCATCTGCAGCAGTGACTAGGAGTGCAGTACGTGCTCCAGAGCCTAGAGGAGCATCAGTGGAGTTGGACCCACAGAGAGGAGAGGTTGGGAGACAGGTCAGACTTCCCCAGTCTTTCACGCTATCTGAGGCATTGCAGATGACATCCATGGTTCTTAGACGTCCCAGTGCAGGTGTGGTAGGTGGTGATGGAGTACTCGATGGAGTACCTGCTAGTCAGCCACCTGCTACTACACAGACTGAGTCTAGCATGATGTTGGGGGCGGCTCAGCTGATTATGCAGCATCCTTTATTTTCAGCCAGTGACATGTTTACATTGGGAGTTGATCCAACCCTAGTGTTCCGGTTGGCTGCCACGTTGTGTGAGAGTAGGGATGGTGCAGTTCCTACTACTAGAGCAGAGGTGGTTGGTAGTGGAGCTGACTTGGTTGAGGAGCATGGGATCCGTTCAGCGACCAGTGGTTTATGGCAGGCAGCAGCGGCTAGACTGGAGGAGTTGCCAGCTAGACCGGCCTTTGAGAGAGCGCGGTTTACACCTGGTGTTGTCCTATTGGATAACTAGAGGGGGATCTTTCATTTAGTGGGACCTTCAGGGAAGGTCTATACACCATAGAGAGTCTTGTTAGACTCTGGTGCGCAGCCCCTTATGTTGGGGAAGGTTACAGTTGTTGGTCTGGAGTTACGGAAGACCGATGTGGAGAGGTGTCCATTTCAGATCCAGACATCTCTAGGTGGTGGTTCGACACAGTACATCACACGTGGGGAGCTTGTTGTCCAGGTTCAGCCTGGTCATCCGACTGATAGCTCGGTGGTGAGAGCTCAGGCTATTGCGACGATAGCTGAGTCATATGATGTGCTAGTTGGGGGAGCAGTGTTATACCCTATGGGTTTCAGCATTGACTATTGGGAGGAGATAGCCTCTTATAGACCTGGTTGGCAGTCTGGTGAGGGACGGGTATGTCGCCTACCAGTACGCTTTAGTAGTGGTAGTCTTGGCTCACTACAGTCCGGGACCATGGCAGCATCAGTTTTAGCTTTCAGCGGTGTAGTTACTTGGCCTGGTGACTTGTTGGAGGGGAATGCCCATGCAGAGGATACTCTAGTACCAGAGGAGATCACTCGGCTATGGAGTACGAGTGGGATTGTTCCATCCACCTTGGATGTTCCATTGTGGAGTTCAGAGGAGGCATTGCAGCAGCATGCAAATCAGTTGGTGCAACAGGCTTGGAGTGGAGCCTTCGTACCATCAGGGGATGAGTGTGAGGATGAGCCTCCAGAGGCAATTGCTTTGACACCTCTGGATACCACACTCATTGCTTGGCAGTATCCAATAGAGGGGATATGTCTATTGGAGTTGTTTGGTGGGATCAGCATCGGACTAGCTACGGTGTTACAAGCAGGTATCCGAGTACAGAGGTACTTGTATGTAGAGAGAGATGAGACTGCTAGGCGAGTCTCTCTACATCATGTGGCACACTTGGCCTATCGGTATCCGGAGTTATAACCGATGTCAGCAGTCAGAGGTTACCAGAAGGCCTTACCAGGAGACATTTCCTTACTGGGGGCGCATGACCTAGAGAGACATGGGCCTATTCACTTGGTGATTTCTAGATGGCCATGTCAGGGACATACACATGCGGGCCGTGGTTTGGGTCTTCAGGATCCTTGTTTTGGTGTGTTTTGGGAGATGTTATGGATACTACAACATCTCTAGGTTCATCAATCTGTTTCTCCAACTTACCTTTTGGAGAACGTTCCATTGATGGGTGATTCTCGCACTAGAGTGGTGGCGAGTACACATCAGGTCCATTCATGGATGGGACCTGCTGTATTGTTAGATGCAGCCAGAGTGGGATCACGGGCTCATCGTCTTCGTCTTTGGTGGACGAACCTCTTACCCAGAGAGGTTCTGCAGCGTAGTTATGATGGGATTCAGCGACTAGACCACATTCTTGTTGATGATATCTTGGATGTTGGACGTCAGTCTCAGATAGTGGTAGTGGCTGATAGGTCACCTATGGCAGTGGTGAACCTAGTTGGACAGCCTAGAGTTGCATTTCCCACACTCATGAGTTTCCCAGGCTCTCATGCTTTTCAAGAGGGAGGACCTGGACTTGTTTGGGACTCACAGTTACAGTAGTTGGTGGAGCCCAATGCTGATGAGAGAGAGCGGGCGATGGGTTTTCGCACCGGTATTACCGCTGTTCCAACAGTGTCAGAGGCATCCATGCGTCAAGTGTTAGGTCAGGCTATGGACTTGAACTGTTTGACCTAGATTGTGAGCCTTGGTTTGGCAGAGCAGCGTAGGATGCGCTTGATAGGCATCACCACTCGGACACTTGTGAGCCCTGTGCCTAAGTATAGTTCATATGAGGGAGAGTGCTTGGCAGCAGTTTGGGCAGTAGCACATTTCCGATGTTACCTGTTTGGTAACGCCTTCACTCTCATCACTGATCATCAGCCGCTGAAGTGGTTGATGGAGTCCGACAAGCTTTCAAGGAAACTTGCACGATGGGCTCTGATTTTACAAGAGTATGATTTCACGGTTGTTCACAGACCTGAAGTGGTGAACCATGATGCAGATGGGTTGAGTAGAAACCCATGTCCCAGCCAGCAGGATCAGACCGGAGCATGTTGGCATGGTAAGACAGATGAGGAGATGGTGCCAGGTTGGCATACATCAGCCTTTCTGTGTATATTTGCAGAGACTTTGGTGGTATCTCTCTCAGCGCATAAAGGAGGAGTTATTGAGGTCACAGATCTAGAGAGTGAAGATATTGGTACAGTTCAGCGAGACATTCATGATGATGTCTTAGTGATGGACTATCTTTGCACTGGTGTTGTGGGTGGCACAGTTGGGGCCAAGTAGAGAGACCGTGTTCTTCAGTGAGCTAGACGGTTCAAATTGGAGGGTAGACACCTTTTGCGTGTATGGGAGGATGGTAGAGTGCGAGTAGTACCACTTCCATCACAGAGACCACAGTTGGTCCGTCATGCTCATGAGGAGCTAGGACATTTTGGAGTAAAGCGTACATATAGCTTACTCCAGAGTCATTATTGGTGGCGCGGTATGCAGACCGAGGTACAGCAGTTTGTTGCCAGATGTGTGGTTTGTGACCGAGTTAGAGCATCATTCAATGCTCCTACGCCACAGTTACACCCATTACCTATCATGGGATTGGGTTACCGTTGGATTTCGGACTTCGCCGGACCTTTACCGCTGACTGTGAGACATCATCGGTATGTTTTGGTGATGGTGGAGCACTTCTCCAAGTGGATTGAGTTGGTGGCACTTCCTGACAAGTCTAGTGAAGGGACAGCTTACTCGTTCCTGGATCGAGTTCTTAGTCATTTTGGTGCACCAGCTGAGGTTTTGACTGATCAGGGTACAGAGTTCTTGGGAGAGTTTCAGGTCTTGTGTGACAAGGCTTTGATTGATCATCGTACTACATCCCGAGATCACCCTGAGGCAGATGGCTTAGCAGAGAGAGTGGTTCAGACGGTGAAGAGAGGATTACAAAAGTATGGTTTGCAGAGAGGCCACTTGGGAGATTGGGATCTCCAGTTACCTTGGTTGGCCATGGGCTATCGGTTCAGCCGGCAAGCCTCCTTAGCATCCTTCTCTCCATACTTTCTACTCTATGGACGAGATCCAGATTTACCTGTAGCCATTCGTTGAGATGCTACTGTAGTTTTGGACTTGGATGACCCCGATGTATGGATGAGCGCATGTTCTCAGCGGGCAGAGATCTTTCGGAGAGTGATGTCGATGGCCTTTGAGAACTTGGCGATTGCTCAGCATAGAGATACTTTATGCTATGCTACCATTTGAGGAGGAGGTTATAGACCCTCGATCCGTCCATTTCATCCAGGCGACTATGTATATCTACAGCAGACAGCACCGACGACACTTGATGTTTCTACAGGCCGCACTATCTTGAGAGTGCGTGAGGTTTTGCCATCTAGAGTCCTTGTGTTAGAAGGACGTGATGGTGTTGTTTGGAAGGATCATGTGCGCAATTGTGCACCATGCCACCTTCCAAACATTGATGGTACTATGGACCCAAGCTTGGCACTTGTACGTGCAGGCTTGAGGTGTATGTTATGTGGCTCTTCTGGTGGAGCTGCTACTATGTTAGTGTGTGATAGCTGTTTGAGAGGATGGCATATGGCATGTATGACTCCTCCCCTCACGGTGGTTCCTCAGGGACAGTGGTTATGTCCTAGATGTACTTGACCTATAGCTAGTTCATTCTTTATATGGTATAGATTGCAGACAGGCGACTAACGATGGGGCTCCATAGCACCCGGCCTCCTGATCTTTGCCCATTAGAGGGTATACCATATACTTAGAGTAGATGGCTATTTGGAGTTAGAGGGACCTAACCGCCAGCTAGGGGGGCAATTGTGGCACTTTAGAGTCTCTGTATGACTTATGTGTGAGTTGTGCTTTTATAGTGTATGATGTTGACAGCAATGTATGTTGTGTAGCGATGTATATACGCACGACAGCTGTCACGCCATTTGTAGTTCCGCATTTAGATGCTCGGACACTGGAGTTCCAGTGATGGTAGTTAGAGTTATTCTAGCAGTTTCTCAAGGACTACTTTCCGACGGTTAGATTTTGTGTTCGGGGTACTGACTTCATGGTGGGGCCCACCGTCACTTTGCACCGTTTGCACCGTCAAGTGTGCCGTCAGCGGGACCGTTAGGGTTTCAGGGCTAGCTTGAGTCCAGGGGGTATAGTTTTGAAGTGAGCTCCAGAGAGCTCACTTCTCTGATGTTGAGCCTTCGAGTTCCTGGCTATGGTGGACAGAGGCCGGCGAGCGTCACCTGGATTCTCTATGCTTGAGTGGTTATGGCTTGACTGTAATCAGTGCCCAGTTGTTGGCAATTTATAGAGTGACAGATCAAGTACTGATCTGAGTTGAGTTGAGTTGAGAGTGTTAAGCAATATGATTATTGTGGCACTTTAGAGTCTATGTATGACTTATGTGTGAGTTGTGCTTTTATAGTGTATGATGTTGACAGCGATGTATGTTGTGTAGCGATGTATATACGCACGACATAAGCAATGAGTGGGTTTCACCCATTTTCATTGTCCCAAAGAAGAAAATTGGGAAGATTGGAGTGTGCCAAGATTTCCGCAAGAAAGGATCATCATCCCTTGCCTTTTACCAATACAATTTTGGACCAAGTAGTTGGTCATCCTTGCTATAGTTTTTTTGATGGATTTTTAGGGTATAATCAAGTGTCCATCCAAGAAGAGAACAAGGGTAAAACTACATTCACTACTGATTGGGGCAACTTTGCTTACAATCAAATGCCCTTTGGGTTGTGTAATGCTCTTGCTACTTTCTAGTAAATGATCAATGCAATCTTCAAGGATTTTTTTCCACAAATTTATGGAAGTCTTCATTGATGATTCTTGTATGTTTGGGCAAAGAGATGTACATTTGGATTACCTTTGCCAAACTTTTGAAAGGTGTCGGTTTGTCATTACACATGGAGAAATGCCTCTTTGCAATGACAGAGGGAATTCTTTTGGGGCATCAAGTCTCAATCCAAGGTATTGAAGTTGATGTTGAGAAGGTAAAAGTTGTCTCAGCTTTGGAATCCATAAAAAACATACAAGAGTTGAGAGCCTTCTTAGGATATGTCAAATACTACAGATGCTTTGTTTCAAACTATGTGGTGCTTGTTGCACCCCTTAAAAAGCTTCTAAAGAAGTCTAAAGACTATTTGTGGGAAGCAAGTCAAGAAGAAGCTTTCCAGGTATTGAAGAAGAAACTGGTTGAAGCACGAATCACGAGGGCTCTGAACTGGGAATGCCCTTTTCGTATATATGTGGATACTTTGTCCATGGCAATTGGACAAAGTATTGAGTAGTCTTGAGCAAAAGGACAACAAGAAGAAGGATTACCTAATCTATTATGCCAACCAACAACTTTTAGTTTCAGAGAGAATTATTTGATGAATGAAAGAGAAGCACTCAGAATGGTTTATGCCTGCAAGAAGTTTTGCCACTACCTGTTGGGATACAAGTTTGTCTTCTATGTTGACCATTACATGTTGCAACATTTGGTCAAGAAAGCAAACTTGTCTGGGCAAATTGTTAGATGAATCTTGTTATTACAAGAATTCACATATATTGTACAAGGAAAGGAGCTTTGCATTCTAACATGGACTTCTTATCCAGGTTAGAAACTCAAGACCAAGAATAGGAGGTCGACAATAGGTTCCATGACAAAGAGTTATATTAGTTAATAGCAATGCAAAGTACAAGGTATGCAGCAAAATATCATTATCTTCATACTCTCCAATGTCCTGATGGGCTGGACCCGGAGTAGAGGGCAGTCTTTCTCAAGAAAATGGGGCCATATCAGCTTAAACATAGCATTTTATTCAAGATGAGGGAAGACGAGGTACTTTGGTGATGCTTGGAGTCATACGAGGTCGGAGGAGTAATTGAGACTTTACACTCTGAAGCATCTGGTGCACATTATGCCTTGAAGAATATTATAAAGAAGATTCTTTCCTTGGGGTACTTGTGGCCTATGTATAAAGACACACATGCCCATATCCAAAGCTATGGCACTTGTCAGAGAACAAGAAAGCCAACGGCTACGTCCCAATGGCCTTTGAGACCAATTTTACCATTGGCTCTATTTGAAAAATGTGGAATTGATTTTGTAAGACCAATACAATTTGTAACCCAAGTCACAAGAAAACAATACATTTTGGTTTGCACTAACAATGCTACCAAGATGGTCGAAGCTGAAGCAACTCACAGAGATGATGCAAAAACAATGGCAGAATTTTTCTTTCAACATATCATCTCTCGATACGGATGTCCTCTAGAATTGGTCAGTGACAAAGGGACACATTTCTTGAATTCTATGATGGAAGCGTTAACCAAATACTTTCAGATTAAACATAAGAAGACTACTCCTTATAATCCCAAAGCAAATGTGTGGTGCACACATTTTCCTTTTTTTGATCTATTTATTAGCATTTGAGGGAAGAAGTAAACACAGAAAGCCAAATTGCAAAAGAATGAATGGACGGAAGTGACTTTGGAGGGAATCCAAAGAAGGTGAGATCAGATCCAATGATGGAGGTACTCAAAAGAGGGGTACAATGGAAAAAGTCCAAAGAGCATCATCTTCGGATTGGGAAGCACAGGCGATACAAAGACCATCTAAAAACCTTTGTACGTGGCAAGAAAGTACACTTCAAGAAACGGCAGAGGCAGAAGAAGCATGTCTTGACAATGATAGGACAGCAATACGCAAAAGAGAGGAAGTCAAATTTGAAATTGACTGAAGAATGACTACAATTCGGGGTAATATAAAATTGCGATTGCGCATGGACAAGTTGAATATGCCAAGTAAATTTCCAATTCCTCTGAGTAGTCATCCTGCAGTAATGCATGTTAGGAAGCCAATTGAGAGAGCAATTTTCCAAAATCCAGAAGGGGTTAGAGTGTCTCATCCAGGAGAAGGCATAGTCTTTCAGTGCCAAAGAACGAGGGAGTAGATCATGGCAAAGAAGGTCACAAATGCTCTGGTGGTGTAAAGTTTTGCAATTTGTAGGTTAGATGTGGTAGCCAGAATCAAAGTCTTGAATAGACTTTGTATTACATTTTTAGCATGGAATTGGAATTTCAGTTTCCTAGGATTGATGGCAGAGATAGCTGCCAATAATTGTGAGGAGGGCCCTAAAGTCAAAGGGAAGAGAGGGCATCCGGCTTGATGGACTGAGTCGGACTGGAGGTTAGTGTTGGGGAAGAAAGCAAGAGAATCGATGGGGATCACCTAATATCGGAAATGTGATGCTGCAAAAGAAACGGCAGAAATCTAAAATTCTTTCTTTGCTCCGAGAACAACAAATGGTTACAAGGTGGAGTCCTATTGGGATCCGATTAGACAAAGTATTGTGGGGGCAATTATGGCCATGTTCAAACCAGAACATACAACTTACGTGAACATGCAGCAAGCAGTCTCCTTCCACCAGATGTTTGTAGGGGTAAAGGTGAATTGGGCAAAGTGTTTTCACCACCAAACAAGGCAGATAGTGATCAATTGGAGGACAGGTTTGCCTCCCCATTATTTTGCACCATTTGTAGCACATTTCTACTTCGGTTTGAATTTGCTAACAATAGAGGAGAGGCATTGCATGGTGTCACATTTCCATCTTGATTTAAGATGGGAAGCGGATGAAGAAGAGCAACAATATATAACACACTTGCGAGCCAATGATGACCACTTCTCGAAGACGGGATAATGGAAGATGGAAGAAGTCACAAGTCTGAAGAAGAAGAAGCGCAATAAACCCAAAGAAGCAAAGTTGCCTCTAGCTCAAAGGAAGACTTGAAGATTGGTTTTGCAGAGTAAGAAGATGGTGAGAGAAGCATCATCAAAATTAGAGTCTGAAGAAGAAACAGAGTCGCAAGGAGAGGAATCAGAAGAAGATGAACTCACTTTACAAAGTGAGGAGTTTGGAAGTGAGAGTGAGGGGGAACCTGAGGTTCAGCAAGCGGTTGGAGTCAGTGAAGCTTGCCATGCAATAATTGACAGAGTACTTGGAACAACGAATCACTGCGTAGCCCTGGTGGTAGACAAGCACAGGCCGGAAAAATACAAGGAGTATCTTGCAGGGCCAAGTTCAATAGGTAAAGAAGAAGAGAGCTCAGAAGCGGTGTCTCTAAAGATACAAAGATCACGACTTTGGCAGAAGGAGCCGATGGAAGAGCCAAAGTACAAAGATGGGGACAAAGAGGAAGAGAACTTTGGTGGGGTATAGTATCTAACGAAGGTTGTCACAACATTCCTGGAACTATTGAAGGAGCATTAGAAAGTAATTCCCCAAGATCGTAGAAAGGTGACGAATGAGTTGCAGGTGGTGAAGTATCTGTTGAGTGAAGTGAAGGGGTTGCAGGAGCAAGAAGTCCAAAGAAATGAAGAAATTGAAGAACTTCGGAGGGATGAAGCCTTGAAGAAGAAGACTTTTGAGATGTTACAAGAGAGTTGTGAGTCAAGAGGGAAAGAACTGCAGAAGCAAGCGGAGGAATTGAAGGAGCAGGCAATGTTGCTGAGCAAAATGAAGGAGGAAGTGAGTGATGTGTGCATCAAGAATATTCATTTGAAGGCAACGGCAGCGATAATGGAGTAGGAGTTGGACAGCTTGAAGAAGAGTGCAGCCGGGAAGGATCAAGCATGGCAGAGAGAGTTAGCAATCAGGCATGAAGAAGAAGAAAGATTGCCTGAGCTGGTACAAAGTGCTGAGCTATGAAGTTCACAATAGGCAAAGGAGAAAAAGATGCTCGCTGCTGAGTACAAAGATGAGTTGAAGATGTACTGTGAAGAGCTGAAGGCAGAGCTGTAACACCCATTTGTGCATGTGTGTGGTATTGTGATATTTAGCTTGGTATTACAAGTACTTAAGAAATATTATTTATATAGAGATAAAGGATGGTTCTATATTAGTCATAGTTAGCTAAAGTTAGTCATAGCTAAGATAGAGGGGACCTTACTTTAGAGGAAGTAGAAAAGATGAGCACCACTATTTTGGATTTTAGTGTGTTGACTTGGTATTATTCCTAGGTGTTTGGCTTTGAGGAAAGAGTTGAGAACTCTTGGGCCGCAAGCCTTTTTTTTTTGGATTCTTCTATAGTCCAAGGATAGCCCATGTGAAGGAATCCTTGACTTAGTGGTTGGGTCAAGATAAGACCACATGCTTAGGGGAATATGCCCATGTGAATGGATATTCCTTTCTACTTTTTGACTTTACTTGACTTTTAGTCTAGTAACTTGAGTTACTACGGTAATTAGTAACTTTGGTACGTAACTATTTCACAAGTATATAAACAAGGGGTGAGGAGGTACTCATCATCCTTTCATTTGCAACTATCTCTCTCTCATTGAGTTCTCTAGTGAGCAATGTCTTGAGTCTTGGAGTGTTAGTCTTGGAGGAGTATGATGGAGTTGGGGTTCCTTGCCTTCTTAGTCCATGGTGCACTACCATAATAGCCATCAGAGGTTCATCCTGAGTAAGAGACAAGCCAGCTCACAGAGCAATCATGAGGGTATGAATCGGAATTGGTGGGAGACATGGCAGGAAAATTGAGAGCTATGTTGTGCACTGAGGTTGAAGGGAGATTGGAAGAAGCACGTCTACATGAGCTAAAATTGCCTGTACAGGAAACTCGGAAGAGGAGAGTTAAAGATGTAGATATGAATACTTTGCTGATCCGATTGAGGGAGAGAGTAGATCAGAAGATGTTAGAAGTAGGGGACAACGTCAGTCTCTGATTAGATTTAGTCAATTCAGAGTTAGAGAGAATTAGGAATAGTGTGACAAGGGAGAGGAAGTCCGATGTTGCAGAAATCGGAATACAAGTGTCATTGGACTTGTTATTTGATACATTAGAGAAGAGTGGGTCAGGAGATAAAGAGATAGATAAGTCACTCCTTAGTGCAATTGTAGTTCCTAGTAAAGAAGTAGTAGAAATAGTGAAGGAATTAGTAGTTGTAGATATACCCAAAGAAGGAGAAGTGATAGGAAGATCATCGGATTTGAAAGTTGATGATGAAGTAGACATCGAATCGGAGTAGTAAGAGTTTTGAGATAGGAAGAGGCAGATATGGAGAGATGGATTGTCAGTTTGGATCTGTAGGTAGTAAGAGATGTTAGGAAGTGGTGCATAAGTAGGAAAAACTGCCATTTGCTTCAGTATTTAAGGAGAGCATTCGTAGTACTATGTTGTTCAGTATTCATATTTTTGAAGATAGATAAAGCAAAGTGTTGGGTTTCAATACTCGTCGCTTGAGCTTAATTCCGATTGTCAATTCTGTGTTTGTGGTTGTGAGTGTGTGGAGAATTTTGAAGTGCAAGTCAATGTGTCGGTGGATGTTGGATTTTGTAGCCTTGATCTTCATTTTGTGTGTTTGATCTTGAGTGAAATGCAATCAGAGCAATGCCTTGACAAATCTGAGAGGAATTGTAGTGTTGGTAGTATTCTGCATTTGTGAGTGCAGCACGAAGTTGATGTGAAGCAATTTCAATCAAGGAAGTTGTGCCTTCAATGGAAGAGTGGAACACAATTCTGATGCAAAACCATTCTTTGTAGTGAAGTGCCGTCTTCGAAAGAATCTGAATCATCACAAATCAAGAGTTGTTTGGATAGAATTTGCTATGTTGTGATTATGTGTGTGTGTGTGTGTATTTGTGACAAGTTGTCAAGATTGTGAGCTTGTTACTCTCTTTTGGGTGTAGTTTCTACTTGAGAGATTAAAGACGCAACCAAGAAGAACTACATGTTAATGTTTGACTTTGTATGTGACCAATTATGAATCATATCTCTACGGGAACGAACCTTACTTACCCAATTACCACAAAAGTGATATTTGCCAGGTTGTCACAAAATGGCCTAACAAAGAAGGGCAATGGGTTACTCTACAAAATTATGAATAAGGTGATTGTCAATTATGCCTATGACTAGGATACAAAGTTACCAGCCGTGTTGTGGGCATATCAAACGACAAAAAATATTACAACCATACTCCATACTCCATACTTCTTGACATACGGCTTGCACCTCCTACCAGTTGAATTTGAGGTACCAACGTATCGGATTTTGTGTGAGGAACGGTTGTTAGAGGAAGAAAGTCAAGATCTTTGGATCCATGAACTGATATAGTTAGAAGAGAAAAGAGACAATGCAATGCAAATCACAAAAGAAGTACAAGAACAAAGGAAGGTTAGGCACAATAAGCACATCAAGACTATGATGGTTTGCAAGGGCAACTTGGTTTTGTTATACAACAATTGCCAAATATTTTTTCCAAGCAAACTGCATTTGAGATGGATGGGTTCCTATCGAGTCCTTCATCTTTATGACAACGGGTCCATCCAACTTGCAGACTTGGAGGGGCAACTATTTGCTACTCGAGTTAATGGGTGGAGAGTTTGGAAATATTGGACGATAAACTTGGAGGTCTTTAAGACACCCAAGGTCTATGTTCACGAGGACGTTCTTATTTGAGGGAGGAGGTATGTGGTACCCACATTTTTGTTTTTTTCTTATATATGAAGAAGAAGTGTACAGATGAAGTCATATTGCACTTGTATAACATCAAAAGGTGAAGAATGGAGTCGTCGGGTTGTAATCCAAAGTAAAGTGACTTTGTGTCAAAAGACAAAGTACTCGGAGGGGTCATATCAGCATTCAACCCAAAGTAAGGAGAATTTGGCTTGGGGGCGCTCAACCAAAGGCAAGGATAGTGTAACAACTTTCCTTTGGGGTTGAACATTCAAGAAGGTACCGCGCATAAAAAATGGTTGGCCTATGAGCGGGAGAAAATCAATAGTGATAGGAGTATGTAGGAGGTGTGATTTCTTGTAGAAACTCAAAGTGAAGAAAGACGGAAGAGGCTGCCACTATAAGATTTGGGATAGAGCCAAAGAGATGACAAGTAACTTTCCAGTGCCATTAAGAAGTTGTCTTGAGGGAGATCATAGAAAAGGGAGTGTAGTAAGGGACGCATTGGTGCATCGAGAGGAAGTTAGGAGAGTTAGTCCGAGAATCAGTTAGAGTGGAGGAGAGTAAGATGAGAGGTGGGAAGAAGAACTTGGAATTCATAGTGAGGAATCATGGGATTTGGAGATTAGATGTGATTGCAAAAATCAAAGTCTTGAGTAGACTTTGGATCACATTTTTGGCGTGGAACTGGAACCTTAGCTTTTCAGGTTTCATGACCAAGATTATCGAGAGTAAATGTCTTGATGGACCGGAGGAAAAGGGGTAAGAGAGGAAATCTGGCTTGCTAGTTAGAGTCGGATTGGAGGTAAGTACTCAAAAGAGAGGTGGTTGAGGAGTACGATGCCACGTTCTTGGGGAAAGTGGAAGTTGCTGAAGAAACCCAAGAAGTGAGAGATGCATTTTCTTCAAAACACACAAAGAATGGTTATAAAGTCAAGAGCTATAAGGATTCTCTGAGGAGAAGCATTGTAGGAGCAATGATGCTTATCTTCAAGCCGGAGAAAACTACCTATATGATGAAGCATTAAGCGGTGTTCTTCCATAAGATGTTTGCAAAAGAGCCAATCAAGTGGACGAAGTGCTTCCATCAGCATACAAGACAAATGGTGTAGAACTTGTGGGACAAGTTGCCTCCACACTACATTGTGTTGTTTGCAGCCCACTTCTATTTGGGATTGAATTTGCTAAATTTGGCAAAGAGACACAAGATGGTATTGCACTTCTATCCTGATTTGAGAAAAGATTTTGATGCAGAGGAGCAGCAATACATTCTACAAATCAGAAGTAGTGATGAGTACTATGCACAAATGAAGCAGAGCATGCATGTGGGGTTGAATACTCCAAAGTTGAAGAAGAGGACTCAATGAGGAGAAGAAGAAGAAGTAGCGGCGATGAGACAGTGGAAGATCAAAAAAGTAAACCCGAGGAAAGGCCTGGTGGTAATTGCATCATTGGAAGAAGAATCAGAAGGGGAAGCCAAGTATAGGTCAGAAGACACAAAGAAGGAGGAAGAACCTGAACTCATGTTGCAGAGTGGTGAAGCAAGCAGTGAGAGTGAAGATGGAGTAGAGATGCAGCTTGTACCAGAGGAAGACGAAGAGAAGTTGGAGATGGTAGAGGCATGTAACTCAAGACAAGAAGAAGAAGTTCTAGAGAAGGAGGAAAAGAGGCTGATCATTCAGAGAGGTGTCAGTTCCAAAAGGAAGGTGACATATGATGTGGGGCCGAGTAGAAGAAGAGAATTGGAGAGTGGAAGTTCATGAAGTGAAGAATCTATCCCCATAAGATGACTACAACTAAGAAGAAGAGTGTCAAGTGAAGAAGAAGTAAAGAAGGAGAAAAGCCTGCAAGCTAAGGTAAACTAGAGTGGAGGAGTAGAGTATTTGTGGGAGGTTGTATGCCCATTGTTAGTGAAGTTGGAAGAGAAGAAGAAAGAGATGCAATCAAAGTATCCTGAGGTAAAGACTGTGTTGCAAGTGTTGGTGAGATTAGAGAAAGAGAACTTGGAGTTGAAGGAGAGCCTAATCCAAGGAGAGGAGCAGAGGGAAGTACTATGAGTAGATTCAGTAGTATAGAATCAATTAATTGAAAATTTGAAGAAGAAAGTAGGAAGTATAGAGAGGATAATCAAGTAGAATATCATAGCAAGAGAAAAATAGAGAGCGGAGTATGAAATCTTGAAATAGCAATTTGCTGATTCAGAATTAGAAATCATTCATGCTATGGCAAGAGTAGCAAAGAAGGAGCAAGAGCTTGATAGAGTGATGGAGAGTGTAGAAGAGAAGAAGCAGCTTTGGCAAAGAGAGTTGACATTGAGATATAGAGAAGAAGAAGGATTGCATGGTTACTTTGTAATCTGGAAGAGAAGATTGTTCAAAAGGAGAAGGAGACAATGAAGGCCAAATTTGAGGCAGAACTGGCAATGTATAGGGAAGATTGGCTGGTGCATCAAGAATAGGAGAGAAAGATGAGGCTTGAGCCACTAAGAGAGATTGTAACGAAGATGAATGTGATGTTGAGTACAGAAGCCAATGTGAGGATTGAGGAAACAATATTGCATGAGTTGAAGTTGTTGGTGTAGGAGACAAGAAGGGGAAATACAAAAGATAAAGATTTGAATGTTTTGTTGATTAGTCTCAAAACTTGTGTAGATAGGAAGACATTGAAAATGGAAGACAATATCACGATCAGATTAGATTTAGTTAGGCTAGAGATAGATAAACTTTGGAAAGATGTAAGAGTAAAGCCCAAAGTCGATGAAGCAGGAGTACATATACCTTTGGAGTTACCATTTGAGACATTAGAAAAGAGTGGGTTGGAAGATAAAGAGTTAGATAAGATGCCTACTAGTGTAATTGTAGTTTAGAGTGAAGAAGTAGAAATAGTGAAAGATTTAGAAGACTCAGATAGACCTGAGGACAAAATAGTATGTGAGATTACTTTGGGATTGGAAGCCAAGGAAGAAGTAGACATTGAATTGGATTAGAAACAATTTTGAGATTTTGAGAGGCAGATATGAAGAGGTGCATTGTCATTTTGGATCTGCAAGTAGGAAAATTTGTTAGGAAATGGTATAGTGGTTAGTAATTGTTGATTGCTTGCCTATTTAAAGGAGGCATTCATAGTATGTTGTTGTTCAATATTCATAATTTCTAAGAATAGATAAAATGAAGTGCTGATTTTGGTGCTTGTTGCTTGAGCTTGATTCCGAGTATCAACATTGTGATTGTGTTTGTGAGTGTGTAAAGAATTTCAAAGTGCAAGTCAATGTGCTTGTTGGATGTTGGATTCCATAACCTTGATCTTCATTCTGTGTGTTTGATCCTAAGTGAAGTGCTATTGGAACACTGCCTTAAGAGATCCGAGAGGAATTATAGTGTTGTAGTATTTTGCATTTGTGAGTGCAGTGCAAAGTTGATGTGAAGCAATTTTGATCGAGGAAGTTGTGCCTTCAGTGGAAGAGTGGAATACAATTTTGAGGCAAAGTTGTTTTGCAGTGAAGTGCAATTTTTAGGAGAATTTGAATTATCACAATCAAGATTGTTTGGAAAGATTTGATGAAGTTGTGATTATGTGTGACAAATTGTTGTGATGAGACTACGATTCAATGCTTGTTACTCTCTTCTAGGTATAGTTGCTACTTGAGAGATTAAAGAAACAATCAAAAAGGACTACATTATGACATTTGACTTTTTATTTGACCAATTCTGAACTGTATCTCTACGGGAATGAACTTTACTTACTTGATTACCGCAAAAGTGATATTTGCCAGATTGTCACAGGTATCCAACACATGATATAGGCATCTAAGTAGAGAAAGTGGGGAAAGTTGCTTATGACCACATAGGTACCTACCTTGTTTTGTCATTGATAAAATTAAATTTTGAAAATACTCTTTGTACCAAAACATATCTTGGAATGGATATTTAAAAATAATAATTTCTTTCTTTTTCTTAAAACTTAGTCTCTTTTATGCTTTCTTTATCAAACCTTGCTATTCTTAAGTTACTCTAGGTATTATTAATTTTTTAAATTATGTTAAAATAAATATTATACTCAAGATAAATATTATTTTATTTATATTTTGAAGTTAATAAAATGAATTTCTATACAAAAATAGATAATTGAATTTCCATATCTTGGTATATGTGTATATTATGTCATTTTTGATTGGTAAGAAAACTCTAAATTTTTTTACATACTTTGAACAAAACATTTGTAACATAAACTCTCAAATCAACATAAGTTGAAACTTGTATAAAGTTTATAAACATAAATTCACATTGAAAATATGGATGCTAGAGAAATTGCATATTTTCAATAAAATATTGAATTTGAAGACATTCTTCTAGTATTTAGGTCATTAATTTAGCTTACCTTTCAAGACCAAAATTGTTAATTACCATTCTCACTAGATTAGATATACTTTAATCTTTATAAGATTTAATAGTATCCTATAAAGGCCTCAAAAACAAAGTTTCATATAATGAAGTTTATTTCATTTGCAAAGCTTGCTTTGAAACTAAGGTATCAATAGTTAAAGCAAAATTTGGAACTGAGTTTTCTACAAAAAACAGCCTATTAGATATAGTTAAATCTCTATGAGATTGAATAGTCTCCTATGAAGGCATTGGAAACAAAGTTTCATACAATGAAGTTTATTTCATTTACAAAGCTTGCTTGGAAACCAAGGTATCAATAGTTTAGAACACAATTTGGAATTGAGTTTTCTACACAAAAAACCCATGCAAACTTGAATAGAAAACTGCTGAGATTCCATATAAATTAAAAATTGTCTAAGCTAAGTCTCTATTGTCTGTTTCATCTAAAAAATTTATGTATCTTTGGACCTTATAAGAAATTGGATATTTATCTTTACATTCTAGATAGAATACATCATGTTATTTTATCAATCATAAATTTTATTTTACCAAGTGCTCTTGAAACTCAAATACAATCATGTACTTGTAAACCTTCATGCAAGTAAATATTATGATGAAGTTTCCATTGATACACATCAATGGTATGTACTTAGGGCCCATTGATCAAACAAAAAGCCTTTCACTATTTTCTAGCTTGTTCATAAAGTTTTGAGCCAAAGCATCTTGTCACATTATGATTGATGCACCAAATGTTTCTCTTCCTAGTCCATAATTTGTTCTTGCTAATGGCTAAAATACATCTTCCAACTTAGGGTATCCTTGCTCTAGTATCCTATTTTGAGTTTTCTTAATCTACTCTATACAATGATTTCTTCCATATTCTATCATATATTCTAGATCTTTTGGAATATCTTGCATTTTGGAGCTTCTTTCATTATTATAATAAATTCATCTTAAACAATTCATTATCGAACCTCAACTTTTCATCAAATACATATTTTTCTTTCACTAACTTAGTTTTCTTAAAAATAATTTAAGTTAACAATTTACCAAGGTTGGAAGAGGGTCGTATAACATTTACCTTTGGCATAGACAAGAGAACCAAACAGAAGAAAGATGAATAAGTGAGAGCGCAAAAGGAATGAGCTCAAAGTAGATGGACCAAAAGGAGATCTTGCACCAAAGGATTTTGACTAGGAAAAACTTTGACATGACAAACCTTTGGCATTGTAAATGCTTGCCATCACCAACCTCTGGCCTGGAAAAACCTCCAGCTTGGGAACCATTTGGTACAAGACACCTTTGGCCTCAAATTCAATCAGTTCAAATGGATGCTGATTGCTTGAATATGCAGCTACCAAATACAAACCCATAATTAATAACCATTTGATTGTATCAGAATGTTTACATGTGTGGGTCACTATTGCTCATCCAAGGTGCAACTACCAAAATCTCATAACACATGAGCAAAAACCTTAAAACTTGGACCAGGTCAGTCACTTTTCACTTTGTCAAGCTAGATAAGTGCAAGCCCTAGTCAAATAATAACTTTCCCTACCTTTGGCAAGAAACCCCTGAAAGTTAGAGCCATAACGTGAGCAAGTAATTCCAAAAGCTACACAATAGATTTTCTTTCACTTGTGCAATAAATAGTCATGACCTTAGTGAATAGAGCACAAAGATGTTGTAGAAAAGTGCTCCAAGTCACTTGGATTGACCAAGTGGGCAATCCACTAAGGAGAAAAAAATTTATAGCAAGAAACTTGAATTATTATTGTGGTATTGAAGATTGAGTGATCATGCAATGATCTTTGAGATTTGGGACAATAGAGATTTAGGGACAAGGATTGTATAAGAAAATGTCTTTGCTTAGATGGAAGACCATAATAAAGAAGTGTTGGGACATGAGAAATCACCACCAAACACCATGATCTTAGATGCGTAGTAGACTCACTCACATTTGTAACACCCATTTGTGCATATATGTGCTTTGTGATTTTTAGTTTGGTATTATAAGTACTTGAGAGATATTTTTATATAGAGACAAGTATAGTTCTACATTAGTCATGATTAGCTAAAGTTAGTCATAAAATAGAGGTGGACTTACTTTAGAGGAAGTAGAAAAGATGAGCACCACTATTGTGGATTCTAGTGTATTGACTTGGTATTATTCTTAGGTGTTTGGCTTTGAGGAAAGAGTTAAGAACTCTTGGACCCACAAGCTTTTTTATTTGAGATTCTTCTATAGTCCAAGGATAGCCCATGTGAAAGAATCCTTGATTTAGTGGTTGGGTCAAGGTAAGACCACATGCTTAGGGGAATATGCCTATGTGAATAGATATTTCTTTTAAGAGAAGAAGAACTCCAAATTTGCAGTAAGAAATCATGCAATTCGGAGGTTAGATGTGATCGCAAGAATTGAAGTCTTGAGCAAACTTTGGATCACATTCTTGGCATGGAATTGGAATGTGAGCTTTCTATGGTTCATGACTGAGATAATCGAGAGTAGATGTCTCGATGGCCCCAAGGAAGAGGGGAAGAGAGGTAATCTGGCTTGTTGGACGGAGTCGGATTGGAGGTTAGTACTTGGAAGAGAAGTAGGCACGGAGCAGGGTGCCACGTTCTTGGGGAAGGGAGAAGTAGCAGAAGAAACCCAGGAGGTGAGAGATGCTTTCTCTTCAAAGCGCATGAAGAATGGATACAAAGTAGAGAGTTACAAGGATCCTGTCAAGCAAGGGATTGTGAGTGCTCTAATGGCAATCTTGAAGCCAAAGAGAACAACTTATGTGATGAAGCACCAAGCGGTGTTCTTCCATAAGATGCTTGCAGGAGAGCCAATTAATTGGGCAAAGTGTTTTCATGGGTGAACACGACAGATGGTGTGGAATTTGCGGGATAAATTGCCTCCGCATTACATTGTGCCATTTGCAACACATTTTTATCTGGGGCTGAATTTGCTCAATGCGGCGGAGCGCAACAGAATGGTGTCATATTTCCATCCCGACTTAAGAAAGGATGTTAATATAGAGGAACAGTAGTACATTCTTCAGATCAGGAGCAGTGATGAGTACTACGCACAGACAGGGAAGAGTGTGCAGTTGGACATGAGTACTCCAAAGTCAAAGAAGAGGAGTCGACAAGGAGAAGGAGAAGATGTCAAGAAAATAAGACCTCAAAGACTAGAAAAGTAAACCCAAGGAAAGGTATGGTGGTAATTGCATTGTCGGAGGAAGAATTGGAAGGCAAAGTCAAGTGCAAGTCCGAAGACTCGGAAAGAGAAGAAGAACCCAAGCTCACACTACAGAGTGGAGACACGAGTAGTGAAAGCAATGATGGAGGAGAGATGAGATCGGTATCCGAGGAAGAAAAAGTCACGATGGAGATAGAGGAGAAAGGTAACTCGAAGTTAGAAGACAAAGTGCTAGAGCAGGAAGAAAGGAAAGTTACCATTCAATGAGGAGTTTGTTCCAAGCAAAAGGTGAAGTGTGAAGCGGGGCCAAGTAAGATAAAAGAAGAGGAAAATGAAAGTTTGTGGAGTGAAGCATCTATTCCTATACGGCGACTATGGCTCAGAAGGCAAGTGTTGAGTGAGAAGAGATGAAGAAGGAGATCACTCCACAAGTCGAGGTAACTCCGAGTGAAGGAGTGGAATACCTATGGGAGGTTCTATGCCCCTTATTGGTGAAGTTAGAACACAAGAAGAAGGAGTGTAGTCGAAGTGTCTGGAGGTGAAGATTGTATTGCAGGTGTTAGCACGATTAGAAGAAGAGAACTCAAAATTGAAGAAGAGTATAATCTGGGGTGAGGAGGAAAGGGAAGTACTATGGGTAGATGTAGTAGTATTGAATCAAATGATTGAGAATTTACAAAGAGAAGCAAGGAATTTGGAGGAGATGATAGAGCAGAGTGTCATAGCAAGGGAAAGACAATTTGCTGAATATGAAATCTTGAAGCAGTAGTTTGCTGATTCAAGACTAGAAATTATCCATGCTATGGCAAGAGTAGTAGAGAAAGAACAAGAGCTCAATAGGGTGATGGAGAGTGTAGAGGAGAAGAAGCAATTGTGGCAACGAGAGTTGACACTGCGGTATAGAGAAGAAGAGAGGTTGAGGGAGCTACTTTGTAATCAAGAGGAAAAGATTGTGCAAAAAGAGAAGGAAAAGGAAACTATGAAAGCCGAGTTCAAAGCAAAATTGGCAATGTACAAAGAAGATTGGCTTGCAGATTGAGAACATGAGAGGAAAATGAGATTGGAGCCATTAAAGGAGATTGTGATCAAGATGAATGCGATGTTGAGTACAAAGGCCAGTGTGCACATCAAAGAGACGAGGAGGAGACATGCAAAGGACAAAGACTTGAATGCTTTGTTGATCAGTCTAAGAACTTGTGTAGATAGGAAGATATTGGAAGTAAAAGACAATATCACAATTAGATTAGACTTAGTCAAATTAGAGATAGATAAACTTTGGAAGGATGGCAGAGCAAAACCCAAAGTAGATGAAGTAGGAGTGCAGATGTCTTTGGAGTTACCATTGGAGACATTAGAGAAGAGTGGGTTGGGAGATAAGGAGTTAGAAAGATTACCCACTAGTGGAATTTCAGATCAAGAAAGAGAACTGTTAGATTTGGTAGAGGAATTAGGAGTTGTGAAACCCAAGGAAAGAGAAGTAGTGAGTGAAGTTACTTTGGGTTTGGGTTTGAAAGCCGAGGAAGAAGTAGACATTGGAGCAGATTAGAAATAAAATTAAGATTTGAAGAGGCAGATATGAAAAGGTGCATTGTCATTTTGGATCTACAGGTTTGTAGAGTTGTTAGGAAACGGTATAGTTGTTAGAACTGTAGATTGCTTCACTATTTAGGAGTGGCATTCATAGGAAATTATTGTTCAGTGCTCATAATTTCTGAGCATAGATAAAGCAAAGTGTTGTGAAGCAGTGCTCGTCGCTTGAGCTTGATTCCGAGTATCAATGTTGTGATTGTGCTTGTGAGTGTGTAGAGAAATTCAAAGTGCAAGTCAATGTGCTTGTTGGATGTTGGATTCTGCAGCCTTGATCTTTACTCTGTGTGTTTGATCCTGAGTGAAGTGCAATCAAAGCAATGCCTTGACAGATCTGAGAGGAATTGTAGTGTTGGTAGTATTCTGCATTTGTGAGTGTAGTGCAAAGTTGATGTGAATAAATTTTAATCAAGGAAGTTGTGCCTTTGGTGGAGGAGTAGAACAAAATTCTGAGACGAAGTCATTTTGCAGTGAAGTGCCATTTTTGGGAGAGCCTAAATCATCACAATCAAGATTGTTTGGAAAGAATTGAAGGTGTTGTGATTAAGGAGTGTTACTTTGTGACAAGACTGCAAATCAGTGCTTGTTATTCTCTTCTGGGTGTGGTTTCTACCTGAGAGATTAAAGACAAATCCAAAAAGAACTACATTGTTACTATTTGACTATGTATTTGGACATGTCTGACTTGTATCTCTATGGGAATGAACTTTACTTACCCGATTACCGCAAAAGTGATATTTGTCGGGTTGTCACACTTGACTTTTAGTGTAGTAACTTGAGTTACTACAATAATTAGTAACTTTGGTACGTAAATATTCTACAAGTATATAAACAAGGGGTGAAGAGGTACTCATCATCCTTTCATTTGCAACTATCTCTTTCTCATTGAGTTCTTTAGTGAGCAATGTGTTTGAGTCTTGGAGTGTTAGCCTTGGAGGAGTATGATGGAGTTGGGGTTCCTTGTCTTCTTAGTCCATGATGCACTACCATAATACCCATCAGAGGTTCATCTTGAGTGAAAGACAAGCAGGTTCACATTTTTGGTTCCATTGCCATGACCTCTCTAGAAGGCAAGATATGTTCCGTGTACAATTCTATATTAGCTAGAAGGGGGCTATGGAGCTCACTTGGAGAGAACATTAGGGAAGGAGAGGCCTAAACTTATGTTTCAGAACCAAGACCCATTTTTCTACATTGTAGTTCATAATGATGTCTTTGAGATGATTTTGTACATCTTGTATACATGAGAGGATTTGGAGAGATTATGTGAGGTGGATTACAAATTTTGGAGATTAAGGTGATTTTGGGCAAAATCTCAAGTTTGAGATCTAGACTTGAAATTTCTACCCATGATAGCTTGGGTTATTTTTTAGTTAGAAAAATTAAAATTATTGTGAGAGCTACTATGCACATTGGGCTAGAATGTTTGAAAGTTGATAGGGTAAATTGCTCCCGCAACTGCATGCTCTCTCAAAAATTGTACAAAGCCTGTCATTTCTTCAATTTTAAATGGATTCTTTTGAAACTTTCCAAGAAAATTCAGTGTATTGTATTTTACCTGTTGACACAAAAATTAGAAAGAGATATTTTTTTTAGAGAGTTATAAGAAATTTTTAATTGAGGGGGTGGTTTTTGGACCAAATCTGAAATGTGTACTGAATAGAAAGGTGCCTAGGCAAAATGGCTCAATGAAAAGATCTGAAATTTTCCAAGGAAGGACACTCAAAAGTTATGATCAAGAGGGAAAAATCTCAGAAGGGTGTGACATACAAGTTGAGAGATTTGAGTGACATTGTGAGGAGGGGTCAATTCTACAAAGTTGAGATCTCATGCATGAGGAGTGTGAGAGGATCCAAAAAGCATGTTTAAACAACAAAAAGCATGTTTAAATGTTTAGACTCATCTTGGGAACATAGAGTGTCACCAAGAGTGGAAGTTGAGGCTATGTAAGGTTCCCCAAGGGTTTGAGGTGATTTTTGGAGTGGATTTTAGGAAAAGAGAGTTGAAAATAGAACTTGTAGAGAGTGTTGAGAGGATCCAAAAACCTACACCACTTGGAGGAAAATGTGAGTCTAACTGCTTTTTATCTAGAGAGAAGGGACATAAGGCAAGTTCATCTCAATTGACCTTTGAGAGTAAGAGACTGAGTGAAAGGAGAAGCATACTGGACTTGGGTTTGTATGTTGGACCTTCTTCACCAAGATTAGGAGGGAGAAGATCTAAGAACAAGGAGTTGTGTGAGTTTTGTGGAGTTGAAGGACTTCCAAAAGGACATGAGTGTAGTGGAGTCAAAGCACTTTTGGAGACTTTGGTGAAGGATCTTAGAGAGAGTCTTAGTTCAATTACATAAATATTACCACCTTCATCAGCTAGTTCTCAAGATTTGTGATGGAGATAATCCTTCAACGTATGGATAAACTATCCATGAGGGTTTGATTAATATGCAGTCTAGGATTTGATGTTGCTACAAAAATCTTGGAGAACCTAAACCTTTTGTGTTCCCTAGGGTGGATTATTCTCAAATGGTGTTATTCATTTACATACTCTATTAGTTATAGAGTGCGAGAAAATAAAAGAGAAAAACATTTGAAAGAAAAGAAAGATAGTGAGGGGTTAAGATGGGGAAACTTCCGGTTTTCTTTGGCAAGGATGTAGAAGATGTGGAGGACTTTGTGAGAGACTTCAAGAAGGTTTGCATAAGAAAAAATTGAGAGGAGGAAGAATGAGTGGGTCTTATTATTACCAGATTTTTTGAGGATGCAATACTTACATAATATGAGTCAGAATACCAAAAGAGAGAGAGGAGAGATGGGCAAGAAGAGTCTTGGGAGAGTTTGACTTCAGCACTAATTGAGAAATTTCTTCTAGATGAGAGTTATGAAAGATTGATGAGTGAGGTTACCTTTCTCAAACAAGAAGATAGAGAGAGTTTATGTAGAAAGAGTGGAGAAGTTAGAGTCTAGATTTTGCATAGTGTTGAGGAAGGGTTGGATGATGTGAAGACTACTATGATTGACATAGGAGCTATGCTCACCAAGAATTTGGTGGGAGGATTGAGACCACAAATTAGAAGCAAGGTGAGATATGAGAAACCTTCTTCCAAGGTTGAAGCTATCAAGATTGCATTTTATATGGAAAAGAGTTTGGAAGAGGATGAGAGTGATTTAGTGATGAAGGAGGTTGTGCATCCTCCTCAAGGTTACAAGTATGGTGGAATTTTTGATACTTTGGTGACAAGGGTTGCACCACAAGTAGGGTTGCACCACAAGTAGCTCTAATTCTTGCACTTCTACCAAAAGACCCACTTCAAACCATCACTAAATAACTTGCCGATCTCAAGATCAATGTAGTGCCACTATGGGAGAAGAGAGAGGTAGATCAGAATGTGGAGAGAGGGCCTAGGAGTTATGGAAGTTATCCATATAGAGGAGGCCAGCCAACCAATAATTTTAATGAGAGAAAAGTTTGTGGTTGTGAATGAAAAGGTCACATCAAAGGAATTGCCCAAATCTCACTTATCATAGAGGAAGGGGTTATGAAGGAGCCAATAAAGGGAAAGAGGAAGGTACTGAAACCCAAGTGGCTCCTAATCCAAACAAAGGTAAGGAGATAGCATCTATAGATGTGGTTGAGAGCAAGTATGAGAAGCAGGAGTGCTTAGACTCCAAAGGTCTTCATTTGGATCTTTTGGCACAAGAGAAGAAAAGAGCTTGTTTTGCAAAGGATGTGCACTCTTCTCAAGGATTTAATCATAGCCAAGATAATCCTATGCCTACTAGGAGCACTTGCACAAGCCCTTCAACACCATCAACAACAAAGGTTGATGAAGAATTTGGGTATGATACCCTCTAGACCTTCAACATTTATAGTGAGCATGGCAAAGAGCAACAAGTTTGACCAACAAGGGTGATGGATAAGGTGCTAGTTTAAGTTATGGAGTTCAAAATCTCATGACTTTCTAAGTCTTGAAGGATTCAAGTTATGATTTTCTTCTAGGGAGGCCATGGTTGAGAGTAGCATGCGCAACTAATCAATGGCACAAAGGGTACTTGAGGATTGGGCCATCAAACCATAGAGTCACAATTCTTGTGACTAACACCACCAACACTTCACACTCAAATACACCATCTTCTAATTATTGGAAAGCAGATTCAAAAGAAGGAGCTTCAAGTGTGGACACAAGCATGTAAGAAGAGACTTTCACCAAGGAGGATGAATTTAAATCTGATTCAGATATGTATCCCTTATGAGTCAAGGATTTTGCACCTAAGCTAAAGGTTTTGAAGGACCGAAATAAATCACCATTGACACTTGAGGAGATAGAGAGGAGGTTATCTACCCTTAAGTATGGTCCAAATTTTACCAAGAAGGAGAAAGTGAGATTTGAGGAGATTTTCTGCAAGTTCATCCACTTGTTTTCAACAAGAAGGATCTAAAGGAAGTCACTTTGGAGGAGCACAAGATAGAGGTGGAGTCACATGCAAGACCAGTCTGCCAAAAGCAACATTGCATTAGCCCACCAATAGCTTTGGTTGTGAAGGAAGAGATTGATAAGCTCAAGGAGGCTGGATTTATCTTTAAAATGGAGAATTCAGAATGGATGTCTCTAATTGTGATTATGAAGAAAAAGAATGGAGAGCTTTGGGTATATGTGGATTACAAGAAGCTCAATGTTATTACCAAGAAGGACTAGTACCCATTACCATTCATTGATGAGATCTTGGAAGAGGTTGTAGGTCATGAGAGATATAGTTTTGGAGAAGGTTATAGTGGATATAACCAAATCAAGATTCCACCAGAGCATCAACAACTCATCACATTCACCACACCTTGGGGAACTTATGCTTTCAAGGTCATGCCTTTTGGGCTTTGCAATGTTCTAGCTACATTCCAACAGTTCATGGACAAGGTATTTGAACCTTCCATTGGGAAATTTGTAAGAGACTTCATTGATGACTTTTATGTCTATGGGAGCAAGGAGGAGCACTTTGAGCACCTAATCAAGATCTTGCGATGCTTGGATGAAGCAAATGCATCACTCAACCCAGAGAACTACATTTTTGGATGTGAAGAAGGTCTACTTTTGGGGCACATCATCTCCTAGGATGGAATAGCAATTGATCCTGAGAAGGTGAGGAAAATCTCAGACCTTCCATTCCCTTCAAGCTTGACCAAGTTATGCCAATTCTTGGGGATAGTTGGGTACTATAGGAGGTTCATCTTCTCATTTTCCAAAAAGGCTTATGCATTGACCACCTACATGAAGAAGGGTGTAGATTACATGGTGATTTTGGAAGACAAGGAGGCTCTCAAAGCTTTTGAGGATCTCAAGCAATCCCTTGTTGTGACTCCAATTCTTGCTAAACCTGATTGGAATAAGCCTATCATCCTCTACACTAATGCTTCTAATGTAGCTATAGGATGCACTCTTAGTCAATTAGACCAAGATGGGCATGATCATCCAATAGCTTATGCTAGTAGGCAGATGGTTCAGTAGAAAAGAACTACTCTGTCATAGAGAGAGAAGGGTTGGCAGTGATCTTTGGTCTCAAGAAGTTTAGACACAACTTGATTGGAGGGAAAGCCACCATTGTCACGGATCACAAGGCTTTGAGATACATCTTCAACAAGCCTAATGTGGAAGGGAGGCTAGTAAGGTAGATGATACTCTTGTCTAAGTATGACCACCATTTGAGGATAGGCTAGGGAAGAAATATGCAAATATTGATTTGTTATCTAGGGCCTATGATCATGATGGAGATGAATTGGTGAATGATTCCTTCTCGGATGAGGAGTTGATGACAATCTCAATCACTCAAGAGGTTCCTATGGAGTACAAGGAGATTGTGGACTTTGTTACAAGAGGTAACTATCCAGAAGGGATGCATGCTAGAGAGAGGAAGGCCCTTGCAGCAAGATCTAGACCTTACTCCATGGTGGAGAATATTCTTTTTCACCAAGTAGCAAATGGTCTACTTCAAAGAGCAGTGGGTAGAGAAGAGTCTATCTTACTCATAAAGGAGTTTCATGAAGGTTTAGTGTGTGGAAGACACTTTGCAAGAAAGGTGACTGCTTTCAAGATTCTAGATGCAAGTTACCATTGGAGAGGGATTTTCAAGGATTGTCTTGATTATTGCAAAACTTGTCATGTTTGTCAAGCTTTTGCTAGAAATTCTACTTCCACTCTACCACTTAGATCAATTCCATTGTTAGGACCTTTTGAGAAGTAGAGAATTGATTTTGTAGGTCCTCTCAATAGAACCCCAAGGAACAATTGGTATGTTGTGGTAGTTATTATTATCATACCAAGAGGGTTGAGGCTAGACCATTGAGGGACAAGAATGAAGATGAAGTTGGGATATTTCTTTATGAATGCATTATCACTAGGTTTGGATGCCATTTGGAGTTGGTTTATGATAAAATAGAAGAGTTTACAAGAAGGATTACTACAACTATGCTACAACACTTCTCTATCACACATAGAGTGCCCAAGTACTTTGGACTTATAACTTTACCCAAGTACTTTGGACCTTTCATAGTAGAGAAGGCGTGGAGAAATTACACTTATGATCTCAAGGAGTTGGGAGGAAGACACTTTGATAGGATTAACCATGATAAGTTGAAATGTATCATAGAAGGTAGAGAGACCTTCACTTTGAGGACAAAATGAAATCTTAGTCTGGGGGTAAATGTAACACCCATTTGTGCATGTATGTGCTATTCTGATTTCTAGTTTGGTATTATAAGTACTTGAGAGATATTTTTTACATAGAGATAAGTATAGTTCTACATTAGTCATGATTAGCTTAAGTTAGTCATAGCTAAAATAGAAGTGGACTTACTTTAGAGGAAGTGGAAAAGATGAGCACCACTATTTTGGATTCTAGTGTATTGACTTGGTATTATTCCTAGGTGTTTGGCTTTGAAGAACTCTAAGAACTCTTGGACCCACAAGCCTTTTTGTTGCAGATTCTTCTATAGTCCAAGGATAGCCCATGTGAAAAAATCCTCGACTTAGTGGTTGGGTCAAGATAAGACCACAAGCTGAGGGGAATATGCTCATATGAATAGATATTTCTTTCTACTTTTTGACTTTACTTGACTTTTAGTCTAGTAACTTGAGTTACTACAGTAATTAGTAACTTTGGTGCATATATATTTCACAAGTATATAAACAAGAGGTGAGGAGGTATTCATCATCTTTTCATTTGCAACTATCTCTCTCTCATTGAGTTCTCTAGAGCAATGTCTTGAGTCTTGGAGTGTTAGCCTTGGAGTAGTATGATGGAGTTGGAGTTCCTTGCCTTCTTAGTCCATGATGCAATACCATAATAACCATCAGAGGTTCATCTTGAGTGAGAGATAGGCAGACTCATAGATCCAAGCATGGAAGTTAGGTTAAAGGCCTTGTTTAAATATGATTAGACCAAATATGGTTTATTGGTAGGAGGTAAAAAAACTCCTAATTGGAGAGCCCTCACCAAAAAAATGAGGAAGTTATTCAAATAAAAACATACCACCTATGTGAATAATAGCAAAGTGATAATATTTGAATATTTGTACAAAGGAAGGCCTACAAAATGGAGCACTTATGTCTTGGAGGTGCACTAGAGATCTATCTAGGGATATGAATAAGAATGAAGATTACCTATATGTTCCTTTTGTCATATATTTTTACATAGATGTGAATTTATTGATGCATGAAGAGAAACCATCTCCAACCATCATTACACAAAGGAAATGTAGAAGTAAAAGCTTGCCAATGCAGAATTTTCCAACTTGGGGAGATTTATCCTAGTGGAAGAGGCACATAACACTATAGGTTACAAGAAGAAGAGAAGGACAATACCTAATAATCCAAAGGTGAAGGCCAAGAAGGCAAGGAAGGCCCAAGTGGTAGAAGATTTGAGGGAGGAAGAAGAAGAAGCTCAACACCAAGAAGATAATACAAGTATGACCGACAAGGAATCCTTCACTAAGATTACAATATCTTCAAATAGTGACAAGAAGGCAAACAAGGGAGGAGAAATATAATTTCCCAACCAAAATAACCCAAGAATTAAGGGAGGATTTCCAAGCCAAAGGAATCATACCAACAAAAGAAAAGTATGATGAAGAAGTTGGGCCTTTGGGCACCAAGGAGGAAGCAAGAGAAAGCAAAGGCAAAGTGGGACCGATAGAATCCCAAAATGACATTGAAGTAGTACTCAAGGATGAAGGAGTACCCAAAGTAGAGGGAATACTCAAGGCCAATGGGGTGTTTGAGACTAAAGGGTTGGTTCAAGAAAAAAACAAGAATGAGGACAAAGAGAGATCCAAGGCCAAAAGACCTAAAACCCAACCAAGGAGGAGCATAGGAGGACAAAGAACCCACACTCTTCATTGAGATCAAGAAGGACAAAGGTGAATCTTTCATGTGCCTGAGAGAACAAGAGGAAGAAGCATAAGTGAAGTGGAGTTACCACAAATTAAGAGGGTACCTATCTCCAGGCTTTTTCATCCATACCATGGGATCAACATTAGAGATGATGGAGTAGATTCTCCTAATCTATCAAGAATTACATGAGAATGTCATCAATTCCTCAATGTTGTTGGAGCATCTCCAATAGATTACACATGAAGTCCAAAAGGAGAGTGAATAAGCGTGAGGGGAGTTAACTAGAGCAAGCATCCTATACATGGCTAAGAGGAAGTGCAATAATGATATGGCATAGGAGGCCTTTATATTGAATCACTAAGGAGAAGTCATCCAAAGGAAGTAGGAAGACAAACTTTGGAAGTGGTAGGACAAAGAGAAGGTGCTCCACCATGAGCAAGATAGGCAACAACATGAACTCAAAGTGAAATTAAAGGCTTGGGACTAGGAAATTGATGCATTGAGAGTAGAAATGGAGAATGTGAAGGTTGCAATGGTCATTGCAGACACTTAGCATCAGGATTGCAGGTCATCATAGATATCTCTATCAAGAACCTCTCTGTCTGATTGCAAAGAAGGAAGAGGACAAGGAGATGGATCAGACACAAATTAGAGTGGAGGTGATTGCAGAATTGTAAAATATCCAAACATAGTTGGAAGAAGAGAAGACAAAGATCCTTGCCTTGGTGGAGTTGACATTGGACCACTAGTTGGACTTGTAGAGGAGGTGGTCCAAGCACAACCATACTAAATTAAGCTATAGGAGTTGAAAGCAATATCCATGCACTCAAAGCCAAAGTCTATATTGATAATTTGCTCACCCAACTCTTAAACCAATTGAAGAAACACATAACAAAAAGATTTTAATAATTGACCAATTCCATGCTCATGTCTCTAGAAGAATATAAGAGCAAGGTGGATTTTATAATTAAGATCTTTAAGAGCAAACGTAGTTCTTTGCAATAGGATTTTAGGACAAAAGAGACACCTAGCCAAAGAAAGACAATAAAAATATTCAAAGTGTACGAAGCTTTTGGCCTAGAATGACCTTAGGCATACAAGCAACCTTTGGCACCAAAGACCTTTGTAGTGCATATACCTTTGTTGTTTTTTTTGTTTTTCAAAAAATGCTTTTATGAGGTTAGGACGCTTTTATGAGGTTAGGACAATTTTGTAAGCCAAAGACCTTTGTGGTGTAAATTCAAATGGAAGTTCAAACATTTAAATGACAAGTTGAAACCCTAAGCTAGTTGTGGATGTGTGGGCCATTCTTAATTAAGTGCACTAGGATAAGGTAAAATAGGATTAGCAATAGTGATGTAGGTGTAATTATAAGATTTTTAATGTCCCTCGACCAATGAATGTATTTGCCATGAAGTAGGAGTTGTATGAAAGGGTTTTGACCCAATGCAATTTTTTTCACTTTTCTCCATAATCAAAGTTTTAGTGCAAGAACTTCCATGATCCTTGGTGTTGATTTCCTACACTTTGCATAATTTTTTGTATGATTGGTCAAATAGAGGTGGGGAAGACTCATTTAAAATTGTGTAGTAAATTCCTTTCAAATTCTTAGAAGTGTAATACATCTTCTTTGAAGTTGTCATCATCAAAGTGATAGAACCTTTCGGTTGGAACTGACCTTTTGGGTGAATTGATCTTTGATATAGAAGAGACCTTTGATGGGAAGTGAATTATAAGCTTCACATATAATTTGGAATAGATCCTTAGTGAAAGTGATTTTTGTATTTTATTTTCTATAGTGAACCATAGTAGGTGACATTACCCTCTTTTGGAAGTGATTCTTTGCCCAAGAGTTTAAATAGGAAACAATATAGAATTACCATTTGTGATACTTTTCTTCAACTTTAGTTATTTTTTACTTGAAAAACCTATTCTTACCATTTTTACTATAAGTAAATCAACTTTGTGTTGTAACTATTGTTTCTTTATTCTTATTGATATAAAGGTATATAATTTTTGTTTGGATTCACTTGTAGTGTATCCTTATGCATATAAGAGCTAATGTATATTGATTCTCTTTGTATTTATTAACTAGAATATAATTTCTCATGAATAAGTAGAATGTAAGAGATTTGGATTGAATTGCTCAAAATGTAGGTTTCCAATATATATAAATGCCTCATAATTTGAGCTTTAACCAATGTGACCGTAGGATAGACATTAGTGACTAGTAGTATTTGGGTGGTTTTGAGTTAGTTGTAGGTGGCTTAGTTTAGAAATTATGAAATAGAGGTATCCCCAACTAAATTAATATGCAAAAGTAAGGAGAAAATTCCAATATTCAAATGTTGGATACACAATACAACCCCTTTGTAAAGATTAGATTATATTGGAGCAAGAACTCTTTAAATAATCTTAAATTAGAGTGGTATCTTATATGAGATATTTTATTAGAGTGGAATCTCCATTTTGGAATTGGTCAAATTGACTAGGTATGGAAGGGATATGAAAGTCCTTTAGGCTTTACCAAGTAAAGTAGTCCTTAGTATTGGAGGTTGATCAAGTAAGAACTTGACCTTAGAATATATCATTATTTTTAGTTAGAAGAAGACGATTGAGATTCTAGATAAATTAATAAATGCCTTAGAAGCTAGGTTTTATGTAGTAGAGTAGATATTTTGTGCAAGGGTTGCTTCAAAACTTAGCTTCCAACCCATTTATGTGCAAAACTTGCTCAAAAGTTAAGTTTCCAAATGATTTCAAATGCCTTTGAAATTGAAATCTACATACAAAAGTTGATTATACAGCTTGCTTGGAAACAAAATTAGCCACCTTTTGTGTGTAAATCTTGTAAAATAATTGAGTTGAAAAGTTATGTAAATGCTTTGGAAATTGAATTTTTAGTGAGTGTATGTTTAATATGTTTACTCAAGAATTTTCTATGCAAGCTAGGAGTCTTAAGATTCCTCAATACCCAATACCACTTATAGTGTAAGAATAAAGATCTATAATTAAGTTTAATCTTTGTCCATGATATGTTGATACTATTTTTTTCAATTTTGTTAGAAAACTTTGCTCCATCTACCAGCAAGGGAAACAAGCAAGTAGATGCAAATTTTTCACCTCAAGGTGAAGGGAGTTATCCAAGCAAAGATCAAGAAGATATTCAGAGCAAAGAGCCAATTACTCCAGTGCAACCATGTTTGCACTCAGAATTGGGAGTGAAGGATACTAAAGAAAGAGGGGCCAAGGAGAAAGAAGTCTACATCCAAGGAAAAGATATCCCAGAGGAGTGCAACTCAAAGAAGAAGATATGGTGACCAAGAATTGGACCACATAGGTATTTGATTGCAACAACAATACTATATTGTTGTCTAGCACTTTAGACTGCAATCTTTTACCAAGACATCTCATGGATCTTGTACAAATAAAACAAGAGAAAATGTAGGCCAGAAGGGAAATACATCATTTTTAGTACATATTTTCCACTTTGGCTTTGAACATCCTTGCACAATTTGCATTCTCACCCTCCAATACTTACTGATAAACCTAACTTTGTATGTATCAAGGTAGGTTTTGCATGAAGAGTAGAAGTTACTATAGATAAAAAAAAAAGTCACAAAGTCTGGGCTTAAGGTGGTGGGTACAATTTCTATGCAATTGTTGAAGTTCAATTGCAAACTAGTTTGCAACTCACTCTCAATTCCCCAAATCCTAAACCCTAATAACTTCCTTTTCTTTGTTGCAGATTTAATTTGAAATTAATGAAAGTGAAAAGACTAAAATCAAGTTTAAGTACCCTTTAAAATTTTGCTCTTGCATGAGACTTACCACTTACATTGAGAAATGCTTCATATGCTATTGTATATGTGGCACAAAGAGTTCTTCCCATATGTGCAAATTTTCCAAGACAACTTCAGACTTTGTTTCAGTCACTGACTTAAACCATCTTAAGTTTTGGAACTGTTTTAAATTTTAAGCTTTGTAATGTCATGTCTTCAAAGACATTCTTGTAATAAACTTGTTCAACACTGAGGTAATTTCCTCTTTCCAACCCAGAAATTACCTCAATTAACATTTGGACTTGATAATATATCACACAACACAAACTGTGGATTTTGAATACCTCTCCAAAAATTGAGGATCACACCTAATTACACATCTTACATAAACCTAAATTTGATAAATTTTCTAAACACCTATTTCACTCTACTACAAAGAAGGTGACCATCTAGGGAAAAAAAGAGAGGATGGGAAGACCCCATCAAGCCGTACAAGGGAGAGACAAAAAAGGTAAAATGGGGCTAAGCCCCAATAGCGTCTATATGAGAAATCTGCCCTATTGTACCTAAGCTATCTGAGCTATGCTATCTGATATCGTACAGTCTACACACAACTAGAGCATCCAAAGAAATATCACCTAATGTGATTGCTCTCCCATGGATTGCACCAACCACTGCCCTCTGTAGAGCAATGGACACACACTGTCTAGGAATTTCACTCTAGTTATATCAAGCAATGCATTCCAAACTTTTTTTATGAACAAGACATAATCACTTTGGATATTAACATCTTCCTAGTTACAAGATTCACAAACAAGACAAACCATATAGTTTGCCTAATACCAAGTACAAAGATAATACTTTGTGCAATTTAGTTCCATTTATGTACTTTAACTTTATTCCTTAGTCACAAACTTCATATTTAATAAAACAAAACCAAAAATAAATTTACCCAAAGGATTCAGAACAAGCTTAAAATGTTGATTGCTTGTTGCTCTATAAATCCATATAACCATATATTTGCCAGGGATGTTTTATACAATAAGCATACTATCATTTTGACTTATCATTAATATGTAAGGACTTCATTCCTTGTTCTATATTTTAAGATGTATATTAGAATGTGTGCAAGCTAATCTAGTTGGAAGCTTATCCATAGTTTAACTTCAAAGTCCGAGAGGTGGACAAGGACTACCTTGCAAAGCACTACTAGATAGCAGGAAGTTGATTTTGGTCAAGCTGCCAGCCTTTTGTAGCAATTAGGAACACTTTTGGTTCACATACGCGACTATGCAACTCGGAGCATGACCGTGAGGCTGCACCAAAACCTCACAGATCGACACACTCATAGAGAAAATACATCCAATTTATATTTGACATCTAGTTTAGGAATTTATAGATACTTCCAAAATAATCTAGGCTAATTTGTCTTATTACTACTTTGTTAGCCCTACTAACTTTATCGCTAAACTCCATATTGTTATTTTTATCTCATTCTTGGTGATCTTGGTAGCTTAGGAAGTAGACAACTCCTATTATGTCAAATGCCAAATGGTGGCAGAGTCTATCCAGTGTTGATTTATGAGATGGAAATTTTTTGTTTAGATTTCTTATGATTGGACCCCCTCCATTCTCTACTTCCTTTTTGTGCACCATGTTTGTGTGAGGTAACTTGAATTTAGAGCATTGGTGCTTTGGTGTGCTCTTGGTAGTGAGGCTAGAGTGATGACCAATCAAACTATCTATGTTTCACTTTGGTGAGGCAAGAAGTGATGACCTACAGACTATGAGAGTGTGTATTGTGATGGTAGGTTACAGATTGCCCTTTCCCCTAGTGTAGTTGTCATATTTAGAGCTACATTAGTGGGTGACGTTTGGTTGGTGGTTTTAGCACTTGGTGGTGATTTTTGGTTGGGTACTTGTAATAGTTACAATTACGGGTTGCAATTTCTAGTTACTTTGTCATGGAGTTCTTTGGGGATTTTGGAAGAGATAGTTGGTACTATTGATCTACCCCTAGCAATTGAGCCTTAATTAATAGAGATGTATTTTGAAGACCAATATCGTCTCCATAGCTTGCTCTCCTCCAATTGAGCTCTCTTGAACTCATGATAGTCATCCATTGGCAAACCCTCCAAGTGCTGAAACAACCTTTCCATGCCATGAAGGTTGTGGATGTGGAACAAAGTCAGGTTCCACATCTACTACAAATCACATCAACTATCAAACTCCGTGATAAAGTCATCTAAATCAATGGTACCCATTGTACCAAAGTAGAACTTGGGGCTTTGGAGGTCCATGTCCCACAACTATAGTGTAGACACACCAAGTGCACTCTCAATTGAATTAGCTCTTGAATCAAACTCCAAATTAGATTCAATCTCCTCCCTCACTAGTACCCAAGATAAAAGTTAATACCAAGTTGATTACCACCAAGTGCCACCACCAATTGAACATCACTAATGTAGCTCTAGTTGCAACAACTACACTAGAGGAAAGGAAAACCTCAGTAACCTACTATTTTCATGGTCTACATGTCATCACTTCTTGTTTGAGAGAAACATAGGTAGATTGATTGGTCATCACTCTAGCTCCACTACCAAGAGCACACCAAAACACCAACGCTCTAAAGTTAAGGCACCTCACGCAAACATGGAGCACAAATAGGAAATAGAGAATGGAAGGAGTCCAATCACAAAAAGTCTAAAAAAATCTTCATCTCATAAATCAACATCAAACTGACTCTACCACCATCTAACATTTGATATAATAGGAGTGTCTACCTACTTCTAAGCTACCAAGATCACCAAGGATGAGATTAAACTACCTCTCCTAGCCAAAGCTACATGTGTATAAGTATTGATAGACTAGTCACTAGAACAACAAGTGAAGGTGGACCAATTGGTTAAGGCCAAGTCTAAGAACAAATATAAGGGTTTTAAAACCATATTGTGCATAAACTAGAAGAGTGGCAGATTTTGCTAAATGATGACCAAAAACTCACTAAATTGGCTAGTCTCATGCAAGCAAGCTGGCTTGTTGAGCCTTCTAGGCCTTCATAGCTCTCAAGCCCATAGCCCTATGCCCTTCAAAGCTCTATTTGGATGGGTTCCCAAATCCCCCTCCATTTTTCACTTTGGGCTCAATTCACACCAAATTGACCTTGATTTCACCTCCTTGGATTGAAGTTTATCAAATTGAAGATTCATCAAATTGAAGACACATTGTCTCAAATTGATTCAATTCTCACAAATTTGGCCATCATTTTTGGACATTGTATGCCACATTGCCAAATTTGTATAAACTCAAACAAAGCTTTTGCACACAATCACTCTTAGAGAAATCTAATACACAATCAGATGTACCAATGATCAGCCATGCTTGGAGATATCACCAATGCCCTATGTTCCTACAACCAATTTCCTCTTGACTCTAACTTCTTTGATGTAATCATTTTATTCTTCCAAATTCAAATCACACTCAAATCACATTCAAATCACACTCAAATCAGATCTGTATTAGATCCTTCTCTCAACGATTTGCAAAAAATTGAGCACGATTACAATTAAGTTATATCCACTCTAGCTAAGAGACTCCAAGTAACGCTTGCCGGTCTTTGTCCTCCATGGCCAAGAAGTTGAATGGTCAACATCAAAGAAGTGAGCTCTCTAGAGTTGCACTTTGAAAGTATACCCCTCAGCTTGACCTAGGTCTCCAGCCCTAAGTGCACCACTCACAACACATCCAACAATGCAAATAGTACAAGTGATAGTGAGTCCCACCATGAGATTAGTAACCCTAATATGAAATCCAACCACCAACAAGTAATTCATGAGTAACTACCAAAATAATTATGATTGTAAACATTATTACTCCACCGTCTAAGCAAACTAGTTACAATTGTTGTGACAATAGTTCTACTGCACCAACTATTATATCAAGAGGTAGCAACTTGATTAGCATGGCAAGCTGATGGTGTATAGAGTTATCTCTTCCCGAAAACATGATGTAATATGCATATAACACACAAATGTCTTATCGAGCGTAAATTTATACCATAAGTAAGTTATGTCAAAGTTGATAGGCAGAACGAACCACCAGATTCTTGGTAAGAAAACTGAGCCTTGCACACCGCGGAGATATTCAGATCCAATGGGTGAGTGGCTGTTGAAGCCCTGTTAATTATATTTTAACACACATCGAACCTTTTGAGGTTGTATTATACCCTCGGTAACTGGACTTAGCCACTATTGAATGTTCACTACGTAAGATATTATGAATGGAATATATGATCTATTGGTTGATTGACTGCATATAAAGATTTTCTATCGAATTATATGCATTTCTGCAAATCTACGTACGATATTTGGTCGTTCTAAACATAAATAGTTTACAATAATATTAATCATTATGCCGTAAAAGTACAGGATTTGTTTGAGAAACCAGGAACTTCAAAGAGTTTTACTGACTCTCATTCTTGGAATAGCGAGGGGAAGAGTTAAAAACATTTGAATCTAATATTGATGTTTTTAGTTAAAGTGCTCCTTAAGTTAAACAACCCTGCCTTCACAATAAGTAAACTGGGTAGATCCTCCCAATTCTTACCCGAAAATGGTATTTATTGCTATAGAAGATGAGTATCAACCGTATGGATCAATTATTGCAATACATCCTCCTCAACTTGATGCATGATCAAGATTGAGTTGCCGCTGTTCATTGAATTAAGATGTACAAATATGTGGTTATACAATTGCACTCTGATAAAGTTGTTGGAGGAAGGCCCTTGCGTCTCCTCCTCCTGTCCTTGCAATCTTAAATTTTACTCACCACTTCCATGTACAACTCGAATCACTTGCTGCATGGTAGGTGCTATTTTGCTCTTTGGGGCACACTTGTTTCGCATTAGAGAAACCGGTGAAAAATGACAGTTCCAGGTCGAGACGCGAGATTCTGCTGCCACCTAGAGGGCAGGACGCACATCGATACAAAGCTACCGTGATGCAAGGATGCGTTTCTCAAGGTGTCACTTCTCTTTCTAAATCAAGTAAAACGTGTGGGAAAGGAAAGTTGTATTTTATCATTTGCGGACAAATTAGAGGCTATCCGTATCTGTTGTACAAAGAAACTGCTATAGATTGACAAACTCTAGAGTCTTATTGGCTGAGTGGTGGAGGAAATTGTCAGGATGGGCACTGATAGTTCTGTGTCAAATCACCCTTAGGTCTCAACTCAGGAATTTTTTTTCCTTATCAAGAGTAGTCGAGGCATCTGTTCCTTTTCCTATGGAACTGTATGAAGATATGATGCCACGAGATTTCCGGTATGAATGATTTCCGTTAGCATTCCCTTTAAACTTTCGATTGGGTTTTAGCTGGTGCTAGTCACTCGTGATTTTCATACGTGGACAAACTTGATCTTGACTAATCCACTACACTATTCTATCTTTTACCTCGGAAAGGTGAGGGTTTCCATCTGGAAGCTTGTCACACCGCCGCTACCAGAGTCCGCACCATTACTAGTACTTTCCTCGGGGTCGACATAACCAGCTCTGTTTTCAGGTCTAACGTTGAGATACACTGCAACCGGTCGAAATTGTGGCAACGGGGGAAGCTCCACCGATTCCCCGTCTTTGTTCGCACTTAGGGCCTGGAGCAACTTTCTAGTGGGTAGTCTTTGAGTAGGATCTGGATGAGTGCAAAGCAATCCTACTAAAAGCACTCTTTTCATCTGTTCAACATCATACATTCCAGTTAATCTTCTGTCAGCCATTCCCTCCACTAGCTCGTTTGCTTCTTGACAAGTCCAAGCTCTATCAACGATGTTCTCCTCTTGGTCCTCATATGGTCTCCTCCCGCTTGCCACCACGATGCACATGACTCCGAAACTGAATATGTCTGATTCTGGAGTGGCCTTACCCGAGACAGCGTATTCAGGAGCAAGATAGCCCATTGTTCCTGCAACTGCCGTGGAGTGATCTCGTGCAGACTCCCGGTGATCCACAAGCCTAGCTAAACCAAAATCTCCCAGTCTTGCATTGCGGTCCGAATCTAGAAGAACATTGCTGGGCTTGATATCCCTGTGGACAACGCATTTCTCATGTCCAACGTGCAGGTACACCAGGGTTTCAGCAACTCCACATAAGATGTTGTATCTATCCTCCCACTGCAGCACAGGGCCATCGACGGAATAAAGATGTCTATCCAAACTTCCGTGTGGCATATACTCATAAACCAGTAGGAGCTCACCTTCGTCATGGCACCAACCGTAAAGATGCGCGAGGTTCCGGTGTCTCAGTCGACCAATGCTCTGTACCTCTGCTCGAAACTCTCGTACTCTATGCTTTGAAATGTCGTTCAGTCTCTTCACAGCCACAGTAATAGATTGCAGTCCATCCTTGGTAACCCCTTTAATCTCTCCTTTGTAAACTGTCCCTGATCCCCCGTGTCCCTTGATCAATTCAGGATCAAAATTGTTCGTGGCCTCTTGAAGTTCCTGGGTGGTGAAGATTTTAGGCCCATAATTTGCATCCCCACCGTACAGATCTAACCAGAAACTGTCCTCTGGGCCCAAAGTATCATTACTTGTGAAGTTTGGGGGCATCATCTTCCGCATACGAGAACTGTTCTGACCGTTCTTCTGTTTTCTCTCCTTACGAAATATGATAGCAGCGAGTATTATCATTATAAGAGCAGTTGCCCCTGCTGCAGAGGCTCCTGCAATCACCCCTACTGATACCCCACCAGACGAGGAGGACTCCACATCATCAACAGGATAGATCGAAATATTCTGAGGTGGTAAGGGATCTGAAAGCAATTTGCTAGAGAAAGCCCATTCTGATACCGAGTGAACTTCAACTGCACTTCCTGTGGCGGCTGTGAATCCCACATAAGATTGAGCTGCAGCCCACTGATGTAAGCAGAGCGGTTGATAAGTCAACACCAAGGTAGCATTTGGCTTCCCTGCCGGAACGGATGCTAAGTACACATCAAGTTTCCCAGCAACAGCATCGTAGTCAATCCAAGCCGTGAGCTTGCGAGTTGCGGAGGTAGTGGTAAGCTGAGAAAATGGGGCATTCGTGCTTCCCAAGCTCTGGGCTTTGGTGCTCATGAATGAATTGATATCCAAACCAACGTGATCTCCTGCCGGGTCTTTCGCTCCAGTCTCATCCGAGGAAGTGTCGAACTCCACGGCTACCGCATGAATGCTAGTATTAGTGGCGTTATATGTCAAGACGTCATAGAGGGCCAAGTTTCCACCGGAACTGTAGTCCGATTTGGGAACATCCGATTCAGGAGTCAAAATGAACGTCATGCCATCACCTTTGGCAGCTGCATCTTCTGGAACGATGATGGCGAAAGTGAATGAGGTATTGAACGAAGCCGCCTGTCCGCTGGAAGAATTGTAGAGCTGAACTCGAGTCCCATAAACTGCTCTGGACATGAACCTCGGGGATGGTTCTCCTGAGGAATTGACCGTCATCAGCAAGGTGCCATTGTCGACTAGATTGTCTCCTGTGAGGAGAATTTCCGGGCTGCTAAAATTTGTGACTTTGAACTCGAGATTGGCGACGGCGCTTGCTGTGGTGCCGTTAGTCCGCGTGCCATTTGTGGTTTGAGCGTGCAATGCAGGGATGCAGGTAGCAAGTATGAAAAGAGATATCACAGTGGTGGTCGTACTGTCCTGCAAAGTCTGGCCCTGAGGATGCATGCTGTTCCTCCTAGCCATTATTGGTCAAGCTGGCCGAAGTTGATGGCTGGCTGTCGAATTTCGCTTTGGAATCCAATGTTAAAGACAGAACATCTGCAGAATCAAAGCACAAACACGTAAATTTAACAAATCTCCCGAATTAAACATTTTGAGAGCAACTGAAACTTGAAATTTGAGTACTGAGTCTCATAGTCAGGCCCGGAGTTATTTGGAAGACTGTGATCATCTGGCCAACCTTCCAATTGATATGAAACATACCAACACAGGAAATTCTAAACCACTTGAAGCCCGAGATTACAGTTGCAGGTGCTCACTAGTTTTTATTCAAATGAGGATAATCTTAACGACGCACCCCAACTGAGAAGTAATCTAGCTTGCTACAGGATCAAGCTTGCTTCAGCAGTATTTCGCAGACGTGACGAGAAATTCAAAGCTTGAACCCCTTAGTTCATTCTAGGAGCTCGACGACTTCGTTTCTCTCGTACCAAGATGCTGTAGTTTCTGGACTAGAAGTTACGGTAGGGGCCATACCATCACATGAGAGAGGAAAATGTAGATCAGATACTTACTTTCTGGAGGTTCCAGATCGATCTAAGGCAAGGTCCTTAATCCTTGCCGCCCACATCTGTCCATTGGTAAACCATTGTTAACCAAGGAGGAGAGAAAACTGAATGCATGGAAGGAAAAAGCGAAAACTTGCCCGTGACGCAAAAGAGGTGCGTTCGAACTCGTAGGTATCAAATCAGGTGTCTATCTCCTTCGATTTTAGTGCTATGTGTAGGAGGGGAATTAAACGCCCTTCAAAATTCCTGAGAAGGAAAAGGTCGGCATGAACAATATATAGAAGTAATCAAAGACGCGAGCAGTAAAGACTTGTATGCACGTACTGACTGCAGAAATTGCTAGCGGACTTCACACATCTAGAGAACTCTGAAGATCAGGTGCAGGACTTCAGTCAGGAATTTCAACAGGGAGGAGTTGATCTTCCCAGCTTGCTATTGATTTTTGAGGGGTACAAAGTACCAGGATCAGTCCACTTCAGACAGAAGTCTACCCTCGAAACCGGGGAGTGAAGTCCTCTTGTTATTTGGAACTCACTATTTGGTCCTTGAGGAGAAGTTATGATATTCCACCACAGACAGGGATCAGGAAATAGGGAATAATTACCAATGTCGCATACATTGTCCTATATAATAGGCTACAGGATTAGTAGGCCAAAAAGTTTAGTCGAAGTCTAGGAAATTCAGGTGATGAACAGCATTTTCCAACTGATCAGTGACTGCAGCCCAGGACCGAAGGTTCGCCTGAGCTACGCGTGGGGCCCGACCGCAACGCTTCAGAAGTGCCAATAGCTTTTGTGGCGTTTTCCTTGGCGTTTGGTGCTTCTGACGATTCCTACACATGTTCAGGTTCGCAGGTACATCCGGGCTCCCTCTGACGTATTTGCTCTGCGGGTGTGTCGATCCGTGAGATTTTGGTACAGCCTCACGGTCCTTGTCCACCTCCCGGACTTTGAAGTTAAACTATGGATCAGTCGATCCTTCTTGGTGAACATCTTTGCTTCCATGTCCTGAGCTCTTCTCTATTTCCACATTAATTCGGAAACATTGTGAAGATTTGTGATGCGAACTGCTTCTTGTCGCAGACTGATTCTTCTTTTTGGGGATTTCCACCTGAACTGTTTTATGAAACCGTTATCTTCTTTATTCTTATCATGACAGCGAGGCTCAAATTTCGGATCTACAGCCAACATAGTATGATAGTTAGTGTATTTAAAAAGAGGAATTCCGCTTTCCACAGCTGATTTCCGGATTTCTGACTTTTTGAGTAATCCTCATTTCCTTCCATTCCTATGACTCAATTAGGTCTGCGTGCCGTCTGAGTCTTGCTTTCTAATTCTTTTTCGTTAAATTCCGGTTAGCCCATAATCAGTATTTATCGCAAAATGCACAAAATACATAGATCAATATAATCACTCGAGTGGTTGCTACTCAAGTGGATAATTGTGCGATGTACATTTTCTTCATAGCTGGATCGGATTTAATATGCCCGATGTGTCCAAAGCCCGTTGCAAAAGGAGAAACGGCAATCAAACAAGGAATTGAAAACATGAGGCGACATCTAAAATCTGATCTCCACCTGGGCATGGTCAGTAATGAGGTGATTCAACTGAGACTTGAGCAATCCTTTGAGCATCAGCCAAAGTATAAGATTTGATTATTTCAACCTCGAACTCATCACTCATTTAATCCGACGCAATGTTCCACTTGAGGTGATGATGGATACCCACTTCAAAGAACTCTTAGATCGTTGGACCAAGGAAGCTGTTGATTTGTGGACCAATACCTACAAATACATAGGTTACTCCTACCTCTCTGTCAGGGAGCTCTACCTCTCTATCTCCATCATTGGGACCACACAAAATCAGAATTATTATTGACGAGGCTAGTGACTTTCTCGACAATAAAGTAGTTGCCATCCTCGTCATCCCTCTCAATGACGAGTATCATAAGCCACTCCTTTATTGGGGCACACAAAATCAGAATTATTATTGACGAGGCTAGTGACTTTCTCGAGGCTAGTAACTTTCTCGACAATAAGGTAGTTGCCATCCTCGTCATCCCTCTCAATGACGAGTATCATAAGCCACTCCTTTGGGCCTAGATTTGCGTCAACAAATGTGACTACATTTTGATATTCTACTCTTTCAAGACACTATCCACTACCTCTTTGGTGGACAATTGGAAGATAAATCTGTGATCGTGCGCTCCATACTGAGCGCCACACATGGAGAAAGCGGGAACTGACCTCAAGATCACCTCATTCTCTGACATACATCACATTTTCTGTTTGGCACATAGGATGCCCAGTATCTACTAAACAGTGCAACTTGGATTGCCACTCAACCAATTTGTTACCTCCATGAAGAATATCTGGTCATTGATGTGACCAGTTCAAAGAAATTGCTAACAGTCCACCTCCTGCGAAGCCCGTCATCACTTACTGGAGTATATGGATCAATGTTACCGCTGCATACAAGGAGATGGAGTTCCAAAAGTTGGATAAATTCATTTCTCTATTAATGGAGTATATGGATCAATGTTACCTCTGCATACAAGAAGATAGAGTTCCAAAAGTTGGATGAGTTCATTTCTCTATCGGATGATAAATCCATTAACATTGTTATGCTAAGAGACTCATCGCGTAACAACCCTTCAGCGAGGACATGTAGGCTATTTAGAAATATGAGTCACTGCAGCTGATTATCACCCAGCTTGAGACTCAAGGTTTGACTTTGAAAGAACAAATCTAATTAGTATAGAAAGCAAATCAACCCTGACCGGTGAATATCTCAAACCACTTGAAAACATATTCATAAAGAACTCTGACTATGGATAGATAGTGGTTCAGGTTCAACAAGAGACGCTCTCTGTCTCATGGACTCATGTCCCCTCGTTAGTGTGTATGTTGAAAGGGCTTTCTCTTGTATGCAAAGCATAGTTTTAGACAAAACTAGTAGTCTACTTGCATAACAATTCAATTCAATCGTCATTTGCTCTAATCTTAATATTTCTGCATTTGAATCCCACTTCGCAATTATTTGAGTTCTGCTTTATGTTATCCCATATTCCGCGTTTTCTAATACACTAATGATAATAGTGAAAGTTCTCGTCAAAAGAATGTCCAATTGATAGGAAGACTCAAAAGGCGACCGCGTAGGACAAAACGAAGGATGGGAAGATAGGAAGAACTTACGTCTTAATTATCAAACTGAGACTACCAACAAACTATAGGTTGGCAGAATTTTACCGAGAATTTTGCACTTTAAATTGTGTATTAAGTACCCTAACCTGACTTGACACGCGTGTCAAGCTAAGTTAGGATATTTCGTTTGTAGACCAAGTCTATTTCAAATTCAAATTATTGTAGTGAATGCTTTAGTGGGACCTTGATCTGGACTACTCTAATGTTCTGTTGATAGAAGGCAATCACGCACAACTACTTTAACCTTACGTCAAATTACTTTGCACAAGGAGGAAGGTCAGCACCAGTGTATGCTGAGAATGAAGGGACGAGATACTGTATGTCCGATATTTCTGGCTCGAAATATCCCGAAATGACCACACTTACGAACCCCCCACCCCCCAGACGAAACAAATGAGCATCGTGCTCAAGTTTATTCTGTTCACTCGACCGCCGGAAGAAACAATGAATATCGTTATTCTGTCCATTAGAGTCAGGACTGTCTGTCCAAGGAGGTACTGCCAACTTGTCTTCTCGGGGAGATACTGCCGTACTAAAGAAAGCACAGTACGAAGAAGAAACGTAAACTCCTTGTTACACACGTGAAGAAACAAGAGATTTACCTCCGCTGTGTGAACGTACAGTTTGATTGATGTCTTTGACTCGTTTACCGGATTTGGACTGAGAGAAGCTGCGGGAGAGTGGAGACGGGAGAGGAGAGGGAGTGACGTGAGAATACGTCTATAATTCTTTAGTGCTCTCTAATATATAGACTCGAGTCAATAGTCGTCTTTTTTCGTTTTCCAATTTCGAGTCCATTGGTATATAGACGATCGAAGACTATGGCGAATAAAATACAAAATTATGAAAAAATTTAGTTTTTTTTAAGGGTTTAGAATGATTATTTTATATTGACAATAATGAATTGAGATTTTTATTTTTTATATTTTATTTTATGATAAAATTTCATAAAAATGTAGCTTTGGAAATAAAATTTAAAAATTATAAAAATTAATGAATTTTAGAGTTTAAAATTTTTATTTTTTGGTGTGAATTATGATACGAGGGGTTGTAGTTTTGCAAATATTGAGAGATATGGAAAGGAACATCATGTGTTATTATCATTATTTTTTTATTAGTCATGGTTACACCTTCCCATGTTGGGTCGCCTTGAACAACTCCACGTAAGCTATGTCCAGTGTGTCATCGACTCTTTACCTTGTAAGGGGTAAAAATCCATGAGAGAAAGATGCACAAAGACTATGATTGAACCACTTGGGATGTCCACTTGAGACTAGCTACCACACTGATCATGTCGTGCGTATATAGATCGCTACACAACATACATCGCTGTCAACATCATACACTATAAAAGCACAACTCACACATAAGTCATACATAGACTCTAAAGTGCCACAATAATCAGATTGCTTAACACTTTCAACTCAACTCAACTCAGATCAGTACTTGATCTGTCACTCTATAAACTGCCAACAACTGGGCACTGATTACAGTCAAACCACACCCACTCAAGCATAGAGAATCTAGGTGACGCTCGCCGGCCTCTGTCCACCATAGCCAGGAACTCGAAGGCTCAACATCAGAGAAGTGAGCTCTCTGGAGCTCACCTTCGAAACTATACCCCTTGGACTCGAGCTAGCCCTGAAACCCTAACGGTCCCGCTGACGGCACACTCGACGGTGCAAACGGTGCAAAGTGACGGTGGGCCCCACCGTGAAGTCAGTACCCCGAACACGAAATCTAACCATCGGAAAGTAGTCCCTGAGAAACTGCTAGAATAACTCTAACTACCATCACTGGAACTCCAGTGTCCGAGCATCTAGATGCGGAACTACAAATGGCGTGACAGCTGTCGTGCGTATATACATCGCTACACAACATACATCGCTGTCAACATCATACACTATAAAAGCACAACTCACACATAAGTCATACATAGACTCTAAAGTGCCACAATCGCCCCCCTAGCTGGCGGTTAGGTCCCTCTAACTCCAGATAGCCATCTACTCTAAGTATATGGTATACCCTCTAATGGGCAAAGATCAGGAGGCCGGGTGCTATGGAGCCCCATCGTTAGTCGCCTGTCTGCAATCTATACCATATAAAGAATGAACTAGCTATAGGTCAAGTACATCTAGGACATAACCACTGTCCTTGAGGAACCACCGTGAGGGGAGGAGTCATACATGCCATATGCCATCCTCTCGAACAGCTATCACACACTAACATAGTAGCAGCTCCACCAGAAGAGCCACATAACATACACCTCAAGCCTGCACGTACAAGTGCCAAGCTTGGGTCCATAGTACCATCAATGTTTGGGAGGTGGCGTGGCGCACAATTGCGCATATGATCCTTCCAAACAACACCATCACGTCCTTCTAACACAAGGACTCCAGATGGCAAAACCTCGCGCACTCTCAAGATAGTGCGGCCTGTAGAAACATCAAGTGTCGTCGGTGCTGTCTGTTGTAGATATACATAGTCGCCTGGATGAAATCGACGGATCGAGGGTCTATAACCTCCTCCTCGAATGGTAGCATAGCGTAAAGTATCTCTATGCTGAGCAATTGCCAAGTTCTCGAAGGCCATCGGCATCACTCTCCGAAAGATCTCTGCCCGCTGAGAACATGCACTCATCCATACATCAGGGTCATCCAAGTCCAAAACTACAGTAGCATCTCGACGAATGGCTGCAGGTAAATCTGGATCTCGTCCATAGAGTAGAAAGTATGGAGAGAAGGATGCTAAGGAGGCTTGCCGGCTGAACCAATAGCCCATGGCCAACCAAGGTAACTGGAGATCCCAATCTCCCAAGTGGCCTCTCTGCAAACCATACTTTCGCAATCCTCTCTTCACCGTCTGAACCACTCTCTCTGCTAAGCCATCTGCCTCAGGGTGATCTCGGGATGTAGTACGATGATCAATCAAAGCCTTGTCACACAAGACCTGAAACTCTCCCAAGAACTCTGTACCCTGATCAGTCAAAACCTCAGCTGGTGCACCAAAATGACTAAGAACTCGATCCAAGAACGAGTAAGCTGTCCCTTCACTAGACTTGTCAGGAAGTGCCACCAACTCAATCCACTTGGAGAAGTGCTCCACCATCACCAAAACATACCGATGATGTCTCACAGTCAGCGGTAAAGGTCCGGCGAAGTCCAAACTCCAACGGTAACCCAATCCCATGATAGGTAATGGGTGTAACTGTGGCGTAGGAGCATTGAATGATGCTCTAACTCGGTCACAAACCACACATCTGGCAACAAACTGCTGTACCTCGGTCTGCATAGCGCGCTACCAATAATGACTCTGGAGTAAGCTATATGTACGCTTTACTCCAAAATGTCCTAGCTCCTCATGAGCATGACGGACCAACTGTGGTCTCTGTGATGGAAGTGGTACTACTCGCACTCTACCATCCTCCCATACACGCAAAAGGTGTCTACCCTCCAATCTGAACCGTCTGGCTCGCTGAAGAACACGGTCTCTCTCCTTGGCCCCAACTGTGCCACCCACAACACCAGTGCAAAGATAGTCCATCACTAAGACATCATCATGAATGTCTCGCTGAACTGTACCAATATCTTCACTCTCTGGATCTGTGACCTCAATAACTCCTCCTGTATGCGCTGAGAGAGATACCACCAATGTCTCTGCAAATATACACAGAAAGGCTGATGCATGCCAACCCGGCACCATCTCCTCATCTGTCTCACCATGCCAACGTGCTCCGGTCTGATCCTGCTGGCTGGGACATGGGTTTCTACTCAACCCATCTGCATCATGGTTCACCACTCCAAGTCTGTGAACAACCGTGAAATCATACTCCTGTAAAATCAGAGCCCATCGTGCAAGCTTCCCTGAAAGCTTGTCGGACTCCATCAACCACTTCAGCGGCTGATGATCAGTGATGAGAGTGAAGGGGTTACCAAATAGGTAACATCGGAAATGTGCTACTGCCCAAACTGCTGCCAAGCACTCTCCCTCATATGAACTATACTTCGCCTCCGCTAAATTGTTGGAGCGACTAGCATAGGCCACCACAAACTCCTTCTCCTCATCATCATGCTGGGTGAGCACCGCTCCAAGCCCCAACATACTCCAATCAGTGTGAACCTGAAATGGTCGTCCCTTGATCGGTCTCCTCAAAATAGGAGCAGATGTCAACCTCTCCTTGAGCTCTACAAAAGCTCTCTCCTGCTCATCTCCCCACCACCACTCTTGTGTAAGCTTGGTCAGCTTCGTCAAGGCCTTGGCAATGGCACTAAATCCTCTAACATAGCGGCGATAGAAGTTCACCAACCCAAGGAATGCTCGCACTCTGCTCACATCCGTAGGCCGAGGAATACGTGCAATAGCCTCCACCTTGGTCTGCTGGACACCAAGTCCTCCGGGGTAGATAGTGTGACCCAAATACTCAACCTGCTCATGGAAGAACCTACACTTCCCAGGATGTAATTTGAGTCCATGAGATCTCAACCTCTCAAACACCTCCAACAACTGTCGCTCATGCTCCTCCACAGTAGTGCTATACACCAAAATGTCATCAATATAGCACCAAGCAAAATCCAGTCCAGCTAGGATCCTATCCATGACCCTCTGGAACTCAGCAGGAGCATTCTTCAACCCAAATGGTAAGAACCTCCACTGATATAACACATCCTTGCCGTGAGGATCAATAGCCCAAAATGCTGTCTTGGACTTATCCTCCTCCCTGATCGGCAATTGATGATATCCCGCTCGAAGATCCAAAGTACTGAAGACCTTTGCATGCCCAATCGCATCAAAAATCTCCTCCGGTGTAGGCATGGCATACTGATCAGCCCTGGTCTGTCGGTTGATAGGACGGTAATCTCCACACATTCGCCTATTTGTATAGTTGCCATGCATATCCTTCTTGGCTGGCATCACTGTCGCTGATGCATACTCTCCATGTGAAATCTCCACCAAACCAGCCTCAAAAAGGTCACTAATCCGGCTCTGAATCAATGTCCTCTCCATCTCACTATATCGATAAGGACGTCGGAAAACAGGTGTGTTGCTAGTCAGCTCAATCCGTATACCAGGTCCCTTCAGAGCACCCAAATCCTTCATACTGAAGGCAAAACAACTCGTGTGACTCCTCAAGAACCTCCAAACCCTCCGTCTTTCCTCTCCAGTAAGCTTGGGTCCAAGATCTGGCTCCCAAGTATCCCCTGTAACTGTAGTAGGAGTGGAAGATGTACTGACTAGCTGCTATACTGGGCCCTTGGGAGCAATGGTGTCATGCTCCCGACCACTAGAGGTCCCAACCTTTGTGTGAAAAACTCCCTCCACTCTGGCTGCAAGCTCCATACGTCCTCTGGCTGCATCCCATGTGGACCAAGGGTGTAATCCAAGTAGCCCACGCTCACCTGGATGGACTCCAAGTAGACCACTCTCCTTAGTAGCTACTGGATGTGTCCCAAGAATACCATGTCCACTCGGTCCATCGCCCCCAGCATGTGCCTGAATCGTCTCGATAGGCACAGGGCTCACAAGTGTCCGAGTGGTGATGCCTATCAAGTGCATCCTACGCTGCTCTGCCAAACCAAGGCTCACAATCCAGGTCAAACAGTTCAGGTCCATAGCCTAACCTAACACTTGACGCCTAGATGCCTCTGACACTGCTGGAACAGCGGTAATACCGGTGCGAAAACCCACCAACTGCTATAACTGTGAGTCCCAAACAAGTCCAGGTCCTCCCTCTCAAAAAGCATGAGAGCCTGGGAAACTCATGAGTGTGGGAAATGCAGCTCTAGGCTATCCAACTAGGTTCACCACTGCCATAGGTGACCTATCAGCCACTACCATTGTCTGAGACTGACGCCCAACATCCAAGATATCATCAACAAGGATGTGGTCAAGTCGCTGAATCCCATCATAACTACGTTGTAGAACCTCTCTGGGTAAAAGGTTCGTCCACCAAAGACGAAGACAATGAGCCCGTGATCCCACTCTGGCTGCATCTAACAATACAGCAGGTCCCATCCAAGAATGAACCTGATGTGTACTCGCCACCACTCTAGTGCGAGAATCACCCATCAATGGAACGTTCTCCAAAAGGTAAGCTGGAGAAACAGACTGATGAACCTGGAGATGTCGTAGTATCCGTAACATCTCCCAAAACACACCAGAACGAGGATCCTGAAGACCCAAACCGCGGCCCACCCGTGTATGTCCCTGACATGGCCATCCAGAAATCACCAAGTGAATAGGCCCATGTCTCTCTAGGTCATGCGCCCCCAATAAGGAAATGTCTCATGGTAAGGCCTTCTGGTAACCTCTGACTGCTGACATCGGTAATAACTCCGGATACCGATAGGCCAAGTGTGCCACATGATGTAGAGAGACTCGCCTAGCAGTCTCATCTCTCTCTACATACAAGTACCTCTGTACTCGGATACCCGCCTGTAACACCGCAGCTAGTCTGGTGCTGATCCCACCAAACAACTCTAATAGACATATCCCCTCTACTGGATACTGCCAAGCAATGAGTGTGGTATCCAGAGGTGTCAAAGCAATCGCCTCTGGAGGCTCATCCTCACACTCATCCCCTGATGGTACGAAGGCTCCACTCCAAGCCTTCTGCACCAACTGATCTGCATGCTGCTGCAATGCCTCCTCTGAACTCCACAATGGAACATCCAAGGTGGATGGAACAATCCCACTTGTACTCCATAGCCGAGTGATCTCCTCTGGTACTGGAGTATTCTCTGCATGGGCGTTCCCCTCCAACAAGTCACCAGGCCAAGTAACTGCACCGCTGAAAGCTAAAACTGATGCTGCCATGGTCCCGGACTGTAGTGAGCCAAGACTGCCACTATTGAAACGTACTGGTAGGCGACATACTCGTCCCTCACCAGACTGCCAACCAGGTCTATAAGAGGCTGTCTCCTCCCAATAGTCAATACTGAAACCCATAGGGTATAACACTGCTCCCCCAACTAGCACATCATAGGACTCAGCTATCATCGCAATAGCTTGAGCTCTCACCACCGAGCTATCAGTCGGATGACCAGGCTGAACCTGGACAACAAGCTCCCCACGTGTGTCGAACCACCACCTAGAAATGTCTGGATCTGAAATGGACACCTCTCCACATCGGTCTTCCGTAACTCCAGACCAACAACTGCAGCCTTCCCCAACATAAGGGGCTGCGCACCAGAGTCTAACAAGACTCTCTGTGGTGTATAGACCTTCCCTGAAGGTCCCACCAAACGAAAGATCCCCCTCTAGTTATCCAATAGGACAACACCAGGTGTAAACCGCGCTCTCTCAAAGGCCGGTCTAGCTGGCAACTCCTCCAGTCTAGCCGCTACTGCCTGCCATAAACCACTGGTCGCTAAACGGATCCCATGCTCCTCAACCAAGTCAGCTCCACTACCAACCACCTCTGCTCTAGTAGTAGGAACTGCACTATCCCTACTCTCACACAACGTGGCAGCCAACCGGAACACTGGGGCTGGGTCAACTCCCAATGTAAACATGTCATTGGCTGAAAATAAAGGATGCCGCATAATCAGCTGAGCCGCCCCCAACATCATGCTAGACTCAGTCTGTGTAGTAGCAGGTGGCTGACTAGCAGGTACTCCATCAGGTACTCCATCACCACCTACCACACTTGCACTGGGACGTCTAGGAACCATGGATGTCGTCTGCAATGCCTCAGATAGCGTGAAAGACTGGGGAAGTCTGACCTGTCTCCCAACCTCTCCTCTCTGTGGGTCCAACTCCACTGATGCTCCTCTAGGCTCTGGAGCACGTACTGCACTCCTAGTCACTGCTACAGATGCATCCACCTGTGCTGCTCCGCACATGAAGTCCAAAGCATCTCTATCACCAGCATATGAGGTGGAAGCCTCAGCACCCGAATCTGATCTCCTATGAGCAATAGCCATACTAGCCAATCTCTGCTCCAACTGCTCAATCCGAGTAGCCATAGCTGTGTCAGAAGTAAGGGCAGGTACTGCACCCCTACTAGGTGTAGATCCTCTACCACCACCTCTACCACCTCGTCCTCCATGAACTGGAGCTCCTCTACTACCTGCCATAGCAGCCCTACCACTCCGTAACTCCGGGTGTAGGTCAAAACACCGGTCACTAGTATGACCAAATCTATGGCAGTGCTCACACTGCCTCTGTGCTGGCTGTGATGCACCAGAGGTATCAGGTCCGCTGCCCTGAGTACACTCTCTCCTATGGTGAGGTCCACCACAAGTCCAACAAGCAACACCACCACTCACTGGCTGCTGCTGACCCAAAAATGAGGGTAAGGGTCTAACTCCACTAGGCCCTCCACTCGCTCCATAGGATCTGGGCTGTCCACCCTGTCCTCGAAAACCAACTGGGCGTGGTGCACTCTGCTGCACTCTAGAAGAAGTCACAACCGTGGATGAGGTCTCTCTACCAAATCCAGCTGTCACCACTCTCTCCTCCACCATGTTGAGCTCAATATGCTCAGCCAAACCAAAGACTACTGCCAAAGTGGGCGAAGTAGCCTGCAACAACGTAGCATCACGAACTCTACGTCGCAACTCCCTGTCCAGTATCCCATACCAAAACTGGACTGCCTGGGCCTCAGTAACTCCCTGAGTGAAACTGATCAGCCGCCTCATGCGAGTATATGCCTCGCGTAGGCTCTCTCCAGCCTTCCGCTGGAACTCCTGCAAGCTCCTTAGCTTGTCAGTCCGCACTCCCTGGTAGTTCTGCCTCAAACATAGGAAGAACTCAACCATGGGGTTAAACCCCGGTACCACACCACTTCCTGCAGCGGTACCTCCACTCGTAGTAGCACTATCTCCAGCTAGTGCACCTCCACTAGCTCCACCCACACTACTCGAGCTAGAACTCGTAGGTACAGCCGATCTACTCCTGGCCACCGAGCCTGAAGTGATGGAGACATAGTGTGGAGACCAATACTGTCTCCATAACTCAATCTCCTCCAAATGAGCTCTCCTGAACTCATGGTAATCATCCATCGGTGGACCCTCCAAGTGCTGAAACAACCCCTTCCATGCCATGAAGGGTGTGAACAAAGTCGGGTTCCGCATCTGCTGCAGATCACACCAACTATCGAACTCCTGGATGAAGTCATCCAACTCAATGGTACCCACTGTACCAGAGTAATGCCTAGGGCCTTTGGAGGCCCCATAAATCTCGTCCATGTCCCACAACAACGGTGCGGACACACCAAGTGCACTCTCAACTGAATCAGCTCCTGTGTCGAACTCCAACTCAGAGTCAATCTCCTCCCTCACTGGGACCTGAGATACAGGCTGATACCGAGCACCACTCCGAGTAAACCCACTGCGTACTGCAGGGCTAACTCCTCTGGAATCTCCAAAGAACTCCGTCGTGACCACGTAACTGCAACAGCAAACCCGAACCACCAACTGCAACCGCAAGTACCCCACCAAGTGCCAACACCACCACGTGCCAACACCAACTAAACACCACCCACTAATGTAACTCTACCGAGATAACTACACTAGGGGAAGGGCAACCTGTAACCTGCCATCATAACACGCACTCTCACGGTCTGCAGGTCATCACTTCCTGCCTCACCGGAGAGAAACAAAGGTAGTCTGACTGGTCATCACTCCAGCCTCACCACCGAGAGCACACCAAAGTCAAGGCACCTCACACAAACGTGGTGCACAAACAGGAAGCAGAGAATGGAGGGGATCCAATCACAAGAAATCTAAACGAAAACCCTCCATCTCATAACACAACACGGGACTTACTCTGCCACCATTTGGCATTTGACATAAGAGTAGTTCGTATCTAAGTCCTAAGCTACCAGGATCACCAAGAATGGGATCAAACTGCCTCTCCTAGCCAAAGCTACATGTGTATAGATAACAGTGGCACAGTCACTATGACAACAAGTGAGGGTGGACCAGTTGGCTAGGGCACCAGTCTAGGAACAAGAGATCTAGGGGTCAAACCCTGTTGCGCACAATCTAGCAAGAAAGGCAGATTTTGCCAACCAATGACCAAGATCTACACTAAACTAGCTAGCCTCACGCCAGCAAGCTGGCCCTTCTGGGCCTTCGTAGCCTCTCATAGCCCACAGCCCTATGCCTCGAAGCCTCTAATGAGGCCTTTCTTGTTGCCACTTCGAACCTCCTCCAAAATTGGCGAAACTTCTCCAAATCTACGAAACTCCTCCAAACTAGCAAAACTTCTCCAAATCTGGCCAAACAGCGAAACTCCTCCAATTCTGGCCCAAAAATCTGACGTAAATCTGATGTAAACCCTAAAGATGGATGTCCGCCAAATCGCCCGCTAACTTTCCACTCGAGCCAAATTGACAAAACGGGTTTTTCCAAATCACAATTTCATGAGAAGAGCTTTCCAACTCCACCTTCAATTTCACTTTCTGAGCCCAACTCACAGCAAATTGGTCCTGCCTTCACCTCGTGAGCTCAAAATCACAACACTGCTCAAAAATTGCTCCTTCTTTGCTCGAAATTTGGCCAGCGCTTCCGCACACCGTCCGCCTAATTGCCAAATTTGCATCAACTACACAAGCTTCTGCACACTAGGGAAACACAGAACCTGAATCGAGCTACCACGATCCACCGAGCTTGGAGATACCACCAACACTCAACGTTCCTGCACCCGATTTCCCCCTGACTTCACTTCTCTGATGTAATCAGATTGCTTAACACTTAACCTCCTCCAAAATTGGCGAAACTTCTCCAAATCTACGAAACTCCTCCAAACTAGCGAAACTTCTCCAAATCTGGCCAAACAGCGAAACTCCTCCAATTCTGGCCCAAAAATCTGACGTAAATCTGACGTAAACCCTAAAGATGGATGTCCGCCAAATCGCCCGCTAACTTTCCACTCGAGCCAAATTGACAAAACGGGTTTTTCCAAATCACAATTTCATGAGAAGAGCTTTCCAACTCCACCTTCAATTTCACTTTCTGAGCCCAACTCACAGCAAATTGGTCCTGCCTTCACCTCGTGAGCTCAAAATCACAACACTGCTCAAAAATTGCTCCTTCTTTGCTCGAAATTTGGCCAGCGCTTCCGCACACCGTCCGCCTAATTGCCAAATTTGCATCAACTACACAAGCTTCTGCACACTAGGGAAACACAGAACCTGAATCGAGCTACCACGATCCACCGAGCTTGGAGATACCACCAACACTCAACGTTCCTGCACCCGATTTCCCTCTGACTTCACTTCTCTGATGTAATCAGATTGCTTAACACTTTCAACTCAACTCAACTCAGATCAGTACTTGATCTGTCACTCTATAAACTGCCAACAACTGGGCACTGATTACAGTCAAGCCACACCCACTCAAGCATAGAGAATCCAGGTGACGCTCGCCGGCCTCTGTCCACCATAGCCAGGAACTCGAAGGCTCAACATTAGAGAAGTGAGCTCTCTGGAGCTCACCTTCGAAACTATACCCCTTGGACTCGAGCTAGCCCTGAAACCCTAACGGTCCCGCTGACGGCACACTCGACGGTGCAAATGGTGCAAAGTGACGGTGGGCCCCACCGCGAAGTCAGTACCCCGAACACGAAATCTAACCATCGGAAAGTAGTCCCTGAGAAACTGCTAGAATAACTCTAACTACCATCACTGGAACTCCAGTGTCCGAGCATCTAGATGCGGAACTACAAATGGCGTGACAATCACAATGACACTCGAGATTACGCACTCTCCTTTTATCCCTTTGTTAATTTTTTCTAGGATACAAATCGAGTAGTGGGAGTTGTTAGCTTCTTAGGCTGGTTGCATTTTGGGGTTATTTGAGACTAGTTTTCCATGTCCACGTCTATTCCATAGGCTACCCCACACACTCCATGATGAGGCTAGACAAGCTTTTTGCCTACCACTTGATTGTTTCGCACGTGATCCCTTGGACGAGTTGGCATGGTTCCTATTCCTCTAACTCCTCAATGGTATCTTTGTTATGCTAGAGAGGGACGTGCGGGGCATAAAGAGGTGACTACTCGATTTCATTGATTCTGAGCGGAGGATTGGGCGGCCCTTCAGGAGGAGTCTATTAGGGTTACACAATTTAGGAGACAAGCATTGCCACAAGATACCACAGAGTCCACTTAATTATGATGGTGTAGGATATTGGATCAAGCGGGAGATTTTAGTAGAGCAGCATGAGCACTACACCCTTTGTCTATGGTGAGTCCTATTGATGAGACTGTCTCTCCCCTACGCTCACTACATCCTATAGCAATTGTAAAAGACCAAGACCGGGGAAAGAAATAGGAGAATGGAAGCTCACATCGGGATGCTTGAATGAGTGAAAACTCCAAATGCCTAGCATGAGCTTTGGCTTTGGTATTTATAGGTAGCATACAAAGCCCTTGAGAAGCTTCTCAAGAAGCTTCCTCGAGCCGCTTTCTTAGAGTGCAAGCCAAGTTAACTAGGAAGCTTCTCAAAAAGCTTCTTTCTAGAAGCCGCTCACTTGGCATGCAAGCTAAGCTAGTTAGAAGCTTCTAGAAGCTACCTATTTGGGGCGCAAGTTAACTAGTTAGGAAGCTTCCCAAGAAGCTTCCTAGATGCTTCAAGAATATTCTAGGCTAATTTGGCTTATTTTCTACTTCGTTAGCCTTACTAACTACGTCACTAAACTCTATATTGTTATATATTCCTCCACTACTAGTTGATGATGTCATCATTGCCATGGAAGCTTCAAAATCTTGGATGGCCATTTGTGCATTTTGGAGGTGAGAAAGAGGTTCCCATGTGACATAATGAAGGAGATACCCTTTCCAAAGGACCTTGTACTCCTTATGTTGTCGGCGTCCTCGTTGGATGTGGCGACGCCCAAGGATACGATCAACTTCATACTCCTCATGATCATTGATAGGGATAGGGGAGGAGGAGGTTGGACTCAAGAGGAAAAAGAAGAGGGGTTAAGAACAAAGGGTTTCAACTTAGAAACATGAAAGATAGGATGGATGCGCATATGAGAAGGCAAGGCAAGTCAATAAGCAACAAGAGAGACAATTTGTAATACCAAGAGGTAGCCATATGATCTAGATGTGAAATTTGGTTTGGTAACATCTAGAATGATGTTATACATGATGGTCAAAATAGATAAGATAGAAGTATCACCAAAAGAGTACTTCTACTAATAGGGCAGAAATCAAAATAGACTTGAGAACTTTAGAACCAATAGCTAGACATATGATTTAAAGGTGAGAATTGGGTTGGTAACATCTAGAAGGTTGCTACACATGATGGACTAAACAGATCAGAAAGAGGTATCACCAAAAGGGGACTTCTAATAATAGAGTAGGAACCAAAATATGCCTAAAATCTTTGAAGGCAATTTCGAAGGCCTAAACGGATGAATTAGGCCTTGAAAATGTGTAGATGCCTCCCCAATGGAGAAGAGGTTGGCCTTTTCTCCCCCCTGCTTTGTCTTGTCGAGAGCTTTCCAATGGTACCTTACTCACGTGATTCTAAGATTCCTATAGGAAGATTCCTTAAAAGATTCCCTCCGGTCAAAGCTTGTTTGACCAACCAGATAGGACCTAGACCAAACATGTCACACATCCAAGTAAGTAATCCAAGGGTGGAGCTTTCTGACATGTCACCTATCTGTGTCCCTAATCCTATGGTGGAGCTTCCTTGGAGGAGATCCTCTTTGTCTATATAATAAAAAGAAGGTGCTCCTTCGGGGCATCGAACGTTTGAGTGTGCAATCTGTGTTTTCTCTCTTCTCTTGTCCTCGGAGTATTACACAATTTGGGTGACATCAAAAGGTACTATCCAATTAGGGGTAAGTTTCCAAACTTGGGTATCAAGTGGGAGGGGTAGATTACCAGAGAATAACATAACTTTATTACCAACTTCAAAGGTGAGATCACTACGATGGTGGTCCGCATATTGTTTTTGACAATTTTGAGCAACAAGGAGGTGAGATTTGGCTTGTTGGAGAGATTTGGATATGGTGGTCAAGAAGGTTGAAGTATGAAGGACCTGAGACAGGGGAGTAGTAAGAAGAGAATCTGAGACAAGCAGATCTTGGCCAAAATTGAGAAAGAAAGGAGAGAATGCGGTGCTTGCTTGTCTACAATTGTTGTATGCAAACTATGCAGTTGCAAGACATTCATCCCAATTGGTATGGTGAATGTTGATGAAGGCACAAAGCATATCTTCCAAGGTGCAATTTGCACGTTCAATTTTTCCATCAGTTTGAGGATGATAGGCTGTGGACAAAGCAAGTTTGGTGCCAAGTATCTAGAAGAGGGCTTGCCAAAACTTTCCGGTGAAGCAAGGATCACGGTTGAAGATGAGTACACATGGCATCCCATGATGCTTGAATACATTATTGAAGTAGAGTTGTGCCAAGGTTGGAGCATCCACAGTATCAACCGTTGGTGCTAAATGGATTGGCTTATTAAGCTTATCCACAAACACCACAATTGTTGTATGACCTTGTTGTGTCTTGGGTAAGGAGGTGATGAGATCTAAGCTCACATGTTCCAAAAAAGTAGTTGGGATGTTGGGAATGAGTAGTTGGGATGGAAGTGGTTGAAGGAGTCCACTCAACTTGTGATTACTGGCCTTGTTGCATTGTCAACTCTCACACAATCGAACAAACTCCAGAACATCTCGTGTCATGTTGGGCCACCACCATTGGCATTGGAAGGTACCCAAGGTCTTGTCCACCCCCATGTGACCAGCTATTGGTAGATCATGGGCACCCTAAAGGTGCACAAGTTGGAGATCACCTTTGGCTGGAACATAGATTCGATCCGCATGGAATAGAAGGCCTTCCTTGAAGGAGAAGGTGCTGTACTCCTTATTGCCTACTATCAAATGACCACATACCATTTGGAAGAAGGGATCTTGTTGTAGAGTGAACCAAAACTTGTTATGGACCTTGGTGTCAATTGACACCGTCATAATTGCCGTCGTGATGAGAGGAAGAGACTTCAAATCAGGTCATCAAGATAAAGCATTAGGGATGACATGGAACCAACCTGGTTTTTACTCAAGTTTGATGTCAAACAATTAGAGTTGCTCTTCCCATTGATGATGTTGACTCTTCATGTGTTCAAAGTGTAAGGTCTGCCAAAAGGCACACTTTGACTTCTTGTAGTAAAATTTCCATTATCTTAGTCGTCTTAGGACTTCTTGTATATGATTCACGAGTTCTACCTCTATCTTACTATAGATGAAGATATCATCCAAGAACACCACCATGGACCAATCCAATAGTCCATCCAACACCCAATGCATCTGATCCATGAAGACCGCTAGAGCATTAGTGAGTCCAAAAGGTAGAACTCTCCACTCAAAATGCCCATACCTTGTGCAAAAGGTAATCTTTTGCACATCCTCTTTATCAATAAGAATTTGCCAATAGCCACTACACAGATCCAACTTGGTAAAGTAGCGTGCTCCACTTAGTTGATCAAGCAAGTCATTGATCCAAGGCAAGGAATATGCATTTTTCATTATTTGCTTATTGAGCCAACGGTAATCAATACAAAAACAAATTCCTCCATCCTTCTTTGGAACAAATAGTATTGGTGCTCCCCAAGTAGAGGTACTATGTTATATGAAGTCCTTCTCCAAGAACTCTGTAAGTGGTGTTTGCAACTCCTCCAACTCCTTTAGTGAGAGCCGATAGATTGGTCTACTCACTAGAGTGCTCCCTGGCAGTAACTTGATCTTGAAGGGCATACCTCAATCGGAGGGTAATCCCTTTGGAAGATCATCCAGAAACACGTCCGCAAATTCTTGAACTATCCAATCAACCATTGCTTGATGAGGCTCTTGGCACTCCTTAGATTGTTCTTGTGCAATCGGCTTGATCCACACCATGAAAACAAACTTATTTTCCTCCAAAGCTTGCTCTATAGCTGCTTTACTAACCAACTTCCCTTCCATGGACTCATCTCTCTTCCAAGCTTGCTCCATTGTTGCCTTCCTGGCAAACTTCCCATCTTGGGACTCATCTCTCTTCAAGGTTCGCTCTATGGCTACCTTCTCAACAAACTTCCTATTTTGGGACTGACTATTCTTAGGTGTCTTACTTAGAGGTGCCAGACAACCTAGTCAGAAATTCCTACCTTGGTTTGTCATTGGGTCCAATCGAATTGAACTTTATGGCGTTCAAGCCAAGGTAGACTTAAAATGATATCATAGTGTAGAGGTGCCACTTCAAACCTCATGCACTCCAAATACTCCTTCCCAATCCTAAAGGTAACAGGATGTGAGGTACAGAATGCAACCTTGTCTACCATCCGCCATCATCGATCTACTTCCAGTCATTGGCTTGATAGGAATACCCAATTCCTTTGCTACTTGCATAAACATACAATTCTCTGAACTTCCAGAATCAACCAAAATCCTACAACCCCGATTAGATATTGTACCTTGCAAGTAAAGCAAACTTGCATAGGTCAAGCCTTCAATCCCATTAGAACTAATCAAGCTCCCAATAGGCGGCTCAAAATCTCCTACTAGGATTCTTTGTTTCCATGATCATTATGTTCCACAAACTCCATCTAGGCAACTTGTTGAGGTCGCCCATTCCTAAGTGGACACTCAACAATATGATGTCCAACTTGGCGACAATAAAAGCAACCTCCATTTTGTCATAATCTTTCTCTATCTGCTATACCAAGTGGTCTTTGTTGGATAACATCAATCTCTATTGGTACTAGTTCTTCCACTCATGCATAATGTATTGGTAGGCTTTGTGTAGGTCAAGGTCGAGACCAAGTTGTCACAACCAAGGAATCAAAATGCTCAGCCAATTGCATGGCTTCTTCTATATTTGGTGGCTCCCGCATGGTCACCTCCAATTTGGTTTGTGACTTCAATCCTCGCACAAGTCAATCCAAAACTTCACATTCTTGGATATTTGGAATTTGCATGATCATGTTCTAAAATTGTGTGATGTAGCTCCTCACTAAGCCAATTTGCTTCAACTCTGCCAATTTATCTTGTGCAGCTCGGATGGCATTTATAGTTTGAAATCGACCAAGTATTGCATCCTTGAATTCTGCCCATGTCAAAATTGGTGCAACAATCTGTTATTCAGCTTGCTCCACTCAAAATCACCACCAAAGTTTTATCACACCATCCAATTGGCTAGAAGCCAAGAGAATTTGTTTCTGCTCGTCTTGAAGATTGGTGGCTTTAAAGTAACATTCGCAGTCAAACAAAAAATTCTCCATCATGCCCAAAAGATTCTTACCTTCAAACACCTTGGGTTTTGGAAATCAAATACAATCTTCTCCATCTTGAATTGGCACTCTCTCTATTTGTTCTCGTCATTGCTATTCTTGTTCATCCAACAATCAAGTAAGATGCTTGATTTGTTATTGCATTGCAAGGATAATGTCCGGTATTGCCGCCATAGCTATTACTCTATTCCACTACTCTCAATTTATCTAAATGATTAACACATAGATAAAGCACGTCCACCATTCTCCATAAGTTACAACCGGAAGTATTAAGGGTTCCTTAGACACGGTGATCATATGCAAAAAATCTTACCCAAAGCATGACGTGATGAATTGTGTGAAATGATGCTTGGGTAATATTTGGACATGAAAATCCTAATGGTTTGGCAGAAATGGATTTGGTGGTCCATAAATTCCATCCATCCCATTCCTTCTCTAATACCAATATAAAAGACCAATACTGAGGAGAGAAATAGGAGAATGGAAGCTCACATTGGGATGCTTGAATGAGGGAAAACTCCAAATGCCTAGCATGAGCTTTGGCTTTGGTATTTATAGGTAGCATACAAAGCCCTTGAGAAGCTTCTCAAGAAGCTTCCTCAAGCTACTTTCTTAGAGTGCAAGCCAAGTTAACTAGGAAGCTTCCTGAGAAGCCACCTACTAGAAGCCACCTACTTGGCATGCAAGCGAAGCTAGTTAGAAGCTTCTAGAAGTTTTTTTTCTAGAAGCTACTTGCTTGGGGTGCAAGTTGACTAGTTAGGAAGCTTCCCAAGAAGCTTCCTAGATGCTTCTAGAATATTTTAGGCTAATTTGGCTTATTCTCTACTTTGTTAACCTTACTAACTATGTTGCTAAACTCCATATTATTACAACAATAGAGGGACTACCACTATAGATCTTAGATTATCAGCCTGAGCAGCCTTTATGTCTTGATAGGTCACTTTTTACACAAGCATTGTGCACTGCTCCTCGCCTTTCCTTAGGAGGCTTGTCAAGGATGGTTTATGAGCACCTTAGAGATTGCTTCCAAGTAGATGATCCTTCTAGTGGTTTTACCGAGTTGTTTCAAGTGGCTATAGTAGTAGCGAGAGGAAACATTCCTATGTTTGTTAGTCAAGTGTTAGGTGCTAGTTGACTTCTTATGATGGAGAAGGACACGAGGAGCATTAGAGCAATTGCCATTGGAGAGATCTTTTTGCGTTTGGTCAATCATACCATTGTCCTTTAGCATCATTCTCACTTTTGATAGCACCTCAATCCACATCAGTTTGGAATACCTACACCTGGAGAATGTGAGGCTATATCTCTAGGCATTAGAGCACTCCTAGATATCCATCTAATGTGGGTCGTCCTACAGGTGGATGTTGAGAACACTTTTAATAGCATCTCATGGGCATCCATCTTTAGAGAGCTTAAGGAGGTTGGTGGATCCTTGGCAAGTCCTATTCCTTTTGTGCGGTCTTTTTATGGCTCTCTTGCTTCCCTTTACTACAAGCATGGTGGTTCATAGGAGGGAGTCACCGTCTTGGAGTCAGCTATTGGTACACATTAGGGAGATCCTTTAAGGGGGGCCCTTATTTGCCATGGCTCACTTTAGAGCTCTCTTGTCTACTAATTTGGCCATGCCAAGTTGTGTATTTCCCTCATTGGTAGATGATACACACATTGTAAGCCCTATAGATCAGATTAGGCAAGCCTTTGACTACTTGACTACCGAGCTACATCTAGTAGGCTTGAGAGTCAAGGTGTCAAAGTGTAGGGTATGGTCCTCTTTAGGTATCCCTCCCCCCCTTGAGCTTCCAGAGGGGTGTATCACATCCACAAATAGACCTTGTGTCCTTGGAGTGCCAGTAGGATCGGAGGATTTTGTCACACACTTCTTAGATGCTGCCCTTGTAGAGGATGTTCTTCATGTGGATGACCTACCATTACTAGGAGATCCGCAGGTGGCATTTGGTATACTCTCCTCTAGTATTGCTTGTCAACCATCCTACCTCATCTGCATAGTTCCTCCCTCATCGTCCTTCCTTTCATATTTGAGAGCATTTGATAAGAGGATTATGGGAATCTTTGGTGATATTATTGGACCAAGGACTTTTGAGTGTTTGACAAGGGATTTGACACATAGATAGACAACTCTGCCATCTCATGTAGTGGGGTTGGCTTGCTATCTATGGAGGAGACTGCACCTATAGCATTTTTGGATAGTTGGGCTCTCTTGCACCCCTACTTTCCTCTTGTTTTGTGGTTGCTGATAGACCGGTTTTGGAGACTTATGTGATAGAGGTGGAGGGAGGATCCTTTTCTTTCAAGGTGTTATTGCGGCAGATGAGAGATAATCTATCCCCACGAGCACAAGAGGATTTTCCACCTTTTGCTTCACTATTGTCAGATTGGACTAAAGGTTTACAGTCTTCCTTGATGGAGCTACAGTGTGAGCATATGCTACATTCTCTCTTAGTCAACTCATCCATTCCTTAGGCTACTAGAGCATGTCTTTGCTCTTGCTCCGGCAAGGGCACATGCTCTTGGATCCTAGCTCGACCATGCATTAGGGCATTTTGACTCGCTCCAGGTACTTTCTCTATAGCAATGAGGTTTTTCCTAGGTTTGGTCCACCCATCTGCATCTTCATTACTCACTTGTGAGTGTGGTTCTACACTAGATGCAACAGCGGTCCACATGGCATGGTGTCCTTTTGGAGGACAGAGGATAGCTACCCATGATGCCATTAGGGATATAGCGTTTGTTATTTGTCACGCCATTTGTAGTTCCGCGTCTAGATGCTCAGACACTGGAGTTCCAGTGATAGTAGTTAGAGTTATTTCAGCAGTATCTCAGAGACTACTTTCCGACGGTCAGATTTCATGTTCGGGGTACTGACTTCATGGTGGGGCCCACCATCACTTTGCACCATTTGCACCGTCAAGTGTGCCATCAGCGGGACCGTTAGGGTTTCAGTGCTAGCTCAAGTCCAGGGGGTATAGTTTTGAAGTGAGCTCCAGAGAGCTCACTTCTCTGATGTTGAGCCTTCGAGTTCCTGGTTATGGTGGACAGAGGCCGGCGAGTGTCACCTGGATTCTCTATGCTTGAGTGGGTGTGGCTTGACTGTAATCAGTGCCCAGTTGTTGGCAGTTTATAGAGTGACAGATCAAGTACTGATCTGAGTTGAGTTGAGTTGAGAGTGTTAAGCAATCTGATTACATCAGAGAAGTGAGGTCAGGGGGAAATCGGGTGCAAGAACGTTGAGTGTTGGTGGTATCTCCAAGCTCGGTGGTATCTCCAAGCTCGATGGATCGTGGTAGCGTGATTCAAGTTCTGTGTTTCCCTAGTGTGCAAAAGCTCGTTCAAGTGATGCAGATTTGGTAGTTAGGCGGACGGTGTGCGGAAGCACTGGCTAAATTTTGAGCAAAGAAGGAGCAATTTTTGAGTAGTGTTGTGATTTTGAGCTCAGGAGGTGAAGGCAGGACCAATTTGCTACGAGTTGGGCTCAGAAAGTCAAATTGAAGGTGGAGTTGGGAAGCTCTTCTCATGAAATTGTGATTTGGAAAAACCCGTTTTGTCAATTTGGCTCGAGTGGAAAGTTAGCGGGGGATTTGGCGGACAGCCATCTTTAGGGTTTATGTCAGATTTTACATCAGATTTACATCAGATTTTGGGCCAGATTTGGAGGAGTTTCGCTAGTTTGGAGGACTTTCACAGATTTGGAGAAGTTTCGCCAATTTTGGAGGAGGTTCGAAGTGGCAACAAGAAAGGCCTCATTTGGCTGAATTTTGGCGTTTCGAGGCATAGGGCTATGGGCTATGAGAGGCTACAAAGGTCTAGAAGGGCCAGCAAGCCAGCTTGCTGGCGTGAGGCTAGCTAGTTTAGAGTAGATCTTGGTCATTGGTTGGCAAAATCTGCCTTTCTTGCTAGATTGTGCGCAACAGGGTTTGACCCCTAGATCTCTTGTTCTTAGACTGTGCCCTAGCCAACTGGTCCACCCTCACTTGTTGTCCTAGTGATTGTGCCAATGTTATCTATACACATGTAGCTTTGGCAAGGAGAGGTAGTTTGATCCCATTCTTGGTGATCCTGGTAGCTTAGGACTTAGAGACAAACTGCTCTTATGTCAAATGCCAAATGGTGGCAGAGGCAGTCTCGTGTTGTGTTATGAGATGGAGGGTTTTTGTTTAGATTTCTTGTGATTGGATCCCCTCCATTCTCTACTTCTTGTTTGTGCACCACGTTTGTGTGAGGTGCCCTGACTTTTGAGCGTTGGTGCTTTGGTGTGCTCTCGGTGGTGAGGCTGGAGTGATGACCAGTCAGACTACCTTTGTTTCTCTCCGGTGAGGCAAGAAGTGATGTCTTGCAGACCATGAGAGTGCGTGTTATGATGGCAGGTTACAGGTTGCCCTTCCCCTAGTGTAGTTATCTCGGTTAGAGTTACATTAGTGAGTGGTGTTTAGTTGGTGTTGGCACGTGGTGGTGTTGGCACTTTGGTGGGGTACTTGCGGTTGCAGTTGGTGGTTTGGGTTTGCTGTTGTGGTTACTTGGTCACGACGGAGTTCTTTGGAGATTCCAGAGGAGTTAGCCCTGCAGTACGTAGTGGGTTTACTTGGAGTGGTGCTCGGTATCAGCTTGTATCTTAGGTCCCAATGAGGGAGGAGATTGACTATGAGTTGGAGTTCGACACAGGAGCTGATTCAGTTGAGAGTGCACTTGGTGTGTCCGCACCGTTGTTGTGAGACATGGACAAGATTTATGGGGCCTCCAAAGGCCCTAGGCATTACTCTGGTACAGTGGGTACCATTGAGTTGGATGACTTCATCCAGGAGTTTGATAGTTGGTGTGATCTGCAGCAGATGCGGAACCCGACTTTGTTCACACCCTTCATGGCATGGAAGAGGTTGTTTCAGCACTTGGAGGGTCCACCGATGGATGACTACCATGAGTTCAGGAGAGCTCATTTGGAGGGGATCGAGTTATGGAGACAATATTGGTCTCTGAACTATGTCTCTATGTGGTGCCCACATTTTTTGTTTTTTTTCAAAATAAAGGAGAAGAAGTGTATAGAGAAGTCGGATTGCGCTTGTATGACCAAAGAAAGCAAAGAAAGGAGTCTTCGGGAGGAAACCCAAAGTAAAGTGACTTCGGGTCATAAGGCAAAGTACTCAGAAATGCCCTATCAGCATACAACCCAAAGTAAATTGTCTTCGGATTGGGGGGAGCTCAACCCGAGGCAAAGATAGTCTAACAACCTTTCGTTGGGGTGAGAAATTCAAGAAGGGGCCGTTTCAAAACTGGCGGCTCATACGTGCAAAGGTTGATTGACACTGACAAGTGCATGTTGGAGGTGTGATTTCTCGGTGGGAACTCGAAGTGACGGAAGACGAAGAAGTGCAACTCTATAAAAATCAAAACTGCAACGACAAAATGTCGAGCAATTTTCCTTTGCTGTTGAGGAGTCGTCTTGCAGGTGATCGGGGAAGGGAAATAGAGTTGGACTCGTGTTAGTGCGCAAGGGAGAAGTCACGAGAGTGAAATCAAGAGAAAGTGAGAAAGTAGAAGAGATGGGAGGAGGGAAGAAGAACTCCAAATTCGCAGTGAGAAATCATGCAATTCGGAGATTAGATGTGATAGCAAGGATCAAAGTCTTGAGCCGACTTTGGATCACCTTTCTGGCATGGAACTGGAACGTGAGTTTTCCAGGATTCATGACAAAAATCATCGAGAGTAAGTGTCTTGATGGACCCAAGGAAGAAGGAAAGAGAGGAAATCCGGCTCGCTGGACATAGTCGGATTGGAGACTTGTACTCGGGAAGGAGGCAGGCCCGGAGCAGGGAGCCACATTCTTGGGGAAAGGAGAGATAGCCCAAGAAACGCAGGAGGTGAGAGATGCCTTCTTGTCGAAAAGAACAAAGAATGGGTATAAGGTTGAGAGCTACAAAGATCCTGTCAAGAGGGGAATTATGAGTGCTCTCATGGCCATCTTGAAGCCGGAGAGAACAACTTATGTGATGAAACACCAAGCGGTGTTCTTCCATAAGTTGTTTGCAGGAGAACCTATCAATTGGGCGAGGTGTTTTCACGAGAGAATGAGGCAGATGGTGTGGAATTTGCGGGATAAGTCGCCTCCACATTACATTGTGCCATTTTCAGCACACTTCTACCTCGGGCTCAATCTACTGACCTCGGCGGAGCGGAATTGGATGGTGTTGCACTTCCATCCGGATGTGCAAAAGGAGGTCGATGTCGAGGAGCAGCAATATATTCTCCAAATCTGGAGCGCGGACAACTACTACGCGAAGACAGGAAAGAACGTTGAGGTCGTAGTAAGTACCCTGACAAAGAAGAGGAGTCGGCAAGGAGAAGCCAAAGAAAGCAAGAAACCTCGGAAGATGCAGAGAAGTAACACAAGGCAAAGTATGGTGGTGATTGAGTCGGAAGATGAAGACTTAGAAGGCGAGGCCGAGCTCAAGACGGAGGACTCGGAACATGAGGAGGAACCTGAACTGACATTGCAGAGTGGAGATACGAGCAGTGACAGTGGAGAAGGAGGAGAAATGACATTGGCACCAGCGGCTAACAAGGAAGAAGAAGAAGTGCAAGCCGAGGTGGAAGTCGAAGACAACTCGCCGTTGGGAGACGAAGTTCCGGTGGCCGAGGAAAAGAAGATCGTAGTGCAGCGAGGAGTTTGCTTGCGACATAAGGCAAAGTGTGAAGCGGGGCCGAGTAGAGGGAAGGAAGAGGTAGAAGAAAGCTCGGGCAATGAGGCATCAATCTCAATACAAAGACTCCAAAGAAGAAGGCGAGTATCAAGAGAACATGAGGAGAAAAGAGAGACCACTCCGTAGGAGGAAGAAGTTGCCAGTGATGGAGTCAATTACCTGCGAGAGGTAGTGTGCCCGTTGTTGGTGAAGTTGGAGCACAAGAAGAAGGAGATGCAGTTGACTTGTCCATAGGTGAAGACTGTTTTGCAGGTCTTATCGAGATTAGAGGAAGAGAACTCGGAGTTGAAGAGAGGTATAACCCGAGGTGAGGAGGAGAGAGAAGTACTACAAGCAGAGGCAGTAGAGCGAAGTCAGGTAATTGAAGACCTAAAGAGAGAAGTAAATTATCGAGAGGATCTTGTGAGGAAGAGTGACATAGCAAGGGAAAGACAGGTAGCTGAATTCAAAATCTTGAAGCAGTAGTTTGCTGATTCAAGAGTAGAACTTATCCATGCTATGGCGAGGGTAGCAGCAAAGGATCAAGAGCTCGATAGAGTGATGGAGAGTATGGAGGAGAAGAAGCAACTCTGGCAAAGAGAGTTGTCTGCGCGGTATAAAGAAGAAGACCGATTACAAGAATTACATCATAATCAGGAAGAGAAAGTTGTACAAAAGGAGAAGGAGAAGGAGAAGGAGAAGGAGACGGTGAAAGCCAAATTTGAGGCAGAGTTGGAGATGTACCGAGAGGAATGGCTTGCAGATCGGGAATGAGAATGGAGGACAAGTTTGGAGCCATTGAAGGAGATAGTCCTCAGGGTGAATGCGATGTTAAGTACAGAAGCCAGCATTTGAATTGAAGAAGCACGACTGCACGAGTTAAAACTGTTGGTACAGGAGACGAGGCGAAGACAGGCGAAAGACACCGAGATGAATGCCTTGTTAATAAAACTAAGAACTCGTGTAGACAGAAAGGTGTTAGAGGTAGAGGATAACATTTCAATTAGATTAGACTTAGTGAAAATAGAGTTAGAAAACCTTTGGAAGGATGTTAGAGCAAAACCCGAAGTAGATAACATAGGAGTCCAATGTCTTCGGAGTTACCATCAGAGACATTAGAGAAGAGTGGGTCGGGAGATAAGGAGTTAGATAGATTACCCATTAGTGATATTTCAGATCAAGAAAGAGAATTGTTGGATCTTGTAGAAGAAGTAGAAGATATGAAACCCGAGGACAGAGTAGTAGGAAGTAAGCTTGCTTCGGGTTCGGGTTTGAAAGCCGAGGAAGAAGTAGACATCGGATCGGATTAATAACAGATTTGAGATTTGAAGGGGCAGATATGAAGAGTTGCATTGTCATTTTGGATCTGCAGGTTAGAACAATTGTAGTAGAACGGTATAGTTGTTAGAACTGTCAATTGATTCACTACTTAAGAGTGGCATTTGCAGTCAAATGTTGTTCAATGCTCATTATTTCTGAGAATAGATAAAGCAAAGTGCTATGAAGCAGTGCTCGTCGCTTGAGCTTGATTTAGAGTATCAGCTTTGCAATTGTGTTTGTGAGTGTTTGGAGAAATTCAAAGTGCAAGTCAATGTGCTTGTTGGATGTTGGATTACACAGCCTTGATCTTCATTCTGTGTGTTTGATCCTGAGTGAAGTGCAATCAAAGCAATGCCTTGACAGATCTGAGAGGAATTGTAGTGTTGGTAGTATTTTGCATTTGTGAGTGCAGTGCGAAGTTGATGTGAAGCAATTTTGATCGAGGAAGTTGTGCCTTCAGTGGAGGGGTGGAACATAATTCTGAGGCGAAGTTGTTTTGCAGTGAAGTGCCATTTTTGGGAAAGCCTGAATCATCACAATCAAGATTGTTTGGAAAGATTTGATGGAGTTGTGATTAAGAAGTGTTAATTTGTGACAAGACTGCAAGTCAGTGCTTGTTACTCTCTTCTGGGTGTGGTTTCTACCTGAGAGACTAAAGAAGAACTCAAGAAGAACTAAAATTGTTACTTTGCTTCGTATTTGACCAATTCTGACTCGTATCTCTACGAGAACTAACTTACCTGATTACCGCAAAAGTGATATTTGCCGGGTTGTCACACTCTATCACTTCAGGTTTGGTGGCCAGGAGTAGGTCGGCTGTACCTACGAGTTCTAGCTTGAGTAGTGTTGGTGGAGCTAGTGGAGGTGCACTAGCTGGAGATAGTGCTACTACGAGTGGAGGTACCGCTGCAGGAGGTGGTGTGGTACCGGGGTTTAACCCCATGGTGGAGTTCTTCCTATGTTTGAGGCAGAATTACCAGGGAGTGCGGACTGACAAGCTAAGGAGCTTGCAAGAGTTCCAGTGAGAGAGCCTACGCGAGGCATATACTTGCATGAGGCGGCTGATCAGTTTCACTCAGGGAGTTACTGAGGCCCAAGCAGTCCAGTTTTGGTATGGGATACTGGATAGGGAGTTGCGACGTAGAGTTCGTGATGCTACGTTGTTGTAGGCTACTTCTCCCACTTTGGCAGTAGTCTTTGGTTTGGCTGAGCGTATTGAGCTCAACATGGTGGAGGAGAGAGTGGTGACATTTGGATTTGGTAGGGAGACCTCATCCACGGCTGTGACTTCTTCTAGAGTGCAGTAGAGTGCACTACGCCCAGTTGGTTTTCAAGGATAGGGTGGACAGCCCAGATCCTATGGAGCGAGTGGAGGGCCTAGTGGAGTTAGACCCTTACCCTCATTTTTGAGTCAACAGCAACCAGTGAGTGGTGGTGTTGCTTGTTGGACTTGTGGTGGACCTCACCATAGGAGAGAGTGTACTCAGGGCAGCGGACCTGATACCTCTAGTGCATCATAGCCAGCACAGAGGCAGTGTGAGCATTGCCACAGATTTGGTCACACTAGTGACCGGTGTTTTGACCTACACCCGGAGTTACGGAGTGGTAGGGCTGCTATGGCATGTAGTAGAGGAGCTCTAGTTCATGGAGAACGAGGTGGTAAAGGTGGTGGTAGAGGATCTACACCTAGTAGGGGTGCAGTACCTGCCCTTACTTCTGACACAGCTATGGCTACTCGGATTGAGCAGTTGGAGCAGAGATTGGCTAGTATCGCTATTGCTCAGAGGAGATCAGATTTGGGTGCTGAGGCTTCCACCTCATATGCTGGTGATCGAGATGCTTTGGACTTCATGTGTGGAGCAGCACAGGTGGATGCATCTGCAGCAGTGACTAGGAGTGCAATACGTGCTCCAGAGCCTAGAGGAGCATCAGTGGAGTTGGACCCACAAAGAGGAGAGGTTGGGAGACAGGTCAGACTTCCCCAGTCTTTCATGCTATCTGAGGCATTGCAGATGACATCCATGGTTCCTAGACGTCCCTGTGCAGTTGTGGTAGGTGGTGATGGAGTACATGATGGACTACCTGCTAGTCAGCCACCTACTACTACACAGACTGAGTCTAGCATGATGTTGGAGGTGGCTCAGCTGATTATGCGGCATCCTTTGTTTTCAGCCAGTGACATGTTTACATTGGGAGTTGACCCAGCCCCAGTGTTCCGGTTGGCTGCCATGTTGTGTGAGAGTAGGGATGGTGCAGTTCCTACTACTAGAGCAGAGGTGGTTGGTAGTGGAGCTGACTTGGTTGAGGAGCATGGGATCCGTTCAGCGACCAGTGGTTTATGGCAGGCAGCAACGACTAGACTGGAGGAGTTGCCAGCTAGACCGGCGTTTGAGCGAGCGCGGTTTACACTTGGTGTTGTCTTATTGGATAACCAGAGGGGGATTTTTTGTTTAATGGGACCTTCAAGAAGGTCTATACACCACAGAGAGTCTTGTTAGACTCTGGTGCGCAGCCCCTTATGTTGGGGAAAGTTGCAGTTGTCGATTTGGAGTTACGGAAGACCAATGTGGAGAGGTGTCCATTTCAGATCCAGACATCTCTTGGTGGTGGTTCGACACAGTACATCACACGTGGAGAGCTTGTTGTCCAAGTTCAGCCTGGTCATCCGACTGATAGCTCGGCGGTGAGAGCTCAGGCTATTGCGACGATAGCTGAGTCATATGATGTGCTAGTTGGGGGAGCGGTGTTATAGCCCATGGGTTTCAGCATTGACTATTGGAAGGAGACAGCCTCTTATAGACCTGGTTGGCAGTCTGGTGAGGGACAAGTATGTCGCCTACTAGTACGCTTCAGTAGTGGCAGTCTTGGCTCACTACAGTTTGAGACCATGGCAACATCAGTTTTAGCTTTCAGCGGTGCAGTTACTTGGCCTGGTGACTTGTTGGAGGGGAACGCCCATGCAGAGGATACTCCAGTACCAGAGGAGATCACTCGGCTTTGGAGTATGAGTGGGATTGTTCCATCCACCTTGGATGTTCCATTGTGGAGTTCAAAGGAGGCATTGTAGCAGCATGTAGATCAATTGGTGCAGCAGGCTTGGAGTGGAGCCTTCGTACCATCAGGAGATGAGTGTGAGGATGAGCCTCCAGAGGCAATTGCTTTGACACCTCTGGATACCACACTCATTGCTTGGCAGTATCCAGTAGAGGGGATATGCCTATTGGAGTTGTTTGGTGGGATCAGCATCGGACTAGCTGCGGTGTTACAGGTGGGTATCCGAGTACAGAGGTACTTGTATGTACAGAGAGATGAGACTGTTAGGCGAGTCTCTCTACATCATGTGGCACACTTGGCCTATTGGTATCTAGAGTTATTACCGATGTCAACAGTCAGAGGTTACCAGAAGGCCCTACCAGGAGACATTTCCTTATTGGGGGCGCATGACCTAGAGAGACATGGGCCTATTCACTTGGTGATTTTTGGATGGCCATGTCAAGGACATACATGTGCGGGCCGCGGTTTGGGTCTTCAGGATCCTTGTTCTGGTGTGTTTTGGGAGATGTTACGGATACTACGACATCTCCAGGTTCATCAGTCTGTTTCTCCAGCTTACCTTTTGGAGAACATTCCTTTGATGGGTGATTCTCGCACTAGAGTGGTGGCGAGTACACATCAGGTCCATTCTTGGATGGGACCTACTGTATTGTTAGATGCAGCCAGAGTGGGATCATGGGCCCATCGTCTTCATCTTTGGTGGACGAACCTCTTACCCAGAGAGGTTCTACAACGTAGTTATGATGGGATTCAGCGACTAGACCACATTCTTGTTGATGATATCTTGGATGTTGGGCGTCAGTCTCAGACAGTGGTAGTGGCTGATAGGTCACCTATGGCAGTGGTGAACCTAGTTGGACAGCCTAGAGCTGCATTTCCTACACTCATGAGTTTCCCAAGCTCTCATGCTTTTCAAGAGGGAGGACATGGACTTGTTTGGACTCATAGTTACAGCAGTTGGTGGAGCCCAATGCTGATGAGAGAGAGCGGGCGATGGGTTTTCGCACCGGTATTACCGCTGTTCCTGTAGTGTCAGAGGCATCCAGGCATCAAGTGCTAGGTCAGGCTATGGACCTGAACTGTTTGACCTGGATTGTGAGCCTTGGCTTGGCAGAGCAGCGTAGGATGCGCTTGATAAGCATCACCACTCAGACACTTGTGAGCCCTGTGCCTATCAAGACAATTCAAGCACATGCTGGGGGCGATGGACCAAGTGGACATGGTATTCTTGGGACACATCTAGTAGCTACTAGGGAGAGTGGTCTACTTGGAGTCCATCCAGGGGATTGAGCTGACTAGCAACACACCAGTTTTCAGACGTCCTTATCGATATAGTGATATGGAGAGGACATTGATTCAGAGCCGAAGTAGTGACCTTTTTGAGGCTGGTTTGGTGGAGATTTCACATGGAGAGTATGCATCAGCGACAGTGATGCCAGCCAAGAAGGATATGCATGGCAACTATACAGATAGGCGGATGTGTGGAGATTACCGTCCTATCAACCGACAGACTAGGGCTGATCGGTATGCCATGCCTACACCGGAGGAGATTTTTGATGCGATTGGGCATGCAAAGGTCTTCAGTACTTTGGATCTTTGAGCGGGATATCATCAGTTGCCGATCAGGGAGGAGGATAAGTCCAAGACAACATTTTGGGCTATTGATCCTCACGGCAAGGATGTGTTATATCAGTGGAGGTTCTTACCATTTGGGTTAAAGAACACTCCTACTGAGTTCCAGAGGGTCATGGATAGGATCCTAGCTGGATTGGATTTTGCTCGGTGTTATATTGATGACATTTTGGTCTATAGCACTACTGTGGAGGAGCATGAGAGATAGTTGTTGGAGGTGTTTGAGAGGTTGAGATCTCATGGACTCAAATTACATCTTGGGAAGTGTAGGTTCTTCCACGAGCAGGTTGAGTATTTGGGTCACACTATCTACCCCGGAGGACTTGGTGTTCAGCAGATCAAGGTGGAGGCTATTGCATGTATTCCTTGGCCTACGGATGTGAGCAGAGTGCGAGCATTCCTTGGGTTGGCAAACTTCTATCGCCGCTATCTTAGAGGATTTAGTGCCATTGCCAAGGCCTTGACAAAGCTGACCAAGCTTACACAAGAGTGGTGTTGGGAAGATGAGCAGGAGAGAGCTTTTGTAGAGCTCAAGGAGAGGTTGACATCTGCTCCTATTTTGAGGAGACCGATCAGGGGACGACCATTTCAGGTTCATACTGATTGGAGTATGTTGGGGCTTGGAGCGGTGCTCACCCAACATGATGATGAGGGGAAGGAGTTTGTGGTGGCCTATGCTAGTTGCTCCAACAATTCAGCGGAGGCGAAGTATAGTTCATATGAGGGAGAGTGCTTGGCAGCAGTTTGGGCAATAACACATTTCCGATGTTACCTATTTGGTAACCCCTTCACTCTCATCACTGATCATCAGCCGCTGAAGTGGTTGATGGAGTCCGACAAGCTTTCAAGGAAGCTTGCACGATAGGCTCTGATTTTATAGGAGTATGATTTCACGGTTGTTCACAGACCTGGAGTGGTGAACCGTGATGCAGATGGGTTGAGTAGGAACCTATGTCCTAGCCAGCAGGATCAGACCGGAGCACGTTGGCATGGTGAGACAGATGAGGAGATGGTTCCAGGTTGGCATGCATCGGCCTTTCTATCTATATTTGTAGAGGCTTTGGTGGTATCTCTCTTAGCGCATATAGTTATTGAGGTCACAGATCCAGAGAGTGAAGATATTGGTACAGTTCAGCGAGACATTCATGATGATGTCTTAGTGATGGACTATCTTTGCACTAGTGCTGTGGGTGGCACAGTTGGGGCCAAGGAGAGAGACCATGTTCTTCAGCGAGCCAGACGGTTCAGATTGGAGGGTAGACACCTTTTGCATGTTTGGGAGGATGGTAGAGTGCGAGTAGTACCACTTCCATCACAGAGACCACAGTTGGTCCATCATGCTCATGAGGAGCTAGGACATTTTAGAGTAAAGCGTACATACAGCTTACTCCAGAGTCATTATTGGTGGCGCGGTATGCAGACCGAGGTAAAGCAGTTTGTTGCCAGATGTGTGGTTTGTGACCGAGTTAGAGCATCATTCAATGCTCCTACGCCACAGTTACACCCATTACCTATCATGGGATTGGGTTACCGTTGGATTTTGGACTTTGCCGGACCTTTACCGCTGACTGTGAGACATCATCGGTATGTTTTGGTGATGGTGGAGCACTTCTCCAAGTGGATTGAGTTGGTGGCACTTCCTGACAAGTCTAGTGAAGGGACAGCTTACTCGTTCCTGGATCGAGTTCTTAGTCATTTTGGTGCACCAGCTGAGGTTTTGACTGATCAGGGTATAGAGTTCTTGGGGGAGTTTCAGGTCTTGTGTGACAAGGCTTTGATTGATCATCGTACTACATCCCGAGATCACCCTGAGGCAGATGGCTTAGCAGAGAGAGTGGTTCAGACGGTGAAGAGAGGATTGCGAAAGTATGTTTGCAGAGAGGCCACTTGGGAGATGGGGATCTCCAGTTACCTTGGTTGGCCATGGGCTATCGGTTCAGCCGGCAAGCCCCCTTAGCATCCTTCTCTCCATACTTTCTACTCTATGGACGAGATCCAGATTTACCTGTAGCCATTTGTCGAGATGCTACAATAGTTTTGGATTTGGATGACCCCGATGTATGGATGAGTGCATGTTCTCAGCGGGCAGAGATCTTGCGGAGAGTGATGCCAATGGCCTTTGAGAACTTGGTGATTGCTCAGCATAGAGATACTTTACGCTATGCTACCATTCGAGGAGGAGGTTATAGACCCTCAATCCATTGATTTCATCCAGGCAACTATGTTTATCTACAGCAGACATCACCGACGACACTTGGTGTTTCTACAGGCCGCACTATCTTGAGAGTGCACAAGGTTTTGCCATCTGGAGTCCTTGTGTTAGAAGGACGTGATGGTGTTGTTTGGAAGGATCATGTGCGCAATTGTGCCCCATGCCACCTCCCAAACATTGATGGTACTATGGACCCAAGCTTGGCACTTGTACGTGCAGGCTTGAGGTGTATGTTATGTGGCTCTTCTGGTGGAGCTGCTACTATGTTAGTGTGTGATAGCTGTTCGAGAGGATGGCATATGGCATGTATGACTCTTCCCCTCACGGTGGTTCCTCAGGGACAGTGGTTATGTCCTAGATGTACTTGACCTATAGCTAGTTCATTCTTTATATGGTATAGATTGCAGTCAGGCGACTAACGATGGGGCTCCATAGCACCCGGCCTCCTGATCTTTGCCCATTAGAGGGTATACCATATACTTAGAGTAGATGGCTATCTAGAGTTAAAGGGACCTAACCGCCAGCTAAGGGGGCGATTGTGGCACTTTAGAGTCTATGTATGACTGATGTGTTAGTTGTGCTTCTATAGTGTATGATGTTGACAGCGATGTATGTTGTGTAGCGATGTATATACGCACAATAGCTGTCATGCCATTTGTAGTTCCGCGTCTAGATGCTCAGACACTGGAGTTCCAGTGATATTAGTTAGAGTTATTTTAGCAATATCTCAGAGACATACTTTCCGACAGTCAGATTTCGTGTTCGGGGTACTGACTTCACGGTGGGGCCCACCGTCACTTTGCACCGTTTGCACCATCGAGTGTGCCGTCAGCGGGACCGTTAGGGTTTCAGTGCTAGCTTGAGTCCAGGGGGTATAGTTTCAAAGTGAGCTCCAGAGAGCTCACTTCTCTGATGTTGAGCCTTCGAGTTCCTGGCTATGGTGGACAGAGGCCGGCGAGCATCACCTGGATTCTCTATGCTTGAGTGGGTGTGGCTTGACTGTAATCAGTGCCCAGTTGTTGGCAGTTTATAGAGTGACAGATCAAGTACTGATCTGAGTTGAGTTGAGTTGAGAGTGTTAAGCAATCTGATTATTGTGGCACTTTAGAGTCTATGTATGACTTATGTGTGAGTTGTGCTTCTATAGTGTATGATGTTGACAGCGATGTATGTTGTGTAGCGATGTATGTTGTGTAGCGATGTATATACGCACGACATATTGCACAAGAGAGTGGATACTTGGCTTGGATGGAGCGTTCAAATGCTTTGCAGACAACACGTGTAAGGGCAGACTTATATTTGGTTCAAGATGATCAGGTGATAGTAGCAGATGTCATGGTTACGGACTCTACACGGGATATAGTTTTGGAGGGAGTGATTACCCTATCCTTCTAGATGTGCAGCAAGTGCAACAATAGGTCGCAAGGTCTCCAAGTATAGAGGCATGTAGCAAGGTCACCTCTTTGTTCCTCTAGCCTTGGATTTATATGGAGCGATGGACACGACATTTGACACATTTGTCATGGAGTGCGCAAGAGCTTCTGATGTTAGGTGTCAGGGAGTACCACTCTCACTCTCATACTTTGTAGCATTTTTTAGACAGCATGTGTCCATTTCTCTACAGAGGGTAGTGGTTGGTGCAATCCATAGGAGAGAAATCACATTAGGTGATGTTTCTTTGGATGCTCCAATTATGTGTAGACCGTATGACTTGCATAGCTTGGATATCTTAGGTATAGTAAGGCAGATTTCTCATATAGACTCTATTGGGGCTTAGCTCCATATTACCTTTTTTGTCTCTCCCTTGTACGGCTTGATGGGGTCTTCCCATCCTTCATTTTTCCTACATGGTTGCCTTTTTTCATTTACCAACAACCTAGTCCACTATTCGGACGGCTGATAACATTGTTCATGCACTTTAACAAACAAATACCAAGCTTACCTACATTCTCAAGTTGGTAAAATGACTCAACCGATTAAACCTTTGAAACCTTGATAGGTCAGCAAGGATTTCACAATATGGGGTGGTGAAGTCTTTCTCTATATAAACCAAGGAATTTCCTTGTCATTGCCGGATATAAGACAGTGGAATTCTTAGCTCTAGATATTGCGGTGATAAGATTTGAGGTAATCTTACAAGTGAGGAAGCGCCACACATAACTATAACAAGAAGGATGAAAAACCATCAGATTATACAAGGATAAAGCCTTCAAGCTAAATTGTAATAAACCATGAGTTATGTTTGAGAAGGATGAGAATACCCTATCAAGCTGTACAAGGTAGAGACAAAAGAGGTACAATGGAGCTAGGCTCCAATAGTATTGATATAAGAAATCTGCCCTACTGTGGCTAAGATATCCGAGCTATGAAAGTCTTAAGGTCTACAAACTACTAGAGCATCCAAAAGAAATATCACATGGTGAGATTGTTCTCCTATGGATTGCACAAGGCAATGCTGTCTATATAGCAATGGACACAAGCTGACTAAAGTATACTACAAAGTATGAGGGTGAGAGTGGCACCCTTTGACGTCTAATATGATAAGCTCTCGTGCACTCCTTGACAAATGTGTCAAATACCATGTCCATCGTCCCATATAACTCCAAGACTAGAGGAACAAAGAGGTAACCTCGTTGCCTGCCCCTATACTTGGAGACCTTGTGTGCTACTACTCTGCTCACTGCCCATCCACGATCATCAATAATCACTCTATCCAAAACTGCATTACATGTAGGATCTATAACCACAACATCCAGTATTTTCACCTGATCATCTCGGGCCAAGTATAAGGGTGCTTTGGCACTTGTCATCTGCAAAGCATATGGATGGTCCAAGCAATGTATCCATTCTCTCGTGTCATAAGAAACAGTATATCCCTGATAGTATCATGGGAAGCTATCCTCTGTCCTCCAAAAGGGTACCGTGTCATATGGACATTGGCTACATCTAGTATAGAATCACATTCACAAATGAGCAACAAAGATGTAGACGGGTGTACCAAACCTAGGTGGAACCTCATCGTTATAGAGAAGCTAGTTGGTGCAAGTCAAAATCCCCTAATGCACAGTTGAGCTAGGATCCAAGAGCTTACATCCTTGCCAGAGCAAGAGCAAAGACGTGCTCTAGTGGCCCGAGGAATGGACAAGTCAACTAAGAGAGAATGTAATGTATGTTGATATTGTCACTCCATCAAGGAAGCTTTGCAAATCTGTAGTCTAATCTGATGGTAGTGAAGCAAAGGATGGAAGGCCCTCCCGTGCCGTGGAAATAGACCATCTCTTTCAGCCGCAATAACACTTGGAGAGAAAAGATCTCTCCTCCACCTCAGCCACATATGTCTCCAAAATTGATCTATCAATTACCACAAAATGGGAGGAAAGTGGAGGTGCCCAACTAAACCCAACTACCCAAAAGTACTATAGATACCATCTTCTCCTCCATAGGTAATTGGTCTACCTCTTCGTACAAGATCGATAGGATGTTTGTCCGTGTGCCAAATCTCTCATCCCACACTCAAATATCTCCGGTCCAATGATATCACCAAAGACTCTTATAATCTTTTTATCAAAAACTCTTCAGACTTGATAGGAAAGTCAAAGAAAGAGGAACCATGTGGAAAAAGCAAGACAATCTATCGACGGGCAATACCAAAAGAGAGTATACCAAATGCCACTTGAGGTTTTCATGGTGGAGAAAAGTGGAGAAGAAAGTGTTCTTTGAGGTACTCCCTATTCATTATAGACTGGTGTAGTTATTTGGGAGAAGTCCACACTGTCAAGAAATCAAAACAACTGGATACCATCATGAACCTCCGTTGTACAAAAGCTGAGGCGTTCGAATATAACGAGTTCAACTGATTCCCACGATATAGAAAAGAAGGAAAAAGGCGATCGCGTGGGATAACATGAAGGACGACAAGACCCTCAAGCCGTATAAGCATAAGATAACAAGAAGGACGGGGAGATTCCTCAAGTCGTACAAGGACAAACGCTAAGAGGTGAAAAGGTACTAAACCCCAATAGTACCAATATAAGAAACAAGGATGTTTCATCTGGTTTTTGTGCTCTGATCATTGAGAACGGTTGAAAAACCGTTCAAACGGCATGAAAAACCCTATCAAACGCTACAATGAAAAGAAAACGACAACATGTGATAAGAAGAAGGATGGAAAACCCTATCAAACATTACAAACACAAGGCATAGGAAGTAAAATGGGCTAAGCCCAACTAATATTGGATAAGAAATCTATCGTACAGCACCTAAGATACTTGAGTTACGTAAGTTATTAAACAACTAAGATATCTAAGCCATGCAAACCTGACTTATACTAGAATAAACAATGCGTGAGGAAATGAAAACTTTGGTATTTTTGGTTCAATTTTTATTGAATAAAACATTTTTTATACACGTTGGATACCCATGCCATACATATATTAAGGACTTAATGACTGGACTAATTCAAAATCTTGGAGCAAGATTGAGTTCGGTAATTGAGATTGCTAAAATTTTCCACTAAGCCATTTCAAACTGACGTAGTTACTCCTATGGTCACTCTACTGCCATGCTCGTCGTGCATATTCTGTTGATAGTACCGTATAGATACCTTCGTAACTGCAGACCATGTGCTAGGACCGAATGACAAGGGACGGTCATGGATGTGGCTACCGGGTCCGTGGCACGAGATACGTCCTAGTTTCCACAAAATGACACGTGGCTCTTACGTGTCTGTAAAATAGTCATTATTTGTACATATATTGAGGAAAAAGACGCCCACCTAGAAGGATGGGAAAAACCCATCAAATCGTACATGTATTAGATTAGGATGATAAAGAAAGAAAATTTTAAAACAATTTTCATTTCAGATATATAAATATATTTTGATATTTTTATTTAAATAATTATTTCACTCTACTACCATCCTCGAGACTGGATGTCATCTTCTATTGATAACTGCAGACCGTCTGCTTGAACAAGTGACCGTTCACTGTCACATGTCGATTGGCTTCCGTGTCGGTTACATCTTCATATTAAAGAGAGAGAGCGCGCGTTTCACGGGACAAACGTCATGTACACATGTATAGAAGACATGTGCTCAAGTATACTAGGTAACGTAGAATTATCGATTAAAATTACAGGTTTATAAGAAAGGGATTATTAAATCGACCCCTTCTTTTGATAAAATGTCCCATTCTCCTGCGACAAAACGTTGTCCACTAATTAACGCCTATGGGAATTGGCTTGCTCGTTGACTTCAATGGCGGGAGTACGCGGAACGAAATCAAATAGTTTAATTAAAGAAGGGGGATCGATTTAACAATCCCCGTATACGAGGGATGACTGACTATAATACTCTATCTTTTATACTATACATATTCTGTTCTCATTTCCTCGTATCTTTCATATTTATTTATATTTAATCTTATTAATCTGGAAACTAATGTCACGATCTTTATTTGCTTTTTCTTGAACCTGATGTACCATCAGTTTTCATCTTAAATTTCGTGAGTTTCCAAGTCGGATAAGGTAAGAATAGTTCTTTCTATAAAATGTTGATTACATTGTAGTTTAGCTCAACTTTTGAAATAACTAAAAATGCATGGTAGACCTTGTAAAGGTGATTAGTGCAAACCAATGGACGTGTAGATAAGAAGAGAGAAATGAATAGAAGATCAATCCAAAGAAATCAGTTAGATCTGACTGTTTCCAGAATTTCCTGGGTTCTACTCTTGTATTCTTACATGAGTCTACATAAGTTCTTTACTTTTAATGAACACAAATATATATCCAAAGGAAAGAAAAAAGAAGCAGGAAGTGCAAAGGAAAACCTTGCATGGTCCCGATGAAAATCAAGCCAAAGCAAAACCTAGACCTCCGACCTCTCACCGAAGGAGGGAGGCAACAAAGCAACCAGCTGAAAAGCAACCAGAAAACTACTGTTAGACTTTATGATAGAGGTTCTCTCATGGTATATCTAGTAAGTGATGGTATATCTGGTAAGTGAGAGAGAGTGCCCTACATGCAATGTGCACTCTTATTATTGCATGTCTATGAAGACCCAATGCTTGAGCATTGTAGTGTGATTGAGGTTGCCCATCAAAAATAGGAGGTGAACATGATTTTGGAGACAGCAATAGCCACTCTCCTCTACGGGGAAACTCATACTGCTTCTCTAAGCAATGCATCAAAATGGTGATGAAGATGCCAAAAAATCTCCAGAGCCAAAGTAACAAAGGTATTGAAGGCAAATTGTGGTGCATAATGATCCGGCTTTTGTCAAGCTACAATAGTTGCCGTTGCTCCTACTTGAATTTCTGCTCATGCTAGTGTCTTTGCTCATAGGGGGTTGCAACCACCACATCATATAAAGTACACCGACTGTTTGTGAATGTGATGATATCTACTCTCACCCAATGTGAAGGTAGAATTGGTAAATCCAACCATCAATTTTTGTACTTGGGACCATGTAGATCAGAATAGCTGAGCCATTGTATCTTGGATGACATTATGAACTTTGGTATGTGTGAACTAAATAGGAGGCTCAAGGGAGATACCTACATGCTAAGATGGAGTAGGGTACATGTGCATTTTGTAACCTAGGAAGTAAGTGAATGTAGGTTGTGGCATGCACCAGTATGTCAAAGATGAACTCTGCTCCAACCTAGGAAGTAATCCTTTGCTCCAAATGGAGATCCCAATACTCTCACACCTCCTACTATGAACTGGAATCCTGGTGGAGATTTGAGGGAGTGAGAACTGCCCGAGTGCTCCACACCCTTTATTTACAAGTCAAGACTCATAAACCCCAAATCTCTAAGTTGTGTGTGAAAGTTGCTACAACATGAATCACATCCTTCAAAGGGCCTAAGATGCAAGAATCATCAGAAAGGGATGGAAAGAGTTAAGATAAAAAAAAGCAGCTAAGACCTCCCATAAATCTATGTAGTGAGCAATGGAAAAAAGAGGGTTCCCAAGTGGATACTCTTTGCTTGTACCCTCCATAGATGCAAGTTATATGAACTCTTGTGGTAGTATGGTGACCATACAAAAAACTGATCTTTATGCCATAGAATGTATGAACAAAAGGAATCAAGGAGAGAATCTGATCCCTTGCTGAGCAAAGAGCACAAAACAAAGCTAGATGAGAAATTGTATTGAAGGCATTAGAGACATCCACTTAGACTACCACCAAGTCCGGGTGGAGGTCCAAGGATGCTCTAATGTCCACTTTTACCATCTTGCAACCACCTAGAGTAGACATAGCAAAGTGATATGGAGATAGAAAAGAGGAAAAAGAGTGTTGTAGTTGAAGATACATGGAATGGGAGACTAAACAAAGAAAGACATCTCCATTAGCAAGGGGGGGGGGGGGGCAATTTGGTGTTTACCCCAACAAAAATTGTCTCCTTTGATAGAGCAAGGAGATGAGAGGAACCAAATCAATAGGCTGCTCTTGGGAGCACTAGACCCAAAAAAATAAGACGAGAAAATATGAAGAGAAAAAGAAAACCAAAATTTGGGGTGTCTGGAGAAAGATGATCATGTAGGTGCTCAAAGACTAGTCTCGACAGTCCACCTATTGAGAAATATGGAGAATGAAGTAAAGCATTAGCAAAGACAGACTCTATAAGTTGAAGCTTCTCATTTGGCTAATAGTCATGGAGAAAAGAAGGGGGATTCTTCTTGGCCAATGAATAAAGGTTTGTAATGTAGGTAGAGTATTTGAAGAAAGGCACTGGTTGGGGGGGAGCTACTGCTTGGGCTTCATGTCTATACTCCCTAGCCTGGCTTAAAATCAAGGAGTATGGAAGCAATGATTCTCTAGGAGAGGGGCATGGGACTATGGAGACTATGCTATCCTCCTAGCTACTACCTATGTCCATCTAGTGTACTTGTCCTAAAGTGCTGAACTGTGAGCCGGCCTGTCTCTCACTCAGGATGAACCTCTGATGGCTATTATGGTAGCGCACCATGGACTAAGAAGGCAAGGAACCCCAACTCCATCATACTCCTCCAAGTTTAACACTCCAAGACTCAAGTCATTGCTCACTAGAGAACTCAATGAGAGAGAGATAGTTGCAAATGAAAGGATGATGAGTACCTCCTCACCCCTTGTTTATATAGTGGTGAAATAGTTACGTACCAAAGTTACTAATTACCGTAGTAACTCAAGTTACTAGACTAAAAGTCAAGTAAAGTCAAAAAGCAGAAAGGAATATCCATTCACATGGGCATATTCCCGTAAGCATGTGATCTTATCTTGACCCAACCACTAAGTCAAGGATTCCTTCACATGGGCTATCCTTGGACTAAAGAAGAATCTAAAACAAAAAGGTTTGCGGGCCCAAGAGTTCTCAACTCTTTCCTCAAAGCCAAACACCTAGGAATAATACCAAGTCAACACACTAAAATCCAAAATAGTAGTGCTCATCTTTTCTACTTCCTCTAAAGTAAGGTCCCCTCTATCTTAGCTATCACTAAATTTAGCTAACCATGACTAATATAGAACCATCCTTTATCTCTATATAAATATTATCTCTTAAGTACTTGTAATACCAAGCTAAATATCATAAAACCACACACATGCACAAATGGGTGTTACATTTACCCCCGGACTAAGTTTTCACTTTGTCCTCAAAGTGAAGGTCTCTCTACTTTCTATGGTACATCTTCAACTTATCATGGTTAATCCTATCAAAGTGTCTTCCTCCCAACTCCTTGAGATCATAGGTGTAATTGCCCCACACCTTCTCCACTATGAAAGGTCCAAAGTACTTAGGCAAAAACTTCTTTTGCACTCTCTTGAATCGAATAGAATCAAACAACATTACCCAATCACCTTCCTTGAAAGGCTCCACCTTCTTCTTGCCTTGCCTCTTGTCATAGCTCTCCTTTTGTTTCCTTTGGGCTTGCTCCACTCGAACCATAGCAACTGCTCTTGCCTCTTCCAACTCCATGAGTTGATCCTTCCTTGACTTCTATGCATCACCTCCTTGTGCTTTCTTCAATCTCCTATTAATGCTTTGGAAGGTAGGAAGATCAAAGTGAATAGGTAAGGTAGACTCAATACCATACACCAATTGAAATGGAGAATATCCGGTGGAAGTTTTCATGGTTGTCCTATACTCCCACAAAACTGCATGAATCCTCTTGTCCCAATGATGTTTAGCCCCCTCCATTTCTGCATCTTTGGCCAACATCATGCACAAGGTCTGATTGGTTCTCTCTGCCAAGCCATTGGAATTTTGGCTTATAGGATGTAGTTACTCTATGTGTGATAGAGAAATGTCGTAGCATGGCTGTAGTAATGCTTCCTGTAAACTCTCCTCCTCTATCAGAAACCAACTCCAAAGGGCATCCAAACCTAGTGTTAATGTATTCATAAAGAAATCTACCCACTTCATCTTCATTCTTGTCCCTCAATGGTCTAGCCTCAACCCACTTAGTAAGGTAATCAGTAACTACCACAATGTACCGATTGTTCCTTGGGGTTCTATTGAAAGGTCCTACAAAACCAATTCCACACTTCTCAAAAGGTCCTAGCAATGGAATTGATCTAAGTGGTGGAGTGGATGTAGACTTTCTAGCAAAAGCTTGACAAACATGACAAGTTTGCAATAATCAAGACAATCCTTGAAAATCCCTCTCCAATGGTAACCTGCATCTAGAATCTTGAAAGCAGTCACCTTTCCTGCAAAGTGTCCTCCACATACTAAACCTTCATGAAACTCCTTTATGAGTAGGATAGACTCTTCCTTACCCACTGCTCTTTGAAGTAGACCATCTGCACCTTGGTGAAAAAGAATATCCTCCACCATTGTGTAAGGTCTAGATCTTGCTGCAAGGGCCTTCCTCTCCCTAGCATGCATCCCTTCTGGATAGTTACCTTGTGTCACAAAATCCACAATCTCCTTGTACTCCATTGGAACCTCTTGAGTGATTGAGATTGTCATGAGCTCCTCATCCGGGAAGGAATCATCCACTGGCTCATCTCCATCATGATCATAGGCTCTAGATAACAAATCAGCATTTGCATGTTTCTTTCCTGGCCTATCCTCAATGGTGTAGTCATACTCAGACAAGAGTATCATCCACCTTGCTAGTCTCCCTTCAACATTAGGCTTGTTGAAGATGTACTTCAAAGCCTTGTGATCCGTGACAATGGTGGCTTTCCCTCCAATCAAGTAGTGTTTAAACTTCTTGAGACCAAAGATCACTGCCAACCCTTCTCTCTCCATGATAGAGTAGTTCTTCTTTGCTGAAACCATCTGCCTACTAGCATAAGCTATTGGATGATCATGCCCATCTTGGTCTAATTGACTAAGAGTGCATCCTATAGCTACATTAGAAGCATCATTGTAGAAGATGAAAGGCTTACTCCAATTAGGTTTAGCAGGAATTGGAGCTACAACAAGGAGTAGCTCCTCAAAAGCTTTGAGAGCCTCCTTGTCCTCCAAAATCACCATGTAATCTACACCCTTCTTCATGTAGATGGTCAATGCATAAGCCTTGTTGTAAAATGAGAAGATGAACCTCCTATAGTATCCAACCATCCCCAAGAATTGGCGTAACTTTGTCAAGCTTGAAGGGAATGGAAGGTCTGAGATTTTCCTCACCTTCTTAGGATCAACTGCTATTCTATCCTTGGAGATGATGTGCCCCAAAAGTAGGCCTTCTTCACATCCAAAAATGCACTTCTCTGGGTTGAGTGATGCATTTGCCTCATCCAAGCTTTGCAAGACTTTGATTAGATGCTCAAAGTGCTCCTCCTTGCTTCCATAGACACAAAAGTCATCAATGAAGTCTCTCACAAATTTCCCAATGAAAGGTTCAAATACCTTGTTCATGAACCATTGGAATGTATCTGGAGCATTGCAAAGCCCAAAAGGCATGACCTTGAAAGCATAAGTTCTCCAAGGTGTGGTAAATGTGGTGAGTTGTTGATGCTCTGGTGTAATCTTGATTTGGTTATTTCCACTATAACCATCTCCAAAACTGTACCTCTCATGACTTGCACCCTCCTCCAAGATCTCATCAATGAATGGCAATGGGTAGTAGTCCTTCTTGGTAACAGCATTGAGCTTTTTGTAATTCACACATACCCAAAGCTTGCCATTCTTTTTCTTCACAATGGCAATTGGAGACACCCATTTTGAGTTCTCTACCTCAAAGATAAATCCAGCCTCCTTGAGCTTATCAATCTCCTCCTTCACAACCAAAGATATTGTTGGGCTAATGCAACATTGCTTTTGGCGGATTGGTCTTGCATGTGACTCCACCTCTATCTTGTGCTCCTCCAAGGTGACTTCCTTCAAATCCTTATAACTAAAAGCAAACACATGGATGAACTTGCAGAAAATCTCCTCAAATCTCACCTTCTCATCCTTAGTAACATTTGGACCATACTTGAGGGTAGATAACCTTCTCTCTACCTCCTCAAGTATCAATGGTGATTTATTTGGGTCCTTCAAAACCTTTGGCTTAGGTGCAAAATCCATAGCACACAAAGGATACACATATGAATTAGAATTAGATTCAGATTCATCCTCCTCCGTGGAAGTCTCCTCTTCCATGGTTGTGTCCACACCTGAAGCTCCTTCTTTAGAATCTGATTCCCAATAATCAGAAGATGGTGTATCTGAATGTGAAGTGTTGGTGGTGTTAGTCACAAGAACTGTGACTCTATGGTTTGATGGCCCAATCCTCAAGTACCCTTTGCGCCATTGATCAGTTGTGCGTGCTGCTCTCAACCATGGCCTCCCAAGAAGTAAGTCATAGCTTGAATCCTTCAAGACTTGGAAAGTCATGAGATTTTGAACTCCCATAACTGAAACTACCACTTTATCCATCACCCCTATTGGTTGAACTTGTTGCTTGTTTGCCATGCTCACCACAAATGTTGAAGGTCTTAAGGCTATCATACCCAACATCTTCATCAACCTTTCTGACATGGCATTTACTGTAGATCCTCCATCAACCAATGCATCCTTGATGTTGTGACCATTCACTCTCACATCAATCTTGGAGGCATATTCACAAGCCTCCTATGGTGCTGGCCTGGCATCCACCACCCCCATTGATACTGGAACTTTTGCCTTCTTCTTCCTCTTGCTCCTTATAGAACTCAAACCACCTCTAAGCTCCTTTCTCAAGGTAGGGTTCAAAGCAATCAATTGGCCTATTGTGATGTTAGCCTTGTGACTACCAACATCCTCCAACACATTGTAGTTCAATTGTTGCTTTGAAATCAAGAAATCCTCCATCCCCAACTTCTTCCTTGGAGTCTTTGTTGTTGATGGTGTTGAGGTGCAAGTGCTCCTAGTTGACATAGGAGTATCCTTGCTTGGAGTAAATCCTTGAGAAGAGTGAACATCCTCTGCAAAATGAGCTCTCTTCTTCTCTTGTGCCAAAAGCTCCAAATTAAGACTCTTGGAGTTTGAGCACTCTCCCTTCTCATACTTGCTCTCCACCTCATCTATGGATGTTATCCCCTTACCTTTCTTTGGATTAGGAGCCACTTGGGTTTCACTACCACCCTCTTTCCCTCTATTTGCTCCCTCATAACCTTCCTCCATGGTAAGTAGAATTTGGGCAATTCCTTTGGATATGGCCTCTTCCTCCACAACCAAAACAATTTCTATCATTGAAATTGTTGGCTGGTTGAACTCCTCTATATGGATAGTTTCCATAACTCCTAGGCCCTCTCCTTACATTCTGATCTACCTCTCTCTTCTCCCATAGTTGCACCACATTGATCTTGAGATCCGCAAGTTGTTCTATGATGGTTTGAAATGGATCCTTTGGTGGAGGTGCAAGAATTGGAGCAACTACTACTTGTTGTGCAACCCTTGCCACCAAAGTATCAGAAGTTCCACCATACTTGTAGCCTTGAGGAGGATGCACAACCTCCTTCACTACCAAATCACTCTCATTCCCTTCCAAACTCTCCTCCATATGAATTGCAATCTTGATAGCTTCAACTTTGGAAGAAGGTTTCTCATATCGCACCTTGCTTCTAATTTGTAGTCTCAACCCTCCCACATCATTTGTGGTGAGCATGGCCCCTATGCCAATCATTGTAGTCTCCACATCATCTCCACCCTTCCTCAACACTATGCAAAATCTGGACTCTAACTTTTCCACTCTTTCCACATAGACTCTCACTTTCTCTCCATCTCCTTGCTTGAGAAATGTAACCTCACTCATCAATCTCTCATAACTCTCATCAGGAAGAAAGTTCTCAATGAGTGCTGAAGTCAAAGTCTCCCAAGACTCTTCTTGCCCATCTCTCCTCTCTCTCTTTTGGTATTCTGACTCATACCATGTAAGTGTTGCATCCTCAAAGAAATCTGGTAATAATGAGGCCCACTCATTCTTTCTCCTCTCATTGTTTCCTATGCAAGCTTTTTTGAAGTCTCTCACAAAGGCCTCCACATCTTCTCCATCCTTGCCAAAAAAAACCGGAAGTTTCCCCATCTTAACCTCTCACTATCTTTCTTTTCTCTCAATTTTATTTTTTCTTTTCTCTCACTCCATAACTAATAGAGTGTGTACATGACTAACACCATCTGAGAATAATCCACTCTAGAGAACATAAAAGATTCAGGTTGCTCCAAGATTTCTATAGCAACATCAAATCCTAGAGTGCATATTAATCGAACCCTCATGGATAGTTTATCCATAAGTTGAAAGATTATCTCCATCACTAATCTTGAGAACTAGCTGATGAAGGTGGTAGTATTTCTGTAGCTATACTAAGACTCTCTCCAAGATCCTTCACCAAAGTCTCCAAAAGTTCTTTTACTCCACTACATGCATGTCCTTTTGGAAGTCCTTCAACTCCACAAACCTCACACAACTCCTTGGTCTTAGATCTTCTCCCTCCTAATCTTGGTGAAGAAGGTCCAACATGCAAACCCAAGTCAAGTAAGCCTCTCCTTTCCCTCAATCTCTTGCTCTCAAAAGTCAATGGACATGAACTTGCCTTATATCCCTTCTCTCCACACAGAAAGCACTTAGACTCACTCTTTCCTCCAAGTGGTGTAGGTTTTTGGATCCTCTCAACACTCTCTTCAAATTCTATTGTAAACTCTTTTTTCCTCAAATCCACCCCTACAATCATCTCAAACCTGTGTGGAACCTTGCATAATCTCAATTTCCACTCTTGATGACCCTCTATGTTCCCAAGATGAATCTAAACACTCAAACATGCTTTTTGTTGATCTCAAACTCCTCATGCATGAGATCTCCACTCTGCAGAATTGACCCTTCCTCAGAATGTCACACAAATCTCGCAACCGGTATGTCACAATCCTCTAACATTTTGCACACTTGATAAAAGCTTTACGGCGTCCCTCCTTGCAAAATTTCAGATCTTTTCATTGAGCTATTTGGCCTAGACACCTTTCTATTCAGCACATATATTTCAGATTTGGTCTGAAAACCACCCCCCTCACTTTAAAAACTCATAACTCCCTGCGCAAGAATGATCTCTCTCTATTTTTTCTAGCAGAAGGTAGGATACAATGCACTAAATTTTCTTAGAAATTTTTAGGACAATTCACTGAAAATTGAAGAAATGGCAGACTCTGTACAATTTTCTAGAGAGCATGCAGTTGCGGGAGCACTTTACCCTATCAACTTTCAAAACTTTTAGCCCAATGCGCATAGTAGCTCTCACAATAATTTCAAGTGTGCTAACTTAAAGATAACCCAAGCTATCATGTGTAGAAATTTCAAGTTCAGATCTCAAACTTGAGATTTTGCCCAAAATCACCTTAATCCCCAAAATCTGCAATACACCTCACACAATCTCTCCAATCCCTCTCATGTGTACAAGATGTACAAGATCACTTCAAAGACATCATAATGAACTATAGGGTATACAAATGGATCTTGGTTCTCTAACATAAGTTCAGCCCTCTCCTCTCCTAATGTTCTCTCCAAGTGAGCTCTCATAGCCTCCTTCTGCCTAATGTAGAATTGAACGCGGAACATTATCTTGCCTTCTAGAGAGGTCTCGGCAATGGAACCAAAAATGTGAGCCGGCCTGTCTTTCACTCAGGATGAACCTCTGATGGCTATTATGGTAGCGCACCATGGACTAAGAAGGCAAGGAACCCCAACTCCATCATACCCCTCCAAGTCTAACACTCCAAGACTCAAGACATTGCTCACTAGAGAACTCAATGAAAGAGAGATAGTTGCAATTTAAAGGATGATGAGTACCTCCTCACCCTTTTTTATATACTTGTGAAATAGTTACGTACCAAAGTTACTAATTATCATAGTAACTCAAGTTACTAGACTAAAAGTCAAGTAAAGTCAAAAAGTAGAAAGGAATATCCATTCATATGGGCATATTCCCATAAGCATGTGGTCTTATCTTGACCCAACCACTAAATCAAGGATTCCTTCACATGGGCTCTCCTTGGACTAAAGAAGAATCCAAAACAAAAAGGCTTGCGGGCCCAAGAGTTCTCAACTCTTTCCTCAAAGCCAAACACCTAGGAATAATACCAAGTCAACACACTAAAATCCAAAATAGTGGTGCTCATCTTTTCTACTTCCTCTAAAGTAAGGTCCCCTCTATCTTAGCTATGACTAACTTTAGCTAACCATGACTAATATAGAACCATCCTTTATCTCTATATAAATAATATCTCTTAAGTACTCGTAATACCAAGCTAAATATCACAATACCACACACATGCACAAATGGGTGTTACAAAACATGTGCTCACCCATACATTTGGATCATCCAAGTCCAAAACTACAAGAGCATCCCAAAAAGTAATTGCATGTAAGGAAAGAAGGATGCTAAGGGTGCTTGTCGGCTGAACCAATAGCCCATGGCCAACCAAGGTAATTGGAGGTTCCAATCTCCTAAGTGACCTCTCTACAAACCATACTTATGCAATCCTCTCTTCACCATCTGAACCACTCTACTAAGCTATTTGTCTCAAGGTGACCTTGGGAGGTAGTATGACGATCAATCAAGGCATTGTCTTCACAATGCCTTGATTGACCTGAACCTCCTTCAAGAACTTTGTACATTGATCAATCAAAACCTCATCTAGTGCACCAAAATGGCTAAGAACCAATCCATAAGTAATAAGTAAGCCCTCCCTTCACTAGACTTGTCAAGAAGTGCCACCAACTCAATCCACTTGGAGAATTACTCCACCATAACCAAAACATATAGATGATATCTCACAATCAATAATAAAGGTCCAAAAAAGTCTAAACTCCAATGATAACCCAATGCCATGATACATTATGGATAACATTGTGGCATATGAGAACTAAATGATGTTCTAACTAGATCACAAACCACACATTTAGTAAAACATTGATGTACATTGGTTTGCATACCACACCACCAATAATGACTCTAGAGTAAGTTATATGTATGATTTACTCCAAAATGTTCTAGCTGCTCATGAGCATGACATACCGATTGTGATCTCTCAAATAGAAATGGTTCTACTTGCATTCTACCATCCTCCCATACACAAAGAAAGTATCTATCTTTCAATCTAAACCACCTAGCTCATTGAAGGACATAATCTCTTTCCTTGGCACCAATTGTGCCACCCACAACACCAATGCAAAGATAATCTATCATTAAGATATCATCATGAATGTCTCATTGACCTATACCAACATCTCCACCTTTTAGATCTATGATCTCAACAACTCCTCATGTATATGTTGATTGAGATACCATTGAGGCCTTAGAAAATATACATAGAAAGGTAGATGCATGTCAACCTAGTACCATTTCCCCACTTGTCTCACCATGCCAATGTGATTTGGTCTGATCTTGCTAGCTAGAACATGAGTTTTTACTCAACCTATCTATATCATAGTTCACCACTCTAGGTCTATGAATAACCATGAAATCATCCTCTTGTGAAATCAAAGCCTACTACATCCTTAAAAGTTTATCAGACTTTATCAACCACTTTAGTGGTTGATGATCAATGATGAAAGTGAATGGATTACCAAATAGGTAACATCAAAAATGTGTTGTTGCCCATACTATTACCAAGCATTCTCTCATATGAACTATACTTTGTATTTGTTAGATTGTTGAAGTGACTAGCATAAGCTACCATAAACTCCCCTCATCATCCTATTAGGTGAGCATTGCTCCAAGCTCCAATATACTCCAATTAGTATGAACTTGGACTTGGAATGGTCATCCTTTGATTGGTCTCCTAGAATAGAGGCAAATGTCAACCTCTCTTTGATTTTTAGAAAATCTCTCTCTTTCTCATGTCCCCAACATCATTTCTATTGATCAGCTTTGTCAAGGCTTTGGCAATCGCAATAAATCCTCTAACATTTCAACAATAGAAGTTTGCCAACCAAAGGAATGCTTGCACTCTACTCACATTTGTAGGCTAAGGAATACATGCAGTAGCATCCACCTTGGTCTAATAAACACCAAGTTCTCTAGAGTAAATAGTATAACCCAAATATTGAACCTGCTCATAGAAGAATCTACACTTTCTATGATGTAATTTGAGTCCATAAGATCTCAATCTCTCAAACACCTCCAACAAATGTTTGTCATGCTCCTCCAAAATAATACTCTAGACCAAAATTTCATCAATATAGCACCAAGAAAAATCCAATGCTAGAATCTTGTTCATGACCCTCTTGAACTCAATAGAAGCAATCTTTAAACCAAATGGTAAGAACCTCCATTGATACAATACATCTTTTCATAAAAATCAATAGCCCAAAATGTTATCTTGGACTTGTCTTCCTCCTTGATTGGCAATTGATGATATCTTGCTCAAAGATCCAAAGTAATAAATACCTTTGCATACCTAATCACATCAAAGATCTTCTCTGATGTAAGCATGGCATACCTATCAGCCTTAATCTTTCAATTGATAGGATGGTAATCTCTATACATCCACTTATTTGTGTAGTTTCCATGCATATCTTTCTTGGTTTACATCACTATTTAAGCATACTCTTTATGTGAAATCTCTACCAAACTAGCCTCATAAAGATCTCTACTCCAAATTTGAATCATTGCTCTCTCCATGTCACTATATTTGTAGGGATGTCAAAAAATTGATACATCACTAATCAACTCAATCAAATATCATGTCCTCTTAGAGCGCCCAACAAAAGGTTTTCTTTCATTTTGAAGGAAAACAATTCATGTAGCTCTTGAAGAACCTTTCATCTCTCTATCTTTCTCCTCTTATAAGCTTGGGTCCAATGTTTGGCTCCCAAGTATCCTTTGTAATTGATGAAGGAGTGGAAGATGCACTAATTGGTTGTCACATTGGGCCCTTGGGATCAATAACATCATGCTTCCAACCACTAGAGTCCCCAACCTCAATGCAAAAACTCCCTCTACTTTGGATATAAGCTCTATGCATCCTCTAATTGTATCCCAAGTAGACCATGCTCACCTAGATGGACCCCAAGTAGACCACTCTCACTAGTTGTTGCTAATTATGTCCCAAGAATACCATGCATACTCAATTCATCACCCCTAGCATGTGCTTGAATTGTCTTGATAGGCATAGAGCTCACAAAAGTGTTTAGTAGTGATGCCTATCAAGCACATCTCATGTTACTTTGCCAAGCTAAGGCTCACAATCTAGGTTAAACAGTTTTAATCTATAGCTTGAACTAACACTTGATGCTTAGATACCTTTGACACTATTATAACAACAATAATACCGGTACAAAAACTCATCACCCGCTCCCTCTCATCAATTTGGGCTCCACCAATTGTTGTAACTATGAGCCCCAAATAAGTCCAAGATCCCTCTCTTGAAAAGCATGGGAGCTTAGGAAACTCATAAGTGTGGGTAAAGCAACTCTATGCTATCTAACAATGTGCATCATTGCATTAGGTGACCTATTAGCCACTACTATTATCTAAGACTAACACCCAACTTCCAAAATATCATTGATAGTAAGGTGATGTGATCATTGAATCCCATCATAATCACATTGTAGAACCTCTCTAGCTAAGAGATTTGTCCACTAAAGATAAAGATGATGAGTGTAAAAGACCAAATCCGAGGAGAGAAATAGGAGAATGGAAGCTCACATTGGGACACTTGAATGAGGGAAAACTCCGAATGCCTAGCATGAGCTTCGGCCTTGGTATTTGTAGGTAGCATACAAGACCCTTGAAGCTTCTCAAGAAGCTTCCTTGAGCCGCTTTCTTGGAGTGCAAGCCAAGTTAACTAGGAAGCTTCTCAAGAAGCTTCCTTCTAGAAGCTGTCTACTTGGCGTGCAAGCTAAGCTAGTTAGAAGCTTCTAGAAGCTACCTGCTTAGGGCGCAAGTTAGCTAGTTGGGAAGCTTCCTAAGAAGCTTCTTAGATGCTTCTAGGATATTCTAGGCTATTTTGTCGCATTCTCTACTTTGTAAGCCCGACTAACTTTGTCACTAAACTCCATATTGTTACATATTCCCCTGCCGCTAGTTGGTGATGTCCTCGTCGCTAGTGAAGCTTTGAATTCCTTGATGGCCATCTATGCATTCTGGAGGTGAGAAAGAGGTTCCCATGTGGCATCATGAAGAGGATACCCTTTCCAAAGGACCTTGTACTCCGTATGTTGGCGACGGCCTTGTTGAATATGGCGACGCGTAAGGATACGATCAACTTTATACTCCTCATGATCATTGATAGGGACAGGAAGAGAGGGACGTTGGACTCGAGAGGAAAAGGAAGAAGGGTTAGGAACAAAGGGTTTCAACTTGGAAACATGAAAGACAGGATGGATATGCATGTGACAAGGTAAGGCAAGACGATAAGCAATAGGAGAGATAATGTGGGTGATATCAAAGGGTCCTATCCAATTAGGAGCAAGTTTACGAACTTGGGTATCAAGTGGGAGAGGGAGGTTACTAGAGGATAGCATGACTTTATCACCAACTTCAAAGGTGAGATCACGACGATGATGGTCTGCATATTGTTTTTGGCGATTCTGAGCAACAAGGAGGTGAGATTTGGCTTGCTGGAGAGATTGGGATATAGTGGTCAAGAATGTAGAAGTATGAGGAACTTGAGAGGGAGGAGGAGCAAGAAGAGAATCTGGAAAGCGGATCTTGGCCAAAATTGAGAAAGAAGGGAGAAAATCCAGTGCTTGCCTGTTTGGAATTGTTGTAGGCAAATTCTGCAGCTGCAAGACATTCATCCCAATTGGGATGGTGGACATTGACAAAGGCACGCAACATATCCTCCAATGTATGATTGGCGCGTTCGGTTTGTCCATCAATTTGAGGATGATTGGTCGTGGAAAAAGCAAGCTTGGTGCCGAGTATCTTGAAGAGTGCTTGCCAAAACTTCCCGGTAAATCGAGGATCACGGTCGGAGATGAGTACACGTGGCATCCCATGATGCTTGAAGACATTGCTGAAGTAGATTTGTGCTAAGGTTGGAGCATCCATGGTATCACAGGTTGGTGCCAAGTGGATTTGCTTACTAAGCTTATCTACAAACACCACAATTGCGGTGTATCCTTGTTTTGTCTTTGGCAAGGATGTGATGAGATCCAAGCTCACATGCTCCCAATGAGCGGATGGAATGGCGAGAAGTTGAAGGAGTCCACTCGGCTTCTGGTTGCTGGCCTTGTTCCGTTGGCAACTCTCACATGATTGGACAAAGTCTCGAACATCTCGTGTCATGTTAGGCCACCACCATTGGCGTTGGAAGGTGCCCAAGGTCTTGTCCATTCCCATGTGACCAGCTATTGGTAAATCATGGGCTTCTTGAAGGCGTACTGTAACACCCATTTGTGCATGTGTGTGGTATTGATATTTAGCTTGGTATTACAAGTACTTAAGAGATATTATTTATATAGAGATAAAGGATGGTTCTATATTAGTCATGGTTAGCTAAAGTTAGTCATAGCTAAGATAGATGGGACCTTACTTTAGAGGAAGTAGAAAAGATGAGCACCACTATTTTGGATTTTAGTGTGTTGACTTGGTATTATTCCTAGGTGTTTGGCTTTGGGGAAAGAGTTGAGAACTCTTGGGCCCGCAAGCCTTTTTGTTCTGGATTCTTCTTTAGTCCAAGGATAGCCCATGTGAAGGAATCCTTGCTTTAGTGGTTGGGTCAAGATAAGGGGAATATGCCCATGTGAATAGATATTCCTTTCTACTTTTTGACTTTACTTGACTTTTAGTCTAGTAACTTGAGTTACTACGGTAATTAGTAACTTTGGTACGTAACTATTTCACAAGTATATAAACAAGGGGTGAGGAGGTACTCATCATCTTTTTCATTTGCAACTATCTCTCTCTCATTGAGTTCTCTAGTGAGCAATGTCTTGAGTCTTGGAGTGTTAGCCTTGGAGGAGTATGGTGGAGTTGGGGTTCCTTGCCTTCTTAGTCCATGGTGCGCTACCATAATAGCCATCAGAGGTTCATCCTGAGTGAGAGACAGGCCGGCTCACAATACAAGTCGAAGATCACCTTTGGCTGGAACATAGATCTGGTCTTCATGGAATAAAAGGCCTTCCTTGAAGGAGAAGGTGTTGTACTCCTTGTTGCGTGCTGTCAGACGACCGTGTACCATTTGGAAGAAGGGATCTTGCTGTAGAGCTAACCGAAACTTGTTATGAATCTTGGGATCAATTGACACCGTCGTGATTGCTGCCGTGATGAGAAGAAGAGACTTCAAATCAGGTTGTCGTGATAGAGCATCAGGGATGACATGGAACCAACCTGGTTTGTACTCAAGTTTGATGTCGAACAATTGGAGTTGCTCTTCCCATCGATGATGTTGACTCTTCATGTGCTCTAGGTGTAAGGTCTGCAACAATGGCTTGTGATCAGTTTGCATGATCACCTATTTCCCTAAGAGATAATGCCTCCATACCTTGGTGACATATACCATTGTAAGTTGTTCCCGATCTCGAGCAGAGTAATTTCTTTCAGCTGTATTTAGTCAGCAAGACACAAAGGCAATAGGATGTAGTCCATCTGGAAACTCTTGTTGCAACACAGCTCCAATTGCAAAGTTAGAAGCATCAAAATCAACCACACAAGGTAGTTGAGGATCATATGGTTGAAGAATGGGTCTTGAAGACACCATATGCTTTAACTTCTTGAATGCTTCTTCATGCTTGGTGGTCCATTGGAAGCTTGAGTTCTTTCCCAAGAGGTCAGTCAATGGTGCAACCACGTGAGCATAATAGTGGATGAACCGTCGGTAAAAACTGGCCAATCCATTGAATGCTCGTACTTTGGTAGCATCCTTTGGGGTAGGCTAATCAGTAATGGCCTTGATCTTCTCTTCTTCCATCTTGATCCCCTCTGATGAGATCTTATGACCCAAGAAGGTAACCTCCTTCTGCCAAAAAGTGCACTTTGACTTCTTGCAGTAAAATTTCCATTGTCGTAGTTGTCTTAGGACTTCCCGTACATGATTCCTGTGTTCTGCCTCTGTCCTACTATAGATTAAGATATCATCTAAGAACACTACCACGGACTGATCCAATAGTCCCTCCAATACCCGATGCATCTGATCCATGAAGACTGCTGGAGCATTAGTGAGTCCGAAAGGTAGAACTCTCCACTCAAAATGTCCATACCTTGTGTGAAAGGCAGTCTTTTGCACGTCCTCTCCTTCAATAGGAATTTGCCAATAGCCGCTACAAAGATCTAGCTTGGAAAAGTAGCGTGCTCCACTTAATTGATCAAGCAAGTCATCGATCCAAGGCAAGGGATATGCATTCTTCACGGTTTGCTTATTGAGCCCACGGTAATCAATACAGAATTGAAGTCCTCCATCCTTCTTTGGAACAAATAGTACTGGTGCTCCCCAAGGAGAGGTACTATGTCGTATGAAATCCTTCTCCAACAACTCTGTAAGTGTTGTTTGCAACTCCTCCAACTCCTTTGGTGAGAGCCGATGGATTGGTCTACTCACTAGAGTACTCCCTGGCAATAACTCGATCTTGAAGGGCATACCTCGATCAGAGGGTAATCCCTTTGGCAGATCATCCGGAAACACATCTGCAAACTCCTGAACTATCCGATCAACCGTTGCTTGATGTGGCACTTGGCCCTCCTCAGATTGTTCTTGTGCAATCGGCTTGATCCACATCGGAAATACAGACTTATCTTCCTCCAAAGCTTGCTCTATGGCTGCTTCATTAACAAACTTCCCTTCTAGAGACTCATCTCTCTTCCGAGCTTGCTCCATGGTTGCCTTCTTGGCAAACTTCCCATCTTAGGACTCATCTCCCTTCCAGATTTGCTCTATGGCTACGTTCTCGACAAACTTCCCATCTTGGGACTGACTATTCTTAGGTGTCTTACTCAAAGGTGCCAGACAACCTAATCAGAAATTCCTACCTTGGTGTTGTACTTGAATTTGGTGTCGGGTCCAATCAAATTGAACCTTATGACATTCAAACCAAGGTAGACCCAAAATGATATCATAGTGTAGAGGTGCCACTACAAACCTCATACACTCCAAATACTCCTTCCCAATCTTGAAGGTAACAAGATGCAAGGTGCGGAATGCAAAACCCTTTCTACCATCCGCCATCATCAAACTACTTCCAATCACTGGCTTGATAGGAATACCCAATTCCTTTGCTACTTGCATAAACATGCAATTCTCTGAACTTCTAGAATCAACCAAAATTCTACAACCCTGATTAGATATCATACCTTGCAAGTGAAGCAGACTTGCATAGGTTGAGCCTTCAATCCCATTGGAACTAATCAAGCTCCCAATAGGTGGCTCGAAATCTCCTCTTGGGATTCCTTGTTTCCCTGATCATTCCGCTCCACAACCTCCACTTGGGCAACTTGTCGAGGTCATCCATTCTTGAGTGGACATTCAGCGATGCGATGCCCCAATTGGCGACAATAAAAACAACCTCCATTTTGTTGTAATCTTTCTCTATCTGCTATGCCAAGTGGTCTTTGTTGGATAGCATCAATCTCCATTGGTACCGGTTCTTCCACTCGTGATACTGGTGGGTTTTGTGTAGGTCAAGATCGAGACCAAGTTGTCATAACTAAGGAATCAAAATGCTCGGCCAATTGCATGGCTTTTTCTACATTTTGTGGCTCCCACATGGTCACCTCCAATCTGGTTCGTGACTTCAATCCTCACACAAATCAATCCAGAACTTCACCTTCTTGGATATCTGGAATTTGCATGATGATATTCTAAAATTGTGTGATGTAGCTTCTCACTGAGCCAATCTGCCTCAACTCCACCAATTTATCTCGTGCAGCTCGGGTGGCATTTATAGTCTGAAATTGACCAAGTATTACATCCTTGAATTCTGCCAATGTAAAAATTGGTGTAACAATTTGTTGTTCAGCTCTTTCTACTCGGAATCGCCACCAAAGTTTTGCCACTCCATCCAACTGGCTAGAAGCCAAGAGAATTTGTTTCTGCTCGTCTTGAAGATTGGTGGCTTCAAAGTAACATTCACAGTCAAACACAAAATTCTTCACTGTGCCTGGAAGATTCTTGCCTTCAAACACCTTGGGTTTTGGAAATCAAATGTGATCTTCTCCATCTCGAACTGGCGCTCTATCTATCTGTTCTCGTCGTTGCTGGTCTTGTTCATCCAACAATCGAGTAAGATGCTCGATTTGTTGTTGCATTGCAAGGATAACATCCGGTATTGCCGCCATTGCTACTACTCTATTCCACTACCCTCAATTTATCTAGTTGATTAACACATAGATACAACACGTCCACCATTCTCCATAAGTTACAACTGGAAGTATCAAGGGTTCCTCTGACACGGTGATCATATGTAGAAAATCTTGCCCAAAGCATGAGGTGATGAATTGTGTGAAATGATGCTTTGGTAATATCTGGACATGAAAGTCCCAATGGTTTGGCGGAAGTGGATTTGGTGGTCCATAAATTCCATCCATCCCAATCCTGCTCTGATACCAATGTAAAAGACCAAATCCGAGGAGAGAAATAAGAGAATGGAAGCTCACATTGGGACACTTGAATGAGTGAAAACTCCGAATGCCTAGCATGAGCTTCGGCCTTGGTATTTATAGGTAGCATACAAGACCCTTGAAGCTTCTCAAGAAGCTTCCTTGAGCCGCTTTCTTGGAGTGCAAGCCAAGTTAACTAGGAAGCTTCTCAAGAAGCTTCCTTCTAGAAGCTGTCTACTTGGCGTGCAAGCTAAGCTACTTAGAAGCTTCTAGAAGCTTCCTCCTAGAAGCTACCTGCTTAGGGTGCAAGTTAACTAGTTGGGAAGCTTCCTAAGAAGCTTCTTAGATGCTTCTAGGATATTCTAGGCTATTTTGTCTTATTCTCTACTTCGTAAGCCCGACTAACTTCATCACTAAACTCCATATTGTTACAATGAGCCTGTGATCTCACTTTGGCTGCATCTAGCAACTCAATAGGTCCCACCCAAGAATGGACCTGATGTGTACTCAACACCACTTGTGTATGAGAATCACCGATCAAAGGGATGTTCTCCAACATGTAGGCTAGAGAAAAAAATTGATCAACCTTGAGATGTCATAGTATACATAACATCTCTCAAAACACACTTGAATGAGGATGTTGTAGACCTTGACCTTGGCCAACATGAGTATGTCCTTAACATAGGTCATCCAAAACTCAACAAATGAATGAGAACCTATCTCCTCAAATCTTGGGGTCCCAACAAGGAAATGTTTATTGGTAGGGTCTTTTGGTAACCCTAATTGTTGTTATTATTAAGAATTGAGGATACCAATATGCCAAGTGTGCTATATGATGTAGAGAGACTTGCTTAATTGTCTCATCTCCCTCTACATACAAGTACCTCTTGACCCGTATACTTGCCTATAGTACCACAACTAATCTAGTGTAAATCCCACCAAAAAACTCCAATAGGTATACTCCCTCTATTGGAAACTACCAAGCAATAAGCTTAGTATCCAAAGGTGACAAGGTAATACGCTTTAGAAGCTCATCCTCACACAAGTCTCTTGGTGATACAAAGGCTTCACTCCAAGCCTGTTGCACGAATTGATCTACATGCTATTACAATACCTCCTCAGAACCCAAGAATGAAACACCCAAGGTGGACTGAACAATCTCACTTGTACTTGAAATCCAATTGATCTCTTCTAATATCAATGTATCCTCCACATGGGCATTCCTCTCTAATAGGTTACCAAGCCAAGTAATGGAACCATTGAAAGTTGAAATTGATTCCATGGTACTTGATTGTAGTGAGCCAAGACTACCACTATTATAGTGTATTGGTAGGTGATATACCTGTCCTTCACTTGACTGCCAACCTAGCCTATAGGAAGTTATCTCTTCCCAATATTCAACATTAAAACCCATGGGGTATGACACTACTAGCACATCATCTGCCAACTAGCACATCATACAACTCTACTATTGTCACAATGGCCTAAGCTCTCACCATAGAGCTATTAGTCAAATGACCAAGCTGAATTTGGACAATGAGCTCTCCACATGTGATGTACTATGTAGAACCCCTTCTTAGAGATATTTGAATTCAAAATAGACACCTCTCCACATCAGTCTTCCATAGCTCAAGACCAACAATAGTAGCCTTCCCTAACATAAGGAGCTACATACCAAAGCCTTATAAGACCTTCAATGGTGTATGGACCTTCCTTGAAGGTCCCACCTAATAGAAAGTCCTTCTCTAATTGGCCAATAGGATAACTCTATGTAAACCGAGGTCACTCAAAGGTAAGTCTAATTGGTAACTCCTCCAACCTAGCTATTGTTGCTTGCCATAAATAATTGGTCAATGAGAGCATCCTATGTACCTCAACCAAGTCAACTCCAAATCAAGCACCTTTGCTCTAGAAGGAAGAACATTATCACTACTCTCACAAAGTGTGTTAGCCAACCAAAATGTTGGATTTGTGTCAACTCCCAATGTAACCATGTCATTGGTTGAGAACAAAGGGAAGCATTTAATCAATTAAGCCACTCCTAACATTGTACTAGACTCAATCTATGTAGTAATAGATGGTCGACTGGCACCTAGTCCATCATGCACTCCATCACCACCTACCATATCTACACTAGGATGTCTAGGGGCCATGGATATCATCTATAGTGCTTGAGAGAGTGTAAAAGACAAATGGAGTCTGACTTGTCTACCAGCCTCTCCTCTTTGTGGGTCCAACTCCATTGATGTTCTTCTAGGCTCTAGAGTATGTAATGCACTTCTAGTCACTATGGCAGATGCATCTACCTATGCTACTTCACACATAAAGTGTAGGACATCTTTATCACCACCATAAGATATGGAAGCCTCAACACCCTAATTTGATCTCCTCTAAGATATAGCTATGCTAGCCAATCTTTGCTCCAATTGCTCAATCCAAGTAGCCATAGTTGTGGAAGCTTCAACACCTAAATTTGATCTCCTTTGAGCTATAAAGTCATGCTAACTAATCTTTGCTCCAACTAATTAATCCAAGTAGTCATGGTTGTATCAAAAACAAGAGCAATTATTGAGCCCCTACCAAGTGTAGGTCCCTACCACCAGCTTGTACTCCATGACCTAGAGCTCCTCTACCACTTGCCATAACAACCCTACCACTTTGTAATTTTAGGTGAAGGTCAAAGCATTGGTCATTGTTGTGACTGAATTTGTGGCAGTGGTCATATTATCTATATGTTAGCTATAATACACCAAACATATCATGTCCACTACCTTGAGTGCACTCTTTCTTGAGGTGAAGTCCACCACAAGTCCAGGAATCAACACCACCACTCATTGGCTATTGTTGACCCAAAAATGAAGGTAAAGGTCTAGTTACACTAGGCCTTCCACTCACTCCAAAAGATCTAGGTTGTCCACTTTGCCCTTGGAAGCCAACATGACATAGTGCACTCTATTGCACTCTAAAAAAATTAACAATTATAGATGAGATCTCTCTACCCAATCCAAATGTCATCACTCTCTCTTCCACTCAATGCACTCATCCAAACTAAAGACCATTGCCAAAGTGGGTGAGGTAGCTTGTAACAATGTAACACCATGTTCTCTACAATGTAACTTGTCCAAGATCCTATACCAAAATTGGATTGCTTAGGCCTCAATAAATCCTTGAGTAAAACTGATCAGCCATCTTATGCAAGTGTATGCTTCATGTAGGATCTCTTTGCCTTTTGTTGGAACTCTAGCAAGCTTCTCATCTTGTCAATCCGCATTCCTTGGTAGTTTTACCTCAAACATTAGAAGAACTCCACCATGGAGTTAAACCCCAATATTGCACCACCTCCTATAGTGATACCTCTACTTGGAATAGCACCCATCTCCAACTAGTGCAACTCCACTTGATACACCAATGCTATTAAAGCTAGAAATTGTGGGTATTGTTGATCTACCCCTAGAAACTAAGCTTTAAGATCAGGAAATGTACTGCAAAGACCAATATTGTCTTCAAAGCTCAATCTCCCTCCAAATGAGCTCTCTTGAACTCATGATATTCATCGATTGGCAAACGTTCCAAGTGCTAAAACAAACCCTTCCATGCCATGAGGTGTGTGAACAAAGTCAAGTTCTACCTTTGCTATAAATCACATCAATTATCAAACTCTTGGATGAAATTATCCAACTCCATGGTATCCATTATACTAGAGTAATGCACGGACCTTTGGAGGCCCCATAAATTTTGTCCATGTCCCATAATAACGATACGGATATACATTAAATTTTTAGATCAATATTTTTATTTTATATATTTTTATTTATAGTAAAAAAACTTATATGATCAAAAAAGATATTTTTTTATGAACTTTCATTTAATTATATATTAAATTTTTAATTAAAGTTTGACCAAATTATATATGATTGTTAAAAAACAAGCTCATATTTTTTATCATTTAATTTTTTAATTATTTAAATAAATCTTAAATAATATGATTATGGAATTTAATATTTTAGCATTTCTTGATACGGCTTGTTTATTTTAAATCCTATTGCTTTTTAAGTTATTCTTTTTGTACATGTAGCTAGTCAAAACAATTAAATTTTTCAAAAATTTTTCTTAAAATTTTTATATTATTTGAATATTTGCAACTGCACTCTCAATTAATAAACTTCTATATCAAACTCCATAGTCAACCTTCTCTCTCATTAGAACCTAAGATACAAGCTGATACCAAGGGCCACTCCATGTAAACCCAGTATATACTACAACAACATCCCCTTTGGAATCTCCAAAGGACTTTGTTCGTGACATGTAATTCAAACCACAACCATAACCACCACAAGCATCCCACCTAGGATCACCACCAATTGACACCACTCACTAATGTAGTTCTAACTATGACAATTATACTAAAGGAAAGGGTTACTTTTAACCTACCATCACAACATGCACTCTCATGGTTTATAGGTCATCACTTCTTACCTCATGGGAGAGAAACATAAATAATCTAATTTTTTATTCCAACCTCACTAAAGAGAACACAAGAGCACCAACAATCTAAAGTTAGGGAACCTCATATAAACATGGTGCACAAATAAGAAGTAGAGAGTGAAGGGGGTCTAATCACAAGAAGTCTAAACAATGACCTTTATCTCATAAATCAACATTGTACTAACTCTATCACCATTTTTCATTTGGCATAATAGAAGTGTCTATGGAGTACTAAGCTACAAGGATCACCAAGGATGGGATCAAACTACTTTTCCTAGCCAAAGCTACATGTGTATAGGTATCAATCAACCAATCATAAGGACAATAAGTGGGAGTGAATTAGTTGACTAAGGCACTAGTCTAGGAACTTGATATTTGGAGTTCAAACTCTATTGCACACAATCTAGGAAGGTGGACAAATTTTGCCAAAAAATGACCAAAAACTACCATTGCATTGACCTAAAATGCATTTAAACTAGCTAGCCTCACACCAACAACTTGGCTTGCTGGTCCTTCCAAGCTTTCATAACCTCTTTAGCCCATAATCTTATGCCTCTAAGAGCTAAATGAGGCTTTTCTTTTTACTAATTTGAACTCTCTCTAAATTTGGCTAAGCTTTGCTAACTTGAGCACTAGCTTAGACAATTTGGATAGAGTTGGTCAACTCTGGCCAACCTCCACCAACTCAATCTCCAAATGTGGACAACCTCTGCCAATCTGATGTACCTCTTTTACAATTGGTTGACCACTAAATCTTCCACTAATTATCAACTTGGGCCTCATGCCAAATTAAGAACATGGTGATCTCTAATCCCTAATTTGAGGAGAGGGGTTCCCAAATCAACCTACAATTTTGCTTCTCAACTCCAATTTGCAACACCAAGGCCTCTAATTTCACTCTCTTGCTCTCAAATTGACATCCATTGGCTCAAATTTGACTTTAGTTTTGAGATATTTGTGCAATGCTTCCACACACCCTTTGTCTTACTACCAATCTACATCAACTTAAATAAGGCTTTTGCATATGATCACTCTCAAGGAAATTAGGACCACAATCAAATATACCAACTATCTACCAATCTTGGAGATACCACCAACGCCCTCAATTCTTGCATCCAATTTCCCCTTGATTGTTACTTCTTTGATGTAATCAATTCATACTTCCACTCAAATTACACTAAAATAGGATCTAAACTCCTCCACTCGACAATTTGCAAAAAATCATCCATTGATTACAATCAAACCACACCCACTCTAGCTAAGAGACTCCACGTGATGCTTGTTAGTCTTTGTACAACATTTCCAAGAACTCAAGGGCTCAACATCAAAGAAGTGAGCTTTCTAGAGTTGCACTTTGAAAGTACACTAGTCTCCAGGCCAATAATGCCACTAAACGGTACAAATGGTGCAAGTGATAGTGGGTCCTACCATGTGATCAATAGCATCCACATGGAATGTGTCCACAATCAAGTAGTCCATGAGAAACTCCAAAAGAACTATGATTGCCGACACTACGACTCCAACATCTAAGCAAACTAGCTTTGGCGCTACAAATGTTATGATAAAATGCTTGTATAGGATCAAGGAATTATAACCAAGAATACGAGTTTGGTGGAGCTTAAAGAAAATATTGGCATGTAAAAAGGGAATCCCATGGAGTAGTAGCCTTTGCCTTCATCCTTAAGCATCTAGCATGCCCTCAATGTTGTGCCAAAACACTACCCACCCAAGGGGCCATCCAAGCATGACCACATGGGTTGCTAGTGGGGTGGTATGTAAGGGCATGCTAAGGCACTAGGGGAGGCATTTGGCTCTATAGTGAAGGAAGGTCTATAAAACTAGGAGGAGGAATCTGAGAATGTAGTGGTGGAAGGTCTATAGAGCTAGGGGGAGGAGTGGACTAATCCTAAAGAGATTGTAGGTCTATATGGATGTGGAGAGGAAGCTCTTATGTAGGATCCTCCATGGGAAATCACCATGGTAGGTTCCTCTTATAGGTAGGGTGACTGATGTGGCAAGGGATTGGAGGTGAGACCATCAAGAGCCTAGGTTGGTAGGAGTATGCTAAAAGAGTTGATGTTATTTTCTACTCCCTAAACATGCACATGAGATATAGGAGAGCTAGATGGAGTCTTACCTATGGTATTCCCTCTAGCTACTTGTGATCAAGAACAAAGTGGAGGCATCATATAGTGGACTATGGAAGAGATATCCAAAACCAAGGAGATAAAGCATAACACATAACTAAAACATAGGACACCTAACACAAATAAATGATGGAAATAGGCAAACGGAAACAAAAAAAAACCAAATAAGGAGAAAATACAATAGAAAAGATACACACAAAATGCAAGAAGTATTCATCCACAACTCCCTCTCCCTTCCCTCCCCTCCTCCTCCCCCTCCTATGTCACCCTTTGTCCCTCAATGCACCTCCACTAACACATCTGGCTATTTGTATAAATAAAGTAGTGCTCATGTTGATGAAATTTGTCAAGATCTGCCTTCCTCAGCTTGGGCTCTTGCTTCAATCTTATCTACACCATGTCATGAGCTCTTTTGCTAGAATACTATCTCCCAATTGTAAAGTACACCACCTTAATTCCAGCGCATTTTTGTACTTATATCTAATTCTAAAATGATTTTTGTCTCCACTTGCCCACTCTATGTTCTCAACTTATCACTACTTTAATTTTCCCACAATGAGCACTATCATTAGTGAAATGTTTGTTTGTTGCTTGTTTTAAAATAGGTCATTTAAAAAAATTTAATGATTTTGAAATACCATGAATTTTTATATAACATTCTTTTTTATTGCATGAAGAATGTCATATTTTGACTTTTGCAAGTGACACTCATATCTGAAAAAACAAGGAACAATCTCCTTGTGGAATAAGTATCCTAGTTAGACAAAAGCCATGCAAACCCTAAAACCCTACACTTCTTTGTCTACTAAGATAGTGGGACTACACAAGTGACAGATTGCAAGCACCAAGAAAAGAAAAGAAAAAACATTTTGTAAAACAATTTAAAACATTTTAAAACATTCTATTATCCATAGAAGTAAAAAAAACATTTCCATAACTATCATATTATTTATCCTCCACAGTTCTTGATTTGAGTCCAAGCTCCTTTCCCTGATTTTCACCTCTGATCCTTGATTAAAGGGGTAACATTCCAACCCAATCTTACTCAAATTATTATTGTTGCATTGCAATTCTAGTAATTGGCAATTGTCTATCTCTAATTGCAATTTCTATACTTAGCAGTCCTCTATTTTCATCCACTCCATAGCTCTGATTCTAGACATTTGCAATTCTCGCTCTCAATCCTCAAAACAATACTTCATGAATCTAGTTGTGGTGCACTACTCACCTAAGCATAATAGAATATAACTTTTTGATATGTTTGACTCATAATCACTAATCATATATATAGTTTATAATAGGACTCAAATTGAGTCACTAATATTCAATCTTCCCACACTAGTATTAGTCCATAGGCCTGCCTTTTTCCAAACCTGCAAACTTTTTTTTTTTTTTTTTTTCCTTACTTTTTTGGAATTCACTAATATTCCTCTAAATTGCTGAGCTAATGTTAGATTCATTTCTAGTTTGTTCCACACAATCACTTGCATAGAACTTGCTTGCCCTATTGTCTCTATAATCCTTGAAGAACTTGCTTGCCTTGTTGTTGGAATCCTTGATCTCTCTTTTTGAATCAAATTGCTTAAGTTCTCTGGTTTTACACTAAATTCAAAACATACATACACTATCACTAAAATAGATAGACCACACAAACTCATAATCAAGTGCATTCAAGTGAGCACTCTAATCTCATTCCATAACCCTCCCGATAAAGTGTAATACTCTGAGGACAAGAGAAGAGAGAAAACACAGATTGCACACTCAAACAATCGATGCCCCAAGAGAGCACCTTCTCTTTATTATATAGACAAAGAGGATCTCCACCAAGGAAGCTCCACCATAGGATTAGGGACACAGATAGGTGACATGTCAGTAAGCTCCACCCTCGGATTACTTACTTGGATGGGTGACATGTCTGGTCTAGGTCCTATCCGGTTGGTCAAACAAGCTTTGACCAGAGGGAATCTTTTAGGGAATCTTCCTGTAGGAATCTCAAAATCACATGAGTAAGGTACCATTGGAAAGCTCTCGACAAGACAAGGAAGGGGGAGGGAAGGCTAGCCTTTCCTCTATTGGGGGGGGGGGATTCTGCACATTTTTTAGGCCTAATTCATCCGTATAGGCCTCCAAAATTGCCTTTAAAGATTTCAGGCATGTTTTGGCTCCTACTCTATTAGTATATGTCCCCTTTTGGTGATACCTCTTTCTGATCTGTTTAGTCCATCATGTGTAACATCCTTCCAGATGTTACCAAACCAATTCTCACTTTTAAATCATATGTCTAGCTATTGGTTCTAAGGTTCTCAAGTCTATTTCAGTTTCTGCCCTATTAGTGGAAGTACTCTTTTGGTGATACTTCTATCTTATCTATTTTGACCATCATGTATAACATCATTCTAGATGTTACCAAACCAAATTTCACATCTAGATCATATGGCTAGCTCTTGGTATTACATAAAGCCTATGTTATAGAAAAGTGTCCATAGCTCTCTCTTGCTATATTACATTATTGTTGTATATTACAATAATCTAGTTGTCAATTTGGGCACAAAACCAAGAATTTCTAAAAACAAAAATTTAGCCTTGGGAATGTACTTCAATTTCAACAAGTTGTGGATGATAAGGGCAAAGTCCATTGACTATTGCTCCACAATCATGATATGACATATTCAAGAATGTTTTGTTCTCCATACTTGTTCTATTTACAATGAGTGCTTTTGTAGTTGCCTTCCTTTTGCTTTTTTAATAGAGTTATTCTATAATGTGGTCAGCTCTGAGCTTGTGTCCTCGGGCAATCATTGGTGGAGTATCACAATCAATTAAGATTCATATGCATGTGGCCCTATGCCACTGGACCCCATGTTATTATCTTGACCACTTTTGGTTCACTTCATGGTTCACTTTGCCTTGCTTTGCTTTGTATATTTCTGGATATTTTGTATATTTTTGTAGGGTTTTACATTTTTCATATCTCTGCATCTTATATGTATTGCATTTTTTGGGTGATGATCTAGATGTGTTTGTGTTTGAGAGATCTTATGCCAATCTCATGTCATGGTTGAAATTCACAAACTTCTCTTTATCACATCCAAATCATCAAATGATAAATCTAGCATGCGAGCTTTTCATGAACACAATCTAGACACATATGGATGTTGTAACTTGTACACATGCTTAAGAGTAGAGATAAGAGTAACATAAATGTGTTGTTGGAATGGATGCAAAATTGATAGTAGCTAGGCTGAATTATTTCTATCAATGTGCTTGGCTTGAACAATTATATTGGACTGATGCTTAAATTGCCTCAAAATTTTTACCTGGTATTTGCCTTCTATGAAGCCAATCTTTTCTAAAGTAAGTACATCTAATCAACTCTTTTCAGTTTCCAACACACCTAGAAACAATTTATAGGAAAAATTTGTTGATAGGAACAAGTAGTGCTCATAAACCATTCTCACTCTCTTAATTTCTTCCAAATAACCCATACCAATTCTATTCCACTCTAGTTCAAGCTTCAATTCTTGAAGTAGTTTGTGGCTCTATCAACTATTCAGATCAGTTTGTGTTTATTTTGCAACCTGTTCAGATCAACTGATGGTCAATGGAGTAGTCCATCAACCTGTTCAGATCAATTGATTTTCAGTTTGCAACCTTTTTAGATCAGTTGATGGTAAATGAAAGTTATCAACCAAACAACATAGTTATTGATGTTACAATAACTTGAAGGCAGTTGTCCTAAACCAGATTTCAACAACAAAGTTGCAACATCAACTTGCACAATATCACCATCTACTCAATCCCTACCACTTAACAAAGATACCTATATCAGACATGTGGAATGAATTTACTTCCTTATTGTGAATGTGATTGTGTTCTTGTTTTGAGGACAAATGTTATTGAATTCTTATCTTGGGGACAAAATTTCACCATAGTGGTTGTTAGTTGTTCCACAATCTTAGCAAACAATGCAATAAATGGGTTTTAACCATGAATAAGGAACAAAATCATGTTCTCAACAAGCAAAAGTCATTTTGTGTCATTATGGTATGTGCCATGCTTTTGGAGGAATTTCTATGTATGATTGAGCACTTTGATGCAATTGGTATAAGCATGATAGATGAGAAACATCACTTTTAAATTTTTGATCTTGATCTGGCTTCCTTGAAGAAGTTATTCATTATTGCTTTTGCTCTCATTTATAGAGATATGAATCCACAAGAGCATCCGTGGCTGTGATGCAGAAAGTTTATGGGCCAAAAGTTGAGATTTGCTAAGACACTACTTTCTTCCAAGAACGTATCAATTGTTTGCGATCATCAAGGCATGTTTTGTATGATGAAGATATTCATCATGTTTTGAATCAACAATGCAACCTCATGGACCATGAATCTTACATCACCATAAATCTTACAATCAAATCTGAGCAAGAAGATGTTTTTTTAAACAAGTAGCTATAGCAAGATACACACTTTTATTCAATTGTCTTTTTGTTGGAGAATGTTGTGCATTTGTAACTGAGATGATGCCTCTAATGGTGTTATATTTTCTTTGTTTGTGCACGTATCAATCTTATAGTTAGGCTTATGATAGTAACTTCACTATAGTTGCTTCTTGGCTGTTGAGTTGATTTCAACACTCAATGAAATTCACTTTTGGTTCAAAGGTCATCTATGGTACCCACATTTTTGTTTTTTTTCTTATTGTTGAAGAAGAAGTGTATGGATGATGTCATATTGCACTTGTATGGCATCAGAAAGTGGAGAATGGTGTCTTGGGGTTGTAGCCTGATGTAAAGTGACTTCGTGTCAGAAGATGAAGTACTTGGATTGGTCCTATCAACATTTAACCAGAAGTAATGAAACTTTGGCTCGGGGATGCTCAACCCGAGGTGAGGATAGTGTAACAACTTTCCTTCAGGTGGGACATTCAAGAAGGTCCTGCACATAAAAATGGCTGGCCTTTGAGCGGGAGGGGAATTGAAAATGATAGGAGCATGCAGGAGGTATGATTTCTTGGTAGAAACTCAAAGTGAAAAAAGGTGGAGGAGGCGCGCTACTATAAAATTTGGGATAGAGATGAAGAGATGACAAGTAATTTCCCAATGCCATTAAGGAGTCATCTTGAGGTAGATTGTGGAAAAGGGAGTGTAGTAAGAGACGTGCTTGTCCAATGAGAGGAAGTCAAGAGAGTTAGTCCAGGAGGCGGTTGGAAGAGTAGTTACCAACCCATAGTGGAGGAGAGTAAGATGGGCGGTGGAAAGAAGAACTTGGAATTTGTAGTGAGAAATCATGCAATTTGGAGATTAGATATAATTGCAAGAATTGAAGTCTTGAGCAGGCTTTGGATCACATTTTTGGCATGGAACTGGAACCTTAGTTTTCTAGGTTTCATGACCGAGATCATCAAGAGTAAATGTCTTGATGGACCCAAGGCAAAGGGTAAGAGAGGAAATCCGGCTCAATGGACAAAGTCGGATTGGAGGTTAGTACTCAGAAGAGAGGTGGGTGAGGAGCAAGGAGCCACATTCTTGAGAAGAGGAGAAGTACCTAAAGAAACCAAGAAGTGCAAGACGCCTTTTCTTCAAAATGCACAAAGAATAGTTATAAAGTCAAGAGTTACAAGGACCCTATAAGGAGAGGCATCATAGGAGCAATGATGACCATCTTCAAGCCGAAGCAAACCACTTATGTGATGAAACATCAAGTGGTGTTCTTCCATAAGATGTTTGAAAGGGAACCAATCAAATTGGGCAAAGTGCTTCCATCAACGCACGAGACAAATGGTGTGGAGTTTGCGGAACAAGTCACCTCCACATTACATTGTGCCATTTGCAGCCCACTTCTATTTGGGATAAAATTTGCTAAACACGGCGGAAAGACACAAGATGGTGTTGCACTTCCATCAAGACTTAAGAAGAGATGCTGACACGGAGGAGCAGCAATACATACTGCAGATCAGAAGCAATGATGAGTACTATGTGTAGATGGCGTAGAGCATGCATTTGGGGGTGAATGCTCCAAAGTCAAAGAAGAGGAGTCAACAAGAAGAAGAATAAGAATAAGAAGAGGAAGAAGTAGCAGCAATGAGATCTTGGAAGACCAGATAAGTAAACCCAATGAAGGACTTGGTGGTGATTGCATCATCAGGCAAAGAATTAGAAGGGGAAGTTGAGTACAAGTCAAAAGACTCAGGGAGAGAGGAAGAACCTGAACTCACGTTGCAAAGTAGTGAAGAAAGTAGCGATAGTGAAGATGGAGTGGAGATGCAGCTGATACCAGGGGAAGATGAAGGAAAGTTGGAGATGGCAGAAGAAGATAACCCGAGACAAGAAGATGAAGTTCCAAAGAAGGAAGAGAAGAAGGTGATCATTTAGAGAGGTGTCCGCTCTAGAAGAAAGGCAATGTGTGAGGCAAGGCCAAGTAGAAGGAGAGAAATGGAGAGTGGAAGTTTGGGGAGCAAAGAATCCATTCCAATAAGGCGACTACTATTGAGAAGAAGAGTGTCAAGCAAAGAAGAAGCAAAGAAGGAGAAAAGCCTGCAAGTCAAGGTGAATCATAGCAAAGGAGTAGAGTATATGCGGGAGATTGTATGCCCATTGTTAATAAAGTTGGAGTAGAAGAAGAGAGAAATGAAGTCAGAGTGTTTGGAGGTAAAAACTATGTTGTAGGTGTTGGCAAAGTTAGAAGAAGAGAACTCAAAATTGAAGAAGATCATAACCCAAGGAGAGGAACTGAAGGAAGTACTAAGAGTAGATGCAATAGTACAGAACCAGGTAATTGAGAATTTAAAGAAGGAAGTGGGAAGTAAAGAGAGAATAATAGAGCAGAATGTTATAGCAAGAGAAAGACAGATAGTTGAGTATGAAATCTTGAAATAGCAATTTGTTGATTCACGATTAGAAATCATCCATGCTATGGCAAGAGTAACAGAGAAGGAGCAAGAGCTCAATAGAGTGATAGAGAGTGTAGAAGAGAAGAAGCAACTCTGGCAAAGAGAGTTGACAGTGAGATATAGAGAGGAAGAAAGATTAAAGGAGTTACTTTGTAATCTGGAAGAGAAGATGGTTCAGAAGGAAAGAAGAAGGAGACGATGAAAGCCAAATTTGAGGGAGAACTGGCAATGTATAGGGAAGATTGGCATGCAGATTGAGAATGGGAGAGAAGGATGAGGCTCGAGCCATTGAAGGAGATTGTAGTAAAGATGAATGTGATGTTGAGTACAGAAGCCAATGTGAGGATTGAAGAAACAAGATTGCACGAGTTAAGGCTATTGGTGCAAGAGACAAGGAGAAGGAATACAAAGGATAAAGATTTGTATGCTTTGCTGATTAGTCTCAAAACTTGTGTAGATAGGAAGATATTGGAAGTGGAAGACAATATCACAATTAGATTAGATTTAGTTAAGTTAGAGATAGATAAACTTTGGAAGGATGTAAGAGCAAAGCCCAAAGTAGATGAGATAGGAGTATAGATATCTTTGGAGTTACTATTGGAGATATTAGAGAAGAGTGGGTCGGAGGATAAAGAATTAGAAAGGTTACACATGATAGGAAATGTAGATTAGGAAGAAGAATTGGTAGAAGAATTAGTAGTTGTGAAACCCAAGGAGTAGTAAGTGAGGTTACTTTGGGTCTGGATGCCAAGGAAGAAGTAGACATTGGATTGGAGTAGCAACAATTTTGAGATTTGAAGAGGTAGATATGAAGAGGTGCATTGTCAATTTGGATCTATAGGTGGGAAGAGTTGTTAGGAAACGGTATTTTTGTTAGTAATTGTTAATTGATCTGCCTATTTAAAGGAGGCATTTGGAGTGTTATGTTGTTTAGTACTCATAATTTTTGAGAATAGATAAAGCAAAGTGTTGTGATGCCGCGCTTGTCACTTTAGGTAAAATTTGAGTATTGATGTTGTGTGTGTATTTGTGAGTGTTAGGAGAATTTTGAAGTACAAATCAGTGTGTTTGTTGGATGTTAGATTCCACAGCCTTGATCTTCATTTTTGTTGTTTGATCCTAAGTGAAGTGCAATCGGAGCAATGCCTTGATACATCTAAGAGGAATTGTAGTGTTGGTAGTATTCTATAGTGTGAGTGCAGCGTAATGTTGATGTGAAGCAATTTTGATTGAGGAAGTTGTGCCTTCAGTGGAGGGGTGGAATGCAATTCTGAGGCAAAGTCATTTTGCAAGGAAATATTGTTTTAAGGAGAGACTGAATCATCACAATCAAGATTGTTTTGAAAGATTTGATGGAGTTGTGATTAAGTGTGACAAATTTTTGTGACAAGACTACGAGTCAGTGCTTGTTACTCTCTTTTGGGTGTAGTTGCTACCTAAGAGATTAAAGACAAAACCAAGAAGAACTACTTGTTGACTTTGCATTTGACCAATTCTGAATTGTATCTCTATGGGAACAAACTTTACTTACCTGATTACCACAAAGTGATATTTGTCGGGTTGTCACATCATCCTTTGGTCTTGATTACATGTGGGTTTGTAATAGATCAGATAATGATTGAAGCTGCCATGATCCCATTAGACACTTGATTGATTGGTGCTCTGCTACAATGCCATCATATTGGCAAATAAAATTTTTCCACATAAAAGACATTGGTAGCAATCCACAACTTAAGAGATGCTCATTAATAATCTTTGTTTTTTCAAATGAGCAACACAAGCATACGAAGTGTCATCAATTTCAATTATATGGGCTTAGCTTGAGACTAGTTAGTTGGCCTCCAAATAAATGCATCCTTTCACATGCATATTATATGGCCTCCTACATCTACTTTTGACTATACACAAATGCTTAAGTTGTTAATGTTTGTGCAAGTTGCTTCTCTATTAGAGACCCAATTGTAAGTATAGGTTGGTAGAGCACATGTTGAGCAATTACAACATCTTTGCATGACCTTATTGTGTCCGTGCATTTTCCATAATGTGTATGAAATCTCTTAATGAGGTTTGCAAACTCAAGAAATGCTTCAAATAAGCATTGAAGCTTTTAGTTTGTTAGGTTGTTGATAACTATGTTGTAAATATACTAGGGAAGTATGGCTCAACCCATTAATGATGGATTTCAAAGAGCTTACAAATCCTTTGATTTTCCATCCAATTTAATGCAAGCATTGTTTTTTTCCATTGTGCATCAAATTCACTTTTTGATTGAAATTGCAGAAGTGCCCAAAGATCATGCATGCATTGGTGAAATTGCTTACCCAATATGGACAGAAACCACAAAGAAAATTTTTGAAGAATGCATTAAGTGTAGGTAATGGTATCAAGGAGTTGGTAAAATTTCTCTTGTCATCCACTCCTCTTGGTTGGTAAACATAGTGATGGGCAACCGGGGCATTGCAATGCTCCAAGTTTTTAAAAATCATCTAAATTGTCACACTTCCCATTTTGTAGCAATGCACATCCAACTAGAACACTTTGGCCATGTTGATTGAGCCCAACAAAGATTATAAGTGGAATTTTGTATCTATTTAATTGATATGTGGTATCCATAATAATGACATTACTAAAAAGTAAGCATCCATGACATGATGGACCATTGATCTAGAGGATGTGCTCCAAGCAACCTTCTAGCTCCATTGTAAAATATTAGAATAGATCAATGTCTTGGTCTTATTGCTTCTTGAGTGAGGAAATTATATCGAATGCATCATTCTAGAAACCCTAGCCAAAAAAATTTTGCACATCCTTGTCATTATAGTCAATATTGGTGATACTAGTTTTCTTTTGTACCAATAGTTCCTCCATGCTCTAATATATGGTGACACTTTCACTTTCCAAAAGTTGTAATTCATTCAAATCTTCTTTAGGGATGGTGTGTAAAAGTAGAGCATGCTCACTACCAATTAAAAAATCATAGTTATGATCTAATTGGATCTACATGCCTTTTCACTCACATTGGTCACTAGGAGTCTTCAAACTTGTAACACGTATGTGTGCTTTGCAGCCAACATATCTATTGGGAGTATGGTATGGTTATATATCTATGGGTGCCAACTTCTTCTTTTGGAGCACCTTGGCAATTGCAGAAAAAATCATGACACTTGCATCTAATGAGTGTAAGTCTAGATGTGGAAGTACAATTCATAAAGCCAATTAGAGCTACATAAGTTTTTTAGAACTCCATACCACTTTCCCACTTCTGGAAAAGCTATCTTTTGTATGGCACCTGCACCTTTGTATAGTTAGCATCAAGTGCAAGTGCTTGCAAGAAGCCTTCTCAAGCTTCCACGTCATCAAATGCTTGCATAAGGTTGGCATTAGCAGTGCTAGTTGAAGAATTCATACTCATGATATGTTTGAACACAAAAATGCAAAAACCCTTCAACACACAAAGACAAAAAAACATATACATTCATGCAAAACAATCAAAGATGTGCTAAAAAAGGTGAGGCAAAGTGAACTACTAGGCCAAAGGTAATTACCTATGGCCCTATGGCATGGGACCACATGAATGTGAATCTCAACCAATTGGAACACATCTTCAAACCTCCACCAATGATTGCAGGGGCTATAGGCTAAGAACTTGTGGCTCTAAGCAACACACTAGAAAAACTCTTTTTTATATCAACTACTTCAATTCAAAGTAGATACCATCATCAACTTGAGCATTGTCCTTGGTAGGATATTTCTTCAATATAGAGGGCTTTCTAGTTCTAGTTGATAGCGTAAAATGATACGATAATGAAGTCACTATCCATCAAAATTGTATGGGAATTCTATCTTACATTTAGAGTGTTAATGAGCATTGCAATCAATGGTTTAACAAGAGTTAGAAATTGCTCATAGGCATCTCATTTTAACCTAAAACGGATGGCATGTGCAGAATTACATTTGCTTCATTTAAACAAGAGTAAAGGGAATCCTAGAATGATCATGAGTAGATTTAATAAGGTCTTTTGTCATTTGTACATTGTATTATGAACAATCAGACCAGAACTTTGCAATTACATTGATAAAGAGAGTGAAATACAGTTAGTAAGTTAATGATAGACATCAAGTGAGAGTCATGGAGTCTACTTAGTCAAAAAAACCAATGTGTGGGAAGGGAGTAATCAAATTAATCAACAAATAAATAAATTTATTAAGGAAGTGAGTGATCAAACTGCTCCTGGTGATTGGATTTTTTAGGTGCTTTTCAATATTGTGTTTCCTCTTTCTTCTCTTGTTGTTCGTAAACCTACCTCAAAACTCAGTGAAGAAAAGAGGAGCACGGAAGAAGAAAATAATTTTAAATGATGTTGTATAGTGTTACGTCTTATAAAAAAGAAGACCAAATTCATGGAGGAATTTGCCAAAAACCTCTAAAAAAAAAGCACTAATTTTGGTACATGGCTGCATAATTGGTTAAGCGTAAGAAGGGGTTTCAGAACTCATGAGAGAATACATTGTTTAAAATAATTTCATGGATTATTTGACTCATTTTAAAGATACTACAGATTGGAGTGAGAAATATACTGGAAAAGGACTGAAGGGGAATGAAATCAACCAAGAATGCAAGAAAAGATAATAAGTCAGATGGATCTTCATTTCCATTCAATGCCTTGGTATGGATATTGTACTAACATTACTCTTCATATGTACACTCTAGTAATATCCTTGATCAACAAGGACAAAGTGCACATTATATGATCTTAAAAAGAAGTCAAATGGTAATTACTAATTGCTGATTCGGATATTTACCAAGAAGTGTGGAAGAATCTGATTTTTTTCCTTCAACTGGAAAATAATTTATTATTTATAGTTTTTCATTGCTGAGCTTAAAGAGACCATGAGGAAAAACAAGGTACAAAGAGATCTTCATTCTATCCAAGGTGAATATAAGTATTGTTGCATTCTTTGCTAAGTTTGCCAATCACAGAAATCTACGTAGTGATTCTTTGTAATCTAGTAAATATTGTTGAATAGCAAACATTGAGGTAGAGAAGTAAACCAAGACAGGAGAAATTTGAAAATAATATTGAGGTGGAGAAGATTGCAAGGATCGAAAACATTGTTCCAAAAAGAGAGGGAAATATTAAGATAAATTAGAACAATTTCCATTTGATCGTACTACAAGTAGCTAAGGCTAAGAATAGTCTAAAAAAGATGTCTTATTCCTGGACTACTTTGTACACTCTCCTTTTTTGGTATCCGAAAACTACATCCCAACCAAAATCACAAAACCGGAGTTGGAGTGTTTTCTTCTCATGTGTTTAGGTCAAACTTGGTCTTGTTAGAAATCTTTTTTAAGAAAAAAATTGACGGTAGCAAGAGCTCTAATTATTTAACTAAACATATGTGTGTTTCACTTTGAAGTTATAAAAATGCAAGTTTTGAGATACCGAGACTTAGATTGTGCAACAACTCTTATAACTTCTTTAATATTCGAAGAAGGCGTAGGAAAATTCGAAGGATGGGAAGACCCCATCAAGCCGTACAAGAGAGAGACAAAAAAGGTAACATGGGGTTAAGGCCCAAATTTTAGTGTTCATAACTTTAATATTTATGAACAGGGAATTAGTGTCATATAACAATAAAAAGTTTCATGTCCCTAGGTATACAAACCTATCATTCTACTATAGCACTCTAACACAATCAAGAGTAATTTATCAAACTTGATTTAGTTGATATACTTGACACATCTTACTTGACTTAAAAAGTTTTCAAAAATATTTTATATCAAAATAATATTAATAGCTACTGAATACTTCCAAGCATTAAATTTAAAAGTTTCCATGGTTTTAATCAACTTCTAAACAAACTGAATTTTTTTTCCAATTTCTCATTATTTATTAAACTATCATCTCTACTTGATCGTTCCTCCATATTAGTTTCTACTTGACTTTTGATCCAAATTTTTTATTTATGTATTCAAAATTTAATATTGTGAACACAAGTGATCCACCAAAAAATTATTTTTGTTAGAAAATTTAAGAGTAGCTCTTTTTGTGTGTAATTTGCTTAAAATCAACATTCATTATATAGATCATTATACACAGAGAGAGAGCATACACTGAAATCTTACTTTTCAAGAGTAATAGCTCATTTAAAAGCAGTGACCAAACTATTTTATAGACATATGACCGGAGTCATGCTATATATCTCAAACCACATCAAACAACTTCAATCTTCTCTATTCATCTTTTGTCCTATAAGTAGTATCATCAAATAAATCATAAATTATCTAAGCATACGTACGTACAATTTTTACATTAAATCACATATAAAATAAAGGGTTAGCAAATAAAAAGGAAAATTTACTCAACTCCATGTAATATATATTACTGATGTCTATTATCATTACTCACTTCATACATGATAGAATTTTGCCTAAAGTAAGTTTACTATCAATAGTAAATTGCGCGCAACAAGCAAAGGTATCCCATCAACTAAACTAATACATCTAATTTTTTGCTCCACAAGGTTTTTAGGACTCTAACTTATGAAGTAATTGGATACCCACTTCACAACTTGGCTGTTCCCCCTTTCTCGACCAGCTTAGATGTAATTGTCATGATGATTTATAATTTAAAGTAAGACATATATTGGTTATTTCCAATTGATTATTTTCCATATACAAGGTGCATTCTCTTGGTGACCATATCTACCCAAAGGACTTGCTAATGTATCCATATAAGAACATAATTTCTTATTATTGTAGAATATATGAGATACAAGAAGATCTCATATTAAATCCATATGCTGTTAAAATGTGGTAACTTATGAAATTGTGAATAAAATTTTCATGACCACATAAAACAGTCAAATTTTATGTGGTATCTGCTAGTATCATTAATGTTTTGGGTTATCTTCTAATCCCACGTGTAAAAATTGTATAATCTTGCCATTAACAGTCCTATTGTTCATTAGCAAAACATTTGACAGCCAAATTCAAACTCCTCATCATGACAAGCGTTGTATTAAATAGATGCGAAAATTATCAACTGAATTCCAACTATATGATGAAAAAAGACGACGAGAAGAACTTTCAATATCAGTGGAGCAATTGAAGCAATGGAATGCAGTTCATGAAGCAATTATAAAGAGCTCGAGACAAGCATAATTAAATGTCAACAAACCTCGATCTTTAAAACGTGATTCTTTTGAGAACTGAATTGCAATATTGGACCGGTTTAGTCCATGTCCACTCCCCACAAGAGTATTCAAAGTCTTGAGTTAGCAGCTTTTCAATTATGTTGAAATTCATTGACATGCTAATGAGAACGTTAGCAAAACATTATAGTAGAACCAGCTTAACCTCGCGTCACTTTGAATATATTAGAATCCCTATTAGAGATGTCCCAACAAGAGTATCACTATTTTACTGCAGGACGGCGACCCTCTGACCTGCAACCGTTTAGTTATAGTCTATCCTGTCTAGGTGAATAGCCTCTGGATGAATGATGTATATTTATGTATTTATATATCATTCATCATACACTAAACACTAGAAATTTTTAAGTTATCTTTTACATGAATGTTGAGGGAAGAGCAAAAAAATTCAAATATCTATGAAAAAAATTAGAAATGTGAAGGGAGAAATGACCATTTTTACATTACTCTTCAATAATCTAGGTTATAGGTGATTACCCACAACTAAAGACTTTGGATACTTTTTCTAAAACTTTTCTCTTGTTCTTGGGTAAAATATTTAATTCTCAAACAAGCAATAGAGTAATAATAATTCTTCTAAAATGGTGACTATTAATTAGAGGTTTTGGTGCATACACCAAGGACATCAAGCTCTAGAAAAAATATATAATTTTAATTATACAACATATTTCAAGATGTACCTCATTTCATAATCTTTAACTGAATATCACCCATATTTATACGATAGTATGCATTTTTTTTGCATAAAATTTATTATTTTGATGAGATAATCATTAAAAAGTAATAGAACTATTTATAGAAACTATTATATTTAAACTTCAATTTTTGGGATCAGTTTCCTTGGTTTCCAAATCGGGAGTTTCTATATCCATATATTTATAGAGCTTGTCGTGCGTATATACATCGCTACACAACATACATCGCTGTCAACATCATACACTATAGAAGCACAACTCACACATAAGTCATACATAGACTCTAAAGTGCCACAATAATCAGATTGCTTAACACTCTCAACTCAACTCAACTGAGATCAGTACTTGATCTGTCACTCTATAAACTGCCAACAACTGGGCATTGATTACAGTCAAGCCACACCCACTCAAGCATAGAGAATCCACGTGACGCTCGCCGGCCTCTGTCCACCATAGCCAGGAACTCGAAGGCTCAACATCAGAGAAGTGAGCTCTCTGGAGCTCACTTCAAAAGTATACCCCTTGGACTCGAGCTAGCACTAAAACCTAACGGTCCCGCTGACTGCACACTCGATGGTGCGAACAGTGCAAAGTGACGATGGCCCCCACCGTGAAGTCAGTACCCTGAACACAAAATCTAACCGCTGAAAGTAGTCTCTGAGAAACTGCTAGAATAACTCTTACTACTATCACTGGAACTCCAGTGTTCGGGCATCTAGATGCGGAACTACAAATGGCGTGACAGTTGTCGTACGTATATACATTGCTACACAACATACATTGTTGTCAACATCATACACTATAGAAGCACAACTCACACATAAGTCATACATAGACTCTAAAGTGCCACAATTGCCCCCCTAGCTGGCGGTTAGGTCCCTCTAACTCCAGATAGCCATCTACTCTAAGTATATGGTATACCCTCTAATGGGCAAAGATCAGGAGGCCGGGTGCTATGGAGCCCCATCGTTAGTCGCTTGTCTGCAATCTATACCATATAAAGAATGAACTAGCTATAGATCAAGTACATCTAGGACATAACCACTGTCCTTGAGGAACCACCATGAGGGGAGGAGTCATACATGTCATATGCCATCCTCTCGAACAGCTATCACACACTAACATAGTAGCAGCTCCACCAAAAGAGCCACATAACATACACCTCAAGCCTGCATGTACAAGTGCCAAGCTTGGGTCCATTGTACCATCAATGTTTGGAAGGTGGCATGGCGCACAAGTGTGCACATGATCATTCCAAACAACACCATCACGTCCTTCTAACACAAGGACTCCAGATGGCAAAACCTCGCGCACTCTCAAGATAGTGCGGCCTGTAGAAACATCAAGTGTCGTTGGTGCTGTCTGCTGTAGATATACATAGTCGCCTGGATGAAATCAATGGATCAAAGGTCTATAACCTCCTCCTCAAATGGTAGCATAGCGTAAAGTATCTCTATGTTGAGAAATCGCCAAGTTCTCAAAGGCCATCGGCATCACTCTCCAAAAGATCTCTGCCCGCTGAGAACATGCGCTCATCCATACATTGGGGTCATCCAAGTCCAAAACTACAGTAACATCTCGACAAATGGTTGCAAGTAAATCTGGATCTCGTCCATAGAGTAGAAAGTATGGAGAGAAGGATGCTAAGGAGGCTTGCTGGCTGAACCGATATCCCATGGCCAACCAAGGTAACTTGAGATCCCAATCTCCCAAGTGGCCTCTCTACAAACCATACTTTCGCAATCCTCTCTTCACCGTCTGAACCACTCTCTCTGCTAAGCCATCTGCCTCAAGGTGATCTCGGGATGTAGTACGATGATCAATCAAAGCCTTGTCACACAAGACTTGAAACTCCCCCAAGAACTCCGTACCCTGATCAGTCAAAACCTCAGCTGGTGGACCAAAATGACTAAGAACTTGGTCCAGGAACGAGTAAGCTGTCCCTTCACTAGACTTGTCAGGAAGTGCCACCAACTCAATCCACTTGGAGAAGTGCTCCACCATCCCCAAAACATACCGATGATGTCTCACAGTCAGCGGTAAAGGTCCGGCGAAGTCCAAACTCCAACGGTAACCCAATCCTATGATAGGTAATGGGTGTCACTGTGGCGTAGGAGCATTGAATGATGCTCTAACTCGGTCACAAACCACACATCTGGCAACAAACTGTTGTACCTTGGTCTGCATACCGCGCTACCAATAATGACTCTAAAGTAAGCTATACATACGCTTTACTCCAAAATGTCCTAGCTCCTCATGAGCATGACGGACCAATTGTGGTCTTTGTGATGGAAGTGGTACTACTTGCACTCTACCATCCTCCCATACACGCAAAAGGTGTCTACCCTCCAATCTGAACCGTCTGGCTCGCTAAAGAACACGGTCTCTCTCCTTGGCCCCAACTGTGCCACCCACAATACCAGTGCGAAGATAGTCAATCACTAAGACATCATCATGAATGTCTCGCTAAACTGTACCGATATCTTCACTCTTTGGATCTGTGACCTCAATAACTCCTCCTGTATGTGCTGAGAGAGATACCACCAAAGCCTCTGCAAATATACACAGAAAGGCCAATGCATGCCAACCTGGCACCATCTCCTCATCTGTCTTACCATGCCAACGTGCTCCGGTCTGATCTTGCTGGCTGGGACATGGGTTTCTACTCAACCCATCTGCATCATGGTTCACCACTCCAGGTCTATGAACAACCGTGAAATCATACTCTTGTAAAATCAGAGCCCATCGTGCAAGCTTCCCTGAAAGCTTGTCGGACTCCATCAACCACTTCAGCGGCTGATGATCAGTGATGAGAGTAAAGGGGTTACCAAATAGGTAACATCGGAAATGTGCTACTGCCCAAACTGCTGCCAAACACTCTCCCTCATATGAACTATACTTTGCCTCCGCTGAATTGTTGGAGCGACTAGCATAGGCCACCACAAACTCCTTCTCCTCATCATCATGCTGGGTGAGTACCGCTCCAAGCCCCAACATTCTCCAATCAGTATGAACCTGGAATGGTCGTCCCCTGATCGGTCTCCTCAAAATAGGAGCAGATGTCAACCTCTCCTTGAGCTCTACAAAAGCTCTCTCCTGCTCATCTCCCCAACACCACTCCTGTGTAAGCTTGGTCAGCTTTGTCAAGGCCTTGGCAATGGCACTAAATCCTCTAACATAGCGGCAATAGAAGTTTGCCAACCTAAGGAATGCTCGCACTCTGCTCACATCCGTAGGCCGAGGAATACGTGCAATAGCCTCCACCTTGGTCTGCTGAACACCAAGTCCTCCGGGGTAGATAGTGTGACCCAAATACTCAACCTGCTCATGGAAGAACCTACACTTCCCAGGATGTAGTTTGAGTCCATGAGATCTCAACCTCTCAAACACCTCCAACAATTGTCTCTCATGCTCCTCCACAGTAGTGCTATAAACCAAAATGTCATCAATATAGCACCGAGCAAAATCCAATCCAGCTAGGATCCTATCCATGACCCTCTGGAACTCAGCAAGAGCATTCTTTCACCCAAATGGTAAGAACCTCCACTGATATAACACATCCTTGTCGTGAGAATCAATAGCCCAAAATGTTGTCTTGGACTTATCCTCCTCCCTGATCGGCAACTGATGATATTTTTGCTCGGATCCAAAGTACTGAAGACCTTTGCATGCCCAATCGCATCAAAAATCTCCTCCGGTGTAGGCATGGCATACCAATCAGCCCTGGTCTGTCGGTTGATGGGACGATAATCTCCACACATCCGCCTATCTGTATTGTTGCCATGCATATCCTTCTTGGCTGGCATGACTGTCGCTGATGCATACTCTCCATGTGAAATCTCCACCAAACCAACCTCAAAAAGGTCACTACTCCGGCTCTGAATCAATGTCCTCTCCGTATCACTATATCGATAAGGACGTTGGAAAACTGGTGTGTCGCTAGTCAGCTCAATCCGTATACCAGGTCCCTTCAGAGCACCCAAATCCTTCATATTGAAGGCAAAAGAACTCGTGTGACTCCTCAAGAACCTCCAAACCCTCTGTCTTTCCTCTCCAGTAAGCCTGGGTCCAAGATCTAGCTCCCAAGTATCCTCTATAACTGTAGTAGGAGTGGAAGACGTATTGATTGACTGCTACACTGGGCCCTTGGGAGCAATAGTGTCATGCTCCCGACCACTAGAGGTTCCAACCTCTGTGTGAAAAACTCCCTCTGCTCTGGCTGCAAGCTCCACACGTCCTCTGGCTGCATCCCATGAGGACCAAGGGTGTAATCCAAGTAGCCCATGCTCATCTGGATGGACTCCAAGTAGACACTCTCCCTAGTAGCTACTGGATGTGTCCCAAGAATACCATGTCCACTCGGTCCACTGCCCCCAGCATGTGCCTGAATTGTCTTGATAGGCACAGGGCTCACAAGTGTCCGAGTGGTGATGCCTATCAAGTGCATCGTATGCTGCTTTGCCAAGCCAAGGCTCACAATCCAGGTCAAACAGTTCAGGTCCATAGCCTGACCTAACACTTGACGCCTGGATGCCTCTGACACTACTGGAACAACGGTAATACCGGTGCGAAAACCCATTGCCCGCTCTCTCTCTCAACGTTAGGCTCCACCAACTGCTATAACTGTGAGTCCCAAACAAGTCCAGGTCCTCCCTCTCAAAAAGCATGAGAGCCTGGGAAACTCATGAGTGTGGGAAATGCAGCTCTAGGCTATCCAACTAGGTTGCAACAACGTAGCATCACGAACTCTACGTCGCAACTCCCTGTCCAGTATCCCATACCAAAACTGGACTGCCAGGGCCTCAATAACTCCCTGAGTGAAACTGATCAGCCACCTCATGCGAGTGTATGCCTTGTGTAGGCTCTCTCCAGCCTTCCGCTAGAACTCTTGCAAGCTCCTCAGGTTGTCAGTCTGCACTCCTTGGTAGTTTTGCCTCAAACACAAGAAGAACTCCACCATGGGGTTAAACCCCGGTACCACACCACCTCCTGCAGCGGTACCTCCACTCGTAGTAGCACTATCTCCAGCTAGTGCACCTCCACTAGCTCCACCAACACTACTCGAGCTAGAACTCGTAGGTACAGCCGACCTACTCCTGGCCACCGAACCTAAAGTGATAGAGACATAGTTCGGTGACCAATATTGCCTCCATAACTCGATCTCCTCCAAATGAGCTCTCCTAAACTCATGGTAGTCATCCATTGGTGGACCCTCCAGATGTTGAAACAACCCCTTCCATGCCATGAATGGTGTGAACAAAGTCGGGTTCCGCATCTACTGCAGATCACACCAACTATCGAACTCTTGGATGAAGTCATCCAACTCAATGGTACCGACTATACCAGAGTAACGCCTAGGGCCTTTGGAGGCCCCATAAATCTCGTCCATGTCCCACAACAACGGTGCAGACACACCAAGTGCACTCTCAACTGAATCAGCTCCTGTGTCAAACTCCAACTCAGAGTCAATCTCCTCCCTCACTGGGACCCGAGATACAGGCTAATACCGAGCACCACTCCGAGTAAACCAACTGCGTATTGCAGGGCTAACTCCTCTAGAATCTCCAAAGAACTCCATCGTGACCTATAACACCCATTTGTGCATGTGTGTGGTATTGATATTTAGCTTGGTATTACAAGTACTTAAGAGATATTATTTATATAGAGATAAAGGATGGTTCTATATTAGTCATGGTTAGCTAAAGTAAGTCATATCTAAGATAGATGGGACCTTACTTTAGAGGAAGTAGAAAAGATGAGCACCACTATTTTGGATTTTAGTGTGTTGACTTGGTATTATTCCTAGGTGTTTGGCTTTGGGGAAAGAGTTGAGAACTCTTGGGCCCGCAAGCCTTTTTGTTTTGGATTCTTCTTTAGTCCAAGGATAGCCCATGTGAAGGAATCCTTGCTTTAGTGGTTGGGTCAAGATAAGGGGAATATTCCCATGTGAATGGATATTCCTTTCTACTTTTTGACTTTACTTGACTTTTAGTCTAGTACTTGAGTTACTACGGTAATTAGTAACTTTGGTACGTAACTATTTCACAAGTATATAAACAAGGGGTGAGGAGGTACTCATCATCTTTTTCATTTGCAACTATCTCTCTCTCATTGAGTTCTCTAGTGAGCAATGTCTTGAGTCTTGGAGTGTTAGCCTTGGAGGAGTATGATGGAGTTGGGGTTTCTTGCCTTCTTAGTCCATGGTGCGCTACCATAATAACCATCAGAGGTTCATCCTAAGTGAGAGACAGGCCGGCTCACATTTTTGGTTCCGTTGCCGGGACCTCTCTAGAAGGCAAGATAATGTTCCATGTCCAATTCTACATTAGGCAGAAGGAGGCTATGAGAGCTCACTTGGAGAGAACATTAGGAGAGGAGAGGGCTGAACTTATGTTAGAGAACCAAGATCTATTTGTATACCTTGTAGTTCATTATGATGTCTTTGAGGTGATTTTGTACATCTTGTACACATGAGAGGAATTGGAGAGATTGTGTGAGGTGGATTACAGATTTTGGGGATTAACGTGATTTTGGGCAAAATCTCAAGTTTGAGATCTGGACTTGAGATTTCTACACATGATAGCTTGGGTTATCTTTCAGTTATCACACTTGAAATTATTGAGAGAGCTTCTATGCGCACTGGGCTAGAATTTTTGAAAGTTGATAGGGTAAAGTGCTCCCGCAACTGCATGCTCTCTGGAAAATTGTACAGAGTCTGCCATTTCTTCAATTTTCAGTGAATTGTCCTGAAAATTTCCAAGAAAATTTAGTGCATTGTATCCTACCTGCTGCCACAAAAATTAGAGAGAGATTGTTTTTGCGCAGGGCGTTATGAGTTTTTGAAGTGAGGGGGTGGTTTTCAAACCAAATCTGAAATATGGGTGCTGAATAGAAAGGTGTCTAGGCCAAATGGCTCAATGAAAAGATCTGAAATTTTGCAAGGAGAGACGCCCTAGAATTGTGATCAAGTGTGGAAAATTTCAGAGAACTGTGACATATTGGTTGGGAGATTTGAGTGACATTGTGAGGAAGGGTCAATTCTGCAGAGTGGAGATCTCATGCATGAGAAGTTTGAGATCAACAAAAAGCATGTTTGAGTGTTTAGATTCATCTTGGGGAACATGGAGGGTCATCAAGAGTGGAAATTGAGATTATGCAAGGTTCCCCAAGGGTTTGAGGTGATTGTAGGGGTAGATTTGAGGAAAAGAGAGTTTACAATAGAATTTGAAGAGAGTGTTGAGAGGATCCAAAAACCTACACCACTTGGAGGAAAGAGTGAGTCTAAGTGCTTTCTATGTGGAGAGAAATGACATAAGGCAAGTTCATGTCCATTGACCTTTGAGAGCAAGAGATTGAGGGAAAGGAGAGGCTTACTTGACTTGGGTTTGCATGTTGGACCTTCTTCACCAAGATTGGGAGGGAGAAGATCTAAGACCAAGGAGTTGTGTGAGGTTTGTGGAGTTGAAGGACTTCCAAAAGGACATGAGTGTAGTGGAGTAAAAGCACTTTTGGAAACTTTGGTGAAGGATCTTGGAAAGAGTCTTAGTACAGCTACAGAAATACTACCACCTTCATCAGCTAGTTCTCAAGATTAGTGATGGAGATAATCTTTCAACTTATGGATAAACTATCCATGAGAGTTAGATTAATATGCACTCTAGGATTTGATGTTGCTATAGAAATCTTGGAGCAACCTGAACCTTTTTTGTTCCCTAGAGTGGATTATTCTCAGATGGTGTTAGTCATGTATATACTCTATTAGTAATAGAGTGAGAGAAAAAAAAAGAGAAAAAAAAAATTGAGAGAAAAGAAAGATAATGAGGGGTTAAGATGGGGAAACTTCCGGTTTTCTTTGGCAAGGATGGAGAAGATGTGGAGGCCTTTGTGAGAGACTTCAAGAGAGCTTGCATAGGAAACAATGAGAGGAGGAAGAATGAGTGGGCCTCATTATTACCAGATTTCTTTGAGGATGCAGCACTTACATGGTATGAGTCAGAATACCAAAAGAGAGAGAGGAGAGAGGGGGAAGAGGAGTCTTGGGAGACTTTGACTTTAGCACTCATTGAGAACTTTCTTCCTGATGAGAGTTATGAGAGATTGATGAGTGAGGTTACATTTCTCAAGCAAGGAGATGGAGAGAAAGTGAGGGTCTATGTGGAAAGAGTGGAAAAGTTGGAGTCCAGATTTCGCATAGTGTTGAGGAAGGGTGGGGATGATGTGGAGACTACAATGATTGGGAGGATTGAGATCACAAATTAGAAGCAAGGTGAGATATGAGAAACCTTCTTCCAAGGTTGAAGCTATCAAGATCGCAATTCGTATGGAGGAGAGTTTGGAAGGGGATGAGAGTGATTTGGTGGTGAAGGAGGTTGTGCATCCTCCTCAAGGCTACAAGTATGGTGGAACTTCTGATACTTTGGTGACAAGGGTTGCACCACAAGTAGTAGTTGCTCCAGTTCTTGCACCTCCACCAAAAGATCCACTCCAAACCATCACAGAACAACTTGCGGATCTCAAGATCAATGTGGTGCAACTATGGGAGAAGAGAGAGGTGGATCAGAATGTAGGGAGAGGGCCTAGGAGTTATGGAAACTATCCATATAGAGGAGGCCAAGCAGCCAACAATTTCAATGATAGAAATTGTTTTGGTTGTGGAGGAAGAGGCCATATCCAAAGGAATTGCCCAAATTCCACTTACCATGGAGGAAGGGGTTATGAGGGAGCCAATAGAGGGAAAGAGGGAGGTAGTGAAACCCAAGTGGCTCCTAATCCCAACAAAGGTAAGGGGATAGCATCCATAGATGTGGTTGAGAGCAAGTATGAGAAGGGAGAGTGCTCAAACTCCAAGGGTCTTAATTTGGAGCTTTTGGCACAAGAGAAGAAGAGAGCTTGTTTTGCAGAGGATGTTCACTCTTCTCAAGGATTTACTTCAAGCAAGGATACTCCTATGTCTACTAGGAGCACTCGCACCTCAACACCATCAACAACAAAGACTCCAAGGAAGAAGTTGGGGATGGAGGACTTCTTGATCTCAAAGCAACAATGGAACTACAATGTGTTGGAGGATGTTGGTAGTCACAAGGCTAACATCACAGTGGGCCAATTAATTGCTTTGAACCCTACCTTGAGAAAGGAGCTTAGAGGTGGTTTGAGTTCTACAAGGAGCAAGAAGAAGAAGAAGGCAAAAGTTCCAATATCAATGGGGGTGGTGGATGCCAAGCCAGCACCATGGGAAGCTTGTGAATATGCCTCCAAGATTGATGTGAGAGTGAATGGTCACAACATCAAGGATGCATTGGTTGATGGAGGATCAGCAGTGAATGCCATGTCAGAAAGGTTGATGAAGAAGTTGGGTATGATACCCTCAAGACCTTCATCATTTGTGGTGAGCATGGCAAACAAGCAACAAGTTCGACCAGTAGGGGTGATGGATAAGGTGGTAGTTTCAGTTATGGGAGTTCAAAATCTCATGACTTTCCAAGTCTTGAAGGATTCAAGCTATGACTTACTTCTTGGGAGGCCATGGTTGAGAGCAGCACGCACAACTGATCGATGGCACAAAGGGTACTTGAGGATTGGGCCATCAAACCATAGAGTCACTGTTCCTGTGACTAACACCACCAACACTTCACATTCAGATACACCATCTTCTGATTATTGGGAATCAGATTCTGAAGAAGGAGCTTCAGGTGTGGACACAAACATGGAAGAGGAGACTTCCACGGAGGAGGATGAATCTGAATCTGATTCAGATGTGTATCCTTTGTGTGCTATGGATTTTGCACCTAAGCCAGAGGTTTTGAAGGACCCAGATAAATCACCATTGACACTTGAGGAGGTAGAGAGAAGGTTATCTACCCTCAAGTATGGCCCAAATGTTACCAAGGAGGAGAAGGTGAGATTTGAGGAGATTTTCCGCAAGTTCATCCATGTGTTTGCTTTTAGTTACAAGGATTTGAAGGAAGTCACCTTGGAGGAGCACAAGATAGAGTTGGAGTCACATGCAAGACCAATCTGCCAAAAGCAACGTCGCATTAGCCCACCAATATCTTTGGTTGTGAAGGAGGAGATTGATAAGCTCAAGGAGGCTGGATTTATCTTTGAGGTGGAGAATTCAAAATGGGTGTCTCCAATTGTCATTGTGAAGAAAAAGAATGGCAAGCTTCGGGTATGTGTGGATTACAAGAAGCTCAATGTTGTTACCAAGAAGGACTACTACCCATTGCCATTCATTGATGAGATCTTGGAGGAGGTTGCAGGTCATGAGAGGTACAGTTTTGGAGATGGTTATAGTGGATATAACCAAATCAAGATTGCACCAGAGCATCAACAACTCACCACATTCACCACACCTTGGGGAACTTACGCTTTCAAGGTCATGCCTTTTGGGCTTTGCAATGCTCCAGCCACATTCCAACGGTTCATGAACAAGGTATTTGAACCTTTCATTGGGAAATTTGTGAGAGATTTCATTGATGACTTTTGTGTCTATGGGAGCAAGGAGGAGCACTTTGAGCACCTAATCAAAGTCTTGCAACGCTTGGATGAGGCAAATGGATCACTCAACCCAGAGAAGTGCATTTTTGGATGTGAAGAAGGTCTACTTTTGGGACATATCATCTCCAAGGATGGAATAGCAATTGATCCTGAGAAGGTGAGGAAAATCTCAGACCTTCCATTCCCTTCAAGCTTGACAAAGTTATGCCAATTCTTGAGGATGGTTGGGTACTATAGGAGGTTCATCTTCTCATTTTCCAACAAGGCTTATGCATTGACCATCTACATGAAGAAGGGTGTAGATTACATGGTGATTTTGGAAGACAAGGAGGCTCTCAAAGCTTTTGAGGAGCTCAAGCAATCCCTTGTTGTAGCTCCAATTCTTGCTAAACCTGATTGGAGTAAACCTTTCATCCTCTACACTAATGCTTCTAATGTAGCTATAGGATGCACTCTTAGTCAATTAGACCAAGATGGGCATGATCATCCAATAGCTTATGCTAGTAGGCAGATGGTTTCAGCAAAGAAGAACTACTCTGTCACGGAGAGAGAAGGGTTGGCAGTGATCTTTGGTCTCAAGAAGTTTAGACACTACTTGATTGGAGGGAAAGCCACCATTGTCACGGATCACAAGGCTTTGAAGTACATCTTCAACAAGCCTAATGTTGAAGGGAGACTAGCAAGGTGGATGATACTCTTGTCTGAGTATGACTACACCATTGAAGATAGGCCAGGAAAAAAAACATGCAAATGCTGATTTATTATCTAGAGCCTATGATCATGATGGAGATGAGCCAGTGGATGATTCCTTCCCAGATGAGGAGCTCATGACAATCTCAGTCACTCAAGAGGTTCCAATGGAGTACAAGGAGATTGTGGATTTTGTGACAAAAGGTAACTATCCAGAAGGGATGCATGCTAGGGAGAGGAAGGCCCTTGCAGCAAGATCTAGACCTTACACAATGGTGGAGGATATTCTTTTTCACCAAGGAGCAGATGGTCTACTTTGAAGAGCAGTGGGTAAGGAAGAGTCTATCCTACTCATAAAGGAGTTTCATGAAGGTTTAGTATGTGGAGGACACTTTGCAGGAAACGTGACTGCTTTCAAGATTCTAGATGCAGGTTACCATTGGAGAGGGATTTTCAAGGATTGTCTTGATTATTGCAAACTTGTCATGTTTGTCAAGCTTTTGCTAGAAAGTCTACATCCACTCCACCACTTAGATCAATTCCATTGCTAGGACCTTTTGAGAAGTGGGGAATTGATTTTGTAGGTCCTCTTAATAGAACCCCAAGGAACAATCGGTACATTGTGGTAGTTACTGATTACCTTACCAAGTGGGTTGAGGCTAGACCATTGAGGGACAAGAATGAAGATGAAGTGGGTAGATTTCTTTATGAACGCATTATCACTAGGTTTGGATGCCCTTTGGAGTTGGTTTCTGATAGAGGAGGAGAGTTTACAGGAAGCATTACTACAGCCATGCTACGACATTTCTCTATCACACATAGAGTAACTACATCCTATAAGCCAAATTCCAATGGCTTGGCAGAGAGAACCAATCAGACCTTGTGCATGATGTTGGCCAAAGATGCAGAAATGGAGGGGGCTAAACATCATTGGGACAAGAGGATTCATGCAGTTTTGTGTGAGTATAGGACAACCATGAAAACTTCCACTGGATATTCTCCATTTCAATTGGTGTATGGTATTGAGTCTACCTTACCTATTCACTTTGATCTTCCTACCTTCCAAAGCATTCATAGGAGATTGAAGAAAGCACAAGGAGGTGATGCAGAGAAGTCAAGGAAGGATCAACTCATGGAGTTGGAAGAGGCAAGAGCAGTTGCTATGGTTCGAGTGGAGCAAGCCCAAAGGAAACAAAAGGAGAGCTATGATAAGAGGCAAGACAAGAAGAAGGTGGAGCCTTTCAAAGAAGGTGATTGGGTAATGTTGTTTGATTCCATTCGATTCAAGAGAGTGCAAAAGAAGTTTTTGCCTAAGTACTTTGGACCTTTCATAGTGGAGAAGGTGTGGGGAAATTACACCTATGATCTCAAAGGAGTTGGGAGGAAGATACTTTGATAGGATTAACCATAATAAGTTGAAGATGTACCATAGAAGGTAGAGAGACCTTCACTTTGAGGACAAAGTGAAAACTTAGTCCGGGGGTAAATGTAACACCCATTTGTGCATGTGTGTGGTATTGATATTTAGCTTGGTATTACAAGTACTTAAGAGATATTATTTATATAGAGATAAAGGATGGTTCTATATTAGTCATGGTTAGCTAAAGTTAGTCATAGCTAAGATAGATGGGACCTTACTTTAGAGGAAGTAGAAAAGATGAGCACCACTATTTTGGATTTTAGTGTGTTGACTTGGTATTATTCCTAGGTGTTTGGCTTTGGGGAAAGAGTTGAGAACTCTTGGGCCCGCAAGCCTTTTTGTTTTGGATTCTTCTTTAGTCCAAGGATAGCCCATGTGAAGGAATCCTTGCTTTAGTGGTTGGGTCAAGATAAGGGGAATATTCCCATGTGAATGGATATTCCTTTCTACTTTTTGACTTTACTTGACTTTTAGTCTAGTAACTTGAGTTACTACGGTAATTAGTAACTTTGGTACGTAACTATTTCACAAGTATATAAACAAGGGGTGAGGAGGTACTCATCATCTTTTTCATTTGCAACTATCTCTCTCTCATTGAGTTCTCTAGTGAGCAATGTCTTGAGTCTTGGAGTGTTAGCCATGGAGGAGTATGATGGAGTTGGGGTTCCTTGCCTTCTTAGTCCATGGTGCGCTACCATAATAGCCATCAGAGGTTCATCCTGAGTGAGAGACAGGCCGGCTCACAGACCAGGTAACTGCAACAGCAAACCTAAACCACCAACTGCAACCGCAAGTTGCAACCGCAAGTACTCCACCAAAGTGCCAACACCACCAAGTGCCAATAGTAACTAAGCACCACCCACTAATGTAACTCTAACCAAGATAACTACACTAAGGGAAGGGTAACTTGTAACCTGCCATCATAACACGCACTCTCACGGTCTACAGGTCATCACTTCTTGCTTCACCAGAGAGAAACAAAGGTAGTCTGACTGGTCATCACTCTAGCCTCACCACCGAGAGCACACCAGAGCACCAACGCTCAAAAGTCAGGGCACCTCACACAAACGTGGTGCACAAACAAGAAGTAGAGAATGAAGGGGATCCAATCACAAGAAATCTAAACAAAAACCCTCCATCTCATAACACAACACGGGACTGACTCTGCCACCATTTGGCATTTGACATAAGAGAGTGTTTGTATCTAAGTCCTAAGCTACCAGGATCACCAAGAATGGGATCAAACTGCCTCTCCTAGCCAAAGCTACATGTGTATAGATAACAGTGGCACAATCACTAAGACAACAAGTGAGTGTGGACCAATTGGCTAGGGCACCAGTCTAGGAACAAGAGATCTAGGGATCAAACCCTGTTGCGCACAATCTAGCAAGAAAGGCAGATTTTGCCAGCCAATGACCAAGATCTAATCTAAACTAGCTAGCCTCAAGCTAGCAAGCTGGCTTGCTGGCCCTTTTGGCCCTTCTAGGCCTTTGTAGCCTCTCATAGCCCTATGCCTCGAAACGCCAAAATTCAGCCAAATGAGTCCTTTCTTGTTGCCACTTCGAACCTCCTCCAAAATTGGCAAAACGCCAAAATTCAGCCAAATGAGGCCTTTCTTGTTGCCACTTTGAACATCCTCCAAAATTGGCGAAACTTCTCCAAATCTGCGAAAGTCCTCCAAACTAGCGAAACTCCTCCAAATTTGGCCAAAGAGTGAAAACTCCTCCAAATCTGGCCCAAAATCTGACTTAAAATCTGACGTAAACCCTAAAGATGGCTGTCCGCCAAATCACCCGCTAACTTTCCACTCGAGCCAAATTGACAAAACGGGTTTTTCCAAATCACAATTTCATGAGAAGAGCTTCCCAACTCCACCTTCAATTTGACTTTCTGAACCCAACTTGCAGCAAATTGGTCCTGCCTTCACCTCTTGAGCTCAAAATCACAACACTGCTCGAAAATTGCTCCTTCTTTGCTCAAAATTTGGCCATCGCTTCCGCACACCGTCCGCCTAACTGCCAAATCTGCATCACTTGAACAAGCTTCTGCACACTAGCAAAACACATAACTTGAATCGAGCTACCACAATCCACTGAGCTTGGAGATACCACCAACACTGAACGTTCCTGCACCTGATTTCCCCCTGACCTCACTTCTCTGATGTAATCAAATTGCTTAACACTCTCAACTCAACTCAACTCAGATCAGTACTTGATCTGTCACTCTATAAACTGCCAACAACTGGGCACTGATTACAGTCAAGCCACACCCACTCAAGCATAGAGAATCTAGGTGACGCTCGCCGGCCTCTGTCCACCATAGCCAGGAACTCGAAGACTCAACATCAGAGAAGTGAGCTCTTTGGAGCTCACTTCGAAACTATACCCCCTGGACTCGAGCTAGCACTGAAACCCTAACGGTCCTGCTGACGGCACACTCGACGGTGCAAACGGTGCAAAGTGATAGTGGGCCCCACCGTGAACTCAGTACCCCGATCACGAAATCTAACCGTCGGAAAGTAGTCTCTGAGAAACTACTAGAATAACTCTAACTACTATCATTGGAACTCCAGTGTCCGGGCATCTAGATGCGGAACTACAAATGGCGTGACAAGCTTCTTTACCTAGATGCAATATAATTTTCAGCACTGTAGAATGTAGTGCTGAAATCAATCCATAGTTAATCATTATTGCATGCAGAAAGCAAGTTCGAGAAGTTCGGAACTACTTCGGAACTCAACAAAAAAGTTGAAGTTGCACCGAGAAATTAAACACTATTAGGAGGAGGTGCGAGATCAAGAAATTATACATTAATTAAGAATGATACTCCAGGTTTCGATTATTGAACGATTCCAGGTGATAGAAGCCATGATGAACACATGTAAACTTCCTGCAAATATCTACTAGAAGTGTGAAAAGGCGATCGCGTAGAAAACAAGGAGGATGGGAAGACCCATCAAAGCCGCAATAGAGTCTACATGAGAAATCTGCACTACAGGCATCTAAAATATCTGAGCTATACAAAGGTGAGGTTCTATGAGCTTCTAGAAGAAAGAGAAACAAAATATTCCAACCATCTAGAGATTTTACCTACCATCTTTGGTGCCTATATATATATATATATATATAGAACACTTATTGACTTTTCTCTCTGCAACGTCCATAAGTGTTTCACAATTCGAGGTAAAAACAATTACAATTTTCTGGTATTGCTTCATTTCCGCGATAGAAAGATATTGTTCTAGTCTGCCATTATGACCTGAGGCTTACCAGATAATCTAAGACTGGACTCTCACCCTGGCCTCCATATAATATCCGTCACAGTAACTGTCAAGTGAATAGTCAAAAGACATCATTCGTTTGTTTCTTTAACGTACACACTGTGCAAGAGAGGTCCACTACTACTCTAACTTGGCCTTAATTCAAATAGGTAAACGTTAGCCATGAGGGATTTCATTTTGAAGATAGAGTCATAGTGCTATTATCAAACAAAGATACTCGTAAATAATTAAATAGATTCATTAGTAGAGAGCAAGATACCCAAACGATCTGCAAAATGCCGGATGTGGATGGACAGAGCACTACACTTGCAGCACATCCCAAAGTTGAAACTACTATTCAAATCTGGTATTAATAACCCGAATCTAACACTAAAGGCCCAAGTATAGTAGGAAGTCTACATGGAACATCCAGTGATATACTTTACAAATATCTATATATCATATATAGACATTGTAAGTTGATGTTTCAATGAATAGATATGGTAGAGGTCACCAGGGTATAAGGGTGAACGTCGAAGTTATAGATCTCATACCGGATTTTATATGAAAGCAAGGGATTATTGATCCTCGAAATTATGCAGGGAATGGAGTAATAAGGATAAAAATCGCCAAGTACATACACAGGGTTATCTCTACGTTCTAGTGTTATGTGTGATCTATGTCTTTTTTTAATCCGGAGTTGTAGGGAGGAATCTCACAAACAGTCAAAATTTCTTAGCTTTTCTTTTTTGTTTATAAGATATTGGCTGGGAGCATATTCTACTAAGCTTTAAGAAATTCTGTTATTAGATCTTTAAATGTATTTTAGATCATGAATATTCATTGTTATATAATTACTATTCATATAAAGAGGCTTGGCAAATATAAGTGAACTTGAATACAATCACTCTAGGTGGTATTTCTGATGTAATCGAAGTGCATAAACGTAAAACGTACGTAGTTCATCTTCTTAGATATAATAGAAGTACGGAAATATGTTGGATGCATTAGAAGTAATCAGACAATGGGCCAGTTCGGACTCCCACCTGATTTTCATGTGCATGCTCCCACCTATTTCAGCTACATGCACAATGTATTGTGCGAGAGAAAGAGGTCAGTATAGTATAGTGCGAAACAAGCATAACATTTGCTTTCGAGTTACCTCTTGCTTGCCACTATGAAATCAACCCTCTGCTCATCATACATCCTGCATCATCTCATGTGCTCTTTGAATGTAATATTGCCCAGTTAATCCCATTTCGTGGACACGGTGTTGTTTTATTGAGTTGCCTACGTTTATCCAGGTAGGCTATGGATACGGCAATCAGTCGAAGATTTGCGGGTGGTAACTAAAGTTGCACATCCGTTGCAACTGAACGCAATTATCATGTTGGATAAGTACATTATAAGAAGGTTGATGAGACGACAACTCCTCGTCGGGGTGTGTATGCTCACATGCTGACTTCCTCTGCTGGATTTGTTATTAGCAGATCCACTGGCGGATTTTTCTAGATAGGGGATCCCTTTACTGCTTTAATTTTCTGAGAGGGCCGGATTTCTCTCATTTGATCTACTATCCATAAACGTATGGTGTTCATACTTCTTATATTTGAAAAAAAAATTTACAGAATACAAATGACTTCTTTTGTGTATTGGACGGGGTTTCATTGGATAATTCAAGTAAACCAAATTTGATTAAGATCACGAGACCAAACATTCCAAAAATCAAGATACTCACTTCACTATATACCATAAAAATAGTAGAGAAAATTGTAATATTTTACATGCTGATAATATATGTCTCTCCCTTGGAGGGCTTGATGCAGTTTTCCTGTGGTCACATTTTTCACATAATATATATCCAAATATTCTCTGATTTTCTTATTATGGACCCTAGACTGTGCAATACTGAGGCTATGCTATAGGCGAAGTAAGGCATTAATGGGCATGTACTTAGAGCGCTATGTACGGAAATTCTGGAACTCTAAAACAATTTGTAATGTCATCAACCCTTCATAAAGACTTTGACTTTCCTGTGATAGTAAAGAGGCAACCAATAGAACATATGAAGGATGGGAAGACCCCATCCAGATGTACAAGGGAGAGACAAACCAGGTAGAATGGGGCTAGGCTCCAATAGTATTGATATGAGAATCTCCACTAATGTACCTAAGATATCCAAGCTATGAAAGTTGTAAGGTCTATAAACTATTGGAACATCCAAAGAAGCATCACCTAGAGTGATTGCTCTCCTATGAATAGCACTGGCCAATGCTCTTTGTAGAGCAATGGACACATATTGTCTAAAGTATATTTCAAAGTATGAGAGTGAGAGTGGTACCCCCTAACATCTACTAGATAAGTTCTCATGCACTCCCTAACAAATGTGTCAAACGTCATGTCCATCGCTCCATATAACACCAAGGCTAGAGGAACAAATAGGTGACCTTGTTGCCTACCCCTATACTTGGAGACCTTGCATTCTATTGCTCCACTTGCTGCCCCTCTAGGAGGATGACTAAACACTCCCTCCCAAACTACATCATGCTTAGGGTCTATAACCACAACATCCGCCACTATCACTTGATCATCTACAAAATAATATGAACTCTCCCTCCAAGCAAGGTATCCACTCTCTCCTACCATAGCAAACACTATATCCTTGATGGCATCATGGATGACTATTTGATATCCTCCATAAGGACACCATGTCATGTGTACCATTTTTGCATCTAGTGTAGAACCACACCCACAAGTGAGTAATGAAGATGTAGACAAGTGGACCAAACCTAGGCAAAACCTCATTGTTGTAAAAAAGTAGTTGGTGCAAGTTGGAATGCCCTAATGCACAATTGAGCTAGGATCCAAGAGCCTTGCCACAACAAGAACAAAGGCATGCTCTAGTGGCCCAAGGAATGGATGAGTCAACAAATAGAGAATGTAGCATATGGTGATACTATGTTCCATCAAAGAAGATTGTAAACCTCTAGTCCAATCTGAAAATAGTGAAGCAAAGGATGGAAGTTCATCCCATGCTTGTGGAGATAGACGATCTCTTGTTTACTACAATAACAAAAAAGGATCTCTCCTCCACCTCAATTGCATAAGTCTTCAAAACTAGCCTATCTGCAACCACAAAATGAGAGGAAAGTAGGGGTTCATAGAGAGCCCAACTATCTAAAAATGCTAGAGGTGCCATCTCCTCCATAGATAATAGGCCTACCTCTTTGCACAAGATTGGTGTAGATGTTTGTCTATGTGCCAAATCCCCCATCATACACTCAAATGTCCTTGGTCCAATGACATCACCAAAGACATCCATAATCCTCCTATAGAAGCTCTCAAACATGATATGAAAGTCAAGGAAAGAAGAACTGTGTAGAGAAGATACATCGGTCAATGTGCAATACTAGAAGAGAGTATACCAAATGCCACTTTTGGATCTCCTAGTAGAGGAAGTTCATCCACATGGAGCTTATCCTCTACAAGTGCAGTGTCTAAGAAGCATGTGAAAAGATCCTCGGATCCTACTAGCACTCCAAGGATACATAGTCCATTTGTAAATATGACACACTTTTATGGAAGCTCAAGGTGAGGAAGGATACCTGAAGAGGCCCATGCTCTACACCTTGACTCTCAAGCCTACAAGATGTAGCTTGATAGTCAAGTGATCAAAGGCCTACCTAATCTGATCTACATGGCACACAATGTGTGTGTCATTTGCTAAGAAGTTAAATACACAAACCTAGCATGGTCAAAGTAGTAAATAAGAGAGCTTTGAAGTGAGTCATGGCAAACAAAGGTCCCCCTAAAGGATCTCCTTATCATGTAACAACAATTGACTCCAAGATGGTGACTCCCTCTTATGACCACCCATGCTGGTAGTAAAGGGAGCAAGAGAGCCATAGAACTACCACAAAAAAGGAATGAGACTCACCAAGGATCCACCGGCCTCCCTAAACTCTCTTAGATGGATGCTTGAGAGATGCTATTAAAACTGTTCTCAACATCCACCTGAAGGACAACCCACTCCAAATGGATATCTATAAGTACCTTGATGCCTAAGAAATAGCTTTGCAACCTCTAGGTGTAGCTACTCCAAACTGATGGACTAAAATGCTCTCAGAAGTGAGATCCATATTGTGACTGACCAAGAGCAAAAGATCTGTCCAATCCATTACTACTCATATGTTTGAGACCACACATTCTGATCTTCTTTTCTAATGGGAGAGGAGAGGGAATGAGAGAGAGAGAGAAGAGGCAAGGAATGGAAGGTTATTCTAGAGTTTTAAAGAGCTGACCTGCATACATCACATGAGTGAATAGACTATTTTGTTCATTTTTCAATTTTGGTTCCATATGTACCTAGATTGAAGGCTATGAAGAATTGAGTACAAAATTATGATGACTTTTAGGTTTTTTAGGATTTAAAGTGATAATTTCACATTGAGAGTGATATGTCACAAATTTTCACTTCTGATCTCTTAGTATTCATGCTCGTTCCATGTGAACTTAGTTTGAAAATTTTTGAGATAGAAATTGAAAGGTATGCAAGTTTATAGTTTTTAGGGTTTGGAGGGATTGTTTTTACTCATGTGAGTTGGGATGTGAAGGGTTGTGGTTTTGAAAGTATGGGAAGATAAGGAAAGGAGCATTATGTGATACAATTGTTATTCTTGTGCTAGCCATGGCTACACATCTCCATGTGGGGCCGCCCAGAGTGGCTCGGGATACACCATGCCCAATGTGTCATTGATGCTTTACCTTGCAAGGAGTAAAGACCTATGTGGGAAGGACGCACAAGGACTATGATCTGACCACTTGGGATGCTCACATGAGGCAAGCAACCACATTGATAATGATGGCACTTGAGATTATGCATGCTTCTTCTATCCTTTTGTGGACCGTTCCAAGTATACCAATCCGAGTCATAGGAGTGGTTAGCATCTCAAGCAGATTGTATCTTGGTACTATTTGATAATAGTTTTCCATGCATCCATCTATTTTATATACTACCCTATACAATCCATGATGAGGCTAGGTAGGCTTTTTGCCTACCACTTTCATTGGCACGTGATCCCTATGAGACAGATTCTGCCATATGATACCACAAAGTCCACTCTATTACAATAGTGTAGGACATTGGATCAAGCAAGAGAGTTTAGTAGAGCAGCATGAGCACTACACCCTCTATTTATGGGTAGTCCCACTCATGAGACTATCTCTTCATTATGCTCACTATATCATATGGCAAGAGAGAGAGAGAGTACCATTAGAGGTCTTAGATTATCAGCCTGAATAGCTTTTATGTCTTGATAGGTTACTTTTTTCATAAGCATTTGCACTATCCCTCGCCTTTCCTCAAGAGTCTTGTAAGGGATGGTATATGAGCATCTTAGAGATTACTTTCAGGCAAATGATCCTTCTAGTGGATTTACCAAGCTATTTCAGGTGGCTACAATAGTAGCAAGGGGAGATATTCCTATGTCAATTAGTCAATGTTAAGGGATAGTCAACATTTTGCAATGGAAAAGTGCATAGAGGCATTAGACCAATTGCTTTTGGAGAGATTTTTTGCGCTTGGCCAGTTACACCATTGTCCTTCACCATCAATTTCACTTCTGTGAGCACCTCAATCCACATTAGTTTGGAGTAGCTACACATAAAGGGTAAAAGACCAAATCTGAGGAGAAAAATAGGAGAATGGAAACTCACATTGGAACACATGAATGAGGGAACACTATGAATGTCTAGCATGAGCTTTGGCTTTGGTATTTATAGGTAGCATACAAGGCCCTTGAGAAGCTTCTCAAGCCGCTTTCTTAGAGTGCAAGCCAAGTTAACTAGGAAGCTTCTCAAGAAGCTTCCTTCTAGAAGCCGCCTACTTGGCATGCAAGCTAAGCTAGTTGGAAGCTTCTAGAAGCTTCCTTCTAGAAGCTACTTACTTAAGGTGCAAGCTAAGTTAACCGGGAAGCTTCCCAAGAAGCTTCCTAGATACTTCCGGAATATTCTAGGCTACTTTGTCTTATGTGCTACTTCGTAAGCCCGACTAACTTCGTCGCTAAACTCCATATTGTTATATATTCCCCCACCGCTAGTTGGTGACGTCCTCATTGCTAGTGAGCTTTGAATTCCTGGATGGCCGTCTGTGCATTCTGGAGGTGAGAAAGAGGCTCCCAAGTGGCATCATGAAGGGGATACCCTTTCCAAAGGACCTTGTACTCCGTATGTTGGCGACGGCCTCGTTGGATATGGGGACGCGCAAGGATACGATCAACTTCGTACTCCTCATGATCATTGATAGGGACAGGAAGAGGGGGATGTTGGACTCAAGAGGAAAAGGAAGAGGGGTTAGGAACAAAGGGTTTCAACTTGGAAACATGAAAGACAAGATGGATACACATGTGACAAGGTAAGGCAAGTCGAGAAGCAACAGGAGAGACAATTTAGGTGATATCAAAGGGTCCTATCTAGTTAGGGGCAAGTTTACAAACTTGGGTATCAAGTGGGAGAGGGAGGTTACTGGAGGATAGCATGACTTTATCATCAACTTCAAATGTGAGATCACGATGATGGTGGTCCGCATATTGTTTTTGGCGATTCTGAGCCACAAGGAGGTGAGACTTGGCTTGTTGGAGCGATTGGGATATAGTGGTCAAGAATGTGGAAGTATGAGGAACTTGAGATGGAGAGGGAGCAAGAAGAGAATCTAGAACAAGCGGATCTTGGCTAAAATTGAGAAAGAAGGGAGAAAATCTGGTGCTTGCCTATTTGGAATTGTTGTAGGCAAATTCTGCAGTTGCAAGACATTCATCCCAATTGGTATGGTGGACATTGACAAAGTCTTGCAACATATCCTCCAATGTACGATTTTCACGTTCGGTTTGTCCATCAGTTTGAGGATGATAGGCCGTGGACAAAGCAAGCTTGGTGCGAAGTATCTGGAAGAGTGCTTGCCAAAACTTCCCAGTAAATTGAGGATCACGGTCAGAGATGAGTACACATGGCATCCCATGATGCTTGAAGACATTGTCAAAGTAGATTTGCGCTAAGGTTAGAGCATCCATGGTATCATAGGTTGGTGCCAAGTGGATTTGCTTACTAAGCTTATCCACAAACACCACGATTGCGGTGTGTCCTTGTTTTGTCTTTGGCAAGGATGTGATGAGATCCAAGCTCACATGCTCCCAGCGAGCGGATGGAATGGCGAGTGGTTGAAGGAGTCCACTCAGCTTTTGGTTACTGGCCTTGTTACGTTGGTAGCTCTCACACAATCTGACAAATTCTCAAACATCTCGTGTCATGTTGGGCCCCCACCATTGACGTTGGAGGGTACCCAAGGTCTTATCCACACCCATGTGACCAGCGATGGATAAATCATGGGCTTCTTGAAGGCACACAAGTTAAGGATCACCTTGGGTTGGAACATAGATCCGGTCCGCATGGATTAGAAGGCCTTCCTTGAAGGAGAAGGTGTTGTACTCCTTGTCACCTATTGTTAGATGACCATGTACCATTTGGAAGAAGGGATCTTGTTGTAGAGCTAACCGAAACTCGTTATGGATCTTGGGGTCAATTGACACCGTCGTAATTGCTGCCACGATTAGAGGAAGGGACTTCAAATCAGGTTGTCATGATAGAGCATCAGGGATGACATGGAACCGACCTGGTTTGTACTCAAGTTTGATGTCAAACAATTGAAGTTGCTCTTCCCATCAATGATGTCGACTCTTCATGTGCTCCAAGTGTAAATTCTACAACAATGGCTTGTGATCAGTTCACATGATCACTTGTTTCCCTAAGAGATAATGCCTCCATACCTTGGTGGCATATACCATTGCAAGTTGTTCCTGATCTCAAGCAGAATAATTTCTTTCAGCTATATTTAGTCGGTGAGACACAAAGGCAATGGGATGTAGTCCATCCGGAAATTCTTGTTGCAACATAGCTCCAATTGCAAAGTTAGAAGCATCAAAATCAACCACACAAGGTAGTTGAGGATCATATGGTTGAAGAATGGGTCTTGAAGGCACCATATGTTTCAACTTCTGGAATGCTTCTTCATGTTTGGTGTTCCACTGGAAGCTCGAGTTCTTTCCCAAGAGGTTAGTCAATGGTGCAGCCACATGAGCATATTAGTGGATGAACCGCCGGTAAAAACTGGCCAATCCATTGAATGCCCGTACTTATGTAGCATCCTTTGGGGTAGGCCAATCAGTAATGGCCTTGATCTTCTCTTCCTCCATCTTGATCCCCTCTGATGAGATCTTATGACCCAAGAAGGTAACCTCCTTCTGCCAAAAAGCACACTTTGACTTCTTGCAGTAAAATTTCCATTGTTGTAGTCATCTTAGGACTTCTCGCACAGATTCACGTGTTCTGCCTCTGTCTTGCTATAGATTAAGATATCATCCAAGAACACCCCCACTGACTGATCCAATAGTCCATCCAACACCCGATGCATCTGATCCATGAAGATTGTTGGAGCATTAGTGAATCGAAAAGGTAGAACTCTCCACTCAAAATGTCCATACCTTGTGCGGAAGGCAATCTTTTGCACATCTTCTCTATCAATCGGAATTTGCCAATAGCTGCTACAAAGATCCAACCTGGAAAAGTAACGTGCTCCACTTAGTTGATCAAGTAAGTCATCGATCCGAGGCAAGGGATATGCATTCTTCACGGTTTGCTTATTGAGCCCACGGTAATCAATACAAAAATGAAGTCATCCATCCTTCTTTGGAACAAATAGTACCGGTGATCCCCAAGGAGAGGTGCTATGTCGTATGAAATCCTTCTCCAACAACTCTGTAAGTGTTGTTTGCAACTCCTCCAACTCCTTTGGTGAGAGCCGATAGATTGGTCTACTCATTGGAGTACTCCCTAGCAATAACTTGATCTTGAAGGGCATACCTCGATCAAAGAGTAATCCCTTTGGCAAATCATCCAGAAACATATCTGCAAACTCTTGAACTATCCAATCAACCATCACTTGATGCGGCACTTGGCCCTCCTCAGATTGTTCTTGTGCAATTGGCTTGATCCACACCACGAATACAGACTTATCTTCCTCCAAAGCTTGCTCTATGGTTGCTTCCTTAACAAACTTCCCTTCTAGTGACTCGTCTCTCTTCCAAGCTTGCTCCATGGTTGCCTTCTTGGCAAACTTCCCATCCTGGGACTCATCTCCTTTCCAGATTCGCTCTATGGCTATCTTCTCGATAAACTTCCCATCTTGGGACTGACTATTCTTAGGTGTCTTACTCAGAGGTGCCAGACAACCTAATTGGAAATTCCTACCTTGGTGTTGTACTTGAATCTGGCGTCGGGTCCAATCAAATTGAACCTTATGACATTCAAGCCAAGGTAGACCTAGAATGATATCATAGTATAGAGGTACCACTACAAACCTCATACACTCCAAATACTCCTTCCCAATCTTGAAGGTAACAGATGCGAGGTGCGGAATGCATAACCCTTTCTACCATCCGCCATCATCAAACTACTTCCAATCACTGGCTTGATAGGAATACCCAATTCCTTTGCTACTTGCATAGACATGCAATTCTCTGAACTTCCAGAATCAACCAACATCCTACAACCGCTATTAGATATCATACCTTGCAAGTGAAGCAGACTTGCATAGGTCAAGCCTTCAATCCCATTGGAACTAATCAAGCTCCTAGTAGGCGGCTCAAAATCTCCTACTGGGATTCCTCATTTCCCTGATCATTCCGCTCCACAACCTCCACTTGGGCAACTTGTTGAGGTCGTCCATTCTTAAGTGGACATTCAGCAATGCGATGCCCCAATTGGCGACAATAAAAAAAACCACCATTTTGTCATAGTTTCTCCCTATCTACCATGCCCAGTGGTCTGCATTGAATTGCATCAATCTCCATTGGTGCTGGCTCCTCAACTTGTATGTAGTGTATTGGCAGGCTTTGTGGGGGTTGAGGTCGAGACCAAGTTGTTGCCACCAAGGAATCAAAACGTTCGGCCAACCGCATGGCTTCCTCCAAGTGTTGTGGCTCTTGCATGGTTACCTCTAATTTGGTTCTTGCCTTCAAGCCCCTCACAAATCGATCCAGAGCTTCACCTTCCAAAATATCTGGAATTTGCATGATGGTGTTTTGGAACTACGTGATGTAACTTCTTACAGAGCCAATCTGTTTCAACTCTGCCAACTTATCCCGTGCAGCTCGTGTGGCATTTATAGCTTGGAACCGACTGATTATTGCGCTCTTGAATTCTGCCCATGTCAAGATCGGTGCAACCATTTGTCATTCGGCTTGCTCCACTCGAAATCTCCACCATAGCTTTGCTACTCCATCCAATTGGCTAGAAGCCAAGAGAATCTATTTTTGCTCATCTTGTAGATTGGTTGCTTCAAAATAATGTTCACAATCAAACACAAAATTCTCCACTACACCCAGGAGATTTTTGCCTTCAAATACCTTGGGTTTTGGAAATCAAATGCAATCTTCTCCATCTCGAATTGGCGCTCTGTCTATCTGTTCTTGTCATTGCTGGTCTCGTTCATCCAACAATCAAGTAAGATGCTTGATTTGTTGTTGCATTGCAAGGATAACATCCGGTATTGCCGCCATCGCTACTACTCTATTCCACTACACTCAATTTATCTACTTGATTAACACATAGATATAACACGTCCACCGTTCTCCATAAGTTACAACTGGAAGTATCAAGGGTTCCTCTGACACGGTGATCATATGTAGAAAATCCTGCCCAAAGCGCAAGGTAATGAATTGTGTGAAATGATGCTTTGGTAATATCTGGACATGAAAGTCCCAATGGTTTGGCAGAAGTGGATTTGGTGGTCCATAAATTCCATCCATCCCATTCCTGCTCTGATACCAATGTAAAAGACCGAATCCGAGGAGAGAAATAGGAGAATGGAAACTCACATTGGGACACTTGAATGAGGGAAAACTCCAAATACCTAGCATGAGCTTTGGCTTTGGTATTTATAGGTAGCATACAAGGCCCTTGAGAAGCTTCTCAAGCCGCTTTCTTAGAGTGCAAGCCAAGTTAACTAGGAAGCTTCTCAAGAAGCTTCCTTCTAGAAGCCGCCTACTTGGCATGCAAGCTAAGCTAGTTGGAAGCTTCTAGAAGCTTCCTTCTAGAAGCTACTTACTTAAGGTGCAAGCTAAGTTAACCGGGAAGCTTCCTAAGAAGCTTCCTAGATACTTCCGGAATATTCTAGGCTACTTTGTCTTATGTGCTACTTCGTAAGCCCAACTAACTTCGTCGCTAAACTCCATATTGTTACATAGAGGTTGCAAGGCTATTTCCCTGTGCATCAAGGCACTCCTAGATATCCATCCAAAGTGGATTTTCCTCGGGTGTATGTTGAGAATGCTTTGAATAGCATCTCTAAACAATCCATCTTTAGAGAGCTTAGGGAGGTGAGTGGATCCTTGGCAAGTATCATTCTTTTTGTGCAGTCATTCTATGGCTCTTCTGCTTCCTTTTACTACTATCATGGTTGGTCATAGGAAGGAGTCATTGTTTTGGAGTCAGTTATAGGTACACAACAAGGAGATCCTTTAAGGGGACCTTTGTTTGCCATGGCTTGCTTCAAAGCTATCTTATCTACTACTTTGGCCTTGCCAAGTTGTGTATTCTCTCCTTAGCAAGCAATATACACATTGTGAGCCCCGTAGATCAGATTAGGCAGGTCTTTGATCACTTGACTACCAAACTACATCTTATAACATTGAGAGTCAAGGTGTCAAAGTGAAAAGTATGGTCCCCTTCAGGTATCCCTCCCAACCTCAAACTTCCAGAGGGGTGTGTCGCATCTACAGATTGACTCTCTCATAGTGAGTGTACTTTATCCCTCCAAAAGAATGTCTGACCTTTCCTTTTCCTTTTCCTTCTATTTCAAGATGTGCAAATCCCTCTAATGGATCGAAGGGGTCTGACTTTTGGAAGTACACGGATATTAGAATCCGTCACATAATTTGTTTGGTTTTCCATAAAGTTCTTGTTTACCCTGCATGGCAAGGGTTCGAATTTTATGGCAATAATTGAAGCAGAGCCAGAGCATGACAAATTGCTTACGATTTCTTGATAGTCACGGTTTCACTCTAGCAAATAATACGTGACTATATTCTCCTCTTGAACTGCGATCCTGCTGCTTCACCGGCTCATGCACGATACAGCTTAAAAAGATCTAGAGCTCGGGGATTCTTAACGACATATAAACTTAAAGCAATACTACCCCAGAAAAAAAAACCATCCACGCGCTAAAGCATCCTTTGACAAGCACAACTCCAGCCACTTCCCAACCTATGTTCCTTGTTTGAAATAATAGCACCGTAAGCAACAAGGTGAAACCACAACAGACATGACCGCAAGCGGTCATGCATCTTGGGGCTTCATGAGTTGTCAGCCTCGTTACGCAGGTTGGTGTGATTTAAGAAACGAGTGGAAGACATACAAGTCCCTGATTTTAGTTAAATTACACGGGAGAGACATACTGTAAGTGGAAAAATTAAGGTGGGACGGTAAGTTGCTGCATGAGTTTGTTTGAATAGCTCCACTTTACAAAGCCCACATATGGTCACATGTGTTTTGTTTTCTACTTACAGCTACCGTATGTAAGGTCCACAAAACATACTTACAGAACTCCCAATTTGGCCTCACCTACAAGTGATATTCTGGTAAGGATCATTCCCTTAACCCCGGCCGCTTATGTGAAAAGCAATCATGCTTCTTTAATTTCTGAAGCCTCCCTTTGACAAAGATGAAGATAGCGCTATGTCCAGCTGATCAGTTCAAAGTCATGGATTTGAGCTCCTCGATTATATCCACTGGCAGCTTAAACGCTTTGCCAAGAACTTCGTTGTCAATGAAGGGTTGGGAGTTGAAGATGGCAGGCGGAAAGCTCAGACGGCCAGCATTTTCACTGTTGAACGCTGCAAACGCTGTAGCGGTCTCATTTCGGCTCCGATTAATCTGGAAGTGGAGGAGACCCATGGGGAAAACACATGCATCCATCGGTTTCAAGTGCACAGTGTAGAGCTTATTCGTTGTATCCATGATCCCCACATCCAGTTCTCCTGAGAGAAGAATAAAGAACTCACTAGCGCGGGGATGAATGTGGAGTGAGTTCATGGAGAAAGGCCCAAACTTCGCCAGACCTCCAGCTATTCCCAAGCCCTTCACAGCAGGAAACTGTTTGATGAACGCAAAGTTGACAACGAAGACCCCCAGTGGCTGTTCCGGAAGATTGCGCCAGCCTGTGTAAGTTAGATTATCTCCTGATGTGACGTTGATGCCGAAGTCAGTGGTGAGAAGTGGGTCGGTTGATGCTACAGGACTTGCACTCGATATCAGTTGCAAAACCACCAGGCCGAAGACGATTATCCCACCCATTGATACTGTCAGAAAAGTAAGAAAGCCCCGAGCGGGGTCAATCAAAGAGCACACACGATCTGGATCTCACAGGTATTGCATGAGGAGAAGATGGATTACAGAATCTAACAAATTTGTATCTTCTTGAAAATTACTCTGAGCACAGCAGACGAGTAGATTTGCTTAAAGAACCTTATCTTTCTCCATACACAGTGGACTCGTCCTAGACAACTTAGATCATATACAAGTACTGATAGCAGCAAAGATCCTGAAGGAAGGTTTCATCCAGAGGTTTAGCTGAAGTTGATAAGCTGGATGTAAACCCTAGACAACCCAGTTCTAGTGACTTTAGAAATGATAGATGCAATGACTTTGAAGCAAGGAAGAAACGAGAAAAAGGAAAAAAAAAAAAACTGAGATGAACATGCTATTGTAACGATCTTTGCACTGGGTTCGATTTGGAACACTGTGACGAGAACATGAAAAAGTGTGGTATTTAAAGATGTTTCAATCTCGAGAGAACTTACGCGCTGGAGTGATCAAAGAAGTGAAGATGTAATCAGCTAAAATAAGTTTGGAGCTCAGCAAGCTCCGACAATAGGTAGCAATGACGGCGGATGTATGTTGCTGAATTGGACCACTTCCCAATGTAATGTGTTCCGATGTTTTGTCTCTGAATCTATGAAGCTGAGAAGTGGAAGTGTCGGAATCGGAATCCTCCTAAGTTGTACAATCCCAGCACTTTACAGGAGAAGTGTCCACTATATTTCTGTCCAACAGGGGCCTAATAGAACCTGTGCATGAGTGCGCAATATTTACATGTCCTTTTTATGCGACTCCTGATCCAAGTTTTCGCGGGGTACTCGTGTTCCACAACTTTAAACACGGACATATAGTATCTATTTCTGATGGTAAAATGTATCACCAGAATCCTATTTCATATTAAAAGAATCAACTGCTTCATCAGACCGTCCATCGTCTAGAACTCCACGTTAAAATCCAAATCTGATGCTGATAGTATGCCAGCGCTCACTTAGTGTTTCATCCAATGAAGAATTTACTTTCTCTATTCTTTCCCAAGTTAATCTGAAGAGTCACCCATTTTATCATTCAGATACCAATCTTGCTTTTCATTTTGAAGAGTAGTGTACTTGCTCCGCTCGCGCTCCCATGTTAGAATGCAATGCTACATTTCTCAACTCACCTTGGAGTTATATGGAGCGCTGGACATGACATTTGACACATTTGTCAGGGAGTGCGCGAGAGTTTATCATGTTAGGCGTCAAGGGTACCACTCTCACTTTCATACTTTGTAGCATATTTTAGATGGCGTGTGTCCATTGCTCTACAGAGTGCAGTGGTTGGTACAATCCATAAGAAAACAATCACATTAGGTGATGTTTCTTCGGATGTTCCCATTGTGTGTAGACCGTATGACTTGCATAACTCCGGATATCTTAGGTGCGGTAGAGCAAATTTCTCATATAGACTCTATTGGGGTTTAACCCCATGTTACCCTTTTTTTTGTCTCTCCCTTGTACGGGCTTGACGGGGTTTTCCCATCCTTCATTTGTCGTACATGGTTGCCTTCATTTTTTTTAACTCACTCTACTTATTTAGATTTGGGACCACTTCAAATCTTGTATATGATTGCAACTCAATGCAATCATATACAAGAAATGCATTTCAAATGCAATGCGCTCTTTACAGTCATTTTAAAAGTCAGGGTTGGGAACCACTTCCAACAACAGTGTTCGATTCTTAAATCTTTTGAGGGTTATACGCCGGCCCCGACCCGCCAAACTTGAACAGACTTTCGCGCGTGAAGCCAAGCCATCACGTCATCTAGTCCTGCTTGTACTGTAGGGAAAGATTTCGTTGCTTCTCTTGTCTGACCAGAACACTGGAATGCTGACTAAACAAACATTAATTACTCGCGTACAGCTTTGTGGAACTACTTTACTCACTTACTTTATAGACTGGCGCATCTTTGAGATTCTTGGCTCAATGTGAATCTTGCATCTCACTTCAGAGTATGCCAGTTTAAGGTACATATTCCATGGACAAATTGTTGCCATGTTTAATTGTCTGTCGCTTACATGCCGTCAGAACCTGCTCAATTAAAAGTACAAGGCAAGATATATCTCCTCTTAGATGCAGAGATTAAAATTAGATGTCAATAGCAGACAAATTATCAAATATGTCATAATATTAGCCACACATATAAGCATCCAGTACTTGGAAGGTAATTTGTCTGGATTTGAATCAGGAAAATTACATATCTGGTTCCTTGATCTTGTTAGGATGTGGAACCTGATCCATCCAATTTATCCCATCTGTGATGCTGAGATCTGTGGCTGAGATCAGGTGTTTGACAATCCAGGATGTCCATGTGATACTTCAAGTGTGCTTCTTCTCATTCTTCTAAACTGCGACCTGCAAAGTGGTGTTTTTTGCTAGTTGAAAAGAGGTACGCCTGTGAGAAAAATTCAGTGAAACTCTTTTGTAACTTTGATTTGCATGAGGCTGGTTAGGTGAGGTCTGATTTTCTTTTGATTAGACAAGCAGGAGATAATCAGGAGAAGGGCAGATCTAGATAAACACATGAACAGTTTGGACAGGGAAAGAGTTGGTCGGGGCAGAGCTTCAGAATGATCTCTGTAATTTGTAATTTGAGAGGGAGTAAAAATTATGAATTTGTGTTGTGTGGACATAGGAGCAAGTAACTCTGAACCACGTTCATTCTTGTGCACCTATTGATGTGTGTGAGTATATTTTCTCCCTTTTTTCTTTGTCTCTCTAGATATGTTTCTCCTTCCGATTTGTTTTTTCTTCCTGTGCAGGGTTGATCTCAATATTTAGCTGAATCTCAATATATGTAGCTGAAGACTATCAGGAGAGGAATATTAAATCTGTAGAGATCCACAACAACTGGTATCAGAGCGATAGGTTGAAGGAAAAAAGTGAGAGCAATGGTCAGGAGAGGAAGGAAAGGCCAGGATAGACAGATTTGATGGTAAGGACGTTGGTTTCTGGAAAATGCAAATAGAGGACTACTTGTATCAGAAAAACTTCAAGTACCTCTTGAAAGTGTGAAACCAGAGCTCATGTTATAGGAAGACTGGAATTTGATGGATAGACAAGCTTTGGGAGTTGTCCGCTTAACACTAGCTAGAAATGTGGCGTTCAATGTTCTAGAGGAGAAGACTATAGTAGGTCTACTGAAAGTTTTATCTAATATGTATAAAAAACCATCAGCTTCCAACAAGGTGTACTTGATGCATGCATTGTCTTTTCAACCTGAAGATGAATGAAGGTCACTCTGTCACAGATCATATTAATGAGTTCAACTTGATCACAACCCAATTAAGTGCAGTGGAAATCAGTTTCAAGGATGAAATGTGTGCTTTAATTCTCTTGTCCTCTTAACTCAAAAGCTGGAGTGCAACTATGCAACTGTAAGCAGTTCTTGTGTGTCAAACAAATTGAGGTTTGAAGAGATTCAAATTTTCATACTCAGTAAAGATATGAGAAGGAGAGTCTTGAGCAAAAACTCTAGATTGGCCCTGAATACTCTTGAAAACAAAGGAAGAACTATGCATTGTAGTGACAATTGAAGTAGATCCAAATTCCAAGAGGAGAAGCAAGTCCAGGTCAAAAGGTGATGGATGTTGGAATTGTGATAAGAAGAAGCTCACAAGAAAGAACTGTTGGCTCATAAAGAAGGATCCAAGCAAGGGGCAAAATGAGGACTTAGTGAATGCAGCTGCAAAGGAAGTCAATGATGTTTTGATTCTTAGTGAAGATAGTCCTATGGAGTCATGGATTCTTGATTCAAGAGCTTCTTTCACTCTACCTCATGAAAGGAGTGTATGTTGAATTACATTGGTGTTGATTTTGGCAAAGTTTATCTTGTAGATGATGAGCCTTTGGGTATTGTGGGAAGAGGTGACATTATATTAAAATGCCTGATTAGTCTGTGTGGAAATTGAAGAAGTTTAGGCATGTTCTTGGCTTGAAGAGGAATCTAATCTCAATTGGACAACTTGACAGTGAAGGGTATGTCATAACTTTTGTAGGTGGTACATGGAAAATCACCAAAGGCGTTATGGTGGTTGCACAAGGGAACAAGCTACATCATCCACAACACCAAGGACACGGTGGCACTTGCAAACACAGTATCAAACAGTAATCTCTAGCATTGTAGGCTTGGACATATGAATATAAAAGGCATGAAGGTGATGATGAAGAAGGACAATCTACTAGATTTGAAAACCATTGGTGTAGGTTTTTGTGACGGTTGCATATTTGGGAAGCAAAAAAAGGTTAATTTCTTGAAGGGTGGAAGAGCACCTAGAACAAGGAAGCAAGAGCTTGTACACACATATGTGTGGGGTCCTTTTCCAATTGCATCTCTTGGGGGTTCAAAGTACTATGTCACCGTCATAGATGACTCTACCAAGAAGGTTTAGGTATATTTCTTGAGGCACAAATCAAAGGTATTTACCACTTTCAAGAATTGGAAAGCTTGGTCAAAAATGAGTTTGGTGCAAAGCTAAAGCAATTAAGATATGAAAATGGTGGTGAGTATGAAATTAGTGAGTTCAAGGAGTTCTGTGTAGTACATAGAATCAGAATGGAGAAGACCTTACCAAGCACACCGCAGTAGAATGGAGTGGCTAAGCATATGCATTGAAGTCTGAATAAAAGAGCTAATAGCATGAGGATCCATGCTGGTCTACCCCCAAGGTGTTTTTGGCGGAAGCAATCAACATTATAGCATACTTGATCAACAGGGGTCCATCAGTTCCCTTAGACCATAAGCTGCTCAAAGAGGAGTGGATAGGAAAACTGGTGATTTTGCCACACTTGAGAGTCTTTGGGTGTGTCACTTACATGCATGTCAATGCAAAGAAAAGGGACAAGTTAGATGTAAAGTCCAAGAAGTGTTTCTTTATTGGATATGGTGCATATGCCTTTGGGTACAAGTTTGGGATGCAAAGAGCAAGAAAATCATCAGAAGCAAAGATGTGATATTCAATGAGTGTCTCTTTCATAAGGATAAAAACACTTTGGATTCTGATTTTTTAGATGATCAGAGCAAAGAAAACAATCAGGTTGAGTTGCATGAGATAATAGAAGAAGATGTTATCCTACGGGTTCAAGGAAATCTTGAAAGCTTAGAAACTACTCTACCACAACCTCAACCATGTGCACCACAATTGAGGAGATCTACAAGAATCACAAGACCACCAACAAGGTATTCCCTCTCTCTACATTACTTGCTATTGAAGATGGAAGTGAACCTGAATGTTATGAAGAAGCCATCCAAAGTGAAGACTCGAGGAAGTAGGAACTTGCCATGAAGGACAAGATGAGGTCCTTGGATAAGAATCAAACTTGGGAGCTCAGCTTACTACCAAAAGGCAAGAAGCCATTACATAACAAGTGGGTCTACAAGGTAAAAGAGGAACAAAATGGTGGTCGCAAAAGGTACAATGCAAGGTTAGTTGTGAAAGGATTCCAACAGAAGGAGAGGATTGATTACACTAAGATTTTTTCACCAGTGGAAAAGCACTCAACAATTAGAGTGGTTCTCAATATAATGGTGGCAAAAAACCTATATTTGGAGAAAATGGATGTCATTATTTCTTTTCTACATGGTGAGATTGATGAAGACATCTATCTGCAACAACCTATTGACTTTGTAGTCCCCGGCAAGGAAAGCTTGGTATGCAAGTTGCAAAAAAGCCTATATGGTCTAAAATAGGCACCGAGATTATGGTACAAGAAATTTGACAAGTTCATGATCAATAATAGATTCACAAGATGTAAAGAGGATCATTGCTATTATATCAAATCTCTTGATAATAGTTTTATCATCTTACTTCTGTATGATGATGACATGCTTATAGTTGGACCTAACATACTAGAGGTTGAGAGATGGAAGAAAGAATTATCAAGAGACTTTGCAATGAAGGACATGGGTGCGGTAAAGTATATACTTGGGCTGAAGATTGAAAGGGATAGGGTGGATGGAATGTTGAAGCTCTGTCAAGGTAACTACATTGTAAAGGTGTTAGGAAAGTTCAACATGACAGATACAAGTCGTATGAAGACACCTTTGGCAAGTCACTTTAAACTATCAAAGGAACAGTCACCCAAGGATGACGAAGAGCTAAAGGATATGTCAAAGGTACCGTACACTTCAGTTGTAGGTAGCCTCATGTATGCAATGACATGTACTAGACTAGATATTGCACATGCATTGGGAGTTATGAGCAAATACATGGCCAATCCAAGAAGACAATATTGACAAGCTGTCAAATGGATTTTGAGATATCTGAAAGGTACCAAAGATATAGGTTTGTGGATGCAGACCTAGGAGGTGATATAGATACCAAAAGAAGCACCACAAGTATGTTTATACCATAGGTAGGACAATAGTGAGTTGGATTTCATAGCTGCAAAAGGTTGTTGTTTTGTCTACAATTGAGGTATAATATGTTGCAATTACAAAACCTAGTAAGGAGATGATTTGGTTGCAGAACCTTCTAAAGGAACTAGGCAAAGAGCAGAATTATATCATTTTATTCTTAGATAGTTAAAGTGCCATTCACTTACCAAAGGATCCAATATTCCATGCTAGAAAAAAACACATATAGTTGAGATATCATTTCATCTGAGAGTTACTTGAAGATAGCAATTTGTCACTTGAAAAGATTCAAGGTACCAAGAACTCCGTTGATATGTTGACAAAGATTATCACTTCTAAGAAGTTAAGGCTATGTATAGCATCAATTGGCTTCCAATGATAACTAGATAGTAAGGCTGCAAAGAGTATGTAGATCAAGCACTATAAGTTTACTATCTTTCTTTTAAGGATGTATAGTCAAGAAGTGTCCAAGTGGGAGAGTTGTTAAAATGTGGAGCCTGATCAGTTCAATTTATCCCATCTATGATGCTTAGATTTGTGGCGCAGATCAGGTGTTTGACAATCCAGAATGCCGGGTTGATACTTCAAGTGTGTTTCTTCTCATTTTACTGTGTGCATGCAATAGTCAAGAAAAATCCTATAATCTACAAAGTGAGGTTTTTAGTGAGTTGAAAAGAGGTGCACTTGTGAAAGAGATTCAGTGGAACTCTTTTGAAACTTTGATTTGTATGAGGTTGGTTAGATGAGGTCTGATTTTCTTTTGATCAGACAAGCAGGAGATAATCAAGAGAAGGGCAGATCAAGATAAATATAGGAACAGTTTGAATAGGGAAAGAGTTGGTCAAGGTAGAGCTTCCAAATGATCTTTGTAACTTGCAATTTGTGAGGGAATAAAAATCCTGAATTTTTGTTGTAGTTGCTCCTATATCCACACATAGGAGCAAGTGACTTTGAACCATGTTAATTCTTGTGCACCTATTGATGTGTGTGAGTACATTTTCTCTCTTTTCTCTTTTTCTCCCTTGAGACATTTCTCCTTCTAATATGTTTTTTCCTTTGCAGGGTTGATCTTAATATATAGTTGAATCTCAATATATGTAGCTGAAGACTATCAAGAGAGGAATAGTAAATTTGTAGAGATCACCAAAAAATCTTGCATTGGAGACAAAGCATCAAGATTCTGAATTCTTGGTGCGCACTTCCAAGGTAATTGTTGTTGAAAACTATCTCAAAACTAGTTCAAATGTGCACTTCAATTAAAAAGTACAAGGAACACTACCAGATACACAAAACACTTCTACCTACTTCCTCTTATTGAAAATCTACTCATAGAAATTGAAGAATAAAATACCTATAAGCTTGTATGCAAGTTCTAAGCTAATAAAGCACTTTGTTGTCAATCTTGCCTCTCTCCACAACCTTGTTGCTCAAGCTTTCTTGACCACATCACTAGCATCCTGATGGAATAAAAAACACTTCTCACTAAAAGGTAAAGACCTATATAATCTAACCCTAATTAACACCACCGCCAGGTGTTGGGTGTTATGTACAAACCCTGACATATTTAGTAAATGGTACAAGCTATATCAACCCCAACTACCACTTGCCACATGAACTATCATCTGAAATATGATTTCAACACTCACAACCATTGAAGAAATGGTATGACTTTTTAAACTTCTAAACTTATGAAACTTATCTTGTGGTAAAGCTTTCATAAAAATGTCTACAATCTAATTTTTGGTGTTGATGTCGCTAAAACAAATTTCTTGTTTCTCTTGCTGCTCTTTCACATAGTGATATTGGATCTCTATGTGGTTCTCATGTGGAATTCTGGATCATACACCAGCTTGATAGCACTCTGATTTTCATTGTACATTGGAGTTGGACCATTTTGTCCAAACTTCATTTTCTTGAGTGACTTGTGTGGAGCCATGTAGCTTCTTTGAAAGCTAAACATGTTGTTATGTACTTTGCCTCTATGGTCGATGTGACAGTGCATTGTTATCAATGGCTGCTCCAAGATAGTGGTCCACCATTCATCATGAATATGAAATCTATATATGACTTTCTATTGTCTAAGAAAAATCAATATCACAATATCTGGCTTGCATATTAGCAGCATCAAAACCTCCACTAGATTTTAATCCAAAGTATCTTTGAGGTACTTGAATATTCTCTTCATTGCTTCCCAATGAAGGATTAAGCTTTAAATTTACTACTATGCTAATAGCATAAGATATGTCAGGTCTTGTACCTATCATAGTATACATTAGATATCATATTGTTTCTTTGTAGGGTGCTCTAATTAGTTCTCTTTCTTCCACTTGTAACCTAACATTTAGATCTGCATGAGTAGCAACTAGATATGCATCTCCAAGATTGAACAGATTTATAATTGAATCTACATATCTTTCTTGATTCAATCTAATTCTGAGTTTTTCTCCATCACAAAAAATTTGAAGATTTATAGAGCATTATGCTTCTCCATGTGTAACCTCAAACTCTCTACTAAGGTGATCTAACATGGTAGCAATGTGTGATTTATCTTTTTCACAAATCAATCCATTTTCTACAAAGAAAGTAAGGGTTACCCCAATCAATAATACACACAAGGAGTAGAAAGTGACTCTTGCAACCCAAACCTCACTAGAAAGTCATTAAACCTCCCATTCAAGTTCCTTGAGGCTTGCTTCAAGCCATGAAGACTCTTCAACAATCTTCACATGCTTTTCTCCTTTCCAACATCTATGTATCCTTGTGGATACTTCTTGTATATTTCCTCATCTAAATCTCTATTAGGAAAATTTGTCTTGATGTCTAATTTGCTATCTCCCTATCTTCCATTGCAGCTAGTAAAAGAACATATCTGATGAAATCAAACTTAATACCGGAGCAAATGTCTCCTCATAGTCAATTCCTACAAGTTGTGAATATCCCTTGGCTATAGGTCTAACCTTATGCCTTGAGATATTGCCCTTAGCATCAAGCTTGGTTTTATAAAACCCCACTCACATCTACTTCTTTTCTCCCTTTTGGTAAGGTTTTCATCTTCCAAGTATTTTTCTACTTCAATGACTTGAATTCTTCATCCATAGTCTTCACCCACTTAGTTGATTGCACTACATCTTGGAAATAAATAGGATCTTAATCTACATCTCCTTCTTTAACCTTAGCTGCAACAATGAAACCATAATATGTCATACCATAACCCCACTCACCAAGTCTTTGTGATTGTCTTCTCATTCTTCAACTTCTACAATTTTCTCGAGCGGTTAAAGATGAGTTCATTTGCAAATCATGTTCCTAATTGCTCTCACTTTCTTTGTGAAGTGTACAAATGCTAGTTCACTTGCTAATTCTTCTATAGCCTACTCTGTATACTCCTTAAAAGCTTGTGGAACTCTCCATCAACTTCTCTCTCATCAAGTTGATTAAGAGATTGGCTTGCTCTCCATCTCTCTCTTGAAGACAATCTATATCTGAGTTCAGCATCCATAACCATCAATGATCAAGTTTCTCAACTCTAAACAAGATATCCCTATATTCACATATCTTGTTCTTGTTCTGGTCTCACAATCTAAAGGCTTTAGATTCCAGACTATATCCAACAAAAGACATATCTTGTCTCTTTAGATCAAACTTCTTTCTTTTCCCTTTTGGTATGTGCACAAAGACTAAGCAAGCAAAAGTTCTCAAATGTGTGACTGTTGGTTTTGTTCCATGCCAAAGCTTGTAAGGGTTTGTCCCTAAAGCTCTACTAAAATTTCTTTCCAAACCATGTGTAGTAGCTCCCATTGCTTTTGCCCATAAGTCTTTAAGCAACTTTCTCAGAGCAACATGATTCTTGCTGCTTCAAACACTATTCTATGATCTCTCTTCGAGCTACCATTTTGCTAAGGAGTGTAAGGTGCTATAAGTTCATGGATTAATCCAACACTTTGTGCAAAAATAGAAAATTCCTTCCTAATTCACCTCTTCTATCAACTTGTATTTTCTTGATCTTCATTCCGCATTAATTTTATACATATGAGAGGAGTTGTTTGAAGCAAGAGAGAGTTTCTGACTTCTCTTTCAAGAAAAATACAAATCTTAACCAACAAGTATCATCCTTAAAAAGGAAATAATAACTTGGTCCTCCTATTGAGATCACGCTTATAGGATCACAAAAAATCATTGTGAAAGAACTCTACAACGTTGTATTTTTATCTACTATTGCTGGATTTTTCACAAGGTAATCTTTGCTATTTTTCTAGAGTATATCCATCACAATAGAAAGACTTTTGACTATTAGGTTCTTCTAGTTTCAACTGAGACATTCTACTAGTACTCTTCTCTCCATCTTCTTAATGTATGCAAGATTTGGATGACCAAGTCTTTGGTGCCAAAGTGCAATATCTAACTTCTGATATTGTTTTTGCTTTTCTAGCTTCTCACTCTCCACATTGCTTGCAACATAGAGTTAGCTTGGGAAATTTTACCTATCTTGGTAAATCTGATCTACAGTCTGTAGAGCTTTGAGTCACATACATCCACCATTACCATTGTTCCATGTTTCTCCACATAGCACCCCACTTTGGTATAGGTATTTTGGATGCCTTTGTACGCTCCTTGGCCAATGTTAAATAGGTTGCACTTCAATGTCAAAATGTAGAGAACTCCTCTAATTACTCCTTCTGGTCTTCTTGTATCAAACTTACAAGAAATAGGAATGTCTTCGACTCCAACAACCAAAACCTTATGATTATTGGCAAGTAAGTAGGCTTTCTTCAATCTTCTTGAAATTTTTGAATTTTTGAAACCACTCTCATTTACCAATCATACACTTTGACTCTCCTCCATCAACATACCAAATATTTTACTCCAGATGTTTGTCTATACTTGTGGTGGTACTGAGCTAGCAACAAATGCAGTAGTATGTGTCCTTAGAGCATTGACTTGACTTCTAGGATTACTCGCATTGTGGTTATTCTTTGGACATTCTACTCACCTTTGCATTCTCTTGCATAATGATCCATCTTTCTGCACTTGGTATAGCTTGTTCTCTTCTTCTAAGTCCTACTATTGCTGCTACCTCTAATGCTTCTTCTATCTACAGCAAGAAAGGCTCTCTTCCTTGAACTCTGTTCTTTGTCCTCTCCATATCTATACAGGGTTTCCTCCTTGAGTAGTCTTACACAGAGTCTCTTGATGGTTTACTGCTCCTGCAGCATATTATCCCCATGCGACTATTATATGGCAGTAAGCATATAGCAAACTGCAAATAAGCTTGGTGATGATTGAGTATTTGTTCATTCTTACACTAAGGTTACTTAACTAACTAGTGGGAGTTTCTACTTGGCTAATAAAGCCCATTATCTCATCTCACGGTTTCATTAAAGCCCATTATCTCATCTCACGGTTTCATTAACACTTGAAAGAATCTTTGTTGGAGAACATGCTTATTCTTTGAAGCACATTTCTTATGCAATGCAATCTACTCCACATTTAGTTTGTGGTTTTACATTTAATCAATCTTTGTAAATACTTCTCTTCTATGGTAGCATTAATATATATATTTATACAATATAATTCTTGCTAGACCAATACTTCTCTCTTCTATCTTCTATGAATTGTTCTATAGTCTCTTTCATATTAATGATCCTTATTTGTTTCTTTCACTTGAAGACTATTATCATTTGGAATTTGAAATCAATAAATTCTCTCCTTTGATTTTACTAATTTTTGTTATATCTCTCACATCCCTTCTTGTTCCATTGTGTTCCAATCTACTTTCAGATCTAATTTATCAATCTATCTGACATCTATCTATCGCTCTTGACAAGTATTGAAAAATGTACCCATAACCTATTGGAAAATGTAGTGAAACTAATTCAAATCTACAAATCAATTACAAAACACAAGGAATACTAAAATATATACAAAACACTCCCACCTAACTTCCTCTTATTGCAAATCTAGCATATGACATGAATAGAATGCCTGCAAGCGAGTATTCAAGTTCTAAACTAACTAAGCACTTTGCCTTGTTGTCAAGCCTTGCCTCTCCCGGTTGTTACTCTCACTACTTTGCCTGCTCAAGCTTTCTATGCCACTAGCATATTGATGGAATGAACTACCGCTTCTCATTGAAAGTTAAAAATCTATATACTCTAATCCTAACTAACAGTGCATGCAACTGGGTGTTGGATCTTCTCATTGGAAGTTAAAAATCTATATACTCTAATCCTAACTAACAGTGCATGCAACTGGGTGTTGGATCTTCTCATTGAAAGTTAAAAATCTATATACTCTAATCCTAACTAACAGTGCATGCAACTGGGTGTTGGATCTTCTCATTGAAAGTTAAAAATCTATATACTCTAATCCTAACTAACAGTGCATGCAACTGGGTGTTGGATCTTCTCATTGAAAGTTAAAAATCTATATACTCTAATCCTAACTAACAGTGCATGCAACTGGGTGTTGGATCTTCTCATTGAAAGTTAAAAATCTATATACTCTAATCCTGACTAAACAGTGCATGCAGCTGGGTGTTGGATGCTATGTACAAACACTAACACCTTGGTGTGGTATATGGGATAGGCTATATCAAACCCAATTAGGACTTGTCAAATGTACAAACATTTTCGCATGCAATTTCAACCATTGTTGGGCTTGAAGATAAGATAAATTGATACTTGAGCTTTCGACATCTACTACTTTGATCTCCATCTAAAATATAATTTAAAAAATTGTTGGGCTTGGAGATACGATTAAATTGAGATACTTAGAGCTTTCGACATCTACCACTTTGATCTCGCAATGAGCTTCTCGTCGTTACGACACACGCGTCTGTTGGCCAAATAGTATGCAGTATGGTTTCCCGCTATGCAACCTTCACACATTACACGCTTTCAGATGATATATATATCGTATTCTATGTTGGGGAGATGTTTAGAAAGAGCTCAACTTTGCAGAATACTCCAAGTTCTGATCTGAACCAAGTTATCCAGTTTGAGTGAGGTGTTAATTTCTCTCTTATGATACCATATATAGATTAACAAAGTTGCTTCCGAAAATGGTCTCGCTGTGAGCACTGTCTGCACTAAGATCTAAGTCAAGGACTGAGCAAGTCCGTGGCAGAATCGAGTGAACTGAAGGTGGGAGATGTTTAGAAAGAGCTCAACTTTGCAGAATACTCCAAGGTCTGATCTGAACCAAGTTATCCAGTTTGAGTGAGGTGTTAATTTCTCTCTTATGACACCATATATAGAGTAACAAAGTTGCTTCCGAAAATCGTCTCGCTGTGAGCACAGTCTGCACTAAGATCTAAGTCAAGGACTGAGCAAGTCCGTGGCAGAACCGAGTGAACTGAGGGTGGGAATACGTTTCAGAATCGCTTGTGACAACCATGGAATGGATGCAGTCCTGAATGTGAGCAACCTCAGTTCACGTATCGTGTTGTGAACTTGATTACTGGTGATGGGAATTCCAAATAAGGTTGGGATGCCCCTTACTGTGCAGCTTATGTGCCCGTGCATGCGGTGGCCCCCGAATACTTGAGCTTCGAAACAAATTAGGTGAAAATTTTGGTGTCGTGTCTCGTAATGGCCACCGAAACTGTAATTTTAAATGGTGGAGTGGTAGAGATAACAGATTGATGCCGGAAGCAAGGATAAGAGCCTGAATGAGTTCAGAAACATGGGACTGTCAGGGATACTTACCATCTCCTCCCATGAGATTCTAGTTGCTGTAATTTAATATAACTGCTGCGATTGGCTTTCTGACTGCATTAGACTGTCAGCGGACCTTGTTCTCCAAATTCAATCAACGCGATACTTTGAGCGCATTACGCAGCGCTTTGAGATAGAGAATTTCCTGTAGTCGTCTTCATCTGTTCTGGAGATGTCGTTATTCTAATCAAATTCTAAGCAGCACTGCAGTTGATATCTCTGGATCAATCATTTCACGACAATTCAGGAAACGAAGTGTTTAGTGTGACTAATTGAAATTGTTTGTACTACGTCAAGGAGCAGCCTGCCTCTGATTTATACATCCTGTACTGCGAGAGCATGGATTTACTAGCAAAGATCCTTCCTCGAAAAGCATGGGAAGTAGTACCGAATTGAGCCAGCATTCTGTTATGGAAGTCGGCAGGTAATCGAGACATCCAGTTTCGATGTCTCTGTGACAAAGAAAACCATCAAGTCCTATCGACTCGACAGCATAAGCAAGATGCCATGAACATATTCCGCGAGTTATTCCTGACTTTTGCGACATAAGGAAGTGTTTCCTTTCAGTGATCCTGATTTCTTGTATCATAGATGAAAGCGTGTAATTGTGAGAAAGTTACATCCAGAGAGACATATAGGATGCAGCTATTGATTTCGAGAGCTCTACCAGTTCTCAAGATCTTCCTGCAGCTTTAGTACAGTGCACCACCCATCATGTACAATAGGAGTCTATTGCTAACAAAATCTCCTGTCTTGAACGAAAAAATCTGCAGCTATTTCCTGTTTCTAGCCATCCGCTCAAATGGATGAAATGTTGAGGAGTTCATGCCTCGGCATTCGCATCCAAACACCATTTCTTTTTCCAAGTGAGGCCTCAGTACATTATGTCGCGGAGTGCTTTAGTCGTTTCAAAGAAAATGGTACTTCCGCCCGTTCCCACTCTGCAATGGTCGTGCATTGTCGCCTTGCTGAAGAAGCGACAGAGCATCAGGGCCACAATCCAATATAGCAATATCACTAGTCATGACTGCAATTAATACTTATGGTCCCAAGAATCTTCAGCAAAAGAGAGTAACGTGAATCTTGGGTTGTTTATATTGTCAGTGCTAAGAGGCCAGAAAAGTTCTTAGATTGCTCTATTTCATGACCCTAAGAGATTTGTCTTCAATTCTTTTACCACAAATTATTTGAGAACAAACATTTAAATGCAGGACAGGATGCATTTATAGCGATATATAAGAAACTGAACAGAGTCTTAGCAAAACGCCTGGAAGAGGACATGTGTAGTTTACAGTGCAAGAAAGGCCACATATACCTGCAGTGCTTTCTTCAATTTCACAAGCTGCCTCGTTGATACAGTATGCCCCTAAAGAGAGGGGAAAGTTCTCACAGAGTCAGATAATTAAGGAGCAGATAAGTCTTGTACTCAAGCTCATGTTCTGCTGTAGTGCGTTCAAGTACAGGGCTCCTTTATAATTCCATTACAGTAGATCTACTTTCAATCTAGATTACTATTTTAATAATTAAAATGGCAAATAAGTCACCTCTACGTGGACGACTGTCCACAGTATATCCTCGTTGCAAGGAGGATGAGTTTCGGAACCATTGTAGCGCCCGTAGTGTTGGCCCAAAGGGATGGTCAGATGACGGGGACTCAGCTCTCCGAGCGGAAACATCTGATCCTTTACTGATAATGGTGGTAGACGATCAAAGAACTGTACACGGCACGCAAAAAATCATATCAGAGGTGGAAAGGAGTTGAATAACTTAAGAGAGAAGGGTGATTTGGTTACCTGGGCGAGAAATCTATCCTCGTCGCCAAAGTTGAACAGGATAGCAATGACCGCAGTCTTCTCATGGTTTCGAGTCCGATGTACCATATGCATCTCTAGCGGAAACCTGCACGTTACTCCAAGTGCAAATGAACGTATGTTTACACGAGCACTGACAGTAAGTGACATGAAGCCTTGCAAATTCTATTGTGGAGAAAGAAGAGTATCATCAAAGGCAATGGCATGGAAGGTCAGAGCGCAGCCACTTCCTAATTCTTAACATTTCGTCTTATCGTAAGTGGCATATGAACATGCTGGTTCCTCGTAAATGATGGGAAAACTGTTTTGTTCTCCATTCGATGTGAGCTTTTGTATTACCTCTCGTTGAAAAGACCCAATGTGTGCTCACTTGGCGTATGGAAATCGATATCTTTAATGTAATACGTAACGTTCCCTATAACCAGATTGCCTGCTCCGGGCCACCACACCTGATCACAGGACAACAGCAGACTCAGTACTTCATTCAGCAAATAGTGAATGAGCTGTAACTCGAGCCTGCTTACACACCAGGTCCGGTAGGCGTAAGTAATCGTAGAGCAGTTCCCTGTGAAGTTTCAAGTATCACCTTTCTTTACCTATCTCTTAGGAGGAGCCTGACCAGACCTGCAGCTGCTACGTAACGAGGACAACGAGCTTATACTACACACCTGAATAGATCGGCCAACATTCATTATAGTCGCGTTAGCGGTTTGGTAAACCGCTCTCAGGGGACCCATATTTGGATCTAGGATCATCATATTCGGCTCCATTACCATCGGAGATTGACTGTGGCCCGTTTCACACAGACGCCAGTCCTCTCTTAATCGTCCCCAATTATCTGGACCATAAGGCCCTGAGCTGTAATCAAATCGGTCCATAGGGTCATCGTGTTTGTGTATCGTGACATCTCCTTCTGTTGTTGATGTTAAAGCTGCAATAGACAAACAGGTACTATTTGTGATGATATCATGAAGTTCAAAGCTCATACTATAAAATCGAGCTCCCAAAGAATCAACATTTACCGTCAATCTCAATGGTTGCTGAATTGTGCAACTAACCCTCATGTACGTACAAGACACCTTGGGCAAGAAACTTCACTGGAATGCGAGAAGTCTACATCAGTCTACATGTTTACGTGCAACGTATACGAATCTATTGGACCTGATATTATATCATCTGTTCAAATGACTACTCCTCGAGCTCAGGATTCACACAAACGAGTTAGAGCTTTGGATAATTGGACGAGATTATCTGCTCTCCATCCTGAAGTGGCATATTGCAACTTCCTGTAAGCTGGATTCATATTCAGGGTAAGCAAGATCAAATTCAAGCAGCTGACCTGCAGAGAACCCCACCACACACAATGTAAGGAAAGCCCAACTGGCGTCCATTTGAGATCGCTCTTGGCAATTCCAGTCTCTGATCCGTTTGTTTTGGCTCTCAGATCTCCGGCATTGGAAATACACAGCCCCACATATACCAGGCGTGAAGCCCTGAGGCAGTGAACAAGTGTCATCATCATTGAGTACTAGGATGGGTAAGAATCAAGTTAACCTCACCCTCAAAGGGAAAACATCTAGAATTTTGTGAGCACGCCACTGCGCTGTACCTCTGGTAGCCATCCCTCTCGAGTTGTAAGGAACTTAGAGGCCAAGAGGCTTAATTAAAATTATGAAGGGGCACAGACTTCAAGCGAAACCAAGCGTTACGCTCTTGGAGAGCTGATTAGTCTCTGTAGATTCCTCAAACGGTTATGACCCCCATCATGTTTAGTAAATACTCATTAAATACTCATTGAACCCACTTTGTTTCTTCACTGGAACGGTGTCCTTGAATTGTGACGCACAGCAACTGCCGAACTACTGCTGTTCTTGGCAATGTCTAAGCAAGAAGCGCTATCAAGAACAGACAAGAATCTAGTAAAACATATCATGCAGATATTGATCAATTGAATTTTCAACGATGCTTTTGGCTTACTGTAACAGGAGTGATTGCAAACCCTCGAAGGAAGGATTAGGAAACTGCCGATCGTCAGACTTAACACCGCAGTTGAAGTCCGTTAATAGTCATTGTGGAGCAAAGTTTATAAACTTCATGATATTCCACTTAAAGGTGAGTAGTCATAGTTGAGAAGAGGTCAGAGGGTTACTGTGGCAACTGTGAACACGAGTGTCTTAAGGCTGGACCTAGCTCGATGTGCCTGTATGGCCTCAATGATAACTTTATACGAACTTCCACCCATCACTTGGCCTTTCACCTGCTGTTCATGGATTTCCTGACACGACTGATGACTATATAGAACCATCGATTAAAATCCTTTGCAGTCCACTGCGAGAATGGTGTGATACAAATGCGTTGTCCAAACTTGCTGTGCGGTGACCCGATGATGCAAGACATTTATGCGGTCTATTTACGTGAATGACATCTCAGAAAACACTAGGGCACTGATACCTCTTTCCCGGGACATCAATCGATGTTCGATCGTACGAGGGCACTGACTCAAGTTGCCAGAAGATCAAAACTTCTTTCTTGGGGTAATTTGCAAGAACTGTACTTGGCTGAAACTGCACCTTAGGGTGAGAGTTCGTCTCTCAACTTCAACAGTAACAGCTCACATTCTCGGTGACGATCTGCTCGATGCTGCTTTATAACTTCGACCTTATGTCCTATAATTGAAGTTCAAAACGGAATGAACAAGGAAGTCCTTTGCAATGTAAGTCCTAATGATTCCTTGGAAGTGTAGGCGATAGGGAACACAAGGTGTACAGCATCAGTACAGACGTCATGGAAGATGAGATGGTATTCAGACGGCTTCTTTTGCACCCTCTCGCAATACTTCAAGCATTTCAGCATTTCATCGTGGTAGTAAAGATATAAGTGTGGTAAAACCTCTTGCTGGATTTCATATATACACGAAGAGTATGACCGCTAGATGTCAACTCACAAGCTGAGAGTTCATACAGTACGTACTATTTCGACTAAATCAAAACTAAGGCGAATCAGCAGCATCAGCTTTTGCATGAGATGATGCAACTGATGGTAAAATTAACGAGGTCAAGCTAGCGCGAATGCTATTCCAAACAAAACTGTCGAGAAGGTGATCTCTCCTGATACTACTTCTGAGGGGGCAAAGCACGTGATCTCTGAATTAAGTGCTTGGTTCCGGGCCAGTTGAGGATTGCCTTCTTATCGACGGGTGGAGGTGAACATCATGATGGTTTGCTTCGACATGGCTCCCTTGAGCTTTCTCCCCCAGCTCTTTTCAACCATGTGCTTCTCAAAACTTTGTCTCAGAAGTGTCAATAATCTAATATCTCCAAAGTCTTTCGCGTTTAATAAAGTATCAAACAGTTCCTTCCATAATACACTCCAGTACCTGCAGATGTACAGATTCTCTCAGCATCCGAAGCAACTACTTGGCCACAAATTTCTACCGTGATGCTTACATTCAGCAAGATGCAGAAGTGAAGAGCAATAAGGAAATATTTTACCGCTTTATAGGTGTTTTGGGCCGATATGAAGTCTGGCCTTCTGCAGTTTGGACCTTTTCCACCTCCATGTAGCTTCCATGCAGTAAACAGTGAATAACACCGCACAAACCAAAAGTGTCGACCTACAAGTTACATGGCGGTAGACCAGTGAAGGGACGTGTGAGAATCCTCGTAAAGGCCACATTCGCGCTTGGAGGATTCTAAAGCTGGGAACCAGGCACAGAGAGGTATTCATACACTGCATAAGTGAATCATGTTCATGTCATCTTTCTGATTTCCGGGTACAGTACATACCTGGAATGTCCAAGGACGACCTTCCAACATTTCAGGGCATCTAAACGAGTCAGTCTTGCTGTCACCCTGAAATTTTGTGCCATTTGGGTATAAACTGACGTCGATACTTCGTCCCCAGTCTATAAGGCATAAACCCTGCGGGCGTGCGACAATTTCACATGGTGAGAAAAGTTAGTGGGCATTCGGGTAAAGTGCGAAGGAATACCTAGGCCACTATGGACTTTGTTTGAGACCCCATTTAAAACCAGCAACTGCACATTTTCACCTTACAGCACGGCAAAAGTTTTGCTTAAGGAAAACTAATAGATCAACAGCGTTGACTACATACTTGAGATTTCCAGAAACCAGGAAGGTCAGGGGCCCAGTCTTCTGGTCTGCACCATCCAGGGAGAGTTGGGCAAGTTAGGACTGTAAGAACTGACTTAGTCATTCCCCAAATGAGAAGGTTCCAAGGTGGCCCACTGTTTCAAGTTACCTGCCATCTTTGTCTCGAATCAGAAAGTTATCTGGTTTAATATCCCCATGGATGATACCTACTGAATGCAATATTTCGACCATGCGTAGGATTTCAATGGTGTAAAACATGCACATGACTTCCTCCATCTTTTCACCCACTGCTAAATAGGCGTTCACGACATCCTGCAAAAGGCATGTGATATTCAGACTCCTTGATTAAATATGCACGAAATGGCTTCGATGTCTGAACACACTTTCAAGTCTATGGTATGGTTGAGACTAGTCGAAGTATTACCTGAAGAGTGCCCTTGTCTCCGTATTCACAAATCATAAAGCTGCAATCCGAGTAAAGGTACATTCTATGCGCATAGCCATAATACCGCCTCTGGTGACAATGGCATGATATAAGTTTTCAGTTTTAAGCAATAAATTTCAGATTAGTATGTGAAACGAAAAATAGTGGTGCCGAAAGTCCGTAAATGACATCGACAGAGTCTCTGGAAATGACAGAGTTGTTGGCGTTGGATGAGCACAAATGTCTCACTTATGTGCTGAATCAAGCTTAATTTAGATACTTCAAGGTATTTTCGAAATGAACATTTTCCTTACGTCATGGTTGGAGACCCTTATATCCAACTGGCGATATATGTAGAACTCCCAAAGACACGGCGGCTTCTGGAACTGCAGAAGCCAAAAAGAGTATGGATTATAGGTATCACCTTCTATTCATCAGGTAACCTAAAACATTACGTCTATACTTCGTAGTTGTGATTCGTCTAAATAGAGAACCTATCTTGAACACACATTGTCGAACCAACGGTGCAGATACAGACAAACCTAAAAGCTCACTCAATGCCACCTGACATTGTTTCCGGAATCTACCTTCTCCAACCATAAGCAAATGTTTTCTAAGACAGCTGAAACCATGGGGTGAACTCAGTTGTCAGCGTTCTATACACTTAATGGAAGGAGTCTATAGATCAGCATAGAACTTTTGGCAATCACCTTGATTGCAATTGTAGGCGGTTCATCATAGTAATCGTCATCGGCATCTTCAGCTTCAAATACTTTGGCAAAAGCACCTTCACCGACACAACCCTTTAGACGATAGACACTGTTACCTGGACAAACCAAGAAGTGAAATATTAAGAGACTAACGTGATAGAAGAAGGATGTCCCAGGTGGAAGTTCATGGTGCTCGTCATGATCAGATCAGGTAATTTGAAGACTAGAAGGACAGGCCCTGATGAGTAGGCATTCAACGCGATACATGTTTTGCTTTTCAATGTAGACCTGCAAGAAAGCTTCTGCAAATTCGAAGCAATGACCTGAAGCACGTAAGAGACCTCAATGTAAGAGGTCACCAGCCACGTAGAAGAGCGAAACAAATAATACAGCAAAGAATGACAGTATGATTATATGAGGAAACTCATGGTTAAGAACACACTGACCAAGCTCTAGAGTTTTAGTGGCTCTCACGGACGGACCCGGCAGAGAACCACCGTACTTAAGATTGCTTTCATAAAGTCCCTGCAATGTGTTAGCCATACAAACCAATGGTCAAAGAATACAAAAGATGGTTGAAACAAAATATTTGTGGGTCCCGCCATTAGCAGACTCTAAATGCGAGAACAAGATAGCTCAACTCATATGATTTCAGACATGAGAGTGCGAGAGAATATTGCACGAATCGCTGTAACATGTGATAACCTCCTTACTGAGAGGTTAAGTTGCATTCTCTGGACAAGCTTCAGCTAGATACAGATATCTGCTTCTGCTTATAAACGTCAACAATTTAACCTGGTTGTCAAATGCAAATGGAGACAATTGCTTCAATCTTCTATATAGTTCAGCAAGCGTCGGCTCAAAATCCTACTTCCAGTGAGCACTGCTACCAACAACAGGCGAGGTATGAGTCAGATCCAAAAGTTCAACTGTCTTACCTCGTAACTTGACACAGAATGTTGAATACTCGTGAGAAGACTTCGTATGGTGTCTTGATCCCAAGGATCGACGTACACAGGTGTCAAAGCAGCATCCGACTTTTCCTTCTCCTACACACCAAATTGTCCCCATGAGTAGGCAGTTTACAGACTCTTTAATATCATAATGATATAAACGGTAATCAGGTTGTAACGAATGAACTTAAATCTCATGTTTACTTCTGCAGAGTGTCGAACTCATATGCTGGTTTGTAAGGGTTATAGAATCATATGTTTGATATATTTGTATAATGGAATACAGAACCCGCTGTAAGCATTTCAGTTCCATACCAACGTCTGAACGGACTGACTCTGACACATTGAGGTAATCTAATAAAAATCGTTATAAATATCAATCACATAGCAGGAAAGCATGCACACATCTCTATGACAGGGTCAGCATGATGTTAATGATGCATCGGTACCTGTGATGTATTGCTAGTGCGAGCAAGTGTAACCTTGAGAGAGAAAAATGACGTGAAGACAAAATGAAGATGTTATGATGACAACATAAAGATGCTAATGCATAGATCAGTAGCTGTCCGAGTCTCAGAAATTATGAGACACCTGGGAGCGAGTGTGTGAAGACTGGGATTAACCCCAGCATGCTCTATGTCAACATGAGTCCGTCTGAAGTACGAAACATAATTAGGAAGAAGCGACGTTTCATAGTGCGTCGGCACGATAACCCGCACAACTTCATCAGTGCCCTGCGGGATGCCAGGATAGCTGGATGCAATGCCTGTATCTCGTGTCCCGAGTTTCTGTCCTTCTGCTCATGAATGCTAAAGGCATATGGTTGATATATGGGCGATGGAGTAGAAGTAGTTCCTGGAAGGTTTTTGATATCGCAAGGTTGCAGCAAGTATGATTATTCATGATAGCATGTTGTCATTTGGTTGATATATTGTGATGAGAATTGTTGTTTCCTCTGAATGAAGTTGAAGGTCTATCCTCAGTCATTCTGACTTCTGATGTATCAAACATCTTAGCACTCAGCTTTCCCAGTCTCATCAAAGTAGATACTCCTGATTGCTCACAGCAATACTCAACTCACACACACACTCTCTCTCTCTCTCTCTCTCTCTCTCTCTCTCTCTCTCTCTCTCTCTCTCTCTCTCTCTCTCTCTCTCTCTCTCTCTCTCTCTCTGAACCTTCAACAGTTCACTCACGCAGCATGATAAACACCCCAAGATAAGTAGTACAGAGAACACCTGAAACCATGTAGAAGGGGCTAGGAATGACTCTTGCAGGAGAACTCACTATACCAAGCTCAGATAACTCGGTTATATACACAGATACCAACCCTAAGAGGTTACCCTCCTAACCCTCACTTTATCTTAAAGAGATGGCAGAACCCTAGAGGTACCTAAACAAGACCACACAAACTAGAGATTAACTAAATCTAACATATAGTACTGCAACCCTGTGATATCAAAAGACATCAAAAATTCACATCGACGAGTCTCTTCAAGGACATCACACGGGTAATGAAAAAACCGGTGCAATAAAACATGGTTCCATGCGACGTAAGGTTACTGGACAAGACATGACATTGTGATCTATGTTTGAGAAATAAATCCTTCAAGAATATCGCATAGACTATATTGATGTGGATACTAGAACAGCATCCTCGGGAATTACCAAAAACACTCAGACGAGGAAGTTTGTCAAATTGATCATTTACCTTCACTGTAATGAGAGAATTGATATCGACATCTCCCGCCATATCTGACTGGCACGTGGAGTCAACTGGTAGAGATCTGCAAGCCAACATTCCACACTCGATCAGTTCTAACTAGCTAGAGCTCCACCTTACCTTATTTGTACTGGTGGTTCTAACTAGGTACTAATGTGCATATCTCTTGAATAATTTGTCCACGAAGTGCGCGAAATATTGTACGCTGAAATTCACAGCTTGTTTGAGCAACCCCAACTTATTCCACTACTAACTGCAAAAGAGGTCATAAGCTATGCGTCGAGCACTGAAGCAGGTAAAACAAGCTACCATGAGCAGTTTGAACACATTTATCTGAATAATGAAACAATAAACTACTCACTCAACTGAAAAGTCTGAAGAAAGGAAACAAAGGAACTCGCTCTAAAGATGACTTTGTGCTCATGAATACCAAAGTAGTAAAGAGGAACGTATACAAGAGGTGAGAAGAGGGAAACCGCAAGATAGAAAAGACCTGTCGAAAAGCTGGAGTTCCATCGATTTATCCTGCCATCCGGCTTCATCCTGGTAGCAAACACTGATTTCAGTTAGCATCCCCTCCCACATCATTTATCAAGTTAGATGAAGGTTTGTATCCAAGCATACTGACTGACTCTTGCTTTGCCATTTTCAGCCTCAAGTCACAAATTTCTAATCAAATACCTTCAAAGGCTTTGAGGCTGGCACACAAAGCGCCTCCGCTAAAATGTGTTCAGTGTCGAAACCTTCCACTCTTTCACAAGGTTCCTCACCATTTTCGTTATCCTCTGCGATACACAAATCCTCCTGGAGACTCCTATCAGGATTCTGTTTGTCCGGCTGGTATATGCTCAGAGGGAGCTCGCGAAATTCTTCATCGACAAACACCCCCAAGTCTTGAGTGGCTAAACTTGAGGACCTGGTAGAGGATGTACCAACTGTGGTATTCTTCAGTTTGGGATTCACCTTCAAGCCCGGGTCCTCGGGAATCTTGAAAGTAATCATCCCAGAAACAACGTCCCTAGATCTGAATGATGAAAGCTTCTGATTTTCCACAACTTTTCTTCTAGGAACAGGGTCTGGAGCGCAAAACTCGTCATCAATAAAGATTTGAACACCCTGAGCCTGGGAAGATGTTCTGCTTGTGGGTGCCTCTGTCCTTCTGTGACTCTGCTTAGTTCTCACAGGTTGCGCTAAGATGTCCTCGTCTTCCAAAATCTGAAAAGCACTAGAGTTGGGTTGAAGTTTCTCAGGCTTGCTGGTGGATGCTTTGACAATTGTCGAACTTCCATCACAACGACCTGGCTTCTGACTATCGAGATCATCATCCATAAAGACCTGGAAGCCACTGGCCTGAGTCCCACTAGCAGCAGCATTAGACACTGCAGTGGATGCCTTCACCCGTTTCTCATCCTTATGGATATCCACAGGCGGCCGCTGAGTTTCCAAGTCTTCATCAACAAAAATGTGAAAGCCACCTGATTTGCTGACTGAGTTATTTGAGCGTTTCCTGGCGTCCTTAGACACCCTTGCTTTGGATCTTGAAGCGTCACTCTCCAAAGGTTTGTTGAACCAATCCATAATATCCGCAAGACACTCCTTGGTGTTAATTGTTGGCTCCACAAGTCCATGATGACTAGCTGCTTCAAGACTATCGACCCTGGGGTCCGCACCCTGAACAATGATTTCATCGGCAAAGCGCTTGATAGCGATCGTCTCATCACCTTGCATAGAGAAGGAGTTCAAGGCATTTGATTGATGATCAGATGACACCTCAGAAGTGGTTAGCCTCTCGTCTAATCCTTGTCCACCATAAGCTTCCAAGTCTATTCCTGTTGCTGCTGACTTTTCAGCTAAGGCATCCACCGGGTAGTCAGGAAGATCACCTTCATCCCCTTGTATACATACGATCTCGTTCAAACGTAAATTTCCCACGCTGAAATCAGTATCTTCTTCCCGAGTCGGAGTATCCGTGGAATTAACTTGCCCTTCATCAACGTTCTGGCCTTCTCCTTGTGCATTATTTTCACGGTCCTTGACATCACCGAGAGTTTGTAAAGATGACAAATACGTACAACCGTCAAGCTTCTCAGCTAGTACTTCATCCTCCTGAGTGTGGCAGCTATGTTTTTCAGTCCATACTTCCAACCTCACCTCTTCGAAACATTTTTCTGAACCATTCTCATTTACGACTTTTGTGTCATATGCCAAGATGCTGGGCAAGGAGCCCTTAGCGTGAACACCTTCCTCTTGTGCAGTAAAATGTCCTGTGTCCAGCATAGTTATTTATATAGTCAGCTTATAATCTTGATCTCATGAGCTTCACTTTTGCAGTACGTCTTGCATGAGGAAACCTTCTACTTACTGAAATTTTTGGCATCCTGTTTGGCAGACGCTATGGTTGTCGGTGAAAAGTCCAGAAATGAGCCCTTCAGATGTGGCGATGTCCTGGTGAGCCATGACGTAAAAGTAAGAAATTAGATAGACAATCATGATAGTGCTGCATGTTGATTACATGTTGATACATGCAAAACCCGTAACAAGAACTTGGTTTCAAATCCCACGTGAATGGCCTGAACTGGAGTAGACAGTGCTACATATTGTATAATGGAATACAGAACCCGTTGTAAGCAACCGAGTTCCATACCCACGTCTGACCGGACTGACTGACTCTGACAAATGGTGGTAACCTAGACAGTCCCGCTAGACAGTGCTGCATAGCTTACACGTTATTTTAGACATTGTCTTAGCACGAAGATGACTATTGAAAACATAAGTACCACAAACGAGATCAATAGGAAAGATTGCAACTGCCGACGATATTTCCAACCTTTTCATGCTTTGCATATCCTCGAGCCTCAGTTTAAGAATAGGGGGTGCGGCGGCTTGCACAGGCTTGGAGCGCCCTTTAAGACTGGTGGCTCTGCGTGGTGAAAGCATAACGTGTAAAAAGTCATAACCCATGCCGATTTTCATGATACGTGTATTCTACATTCTGTGTTTCTTTGCTGAATTCAGGAAATGCTTGTCAGGAAAAGTTAAAAAGAATGTTCACGTGGCCAAAATGGCCAACCTGCTTATAGAAGTTACCAAGTGATTGTTGTCATATGTGAAATGAGAGCAGAGCCATTTGTAGAACGGGGAAGCTATGATCGTAATCATAGTTAGTACGTTAATCAATTTTAGTGCCTGGAGAGAACTGAGCTGAATAGTGTGTGCATCACAAGGAATGCCAAACATCATAGTAATCAAAAGATACAGGCAGCGAGTACTTCAAATGAGGTACCAAAAGTGAACTTACTCAGAGAATTCTTCATCGACGTAAATGTCCAACCCTGCTTGCTGGCCCTTAGAGCTTGGAATCTTTTGCTTTATCTGCATAGGAAATAGTGGTTAGAACCTTACAGATTGGCGACCACATACTGTACACCAATCAATAACTGTCCACTGTGATGCTCGTCAACTGTGAAGAACAGTGACCAATATGGGCACAAACCTTCGCTTCACTCCATTTCGTGGCCTGCTGAACATTTTCCTTTTTCTTTTCAGAGTCATTAGGCAAGTGGCACCAGGCCGCTGGTTGATGAGAGGACGCTGGAGGTTCTTCACCGTAGAGACCTTGGCTGCTAGAATTTCTGGAGCCTTCGAATTCTGGATCAACGAAAATTGAAAGTTTGGTGTTCTTTGGTTTGCTTGTTCTGCGGACGAGGAGAGAGAATAATAAGATAAGTAGTTTCCTAACTAGTACAATTACTCCAAATTCCGGGGATACATCTCTCCCAGCAGCCAAAACTACGAACAAACAAGAAGAATATACTCGATATAAGATATAATCCTCTATATGCTTTATCCTGGTAAATGAGCCTGCTTCATTGTATTAACCTTGAAATAGGGGGCTGTGCCGCAGTCTGTCTTCCTCGCTCTCTGCCATACTGTTGTTCGGCAAAACCTTGATAAAGGTTAAGCAGGTTAGATAGCTTGAATGAAGGAGTTTAACATGGATGTCTAATGACCTCAGAAACGAGCATCTTTCACGATCAGATGGATGTTGATCCTCCAGAAAACTATCTTACTTTCCACGGTAGATCAGAAGATTAAGCTAACTTGACCCGTGTAACCGTGCTATGGCCCATATTCTGTATTGATGATCTAGACCATCTGCCACATACTGCAGGCTGTACAGGCTTGCGAGATATATTGGGCATGCTAGATTTTACATTTCTCTACAAACATAAACGAGACATAGGCAATGTTTAATAAGTGTACCTGAGAAGTGAGATGTTGGACCAAAAACCCTAGCTTGTCCTTCATTCTCGTTGACAATGCCATTAGCTATCAGCTCCTGTTCCTGGAAGTTGAAAGCCACGAGGACAGTCTTGATACTTGAGAAGTGTGCACGCAAGCTTAGAATATCAAATGCATTGAAGTTTGTAAATTTACACATATCAAAGAGTCATAGAATGTACTGTGCTCCTGGTGAAACAAATCAACTTTGACTCTTCGGTGAGGAGCATAGCATTAGAGCATATCCAACGCTGCTCGTCCAACAGTTCAAGAGAAGGTTAAAGAAGAAGGCTCCAGCCCAGTTCTTCAAGTGGTTAATTGATTTGGTCAATTCTCTAGACCCTTCCGCGGTTTCTTAGTTAAAGTGCACACTAAACATGAAAATAAGCGACAAATTTGCTATGTGCCATATTTTTGGAGCTTCATGTACATTATCTACAGTGGAATAACTCTTTCTTGTTGCATTTTAGTTCTGAAAGAAAGAATGCTCGGTGGAAGTACTTGATCTTTGGAAAAAAGTCTAATCTGAGATGTGGGGAGACAAATATAGTTATCGTTATACAGGTGGAGATGTCTGTAGATTTGGAAAGCAGAGCAGACATACTTCGCGGATCTTGCGTTCACCACGTCTGAACATTCTGTTCAGAAAGCTTTTGTACATGTTCTCTAGCCTCCCCAAGGGTTGCGCGTGCCTGCAAAACAAGAAGAGTTGAGGGTTTGGTACGATTACTGCTTGGTTCTTACAGTCAACGGGTGCCAGGAACCTTCACCAAGTGATCCACTTTTCATTGGATGTAAGTACCTATCGGCGAGCATGTACGCTCGTGTGATGCTTCGAGACGGATATCTAAGTTGCACTCAATACCTTAAACTGCAGAGGTTTCGACTGTCAGCACAAAATTACTAGACTAATTGGAGCCCCATAGAAGGTACTCTACCTTGATATGCCAACTCGATATATATCATCGGCTCTGCTGAAATTTCTGCGAACCTCCATTGATGTAGCATAAGCTTCATAGAAAAGAGCAGAGGTTTGTCCGATATCATTGGCTTCTAAGAAGGCAAATACGTCACTCGGATCCGTGCAACAGTCTGCCTGCAAACATAGTGACGGCAGCCATCAACTGGCAAGGCCAATAAATTAAGGCTGTAAAGAGCCAAGCCACTCCAAAGCTATTGCCACGTTCTTGTATCCATGAATTGTTGGGATCCAACTTGAAATGCCTGCTCTTTCCTGTGAACCTCTACTATACGTATATATCCAAATAACAGTTGAAACGTAAACCAACTATCAGTTGGTATTGGATCCAACCAAGAGCAGTGCGGTAACATGTGAGTCTAGTCCAGAAACTGGACGTCCATCTCAAAGGGAGATTGGTATTCCGATGCAAGTAAGTGGAATAAAATGCAGTGGCAGGAGGTAGATAGAATCAAGTGAAATTTAGTGGGCCACGCAAATATGCCATACAATCGGTGGATGAAGTAGAACGTAGTAGACTGGATGTAGTGTAGTGCAGTGCAGTTAAATCGAAGCAAATAATTGAAAGGAAGGTAAGAAAGTATAAATGCGAGCATGTGTGAGAATGCTGCGACGTACATGCTCAGCATGTATGTCAACGTAAGCAATGTATTCATAGCAACGAGCACAAAAGGGATTAGTACGAAATAGATATAAAGTCCATAATTGTATGTAATAGCAAGAAGGCTCGGTGGAGAAGCCCTATTGAAAAAGTGTGTAGAATGGGTTGACCAGAGGATGAGAAAATAATCCAGGGACCTTCATCACCAACCTAATGCCGTAAGTAGATAAGGCATATCAAACTTGCCAGAGAAAGAGACTCTCCCAATGCTTAGGGCCATCTTCGTAGGTACTACTGTGGGATCTACAATGATGGATGACCATATGAGAAAGTCCGATTTAATACAAGTGGAGGAAACTCGCTACTACTTCATTACGTTCCAAACCGTGATATTTGTGCCGTTTCAACTCCCTGGCTCACACTGAATACTTACATATTGCACCCATACTCTCAAGTATCGTATATCATTGCGGTAGCGCTCATCTTTTTGGAATTTCCGGGTGCACCCTTCCAATAGTTTTAGTAACTCCGACTGTGCACCACCAGCTGGAAATGCATCCTTGATCCATTTTATACACCTATGCACGGAATGAGATCACAGTGAAACTCAGAGTTTGGATAATAAGAATAAGTATGGACAAAAGGACACCGCGAGGTCGAAACTGTTCCGGTCGCTGCCCTTCAAAGTTGCGGGCAAAATGCAATTTCTGAAATTTGAATCAGACATCTTTCCTCTTGAGTGTTTGTAAGTTGTCAGGGAAAATTCATGACATTTCATATACTTACCGAATCCAAGGATGTAGAGGATCATTGCCAGAATAGTTCTCAATGGCGTCCAGCATTTGCCTGCACAAATGGCAAGGGGTAGTCACAACGAGGATGAGTCTAGCACATTAAAAGTCCTTCGACAACAGCCAGATCAGTGAGTCAAAAGCATTTGAATCCTGGTATACCTTATAACAATCTTCTAATTACCGTACATTTGGAGTAAAGACAGGCAAGCTAAAATGTAAGTGTTCGACGATCACAACCAAAACAGCAACCAACAGTACTGGACCACATACATGAAGCATGGAGAACGTATACCACAAAAGACGACGCTTATAATCAGAATCCTTTCGATGGAAAACTCCGCTGAGAATCTGAGAGAAGATGGGACTGACCTGCGCTGATTTTCGAAAATGTTGACACGCGCATGCCCTTCCGCCTTAGCCTTCAAAGCATCGTTAAGAACTTCCACATTGCGTCCTGACTTCATGGGTTGCACATTCTCCTTACTGAGCTCCCACTCCATAATGGACCAGCAATAGGCAAAATGCCAACTAGTAACAGTCAGCTGACCAAACAGCACCTGTTTGACAGGGAGTACACATAGCCCGCTCCGCCCCCAATTTTGAGGCAAACTTATATATATGTATGCGATCTCGAAACTAGCTCCTAGGGTGTTGCAGGCAATTGCCCGAAGTGAGGTACCGTAGGCCTTCCTATAACAGCATGACTACAGTGACAATGAACCTGTGATTCTACGATCGAAAGCCGCATTGATGAAACAACGTCGTATGGGAATTCAATCTTACACTCCAAATTCTCCTCTCAGTCCTTGCCAAGCTCAACTAGAATCCAAAAGGCTCCATACTTGATCCACAATGTCGGTAAGCAAAATTCAGAACATTCACTGTCTGTTTGCTGGCCACTTGGTATGATGTTCACTTCATTCACTGATCCTCGCGCGATGTCCAAAGTTCTCCGTGGAATTGTCGTCACTGCTACCCACACAGAACCTGCGTCAGTAAAGTAATGTTGTAATGCCCACAGCATGCTGTACATTCACAAGGAGCCCGTGCTCCCCTGTGCATTGCTACTTAAAAAATCCGAAGTTGATTCAGCTCTCCCGCCCTGTAGCCTCTATTGATTATCCTGCCTACAATGACCCCGTCACGAGTAATTCCGGAGTACCCCAATAACCAATTCATTCCTCCAGCTGCCAAATATATTCTCCACCCTCAAACGAGCACGCCAGGCAATCCTCAACTCACGCCACCAACAGGCATATAATGAAATCCGCTGATACGAACAGGCGGTGAAACGAAAAATCTGAAGCATGTCAAAAGCAAATCATCTGGGTCATCGAGGGAACAAATCTGTGTAAGTCGTATCGGGTCTGATCCAAAGATTCACAGCGCCAGTGCATGGGCATTTGAAACAAGGAAAGTGTAGCCACGAGGGGGGAAGGCCTGATGGAAGGGAGCTTTACTTGCTGAGAATGTCAAGGAGCATTTGAATTTGAAGCACTGTCCATAGAGAACAGGCGCGGAATGCCGGATTTAGTAGTCTGGCCCTACCGTGCCCTAACTTTAGGATTTAAACGCAAGACAATATTCTATGCTGGAATTTCCTTTTGTATAATAATTCTAGTCTTCGTAGTTTTATACTTTTTATTTCCACTTACGGAGTCGGAAACGTCACCGGCACAGTAATCCCGACACGCAGTTAGGATGAACGGTAACATGGATATAAGCGAACAAATTACAGCATTCTTTTCGATTGCACCTAAAATATCTATTCTTGCCATTATGTTACGTGTTTTTTTTTATAGTTTCTATGATCCAACATGGCACTTCCTACTCTGCGGGTACCGGAGTTGTTCCAAAGCGGTTTTTATCTACTTGAAAGTCAATTAATACGCGGACGAGTCTTGCGCTATACAAGTGGGTTGAAAAATTAAATTAAATTAAAGTTGAATCACAGGCACTATACACCATACGTCGAGTTCCACTGGGTAAGAAGGATATCAACATAGGTGTTTCATAGATATATGCACAAAAAGTTGTGAAATGCTTACGATAAGTGATATTAACACTTGATATATAACAAGTTCGAGCGTTGAAACATACTTTGTACAATCTTTTAGCCATTAAGATATAATGGGAAAGAACATATATTGAAAGACTAATTTCCGTCTTACAGTAAGCTTAAAAAAATTTAGGAGTAGATATACTTTTGCTATGAAAGATCATAAGAATGGTAGAACATTTTGTGGTTGTAAAACTAGGAGGCTTAGGGAAAAGAACCACAAATACCAATCATGATTAAATGAGTTTTAATCTACATTTGATATATATATAATAAAATATTTTTTGAAGATATATGAACTTGGGGTGATGCATATACTCTATAAAAGAAAAAGAAAAGAGAATACAAGACACCAAGAAGTGCAAAAGGAAAGAACTAGCACAAGGCTGAAAGAAAAAGCCTAAAACACTATGTAGAACTTAGGCTCATTGCAAAACAATGGAGAAAGAAATAAAGTAATGGACTATATGATTAAGGTACTCCAATGCTATATATGATAGATGAAGATTGAGTGTCTTAGATATGATGAGATGTTATGAGAGCTCTTACTACCATTGCCCATCTATGAAGGCCCAATGCTTGAGAGCATTATAAAATAACTAAGATTCTTTATCTAAAATATAAAGTGATCATGGGTAGAGAGATAGTCATAGCTACTCCATTACATAGGAAAATTTGTATTGCCTTTCAAAAGAGACAATCAAACTAATGATAAAGATACCCAAAATCTCTATAGCAATGATTCAAAGGTATTTGAGGACAGTTGTGAATTTAATAATCCTCCTTCCCTTGGTGGCAATGATTATTTTTGTTATTGCTTGCTTGTACCAATGACTATTTTGTATGACCACTATATTAGATATAATTTGTTGTTTGTTCATGAAATTCACTATATTTTCTCCCACATAACAAGGAGGTAGTCCAAGCAAGTCCAACCACCGCTGAATTTATACTTAGGACTATGTAGATATATGATCTTTACCATTATATTGTGGATAGGATCGGAAATTTTAATGTGCTCCTGATCTAATGCACATTGTAGAATGAATTTCTCATGTGGTTATATGAGTGTAGTGATATAAACTCAATAAAAGCAAAGTGTTTTGTTGCTAAGTATGGAGTTTGATTAATTAAAGGAATGTTGTACAAGATAAATATCCTATGGAAACAATGAAAAGTCAAAACAAGATAGATCTTTTATGTGAGTGTAGAAGTGTAATTTTTGTGACTCAATGTTGATTTAGTATAGTATAATTAGTAAGAACATGTCATTCCCTCAAGGATACATGTTGGAAATGGCTAAATGAGGTAAATAAGGTCATAATGAAGACATCTATTATTTTTATTTAGCCTCTTGTGCATCATCATTCCCAAAAGAGGGTGATGTTATCCAAATGAGTAACACTGCATTATATTATGCAATTTATTCTCCTAAATGCTAAGAGTCAAATCTAGGGGATTTCTAAGGAGGGGTGGGTTCATTCAAGACTAAGATCACTTTGTTCACTAATCATCTATCCAAGCTGCAAACTGCCAAGGTAAGGTTTGTAGGAGCTACAATTTGTAATGTACTCCTACCACAAGTAGTACAAAAAGCATCCCACTACAACACCTCATGAAGGAAGACTGATAACTTTGCAAACTAAAAGGGTGGGAAAAATTTCAGAATTTACATCCCTCTAAAGACTATGATTGTAACACCATGCTTATCCTTCCCAAAAGGTCATGGGAGTCAATAATAATTCATGCTACTCAAACTTATCTTGGAATGTTATTGGATGAGATGCCAAGGCTTTGCAATCCTATTCCCATATCATTCTTGACTTTGGCTAAATTGCTAGAGAGCCACTCTCTAGTTTTGCATAAATGCATCATCACACTCCATTGCCTAGGTTTGTCCTTCAAGATTTGTCACTCCTAAACAAGTTAAGTAGACAATCATTCATTTAGAGTGTAGACTAATACGCATACATTGTGTAACAATATGGAGTTTAAAAAAAAGTTAGTTGAGATTAAAAAATCAGCAAGCAGGCCAAATTAGCCATAAATTATAAGAATATCTTAGAAGCATCTAGGAAGCTACTTGGTACCTTGGTACTTGGATAATATGTATGCCAAGTGGTGACCTCTAAGAGGAAGCTTCTTGGAAAGCTTCTTTATTAGCTTAACTTGCATGCCAAGTAGGTGGTTGCTAGAAGAAAGCTTCTTGGGAAGCTACTCGACTAGCTTAGCTTGCATGCAAAGTATACAGCTTCTAGAAGCTATCTTTTTGGTTAGCTTGGCTTGCACTCTAAGAAGGTGGCTTTTACGGAGCTTCTTAAGAAGCTTCTCAAGAGCCTTGTATATTCCCAATAAATACCAAAGCTCAAGCTCATGTTAGGCATTTGGAGCTTCCATCATTCAAGAGTTGCAATGTGATCTTTCACTTTGCTCCTCCATTCTCTTATTTCTCTCCTTGGATTTTTACATTGGTATTAGAGTAAGAACACAATGGATGGAATTTATGCACCACCAAATCCATTTCCGCAAAACCATTGGGATTTTTGTGTCCATGTACTACCCAAGCATCATTTTGTGCACTTCATCATCTCATATTTTGGGTAAAAATGTCTAAATGTGATTACTTTGTCCAATAAACCCTTGGTACTTTCAATTGTAACTTATGGAGAATGGTAGACATGTTGCATATAGATGCTAAATTAGATCATGTTTAGGTAGTTTCATAGAGTAGTAGCCATGGTGGTAATACCCAAAACTATCATTTTTATGTAGCAACAAATTGAGCACTTTATTCAATTATTGGAAGAACATGACCATCAATGACAAGAGCATGTAGAGAGAGCACCATTTTGAGAAGGAGAAGAGCAAATCCAATTTCCAAAGCCCAAGGCATTTGAAGGCAAGAATTGTAAAAGACCGAAACCGAGGAGAGAAATAGGAGAATGGAAGCTCACATTGGGACACTTGAATGAGGGAAAACTCCGAATGCCTAGCATGAGCTTCGGCCTTGGTATTTATAGGTAGCATACAAGTCCCTTGAAGCTTCTCAAGAAGCTTCCTTGAGCCGCTTTCTTGGAGTGCAAGCCAAGTTAACTAAAAAGCTTCTCAAGAAGCTTCCTTCTAGAAGCCGCCTACTTGGCGTGCAAGCTAAGCTAGTTAGAAGCTTCTAGAAGCTACCTACTTAGGGCGCAAGTTAACTAGTTAGGAAGCTTCCCAAGAAGCTTCTTAGATGCTTCTAGAATATTCTAGGCTATTTTGTCCTATTATCTACTTCATAAGCTCGACTAACTTTGTCGCTAAACTCCATATTGTTACATATTCCCCCGCCGCTAGTTGGTGACGTCCTCGTCGCCAATGAAGCTTCAAATTCCTTGATGGTCATCTGTGCATTCTAGAGGTGAGAAAGAGGTTCCCATGTAGCATCATGAAGGGGATACCCTTTCCAAAGGACCTTGTACTCCGTATGTTGGTGACGGCCTCGTTGAATATGGCGACGCGCAAGGATACGATCAACTTCGTACTCCTCATGATCATTGATAGGGACAGGAAGAGGGGGAGGTTGGACTCAAGAGGAAAAGGAAGAAGGGTTAGGAACAAAGGGTTTCAACTTGGAAATATGAAAGACAGGATGGATACGCATGTGACAAGGTAAGGCAAGACGATAAGCAACAGGAGAGATAATGTGGGTGATATCAAAGGGTCCTATCCAATTAGGAGCAAGTTTACGAACTTGGGTATCAAGTGGGAGAGGGAGGTTACTAGAGGATAACATGACTTTATCACCAACTTCAAAGGTGAGATCACGACGATGATGGTCTGCATATTGTTTTTGGCGATTCTGAGCAACAAGGAGGTGAGATTTGGCTTGTTGGAGAGATTGGGATATAGTGGTCAAGAATGTAGAAGTATGAGGAACCTGAGAGGGACGGGGAGCAAGAAGAGAATCTGGAACAAGCGGATGTTGGTGCTTGCCTGTTTGGAATTGTTGTAGGCAAATTCTGCAGCTGCAAGACATTCATCCCAGTTGGTATGGTGGACATTGACAAAGCCCCGCAACATATCCTCCAATGTACGATTGGCGCGTTCGGTTTGTCCATCAGTTTGAGGATGATAGGCCGTGGACAAAGCAAGCTTGGTGCCGAGTATCTGGAAGAGTGCTTGCCAAAACTTCCCGATAAATTGAGGATCACGGTTGGAGATGAGTACACGTGGCATCCCATGATGCTTGAAGACATTGTCGAAGTAGATTTGCGCTAAGGTTGGAGCATCCACGGTATCACAGGTTGGTGCCAAGTGGATTTGCTTACTAAGCTTATCCACAAACACCACAATTGCGGTGTGTCCTTGTTTTGTCTTTGGCAAGGATGTGAAGAGATCCAAGCTCACATGCTCCCAACGAGCGGATGGAATGGCGAGTGGTTGAAGGAGTCCACTCGGCTTCTGGTTGCTGGCCTTGTTCCGTTGGCAACTCTCACATGATCGGACAAAGTCTTGAACATCTCGTGTCAGGTTGGGCCACCACCATTGGCGTTGGAGGGTGCCCAAGGTCTTGTCCACTCCCATGTGACCAGCTATTGGTAAATCATGGGCTTCTTGAAGGCGCACAAGTCGAAGATCACCTTTGGTTGGAACATAGATTTGGTCTGCATGGAATAAAAGGCCTTCCTTGAAGGAGAAGGTGTTGTACTCCTTGTCGCGTGCTGTTAGATGACCATGTACCATTTGGAAGAAGGGATCTTGTTGTAGGGCTAACCGAAACTCGTTATGAATCTTGGGATCAATTGACACCGTCGTAATTGCTGCCGCGATGAGAGGAAGAGACTTCAAATCAGGTCGTCGTGATAGAGCATCAGGGATGACATGGAACCAACCTGGTTTGTACTCAAGTTTGATGTCGAACAATTGGAGTTGCTCTTCCCATCAATGATGTTGACTCTTCATGTGCTCTAGGTGTAAGGTCTGCAACAATGGCTTGTGATCAGTTTGCATGATCACTTGTTTCCCCAAGAGATAATGCCTCCATACCTTGGTGGCATATACCATTGCAAGTTGTTCCCGATCTTGAGCAGAGTAATTTCTTTCAGCTGTATTTAGTCGGCGAGACACAAAGGCAATAGGATGTAGTCCATCTGGAAATTCTTGTTGCAACACAACTCCAATTGCAAAGTTAGAAGCATCAAAATCAACCACACAAGGTAGTTGAGGATCATATGGTTGAAGAATGGGTCTTGAAGACACCATATGCTTTAACTTCTGGAATGCTTCTTCATGCTTGTGGTCCATTGGAAGCTCGAGTTCTTTCCCAAGAGGTCAGTCAATGGTGCAGCCACGTGAGCATAATAGTGGATGAACCGTCGGTAAAAATTGGCCAATCCGTTGAACGCTTGTACTTCGGTAGCATCCTTGGGGGTAGGCCAATCAGTAATGGCCTTGATCTTCTCTTCTTTCATCTTGATCCCCTCTGATGAGATCTTATGACCCAAGAAGGTAACCTCCTTCTGCCAAAAAGCACACTTTGACTTCTTGTAGTAAAATTTCCAATGTCGTAGTCGTCTTAGGACTTCTCGCACATGATTCATGTGTTCTGCCTCTGTCCTACTATAGATTAAGATATCATCTAAGAACACTACCACCGACTGATCCAATAGCCCCTCCAACACCCGATGCATCTGATCCATGAAGATTGCTGGAGCATTAGTGAGTCCGAAAGGTAGAACTCTCCACTCAAAATGTCCATACCTTGTACGAAAGGCAGTCTTTTTCACGTCCTCTCCTTCAATAGGAATTTGCCAATAGCCGCTACGAAGATCAAGCTTGGAAAAGTAGCGTGCTCCACTTAATTGATCAAGCAAGTCATCGATCCGAGGCAAGGGATATGCATTCTTCACGGTTTGCTTATTGAGCCCACGGTAATCAATACAGAAACGAAGTCCTCCATCCTTCTTTGGAACAAATAGTACCGGTGCTCCCCAAGGAGAGGTACTATGTCGTATGAAATCCTTCTCCAACAACTCTGTAAGTGTTGTTCGCAACTCCTCCAACTCCTTTGGTGAGAGCCGATAGATTGGTCTACTCATTGGAGTACTCCCTAGCAATAACTCGATCTTGAAGGGCATACCTCGATCAGAGGGTAATCCCTTTGGCAGATCATCCGGAAACACATCTGCAAACTCTTGAACTATCCGATCAACCGTCGCTTGATGCGGCACTTGGCCCTCCTCAGATTGTTCTTGTGCAATCGGCTTGATCCACACCGCGAATACAGACTTATCTTCCTCCAAAGCTTGCTCTATGGCTGCTTTATTAACAAAATTCCCTTCTAGGGACTCATCTCTCTTCCGAGCTTGCTCCATGGTTGCCTTCCTGGCAAACTTCCCATCTTGGGACTCATCTCCCTTCCAGATTTGCTCTATGGCTACCTTCTCGACAAACTTCCCATCTTGGGACTGACTATTCTTAGGTGTCTTACTCAGAGGTGCCAGACAGCCTAATCGGAAATTCCTACCTTGGTGTTGTACTTGAATTTGGTGTCGGGTCCAATCAAATTGAACCTTATGACATTCAAGCCAAGGTAGACCCAGAATGATATCATAGTGTAGAGGTGCCACTACAAACCTCATACACTCCAAATACTCCTTCCCAATCTTGAAGGTAACAGGATGCAAGGTGCGGAATGCAGAACCCTTTCTACCATCCGCCATCATCAAACTACTTCCAATCACTGGCTTGATAGGAATACCCAATTCCTTTGCTACTTGCATAGACATGCAATTCTCTGAACTTCCAGAATCAACCAAAATTCTACAACCCCGATTAGATATCATACCTTGCAAGTGAAGCAAACTTGCATAGGTCGAGCCTTCAATCCCATTGGAACTAATCAAGCTCCCAGTAGGCGGCTCGAAATCTCCTACTGGGATTCCTCGTTTCCCTGATCATTCCGCTCCACAACCTCCACTTGGGCAACTTGTCAAGGTCATCCATTCTTGAGTGGACATTCAGCAACGCGATGCCCCAACTGGCGACAATAAAAACAACCTCCATTTTGTTGTAATCTTTCTCTATCTGCTATGCCAAGTGGTCTTCGTTGGATAGCATCAATCTCCATTGATACCGGTTCTTCCACTTGTGGTACTGGTGGGTTTTGTGTAGGTCGAGGTCGAGACCAAGTTGTCGCAACTAAGGAATCAAAACGCTCAGCCAATTGCATGGCTTGTTCTACATCCTGTGGCTCTTGCATGGTCACCTCCAATCTGGTTCGTGACTTCAATCCTCGCACAAATCGATCCTGAACTTCACCTTCTTGGATATCTGGAATTTGCATGATGATATTCTGAAATTGTGTGATGTAGCTTCTCACTGAGCCAATCTGCCTCAACTCCGCCAATTTATCTTGTGCAGCTTGGGTGGCATTTATAGTCTGAAATCGACCAAGTATTGCATCCTTGAATTCTGCCCATGTAAAAATTGGTGTAACAATTTGTCGTTCAGCTCTTTCTACTCGGAATCGCCACCAAAGTTTTGCCACTCCATCCAATTGGCTAGAAGCCAAGAGAATTTGTTTCCATTCGTCTTGAAGATTGGTGGCTTCAAAGTAACGTTCACAGTCAAACACAAAATTCTCCACTGTGCTTGGAAGATTCTTGCCTTCAAACACCTTGGGTTTCGGAAATCAAATGCGATCTTCTCCATCTCGAACTGGCGCTCTGTCTATCTGTTCTCGTCGTTGCTGGTCTCGTTCATCCAACAATTGAGTAAGATGCTCGATTTGTTGTTGCATTGCAAGGATAACATCCGGTATTGCCGCCATTGCTACTACTCTATTCCACTACCTGCAATTTATCTACTTGATTAACACGTAGATACAACACGTCCACCGTTCTCCATAAGTTACAACTGGAAGTATCAAGGGTTCCTCTGACACGGTGATCATATGTAGAAAATCCTACCCAAAGCGTGAGGTGATGAATTGTGTGAAACGATGCTTTGGTAATATCTGGACATGAAAGTCCCAATGGTTTGGCGGAAGTGGATTTGGTGGTCCATAAATTCCATCCATCCCAAACCTCGCTCTGATACCAATGTAAAAGACCGAAACCGAGGAGAGAAATAGGAGAATGGAAGCTCACATTGGGACACTTGAATGAGGGAAAACTCCGAATGCCTAGCATGAGCTTCGGCCTTGGTATTTATAGGTAGCATACAAGTCCCTTGAAGCTTCTCAAGAAGCTTCCTTGAGCCGCTTTCTTGGAGTGCAAGCCAAGTTAACTAAAAAGCTTCTCAAGAAGCTTCCTTCTAGAAGCCGCCTACTTGGCGTGCAAGCTAAGCTAGTTAGAAGCTTCTAGAAGCTACCTACTTAGGGCGCAAGTTAACTAGTTAGGAAGCTTCCCAAGAAGCTTCTTAGATGCTTCTAGAATATTCTAGGCTATTTTGTCCTATTATCTACTTCATAAGCTCGACTAACTTTGTTGCTAAACTCCATATTGTTACAAGAATCCCCTAGATGTCATGGAGAATTTTATATTTGATTGTGAATGTTATTTTGAAGCTACAAATCTTCAAGATGAATGCAAATAGATACTCTTGGCTTCAAGCCAATTGGATGGAGTGGCAAAACTATGGTGGCAATTTTGAGTGGAGCAAGGTGAACTGAAATTTTTTGTGCTAATCTTGACATGGGAAGAATTCAAGAGTACAAAAATTGGGTGATTTTGAGCTATAAATGTCCCACAAGCCACATGAGATAAATTTTAAAATTGAAGTAGATTGGTTTTATAAGAAGCTACTTCATTCAATTCCAAAACACCATAACGCAAATTCCAAAAATACTAGAAGATGAAGCTTTGGATCACTTTTTGTGGGTTTTAAAGTCACACACCAAATTGAAAGTAACCATGTGTGAGCCCAAACATTTGGAATAAGCCATGCAATTGGTTGAGCGCTTTGATTCCTTGGTTGCAACAACTTGATCTTGACCTCAAACTTCATAGAACTTGCCCATATACTACACATGGTGGAGGAGCCGGCACCAATAGATCAATATCATCCAAGAAAGACCACTTGGCACTACAAATAAGGAGAGATTATGACAGAATGGTAGTCACTTTTATTGTCCACAAATTGGGTATTGCATTGTTGAATGTCCATTCAAGAATGCATGACCTCAACAAGTTGCTCAAATGGAGTTTGTAGAGCGTGATGATCAAGGAAAAAAGAAATCTTAGTATGAAAATTTGAGCCATCTATTGAGAACTTCATTAGTTCCAATGGGATTGAAGGCTTGACCTACGTAAGTTTACTTCACTTACAATGTATGATATTTGATAGTGATTGTAGGATTTTGGTTGATTTTAGAAGTTCAAAGAATTTCATATCCATGCAATTATCAAAAGAAGTAAGTATTCATATCAAGATAATAATTGGAAGTAGATTGATGATGGTGGATGGTAGAAAGGGTTTTGCATTCCATACCTCACATCTTGTTACATTCAAGACTGGGAAGGAGTATTTGTAGTATATGAGGGTTGTAGTGGCCCCTCTACACTATGAAGTCATTCTAGGTTTGCCTTGGCCTGAACATCATAAATCTCAATTTGATAAGACCCAATGACAAATTCAAGTACAACACAAGGTAAGAATTACCAATTAGGTTGTTTTTGTAATACCATTAGCTAGGTATATGTAATACATATAGCTAGAGATATTATCTAGAGGTGAAAATTAGCTTAGTAACATCTAGAAGGATGTTATATATCATGGACTAAGTAGATTAGATAGGGGTGTTGCCAAAAGAGCACTTCTACTACTAAGGTAGGAGCCAAAAATAACCTAAGAACTTTAGAGCCAATTTTGGAGCCTAAGTCCATGAATTAGACCTAAAAGTGTATAAATATCTTCCTTCCATGGGGTAAAACGGTTTGCCTTCTCTCCACCACCATTTGTCTCATTAAGATCTTTCCAACAACACCTTATCCATGCAATTCTGAACTTTCTACATGAGGATTCCCTAAAGATTCCATATGGTCAAACTTGTTTGACCAACCAAATAGGACAAGAACCAACATGGCACCCATGTATGCAACTAATCTAAAGGTGGAGCTTGTTGACATGTCATTAATCCATATATCTGATCCAAGGGTGGAGTTTCCTTTGAAGGTATCCTCTTTGCTATATAATAAAGACAAGGTGCTCCTTTGGGGCGTTGGAGTATTGAGTGTGAAGCTTTTTGTTTCTTCTCATGTTTTTCTCTTGAGAGTTCTTTTATCCTTGGAATATTATGTTTTGGCACCTTTGAGTAAGACACCTAAGAATAGTCAATCCAAAGTTGAGAAGTTTATCAATAAAGTAGCCATCAAGCAAGCTTTGGAAGAAGGTATACCTATTTTTGTGGTGTGGATCAAGCCAATTGTACATGGAGAATTTGATGAGGTCCATAAGCTTCATCAAGCAATGGTTGATCAAATAGTTCAGAGTTTGTAGATGTGGTTCAAGATGATTTGCCAAAGGGATTACCCTTTGATCGTGTTATGCCCTTCAAGATTGAGTTATTGTTAGGGAGTACTCCAATGGGTAGACCAATCTATTGGCTCTTACCAAAGGAGTTGGGACAAGCTTCAAATAACACTAATGGAGTTGCTAGAGAAGGATTTCATCTAATATAGTACATATCTTTGGAGAACACCCGTACTATTTGTCCCAAAGAAAGATGGAGGACTGTGCTTCTATATTGATTATTGTACTCTCAATAAAAAAATAGTGAAGAAATCATATCCCTTGCCTTGAATTGATGACTTGCTAGATCAATTGAGTGGAGTATGATACTTTTCCAAGTTGGATCTCCAAAGTGACTATTGGTAGATTTCCATTGATAGAGAAGATGTGAAAAAGGCTACCTTTTGTAGAAGGTATGGGCATTTTGAATGGAGAGTTCTACATTTCTTGCTAATTAATGCTTCAACAATCTTCATAGATCAGATGCATTGGGTGTTTGATGGGCTATTAGATTAATACATGGGGGTGTTCTTGGATAATATTTTAATCTATAGCAAGACAAAAGTAAAATATGTAAATCACGTGCAGGAAGTCCTAAGACAATTACGTTAATGGAAGTTTTATGTGGTACCCACATTTTTCATTTTGGAGGAGTTTTGAAGAAGAAGTGCATTGTTGAAACCAAATTGAAACCAAATGGAGAAGAAATGAGGGGAAACTTGTGTTTTGATCAGACCCGACAAAGTCAGTTTCATGTAAGAGGAAGAAGGACTGGATCTGGATCAGATCCAAAGAAGCTTACTTCATGTAAGAGGAGGAAAAAAAACTCAAATCAGGCGTTGAAGGAGGGCAAACCCAAAAGAGGAATAGAAGTTACAGGTCAAGATTCTTGTAGGGGCTATATCTCAATTTTCACAAGTCCAAATCAAGTGTGCTATATTTTTTTGGAAGCGTCTTGTTCAAGGCTTTCAGGTGCCACCAAAATTGCAAAGTTTGGAGGTCTATAGAAGAAGTTACAAGTATTTGAAGTTTTGGGAGTAGATGTACATAGTAAGTTAGTGTCTTTGGGTTGATGTCTTTGGACTTCGGACCTGTGACTTTGGACTTTGGACTTTGGACTTTGGACTTTGGACTTTTGGTTTACACAACTTTCGGTTAGAAGCTTCTTTGCCTCAAGATAAAGATGATTGTATCTGAGATAGTCGGACCTCAGAGTGCAATAAAGATGACTTTAGGAATCTTGCCAGAGGCATTAGAAGAAGTTAGAGTAAGGAAAAAAGATATTTAGAATACCTATGACTTCAATTTCAGTTCTGATTGAAGATATGATAGAACTAGAAGAGAAATAGCAGTAGTGAATAAACCCGAAGTGCAAGATAAGACTGTAAGTGTCTTTGGGTAAGTAACATGAGTGATTAGAGGAAAGTGTGTTACAAATTGAAGGCATAAATAATATACCCATGCTTTCAATTACAATTCTTGATGAGGATATAGTAGAATTAGCAAAGGAATTGATAGTAGTTAGACACGATGTTGTAGAAGTAAGAGTACAAGTGTCATCGGACTTGTTATTTGACATATTAGAGAAGAGTGGGTCGGGAGATCAAGAAGTAGATGGAGTAACCCTAAGCTCAATTGTAGTAGAAATAGTGTAGGAATTAGTAGTTGTAGATATACCCGAAGAAGGAGAAGTAGTAGGAAGATCATCGGGTTTGGAAGCCAATGATGAAGTAGACATTGGATCGGGGTAAGTAACAATTTTTGAGATAAGAAGAGGCAGATATGAAGAGATGGGTTGTCAATTTGGATCTATAGGTAGGAAGAGATGTTAGGAAGTGGTGCATAGGTAGGAAGAACGACCGTTGTTTTCGAGAAAATAATCTACATGCAGTATTGGTGCCATTTGGTGTGAGTTTTCATGTTAGTGAACTCAAGGGTTTATGTTATGGTGAAACAGGTAGTTGCTTGGTGTTCTTATAAGCTCAAGGACTTTCTCTTGTGTTAAGGAAAGGAGGAAATTGAGTGGTGGATTTTTTTAATGTTACATAAGCTCAGGGTATTTGGCTTGTCACTTAACCGTTGGAGTATTACTATGTTATAGGGGGTCTCAAGAATTTTGGAAAAAAAATAAAATAAAAACAAAGAAGGGCTGATTAAGGAAGTTTTGAGAGGAGGAGAATTTTTTGAGAAGAGGAGTGAGCAAGGAGAGTTTTGGGAGGGGAGTTCTTACAGGGTGAACTATCGAAAGAAGTTGGCAGGAGTTTGGAGAGAAATGGAGGGCTGAGAGTGGAATTTTGTGAAGTAACAAAGAGTTCAATTTTGAGGCAACAATGTTTTTTGTGAAGTTGATGGGAAATGACAGGAGGAGTTTTGAGAGAAAGATGAAGGACACACAATAGGGTTTTTGGGAAAAGGATAGAGGAGTTTTTGAGAGAGAAGTTTGCAAGAATTTTTGAGAGAAACAGAGGGTTTCAGGGAAATGACAGCATGGTTCTTTCGAGAAATGCCAGAGGAGTTTTTGAGAGAGAAGTTTTGTAGGAGTTTTGAGAGAAAGATGAAGGGCTGACAATAGGGTTTGCAGGAAATGATAGAGGAGTTTTCAAAGGAGAATTTTTCAAGAGTTTCGAGAGAAATGAAGGGCTGACAGTAGGGTTTTTGGGAAATGATAGAGAATTTTTTGAAAGAGAAGTTTGCAGGAATTTTCAAGAGAAATAGAGGGTTTTTGGGAAATGACAATAGGGTTCTTTCGGGAAATGACAGAGGAGTTTCAAAGGAGAAGTTGGCAGGAGTTTGGAGAGAAACAGAGCGCTGACAGTTGATGGGAATGACAAGAGGAGTTTCAAGAGAAAGATGAAGGGCTGACAGTGGAATTTTGTGAGAGGAGTTTTTGAAGGAGAAGTTGGCAGGAGTTTGGAGAGAAACAGAGGGCTGACAATTGATGGGAAATGACAAGAGGAGTTTCAAGAGAAAGATGAAAAGCTGACAGTGGAATTTTGTGAGGAGGAGTTTTGAGAGAAAGATGAAGGGCTGACAGTGGAATTTTGTGAGGTAACAAAGAGTTCAGTTTTGAGGCATCAATGTTTTTGTGAAGTTGATGGGAAATGATAGGAGGAGTTTTGAGAGAAAGATGAAGGGTTGATAGTAGGGCTTTTGGGAAATGCCAGAGGAGTTTTTGAGAGAGAAGTTTGCAGGAATTTTTGAGAGAAACAGAGGGCTTTTTGGGAATGACAGTAGGGTTTTTTGGGAAATGCCAGAGGAGTTTTTGAGAGAGAAGTTTGCAAAATTTTTGAGAGAAACAAAGGGTTTTTGGGAGATGATATTAGGGTTCTTTCGGGAAATGCCAGAGGAGTTTTGTGAAGGAGAGGTTTGCAGGGATTTTGAGAGAAAGATGAAGGGCTGAACAGAGGGCTCTTCAGGAAATGATAGAGTTTTTTGAAGGAGAAGTTTGCGGGAGTTGAATTCTGACAATGTGAAATTTTGAGAGAAAGATGAAGGGCTGAACAAAGGGCTTTTTGGGAAATGATAGAGTTTTTTGAAGGAGAAGTTTGCAGAGTTGAGTTTTGACAATGTGAAATTTTGAGAGAAAGATGAAGGGCTGAATAGCGGGCTTTTTTGGAAATGACAGAGGAGTTTTGAAGGAGAAGTTTTGTAGGAGTTTCGAGAGAAAGATGAAGGGCTGAATAGAGGGTTTTCTCGAAATGACAGTAGGGTTTTTTGGGGAATGATAGAGTTTTTTGAAGGAGAGGTTTGTGGGAGTTGAGTTCTGACAGTGTGAAATTTTGAGAGAAAGATGAAGGGCTGAACAGAGGGCTTTTTGGGAAATGACAGAGGAGTTTTCAAAGGAGACGTTTGCAGGATTTTTGAGAGAAAGATGAGGGCTGAACAGAGTGCTTTTTGGGAAATGAGAGAGGAATTTCAAAGGAGAAGTTTGCAGGAGTTTTTGAGAGAAAGATGAAGGGCTGACTGTAGGGTTTTTGAGAAAGGGACAGAGGAGTTTTTGAAGGAGAAGTTGCAGGAGTTTCAAGAGGAAAGAGAGCTGACAGTGGAATTTTGTGAAGTAACAAAGAGTTCTTTTTGAAGCAGCAATGTTTTCCAGGAGTCGATGGGAAGTGATAGGAGGAGTTTTGAGAGAAAGATGAAGGGCTGATAGTGGAATTTTGTGAAGTAACAAAGAGTTCTTTTTTGAAGCAGCAATGTTTTCCAGGAGTTGATGGGTGGACAAAAGGAGTTTTGGGAGAAACGGAGGGCTAAGAATGGTAAGGATTAGGATGTAAAACTTTCTTAGTTCTCCTCCTTTGTGTAACATGCTTTGCCATTGAAGATTTTATTCGGTCATTGTATTGTTTGAAACTGCTTAGATTTCCCTCAAAAATTTATAACTACAGGGCTTGGGATTATGATAAATATATACTTCCTTGATGAATGCAAATCCTTAGTCTGTGAATAGTATAAATGAGAGGACTCCAGTCTTGAAGCTCTCAGTCTTAGTTGAGCTGCATTTCCAAGACCTGGCACTGACCTGATCATGATTATCTGAACCTAGCCATAGACTGTGATTTGTTAGAGGAATTACATCACATTCCATTGAACACAACTTAACATGGACAAAACTTTAACATTGGCAATGAAGCTTGAAGAATAGGATTGCGCTAGTGAAGCCAATCCAAGAAGCCATTAACCATGAGCCTACATTTAGAAAGATCGGTAGCAAATTGCTCTAGCAAGAAGGACTGCCAGTTGGGCAAGTAGAGAGAGCGTCTGATTACAAAGGGCTTTGAACATTTGACAAGCCTAGCATTTTGAGCGCAAGCAGCCTTGTGCCTAGCCCACTCTTGAGACCAACCAATCCCTGCAACACCGTTTGCTTCAGTATTTAAGGTGAGCATTTGCAGTACTATTTTGTTTAGTATTCATATTTCTGAAGATAGATAAAGCAAAGTGCTGTTTTCAGTACTTGTCGCTTGAGCTTAATCCGATTGTCAATTCTGTGTTTGTGTTTGTGAGTGTGTGGAGAATTTTGAAGTGCAAGTCAATGTGTCTGTGGATGTTGGATTTTGTAGCCTTGATCTTCATTCTGTATGATTGATCTTGAGTGAAGTGCATCGGAGCAATGCCTTGACAGATCTGAGAAGAATTATAGTGTTGGCAGGATTTTGCATTTGTGAGTGCAGCACAAAGTTGATGTGAAGCAATTTTGATCAAGGAAGTTGTGCCTTCAGTGGAGGGGTGGAACACAATTCTGAGGCAAAATCGTTCTTCGCAGTGAAGTGCATCTTTGGGAGAATTTGAATCATCAAAATCAAGAGTTGTTTGGATAGAATTTGCTATGTTGTGATTATGTGTGTGTATTTGTGACAAGTTGTCAAGATTGTGAGTTTGTTACTCTCTTCTGGGTGTAGTTTCTACCTGAGAGATTAAAGAAGAAATCAAGAAGAACTACAAGTTACTGTTTGACTTTGTATTTGACCAATTCTGAATTGTATCTCTATGAGAGCAAACTTTACTTACCAAATTACCACAAAAGTGATATTTGCCGAGTTGTCACATTTTACTACAAGAAGTCAAAGTGTCCCTTTGTCCCTTTTGGCATAACAAAGTTACCTTCTTGGGTCATAAGATCTCATCAAAGGGATAAATATGGAAGAGGAGAAAATCAAAGCCATTACTAATTGGCCTACTTCAAAGGATGCCACAAAAGTGCCAATATTTAATAGATTTGCAAGTTTTTATCAATGGTTCATCCATTATTATGCACATGTGGCCACACCATTGACTGACCTCTTGGAGAAGACCTCAAGCTTTCAATAGACCATGTCACGCCATTTGTAGTGTTGCATCTAGATGCTCGGACATTGGAGTTCCAGTGATAGTAGTTAGAGGCATTTTGGCAATGACTCATAGACTACTTTCCGACGATCAGATTTAAGGTTTAGGGTACTGATTTCATGGCGGGGCCCATCGTCACTTGCATCGTCCACACCGTCGGGTATGCCGTCGCAAGACCGTTGGGAGGGGACCTAGGTCAAAATCAGGGGTATACCCTAGCAGTGCAGCTCTAGAGAGCTCACTTCTTTGATGTAGAGCCTTTGAGTTCCTAGCTAGAGTGGACAGAAAGCCGGTGAGCGTCACCTGGAGTCTCTTAGCTAGAGTGGGTCTGGCTTGACTGTAATCAATGCCTTGTTGTTGGCAAGTTGTTGAGGATCAGATCAATCAAGTATCAAGTATTGTCAAGTATATCAAGTATTTTTTACCACTCGAATCAATCAAACTCAGATCAAGTATTTATTTGAGTTTGATTGATTCAAGTGGTAAACAATCTGATTACATCAAAGAAGTGAGTCAGGGGGAAATTGGGTGTAGGAACTGCGAGTGTTGGTGGTATCTCCAAGCTCGGTGGATCGTGGTGTCTCAATTGTATAGTTCAGATTTCCCTAAGAGAGTGTGTGTATGGAAGCGTTGGCAAAATTTGGAGCCAAGGAAGAAGCAATTTTCAAGCGGTAGTTGTGATTTTGAGCTTAGGACAAATTTGTTACGAGTTGAGCTTAGAAAATAAAATTGAAGGTGGAGTTGGGAGCAGATTCTTATGAATTGAAGATTGGATGAAACCACCAATTTTTCCAATTTGGCTTGAGTGAAGAGTTAGTTGAGGATTTAATGGTCAGCCATTTTTAGAGACTTATGTCAGATTTATGTTAGATTTTATGTCAGATTTTGTGAAGGAGTTACGTCAGATTTTGGCAAAAAGAACTTGAAACCAATCCTTGGTGATCCTCGTAGCGCAGGAAGTAGATAGGTACTCCACTATGTCAAATACCAAATGGTGGCAGAGTTGGTCTTGTGTTGATTTATGAGATGGAGGGTTGTTGTTTAGCATTCTTGTGATTGGACCCCCTCCATTTTTTACTTCCTGTTTGTGCATCGTGTTTGTGTGAGGTGCCCTAAATTTTGAGCGTTGGTGCTTTGGTGTGCTCTCAATAGTGAGACTAGAGTGATGACCAGTTAGACTATCTTTGTTTCTCTCTGGTGAGGTAAGAAGTGATGACCTACAGACCGTGAGAATGCGTGTTATGATGGCAGGTTACAGGTTGCCCTTGCCCCTAGTGTAGTTGTCTCGGTTAGAGTTACATTAGTGGACATTGTTCCGTTAGTTTTAGCACTTGGTGGTGCTCGGTTGGTGTTGGCCCTTGGTGGTACTTGGTTACTGTTGGCACTTGGTGGGGTACTTGTTGTTGTAGTTTGTGGTTGCAATTATGGTTACTTTGTCGTTGGAGATTCCAGAGGAGTTAGCCCTGTAGTACATGGTGGGTTTACTTGGAGTGGTGCTTGGTATCAGCTTGTATCTCAAGTCCCAGTGAGGGAGGAGATTGACTCTGAGTTGGAGTTTGACACACAAGCTAATTCAATTGAGAGTGCACTTGGTGTGTCCGCACCGTTGTTGTGGGATATGGATGAGATTTATGGGGCCTCCAAAGGCCCTTGGCATTACTCTAGTATAGTGGATACCATTGAGTTGGATGACTTCATCCAAGAGTTTGATAGTTGGTGTGATCTGCAATAGATGCGGAACCTGACTTTGTTCACACCCTTCATGGCATGGAAGGGGTTGTTTCAACACTTGGAGGGTCCACCAATGGATGACTACCATGAGTTCAGGAGAGCTTATTTGGAGGAGATTGAGTTATAGAGATAGTATTGGTCTCCAAACTATGTCTCTATCACTTCAAGCTTGGTGGCCAGGAGTAGATAGGCCATACCTACGAGTTTGAGCTCTAGTAGTGTTGGTGGAACAAGTGGAGGTGCACTAGTTGGAGATAGTGTTACCACGAATGGAGGTACCGCTAAAGGAGGTGGTGTGGTAGCGGAGCTTAACCCCATGCCCCATGGTGGAGTTCTTCCTGTGTTTGAGGCAGAACTACCAGGGAGTGCGGACTGACAAGTTAAGGAGCTTGCAGGAGTTCCAATGGAATGCTGGAGAGAGAGCCTATGAAAGGCATACACTTGCATGAGGTGGCTGATTAGTTTCACTCAAGGATTTACTGAGGCCCAAACAGTCCAGTTTTGGTATGGGATACTAGACAGGGAGTTACAACATAGAGTTTGTGATGCTACGTTGTTGTAGGCTACTTTGCCTACTTTGGCAGTGGTCTTTGGATTGGCTGAGCGTATTGAGCTCAACATGGTGGAGGAGAGGGTGGTGACATTTGGATTTGGTAGGGAGACCTCATCTACGGCTGTGACTTCTTCTAGAGTGCAATAGAGTGCACCACGCCCAGTTGGTTTTTTAAGACAAGGTGGACAGCCCAGATCCTATGAAGCAAGTGGAGTGCCTATTGTAGTTAGACCCTTACTTTCATTTTTGGGTCAGAAGCAATCAATGAGTGGTAGTGTTGCTTGTTGGACTTGTGATAGACCTCACCATAGGAGAGAGTGTACTCAGAGCAACGGACCTGATACCTATGGTGCTTCACAACCAGCACAGAGGTAGTGTGAGCATTGCCATAGATTTGGTCACACTAATGATTGGTATTTTGACCTACACTCGGAGTTACGGAGTGGTAGAGCTGCTATGGTAGGTAGTAGAGGAGCTCTAGTTCATGGAGGATGAGGTGGTAGAGGTGGTGGTAGAGGATCTACACCTAGTAGGGATGCAGTACCTGCCCTTACTTTTGATATAGCTATGGCTACTTGGATTGAGTAGTTGGAGCAAAGATTTGCTAGTATAGGTATTGCTTAGAGAAGATCAGATTCGGGTGGTGAGGCTTCCACCTCATATATTGGTGATAAAGATGCTTTGGATTTCATGTGCGGAGCAGCACAAGTGGATACATCTGTAGCAGTGACTAGGAGTGCAGTTCATGCTCCAGAGCCTAGAGGAGCATCAATTGAGTTGGACCCACAAAGAGGAGATGTTGAGAGATAGGTCAGACTTCCCCAGTCTTTCATGCTATCTGAGGCATTGTAGAGATATCCATGGTTCCTAGATGTCCCAATGTAGGTGCGGTAGGTGGTGATGGAGTGCATGATGTACTACCTACTAGTCAGCCACCTGCTACTACACAGACTAAGTCTAGCATGATGTTGGGGGCAGCTCAGCTGATTATGCGGCATCCTTTGTTTTTGGCTAGTGATATGTTTACATTGGGAGTTGACCCAACCCTAATGTTCCGGTTGGTTGCCACGCTTTGTGAGAGTAGGGATGATGCAGTTCCTACTACTAAGGTAGAGGTGGTTGATAGTGGAGTTGATTTGGTTGAGGAGTATGAGATTTGTTCAACGACCAGTGGTTTATGGTAGGCAATAGCGCCTAAATAGGAGGAGTTGCCAACTAGACCGGCCTTTAAGAGAGCTCGGTCCACACTTGGTGTTGTCCTATTGGATAACCAAAGGGAGATTTTCCATTTGGTGGGACCTTTAGGGAAGGTCTATACACCACAAAGAGTCTTGTTAGACTCTGGTGTGCAACCCTTTATGTTGGGGAAGGTGGCAGTGGTCGGTCTGGAGTTACGGAAGACCGATGTGGAGAGGTGTCCATTTTAGATCCAAACATATCTAGGTGGTGGTTTGACATAGTACATCACATGTGGGGAGCTTGTGGTCCAAGTTCAGCCTGGTCATCCGACTGATAGCTTGGTGGTGAGAGCTCAGGCTATTGCGACAATAGCTAAGTCATATGATGTGCTAGTTGGGGGAGCAGTGTTATACCCCATGGATTCAGTATTGACTATTGGGAGGAGATAGCCTCCTATAGACCTGGTTGGCAGTCTGGTGAGGGACGGGTATGTTGCCTACTTGTATGCTTTAGTAGTGGCAGTCTTGGCTCACTATAGTTTGGGACCATGGCAACATCAGTTTTAGCTTTTAGTGGTGCAGTTACTTGGCTTGGTGACTTGTTGGAGGGGAACGCCCATGCAGAGGATACTCCAGTACCAGAGGAGATTACTTGGATTTGGAGTACAAGTGAGATTGTTCCATCCACCTTGGATGTTCTATTGTGGAGTTCCGAGGAGGCATTGTAGCAGCATGCAAATCAATTGGTGCAACAGCCTTGGAGTGGAGCCTTTGTACCATCAGGAGATGAGTGTGAGGATGAGCCTCCAGAGGCAATTGCTTTGACACCTCTGGATACTACACTCATTGCTTGGCAATATCCAATAGAGGGGATATGCATATTGGAGTTGTTTGGTGGGATTAGCACCAGACTAGCTAGGCGGGTATACGAGTACAGAGGTACTTGTATGTAAAGAGAGATGAGACTACTAGGTGAGTCTCTCTACATCATGTGGCACACTTGGCCTATTGGTATCCAAAGTTATTAGTGATGTCAGCAGTTAGAGGTTACCAGAAGGCCCTACCAATAGACATTTCCTTACTGGGGGCACATGACCTAGAGAGACATGGGCCTATTCACTTGGTGATTTTTGGATGGCCATGTCAGGGACATACACATGCGGGCCGCGTTTTGGGTCTCTAGGATCCTTGTTCTAGTGTGTTTTGAGAGATGTTATAAATACTACGCCATCTCTAGGTTCATCAGTCCATTTCTCCAGCTTACCTTTTGGAGAACGTGCCTTTGATGGGTGATTCTTGCACCAGAGTGGTGGTGAGTACATATCAGGTCCATTCTTGGATGGGACCTGATATGTACTGTATTGTTAGATGCAACCAGAGTGGGATTACGGGCTCATCATCTTCGTCTTTGGTGGACAAATCTCTTGCCCAGAGAGGTTTTATAGTGTGCTTATGATGGGATTTAGCGACTTGACCACATCCTTGTTGATGACATCCTGGATGTTGGGCGTCAATCTCAAACAGTGGTAGTGGTTGATAGGTCACCTATGGTAGTGGTGAACCTAGTGGGATAGCCTAGAGCTGTATTTCCCACACTCATGAGTTTCCTAGGCTCTCATGATTTTTGAGAGGCAAGACTTGGACTTGTTTGGGACTCACAATTATAGTAGTTGGTGGAGCCCAATGCCGATGAGAGAGAGTGAGCGATGGGTTTTTGCACCAATATTATTGTTGTTCTAGCAGTGTCAAAGGCATCTAGGTGTTAGGTGTTAGGTCAGGCTATGGACCTGAATTTTGACCTATATTATGAGCCTTGGCTTGGCAAAGCAGCGTAGGATGTGCTTGATAGGCATCACCACTCGGACACTTGTGAGCCTTGTGCCTATTGAGACGATTCAAGCACATGCTGGGGCGATGGACCGAGTGGACATGGTATTCTTGGGACACAACTAGTAGCTACTAGGGAGAGTGGTCTACTTAGAGTCCATCCAGGTGAGCGTGGGCTACTTGGATTACACCCTTGGTCCACTTGGGATGCAACTAGAGGACATGTGGAGCTTGCAGCCAGAGTGGAGGGAGTTTTTCACATAGAGGTTGGGACCTCTAGTGGTTGGGGGCATGACACTATTGCTCCCAAGGGCCTAGTGTAATAGTCTATTAGTACGTCTTCCACTCCTATGACAATTACAAAGGATACTTGGGAGCCAGATCTTGGACCTAAGCTTACTAGAGAGGAAAGACGGAGGGTTTGGAGGTTCTTGAGGAGTCACACGAGTTGTTTTGCCTTCAGTATGAAGGATTTGGGTGCTTTACAAGGACCTAGTATATAGATTGAGCTGACTAGTGATACACCAATTTTCCAATGTCCTTATTGCTATAGTGACATGGAGAGGACATTGATTTAGAGCCGGAGTAGTGACCTTTTTGAGGCTAGTTTGGTAGAGATTTCACATGGAGAGTATGCATCAACAACAGTGATGCCAGCCAAGAAGGATATGCAAGGCAACTATACATATAGGCGGATGTGTGGAGATTACTATTCTATCAACCGATAGACCAGGGCTGATCGGTATGCCATGCCTACACCGGAGGAGATTTTTGATGCAATTGGGCATGCAAAGGTCTTTAGTACTTTGGACCTTTGAGTATGATATCATCATTTGCTGATCAGGGAGGAGGATAAGTCCAAGACAACATTTTGGGCTATTGATCCTCACGGCAAGGATGTGTTATATCATTGGAGGTTCTTACCATTTGGGTTTAAGAACGCTCCTGCTAAGTTCCAGAGGGTCATAGATAGGATCCTAGCTGGATTGGATTTTGCTTGGTGCTATATTGATGACATTTGGTCTATAGCACTACTGTGGAGGAGCATGAGAGACAATTGTTGGAGGTGTTTGAGAGGTTGAGATCTCATGGACTCAAATTACATCATGTGAAGTGTAGGTTCTTCCATGAGCATGTTGAGTATTTGGGTCACACTATCTACCTTGGAGGACTTGGTGTTCAACAGACCAAGGTGGAGGCTATTGCACGTATTCCTTTGCCTACAAATGTGAGCAAAGTGCGAGCATTCCTTGGGTTGGCAAACTTCTATTGCCACTATGTTAGAGGATTTAGTGCCACCTTGACAAAGCTGACCAAGCTTACACAAGAGTGGTGTTGGGGAGATGAGCAAGAGAGAGCTTTTCTAGAGCTCAAGGAGAGGTTGACATCTGCTCCTATTTTGAGGAGACCAATCAAAGGACGACCATTTCAGGTTCATAATGATTGGAGTATGTTGGGGCTTGGAGTGGTGCTCACCCAACATGATGAAGAGGGGAAGGAGTTTGTGGTGGCCTATGCTAGTCGCTCCAACAATTCAGCAGAGGCAAAGTATAGTTCATATGAGGGAGAGTGCTTGGCAGCAATTTGGGCAGTAGCACATTCCCAATGTTACCTATTTGGTAACCCCTTCACTCTCATCACTGATCATCAGCCGCTGAAGTGGTTGATGGAGTCTGACAAGCTTTTAGGAAAGCTTGCACAATGGGCTCTAATTTTATAGGAGTATGATTTCACGGTTGTTCACAGACCTGGAGTGGTGAACCGTGATGCAAATGGTTTGAGTAGAAACCCATGTCCCAACCAACAAGATCAGACCGGAGTATGTTGGCATGGTGAGACAGATGAGGAGATGGTGTTAGGTTGGCATGCATCTGCCTTTTTGTGTATAGTTTTTGAGGCTTTGGTGGTATCTCTCTCAGCGCATACAGGAGGAGTTATTGAGGTCATAGATCTAGAGAGTGAAGATATTGGTACAGTTCAGCGAGACATTCATGATGATGTCTTAGTGATGGACTATCTTTGCATTGGTGTTGTGGGTGGCATAGTTGGGGCCAAGGAGAGAGATCGTGTCTACCCTCCAATCTGATGAGCGCATGTTCTCAATGGGCAGAGATCTTTCAGAAAGTGATGCCAATGACCTTTGAGAACTTGGCAATTGCTCAGCATAGAGATACTTTACGCTATGCTACCATTCAAGGAGGAAGTTATAGACCTTTGATCCATTGATTTCATCTAGGAGACTATGTATATCTATAGCAGACATCACCAATGACACTTGATGTTTCTACAGGCCACACTATCTTGAAAGTGCATGAGGTTTTGCCATCTGGAGTCCTTGTGTTGGAAGGACGTGAGCCACTTTCTTAGAGTGCAAGCCAAGTTAACTAGGAAGCTTCTCAAGAAGCTTCCTTCTAGAAGCTACTTGCTTGAGGTGCAAGTTAACTAGTCGGGAAGCTTCTCAAGAAGCTTCCTAGATGCTTTTGAAATATTCTAGGCTAATTTGGCTTATTCTCTACTTTGTTAGCCTTACTAGCTACATCGCTAAACTCCATATTGTTACATATTCCCCCACTGCTAGTTGGTGACGTCCTCGTTGCCATTGAAGCTTCAAACTCCTGGATGGCCGTCTGTGCATTCAAGAGGTGAGAAAGAGGTTCCCATGTGGCATCATGAAGAGGATACCCTTTCCAAAGGACCTTGTACTCCGTATGTTGGCGGTGTCTTTGTTGGATGTGGCAACGTGCAAGGATATGATCAACTTTGTACTCCTCATGATCATTGATAGGGATTAGGAGAGGAGGAGGTTGGACTAGAGAGGAGAAAGAAGAGGGATCATGAACAAAGGGTTTCAACTTGGAAACATGAAAGATAGTATGGATGCGCATATGAGAAGGCAAAGCAAGTCGATAAGCAACAAGAGAAACAATTTGGGTGACATCAAAAGGTCCTATCCAATTAGGGGCAAGTTTAAAATTTTGGGTATCAAGTGGGAAGGGTAGATTACTAGAGGATAACATAAGTTTATCACCAATTTCAAAGGTGAGATCAAGATGATGATGGTTGGCATATTGTTTTTGATGATTCTGAGCAACAAGGAGGTGAGATTTTGCTTGTTAGAGAGATTCAGAGATGGTGGTCAAGAAGGTTGAAGTATGGGGGACTTGAGATGGAAGAGGAGCAAGAAGAGAATCTAGGACAAGAGGATCTTGGCCAAAATTGAGAAAGAAAGGAGAGAATCCAATGCTTGCTTGTTTAGAATTATTGTATGCAAACTCTACAACTACAAGACATTGATCCCAATTGGTATGGTGAATGTTGATGAAGGCACAAAGCATATCTTCCAAGGTGCGATTTGCACATTCAATTTGTCCATCAGTTTGAGGATGATAGGCTATGGACAAAGCAAGCTTGGTGCCAAGTAGCTAGAAGAGTGCTTGCCAAAACTTTCTGGTGAAGCGAGGATCACGGTCGGAGATGAGTACTCGTGGCATCCCATGATGTTTGAAGACATTATTGAAGTAGAGTTGCATCAAGGTTGGAGCATCCATAGTATCAACCGTTGGTGCCAAATGGATTTGCTTACTAAGCTTATCCACAAACACCACAATTGTTATGTGACCTTGTTGTGTCTTGGGTAAGGAAGTGATGAGATCTAAGCTCACATGTTCCTAACAAGTAGTTAGAATGGGAAGTGGTTGAAGGAGTCCACTCGGCTTCTGGTTACTGGCCTTGTTACGTTGACAACTCTCACACAATTGGACAAAGTCCCAAACATCTTGTGTCATGTTGGGCCACCACCATTGGTGTTGGAGGGTGCCCAAGGTCTTGTCCACTCCCATGTGACCAACTATTGGTAAATCATAGGCTTCTTGAAGGCGCACAAATCAAAGATCACCTTTGGCTAGAATATAGATCTAGTCCGCATGGAATAGAAGGCCTTCCTTGAAGGAGAAGGTGTTACACTCCTTGTCACATGCTATTAGATGACCATGTACCATTTGGAAGAAGTGATCTTGTTGTAGACCTGATCAAAATTTGTTATGGACCTTAGGATCAATTGACATTGTCGTAATTGCCGTCGTGATGAGAGGAAGAGCCTTCAAATCAGGTTGTTGTGATAAAGCATCAAGGATGACATAGAATCAACCTGGTTTGTACTCAAGTTTGATGTCAAACAATTGGAGTTGCTCTTCCCATTGATGATGTCAACTCTTCATGTGCTCCAAGTGTAGGGTCTACAACAATGGCTTGTGATCAGTTCACATGATCACTTGTTTCCCCAAGAGATAATGCCTCCATACCTTGGTGGCATATACTATTGCAAGTTGTTCTCGATCTCAAGCAGAGTAATTTCTTTTAGCTATATTTAGTTGGTAAGACACAAAGGCAATGGGATGTAGTCCATCTGGGAATTCTTGTTGCAACACAGATCCAATTGCAAAGTTAGAAGCATCAAAATCAACCACACAAGGTAATTGAGGATCATATGGTTGAAGAATGGGTCTTGAAGACACCATATGCTTTAACTTCTGGAATGCTTCTTCATGCTTGGTGGTCCATTGGAAGCTTGAGTTCTTTCTTAAGAGGTCAGTCAATTGTGCAACCACATGAGCATAATAGTGGATGAACCGTTGGTAAAAACTGGCCAATCCATTGAATGCACATACTTCTGTAGCATCCTGTGGGGTAGGCCAATCAATAATGGCCTTGATCTTCTCTTCTTCCATCTTGATTCCCTTTGATGAGATCTTAGGACCCAAGAAGGTAACTTCCTTCTAACAAAAGGCACACTTTGACTTCTTGTAGTAAAATTTCATCTTAGGACTTCTTGCACATGATTCATGTGTTTTGCCTTTGTCTTGCTATAGATTAAGATATCATCCAAGAACACCACCACAGACTGATCCAATAGTCCATCCAACACCTGATGCATCTGATCCATGAAGATTGCTGGAGCATTAGTGAGTCCAAAAGGTAGAACTCTCCACTCAAAATGCCCATACCTTGTGCAAAAGGCACTCTTTTGTACATCCTCTCTATCAATAGGAATTTGCAAATAGCTGTTACAGAGATCCAACTTGGAAAAGTAGCGTGCTCCACTTAGTTGATCAAGAAAGTCATCAATCTGAGGCAAGGGATATGCATTCTTCATGGTTTGCTTATTGACCCCATGATAATCAATACAGAAATGAAGTCCTCCATCCTTCTTTAGAAAAAATAGTACCGGTGCTCCCCAAGGAGAGGTACTATGTCATATGAAGTCCTTCTCCAACAACTTTGTAAGTGTTGTTTGCAACTCCTCTAACTCCTTTGGTGAGAGCCAATAGATTGGTCTACTCATTGGAGTACTCCCTTGCAATAACTTGATCTTGAAAGGCATACCTTGATCGGAGGGTAATCCCTTTGGTAGATTATCCAAAACACGTCCGCAAACTCCTTAACTATCCAATCAACCATTGCTTGATGAGGCTCTTGGCCCTTCACAAATTTTTCTTGTGCAATCGGCTTGATCCACACCGTGAATACAAACTTATCTTCCTCCAAAGCTGCTTTACTAACAAACTTCTCTTCTAGGGACTCATCTCTCTTCCAAGCTTACTCCTTGGTTGTCTTCTTGGCAAACTTCTCATCTTGGGACTCATCTCCCTTCTAGGTTTGCTCTATGGCTACTTTCTCAACAAAATTCTCATCTTGGGACTAAATATTCTTAGGTGTCTTACTCAGAGGTACCAAACAACCTAATCAGAAATTCCTACCTGGTGTTGTACTTGAATTTGGCTTTGGGTCAAATCGAATTGAAGCTTATGATGTTCAAGCCAAGGTAGACCCAAAATGATATCAAAGTGTAGAGGTGCCACTACAAACCTCATACACTCCAAATACTCCTTTCCAATCTTGAAGGTAATAGGATGCGAGGTGCAAAATGCAGAACCCTTTCTACCATCCACCATCATCAAACTACTTCCAATCACTGGCTTGATAGGAATACCCAATTCCTTTGCTACTTGCATAGACATGCAATTCTTTGAACTTCCAGAATCAACCAAAATCCTACAACCTCAATTAGATATCATACCTTGCAAATGAAGCAAACTTGCATAGGTCAAGCCTTCAATCCCATTGGAACTAATCAAGCTCCTAATAGGTAGCTCAAAATCTCCTATTGGGGTTCCTCTTGTCCTTGATCATTCTACTCCGCAACTCCACTTGGGCAACTTGTTGAGGTTGTCCATTCTTGAGTGGACATTCAGCAATGTGATGCCCCAATTGGCGATAATAAAAACAACCACCATTTTATTGCAATTTCTCTTTATCTATCGTTCCAAGTGGTCTTTGTTGAATGGTATCAATCTCCATTGGTGTTGGCTCCTCCACTTGTGTGTAGTGTATTGGTAGGCTCTATGGAAGTTGAGGTCAAGACCAAGTTGTTGCCACCAAGGAATCAAAACATTTGGCCAACCACATGGCTTCCTCCAAGAGTTGTGACTCTTGCATGGTTACCTCTAATTTGGTTCTTGCCTTCAAGCCTCTTACAAATCAATCTAGAGCTTCACCTTGCAATAAATCTAGAATTTTCATGATGGTGTTTTGGAACTACGTGATGTAACTTCTTATAGAGCCAATCTATTTCAACTCTGCCAACTTATCCCGTGCAGCTCGCATGACATTTATAGCTTAGAACCAACTAATTATTGCGCTCTTGAATTCTACCCATGTCAAGATTGGTGCAACAATTTGTTGTTCAGCTTGCTCTACTCAGAATCTCCACCATAGCTTTAATACTCCATCCCAATTGGCTAGAAGCCAAGAGAAATTTTTTTTGCTTGTCTTGTAGATTGGTAGCTTTAAAATAACGTTCACAATCAAACAAAAAATTCTCCACTACACCCAAAAGATTCTTGCCTTCAAATACCTTGGGTTTAGGGAATTTGATCCGATCTTCTCCTTCTCAAATTGGTACTCTCTCCACCTGCTCTTGTCATCAAAGATCTAGTTCATCCAACAATCAAGTAAGGTGCTCGATTTGTTGTTGTATAGCAAGGATAACATTGTATTGCCACCATGGTTGCTACTCTATCACACCACTCCCAATCTATCTAATTTATTAACACATAGAAACAACACGTCCACCGTTCTCCATAAGTTACAACCGGAAGCACCAAGGGTTCCTTAGATATGGTGATCATATGCAAAAAATATTTTCCAAAGTGCAAGGTGATGAATTGTGTGAAACGATGCTTGAGTAGTACTTGGATGCAAAAATCTCAATGGTTTGGTGGAGGTGGATTTGGTGGTCCATAAATTCCATCCATTCCATTCCTACTTTGATACCAATGTAAAAGACCAAATCCAAGGAGAGAAATAGGAGAATGGAAACTCACATTGGGACACTTAAATGAGGGAAAACTCCAAATGCCTAGCATAAGCTTTGGCTTTGGTATTTATAGGTAGCATACAAGGCCCTTGAGAAGCTTCTCAAGAAACTTCCTTGAGCCACTTTCTTAGAGTGCAAGCCAAGTTAACTAGGAAGCTTTTCAAGAAGCTTCCTTCTAGAAGCGACCTACTTGGCATGCAAGCTAAGCTAGTTAGAAACTTCTAGAAGCTACTTGCTTGGGGTACAAGTTAACTAATTGGGAAGCTTCCCAAGAAGCTTCTTAGATGTTTTTGGAATATTCTAGGCTAGTTTGGCTTATTCCTTACTTTGTTAGCCTTACTAGCTATGTTGCTAAACTCCATACTGTTACACCTATGGTGGAGCTTCCGTGGAAGAGATACTCTTTGGTTATATAGTAAAGAGAAGGTGCTTCTTTGGGGCATCGGAGTTTGAGTGTGGAATTTGTGTTTTCTCTATTGTGTTTCTTTATCTTCAGAATATTAAAATTAGGCAACAAAAATGACCACAACCATCTCCATAAGAAGAAGCTACAATTTTTATTCCTTAGCAAGAGGAGTAGGTAGGAATTGGGTTGAAATCTTAGCTCCTTGGTAGATACAAACAAGGTCCAAAAGCTCCTTGTAATAATCCTCCATGATTTGTTCAAAGTTGGACCGGGTCTCCTTGAACTTGGTGGTAGTGTGGCTCTGGAGCTTTGTAGACAACATTTTGAGTTGCTCATTCAAGTATGAATTCCTCTCCAATGCGTCCGTTTGAGAATGAAAGCCCTTTGCCTTTATTCATTGAGAGGTTTTGTTGGCCATGCATTCCAATTGACTAAGTAGCTATGTGGTTGTACGATCAATAATGGTGAGGAGCTTAGATCATTTGTTTTCTAGTTTGGTTTGTTTGGCACTCAACTCTTTGGTCATCTCTTGACAAATCTGCTTGTCTTGCTCCAATACCTTTTCTTATTGTCATTTCAAGTTGGTAGATAGGTTGGAGATGCAAAATTCAATCAACTACTTTAGATTGTTGTATCAATCTCCACTAACTTTGCTTCCACCTAGGTCATTTTTTAACTCACTTTGTAGCATTGCAAGTTTATCTTCTTGATTTCATATTTCCTCCTTGTGCTTAGTTCTTTGGTGGAAGACTTGCATGCTATAATTGTCAAACTTCTTCTTAGGCCATGGATTAGTTTGTCATACTCCTCTTGCCATTTTATTTCCTCTCTTTGGAACTCCTCTAGGTGCCTCTCACTTTCCTTGTCCTTTTTGTTCATACAAGTTTGGACTAGGTGATGCAAGTAGTGGATGAAGGCCATTGATTCCCTTATGTTTGGATCCAACTTCTAGTATATTGGTAGAAGATCTTCCAATGCTTCCATTGCCAACATCATTGTACAAATGGTGTAGGCCATCATAAGCCAAGGCAAATAATTGCCATCATTGCCCAATTGTCTTTGTAGAGCCTTCTTCATTTTAGGCATAAGATTCTCATCATGGCTCAAGATGGTCATCTCCTTTGCTTTGTGAGCCAAGACTGCTTCCTTGTTCCTACCCATCTTGTTATTGTTGGTTGGAGGTATGGTCTTGGCAATGACATCACTCTCACTCACTTGTCCTTCATGTATTGGGCTTAATGGGATTTGCTCCTCAAGTTTCATCAAGCTTTAGCAAGATGTCCTTGCCTTGTTATCATTGATGCCTTTGATGACATCTACCATAGGATGGGTTTGTTTTGTTCTCCATTTTGTCTGTATCACAAAGCTTCCTCTAAAGTGAAGAGTGGAAACATGGTTGGAGGGACAGATTTTGTAGTTTTCTTCTTTGCCATGCTTGTTGTGTGCAATTTTTTTTTGTAGGTGAGGAGACATTGTACATCATCATTTGGTCCCACCTCTTCTTGTCTACTATGGGAGATCAGATTTGTATGAAGGACTCCTTGCTCCTAAACTTTGCATTCCAAGCAACTTTGGCATTTTGTTTGTGTGACAACTCTTCTCCTTGCAATGGACATCCCTCCAAGTTGATTTGTATGATGCAATTTTACTCTTGCTATCCTTCAACAAAGATTCCAACTCCTAAGGTCATTTTTGTTTCTTCAAAGCCTGAATCTTTGCATGAGCCACTTGAGTCTTTTGTTGAATCTTCATGGAGTTGTATGTCTATAGTACTTGCAAGAACTTCCTAGTTTGGGCATATTTTTTGTCCACCTCATGGTACTTGGTAGTCTCCTTAGGCAAGTAAGGGTCTCTATTGAAGTAGGCTAGATGATATAGGTGGAGTGGGAACTTCTCCTTCTCCTTGTCCATCAATAAGTTTATTCTAATGTAGGAGTGGATAATGAAGAGGGCCATGATTGTGGTAGAACCTTCTATCATGTCCTCCAAGAGTTTGATAACATGCTCATGGAACAACTTAGCCCAACTAATTGGTTTTTGCTTATGTCCAAGCTAGAAAAAGATTACTTGATTCTAGTTGACATAATTTTTTTTGCTTTGAATGAAACAATTGCATTATTTTTTTTGCAATAGTGTGGTAAGCGGGTCCTTCATATCTTTGATCTTCTACACATTTGTGGATTTTCTCCTAATTAATGAGTCAGCAATCCTCTACTCTAATCATTTGTTGGATTGATCACATGGGATATCAATATGAATTTCCCCAAATGTAGAGCAATCTATGCCCAACACTCATTGCCAATGATCCTCTATCCACATTGTGAGACATCTTTGTGAGGATTTCCCACTTAAGTTTTTGGTGTTGTTGCAAATTTCCTACAACACGGCACCATCCGTGAGACCCCAATCCCACAACAAAAATTCCATTCATGTCTTCTTGATGTAGTTGGTGTGGCAATATAGTCCTCATTTGAAAATCTCCATGTGTAAAAGGCCTTCTAAATAGTGAACTTAAGGAACCAATTTAGGGCAACCTAGGATTGCTTGATTTCTTTAAGCATTGAGTGAGCACCTCCATTACGTCTGAAACCATGAGGATTTGCTCAAGATTTCTACTAGACCCAAAAATATCTTCTTTTTTTAGCATGCACAACTACCAAAATAGAAGGCCACCTTGCTGCTCTTCACTTTGATTCCTCTTTCAAGAGTTTATCTAGTCATGATTGAATATTCCAATATCTGCACAATAGTGCCAACTCCATTGTATGATTTCACATCTTATACTCTTGATAAATAAATAAAAATTGACATTCCACACCAAGAAGTGCTTGCATGATGTCTCAAGAGATAGTGGTCATGGAGAGAGAAATGAAAGTAAAAAAAAGTGAAAAGTGAATAGTGAGAATCAAAAAGTTGAATTGTACAAAGATTTGGCTTGTAGGGTAGAGTTGGCCTTTTTTAGTCCCAATGGGGTCAAGTCTATACTTTTTTTGTTGTGGTGGTTTGTGACAACCCGGCTGTAAGAGACCAAATTCGAGGAGAGAAATAGGAGAATGGAAACTCACATTGGGACACTTGAATGAGAGAAAACTCCAAATGCCTAGCATGAGCTTTGGCTTTGGTATTTATAGGTAGCATACAAGGCCCTTGAGAAGCTTCTCAAGAAGCTTCCTCAAGCCCTTTTCTTAGAGTGCAAGCCAAGTTAACTAGGAAGCTTCTCAAGAAGCTTCCTTCTAGAAGCCGCCTACTTGGCGTGCAAGCTAAGCTAGTTGGAGGCTTCTAGAAGCTTCCTTCTAGAAGCTACTTACTTAAGGTGCAAGCTAAGTTAACCGGGAAGCTTTCCAAGAAGCTTCCTAGATACTTCCAAAATATTCTAGGCTAATTTGTCTTATGTGCTACTTCGTGAGCCTGACTGACTTCGTCGCTAAACTCCATATTGTTACACCGGAAAATATCACTTTTGCGGTAATCAAGTAAGTAAAGTTTGTTCCTGCAAAGATACTAGTCAGAAATTTCCAAATACAAAGAAAATAGTAACAATGTAGTTCTTCTTGGTTGCATCTTTAATCTCTTAGGTAGAAAACACACTTAGAAGAGAGTAAAAAGCACTAATTTGCAGTCTTGTCATGACAATTTGTCACACTTAATCACAACTCCATCAAATCTTTCCAAACAATCTTGATTGTGATGATTCAGGCTCTCCCAAAAATGGCACTTCACTGCAAAATGACTTCACTTCAAAATTGTGTTCTACCCCTCCACTAAAGGCACAACTTCCTTGATTGAAATTGCTTCACATCAACTTCATGCTGCATTCACAAATGCAGAATACTACCAACATTATAATTCCTCTCAGATTTGTCAAGGCATTGCTCCGATTGCACTTCACTCAAGATCAAACACACTGAATGAAGATCAAGGCTACAGAATCCAACATCCAACAAGCACACTGACTTGCACTTCAAATTTCTCCATACACTCACAAACACAATCAGAAAATTGATACTTGGAATTAAGCTCAAGCGACAAGCACTGCTTCACAACACTTTGCTTTATCTATTCTCAGAAATTATGAACACTGAACAACATATGACTATGAATGCCACTCTTAAATAGTGAAGCAAATGACAATTCTAACAACTATACCATTTCCTAACAACTCTTCCTACTTGCAGATCCAAAATGACAATGCATCTCTTCAAATCTCACTTCTGTTACTAATCCAATCCAATGTCTACTTCTTCCTCGGCTTTCAATCCCAATCCCAAAGAAACTCCACTTACTACTTCTCTATCCTTGAGTTTCACAACTCCTAATTCCTTTACTAATTCCAACATCTCTCCTTCTTGATCTGCAATTCCTCTAGTGGGTAATTCATCTAACTCCTTGTCTCTTGACCCACTCTTCTCTAATATCTCTGATGGTAATTCTGAAGACATCTTCACTCCTATGTCACCTACTTTGGGTTTTGCTCTTACATCCTTTTGAAGTTTCTCTATCTCTAATTTCACTAAGTCTAATCTAATTGTATCGTCTTCTACTTCCAATATCTTTCTATCTACACAAGTTCTGAGACTGATAAGTAAAGCATTCAAGTCTTTATCCTTTGCATTTCTCCTTCTCGTTTCCTACACCAACAACTTCAACTCATGCAATCTCGTTTCTTCAATTTGCATGATGGCTTCTGTACTCAGCATTGCATTCATCTTGATCACAATCTCCTTCAATGGCTCCAATCTCATTCTTCTCTCCCGTTCTCAATTTGCAAGCTAATCTTCTCTGTACATTGCCAATTCTGCTTTGAACTTTACTTTCACAGTCTCCTTCTCCTTCTCCTTCTGCACAATCTTCTCCTCTTGATTGTGAAGTAACTCTCTCAACCTTTCTTCCTCTCAATATCTCACTGTCAACTCTCTTTGCTAGAGCTGCTTCTTCTCTTCTACACTCTCCATCAGTCTATTGAGCTCTTGCTCCTTTTTTGCTACTCTTGCCATAGCATGGATAATTTCTAATCTCAAATTAGCAAACTTCTGCTTCAAGATTTCATACTCAACTACTTGCCATTCCCTTGCTATGTTGCCCTACTCTATGAGTCCCTCTCTATTCCTTGCTTCTCTCTTCAAGTTCTTGATCACTTGATTATGTACTATTGCATTTACTTGTAGTACTTCCCTTTCCTCCTCACCTTGGATTATACTCTTCTTTAACTCAAAGTTCTCTTCTTCTAATCGAGCTAACACCTGCAATACAGTCTTCACCTCCGGACACTTCAATTGCATCTCCTTCTTCTTGTGCTCTAACTTCACCAACAATGGGCACACAACCTCCCATAATTACTCTACTCCTTCACTTGGATTCATTTTGACTCACAGACTTCTCTCCTTCTTCACCTCTTCCTCACTCGACACTCACCTTCTAAGCCGCAATTGCCTTATACGAATGGATTGTTCACTCCCCAAACTTCAATCCTCCTCTTCTCTTACCTTACTTGACCCCACTCCATACTTTGCCTTTTGTTTGGAACGAACTCCCTTTTGAATTGTAACTCTTTTCTCCTCTTGTTCTGGAACTTTGTCTTCCAGTTTTGAGTTACCTTTCTCCTCTATCTCCATCTTGGCTTCCTCCTCTTTGGGTACCAATTTCACCTCCACTCCATCGTTGTTGTTACTACTTGTGTCTCCACTTTGTAGTGTGAACTCGGGTTCTTCCTCCCTCTCCAAGTCTTTGGACTTGCACTTGGTTTCTCCTTCCGACTCTTCTTCCGACGATACAATTACCACCAGCTCTTTCCTCAGGTTTACCCTTCTAGCCTTTCGAGGTCTCGCTTTCTCTACTTCTTCTTCTCCTTATCAACTCCTCTTCTTTGACTTTGGAGTGCTCACTTCCAATTGCACACTCTGCCTTATTTGCACGTAGTACTCATCACTGCTCTTGATTTGAAGAATGTATTGTTGCTCCTCCGCATCGACATCTCTTCTTAAGTCAAGATGGAAATAGGACACCATCTTATTTTGCTCCGCCGCATTGAGCAAGTTCAGCTCCAAATAGAAATGGGTTGCAAACGGCACAATGTAATAAGGAGGCGACTTGTCCCGCAAATTCCACACCATCTGTCTTGTCCTCCCATGAAGACACTTTGCCTAATTAATTGGCTCTCTTGCAAACATCTTATGGAAGAACACAGCTTGGTGCTTCATCACATAAGTTGTTCTCTTGGGCTTCAAGATTGCCATTATAGCACTCATGATCCCTCTCTTGACTTTTGATCCTTATAGCTCTCCACTTTGTAGCCATTCTTTGTGCGCTTCAAAGAGAAGGCCTCTCTCACTTCTTGGGTTTCTTGGGTTTCTTGGGCTACTTCTCCCTTCCCCAAGAACATGACGCCATGCTCTGCGCCTGCTTCTCTCCCAAGTACTAACCTCCAATCTGACTCTGTCCATCGAGCCAGATTTCCTATTTTCCCTTCTTCCTCAGGTCCATCAAGACACTTACTCTTGATGATCTTAGTCATGAACCCTGGAAAGCTAACATTCCAATTCCATGCCAAGAATGTGATCCAAAGCCTGCTCAAGACTTCAATTCTTGCAATCACATCTAACGTCCAAATTGCATGAATTCTCACTACAAATTTGGAGTTCTTCTTCCCACTTCCCATCTTTCTCTCTTCCACTCTAGGCTGGGGACTATTCTTCCTACTGATTCCCGGATTAACTCTCTCAAATTCCTCTTGACACACCAATGCATCTTTGACTACACTTCCCTTCCCACGATCTCCTACAGGACGACTTCTTAATGGTGATGGGAAATTGCTTGTCATTGCTTCGTCCTTAGCCCAATTTTTATAGAGTCACGCCTTCTTTGTCTTTCTTAAAATTGAGTTTCTACCAAGAAATCACACCTCCTGCATGCTCCTGTCACTATCAAGTGTCCTTCACGCGTTTGACTGCCAATTTTGAATGGTACCTTCTTGAATGTCTCACCCCAAAGGAAAGTTGTTACACTATCCTTGCCTTGGGTTGAGCATGCCCAATACAAAGACTCCTTACTTTGGGTCGCATGTTGACAGGGCAATTCCGAGTGCCTCGCCTTATGACCCAAAGTCATATTACCTTGGGTTACATCCCAAGGACACTTTTCTTTGCCTTCTTTGGCCATACAAGAGCAATTTGACTTCTCTTTACACTTCTTCAAAATTAAAAAAAAAAACAAAAATGTGGGTACCACATACTCCTTCCCTCAAATGTGAGCGTCCCTGCAAACATAGACTTTGGGTGTCTTAGAGACTTCCGAGTCTATGGTCCAATATCTCCAAACTCTCCACCCGTTTACTTGAGTGGCAAAAGGATTGCCTTCCAAGTCTACAAGTTGAATGGACCCATTCTCATAAAGATGAAGAACTCAATAAGGCTCCATCTATCTCAAATGCAGCTTGCATGGAAAAAATATTCAGCGATTGTCATATAACAAAACCAAATCTCCTTTGCAAACAGTCACAGGCTTGATATGCTTATCATGCCTGACTTTCCTCTGCTCTTGTACTTCTTTTGTGGTTTGCATTGCATCGTCTCTTTTCTCTTCTAACCACATCAGTTGATGGATTCCAAGATCTTGGCTTTCTTTCTCTGACAATCGTTCTTCGCAAAGAATCCAATATGTTGGTACTTCAAATTCAATTGGTAGTATAGGATGCAAGCCGTATGTCAAGAAGTATGGAGTTTGTTTGGTTGTGATCTTTTCTATCGTTTGATATGCCCACAACGCGGTTGGTAATTTTGTATCCCAATCATAGGCATAATTGACAGTCACCTTATTCAAAATTTTGCAAAGTAACCCATTCACCTTTTTTGTTAAGCCATTTGCTTTTGGGTTATAAGCAGTCATCTTCTGATGTTTAATCTAGAAATATTTTGTTAACGCCTCCATCACAGAGTTCAAAAAATGTGTCCCTCTATCATTGACCAATTCCAAAGGACATCCGTATTGGGAGATGATGTTTTGAAAGAAAAATTCCACAACAGTTTTTGCATCATCTCTATGAGTTGCTTCAGCTTCAACCATCTTGGTAGCATAGTCAGTGAAAACCAAAATGTATGTCTTCCTTGTGACTTGGGTCACTAGTTGAACGGGACCCACAAAATCAATTCCCCATTTCTCAAATGGGGCCAAGGGTAAAATTGGTCTCAAAGGTCATTGAGAAGAAGCCATCGGCTTCCCCGTTCTTTGTCAAGCATCACAACTTTGGATATGGGCATGCGTATCTTTGTACATTGTAGGCCACCAGTACCCCAAAGAAGGAATCTTCTTTACTGTATTCTGCAAAGCATAGTGTCTCCCCGATGCTTTGGAGTGTAAAGACTCAATTACACCTCCAACTTTGTATGACTCCAAGCATCACCAAAGTACTTCGTCTTTGCCCATCTTGAATAAAATGTTGTTTTTTAGCTGATATGGCCCCATTTTCCTGAGAAAGACTGCCCTCTACTCTAGGTCCAACCCTTCAGGACAATGGAGAGTATGTAGATAATGATATTTGGCTGCATACCTTGTACTTTGCATTGTTGTTAATTGATATAACTCTTCATCAAGGAACCAATTGTCAATTTCCCATTCCTGGTCTTGAGTTTCTAACCTGGACAGGAAGTCCACATTCAAATGCAAAGCCCCCTTCCGTACTTGTACAATATATGTGAATTCTTGTAACAACAAGATTGATCTTGCAATTTGCCGAGACAAATCTGCCTTCTTGACCAAAAGTTGCAATGCATAATGGTCAACATAGAAACAAACTCGTATCCTAGCAAATAGTGGCAAAATTTCTTGTAGGCATACACCATTCCGAGTGCTTCTCTTCCAATCGTTGAATAGTTCTTTTCAAAAACTGAAAGTTGTTGGTTGGCATAATAAACCGGGTAGTCCTTCTTCTTCTTGTCCTTCTGACTTAAGACAACTCCAATTGCCATGGACAAAGTGTCCACATATACATGAAAAGGGAATTCCCAATTCAGGGCCCTCATGATTGGTGCTTCAATTAGTTTCTTCTTCAATACTTGGAAAGCTTCTTCTTGATTTTCTTCCAATGTGTAGTCTTCAGATTTCTTCAAAAGCTTTGTAAAGGGTGCAGCAAGCACCGCACAGTTTGAAACAAAGTGTCTGTAGTATTTGACGTGTCCCAGGAAGGCTCTCAGCTCCCAGATGTTCTTTGGGGATTCCAAAGCTGAGATTTCTTTGACCTTCTTGACATTGACTTCAATACCTCGGCTTGACACTTGATGCTCCAAAAGAATTCCCTCCTTCATTGCGAAGAACCATTTCTTCGGGTGTAATGACAAACCGGCAAAATGACACCTTTCAAAATTTTGGCAAAGGCAATCCAAATGTACATCTCTTTGCCCAAGCATACAAAAATCATCAATGAAAAATTCCACAAATTTGTGCAGGAAATCCTTGAAGATTGAATTCATCATCCACTGGAAAGTAGTGGGAGCATTACACAACCCAAAGGGCATTTGATTGTAAGCAAAAGTGCCACAATTGGTCATGAATGTGATCTTATCCTTGTCCTCTTCTTGGATGAACACTTGATTGTATCATGAAAATCCATCAAGAAAACTATAACAAGGATGATCAGCTACTTGGTCAAAATCATATCGATAAAAGGCAAGGGATGATGATCCTTCCTTGTGACTGCATTCAACTTGCGGAAATCTTGGCACACTCAGATCTTCCCCATTTTCTTCTTCAGGACAATGATAGTGGGGAAGACCCACTCACTGCTTGAGATAGGAAAGATTATTCCGGCCCCTAAGTACTTGTTGATTTTGTCTTTCACCAAGAGAGAGTACTTCGGGTTCAGGCAGTACTTTCTTTGCCAAACTGGAACTGCACCTTCAACCAGATCAGTCCGGTGTTCTACAAATTCTTGTGGAATACCCTACATTTGATTGATAGACCAAGAAAATACATCCTGGAATTCTATAAATAGGGCAGTGTATCCTACCAACTCCTCTGAAGTGACTATCTTCAAAATTTTCAAAATTTTCCCTTTAGTCAAGACAACATCTTGACAGTCATCGGGGTTGATGACTCTTTCAATGTGGCTTACTCGGCTTAATCCAAGGTGAGCTGCCATCAAACGCCCTTCCTCCAAGTCAGGTTCACCCAAGGCAAGGTCATATGGATCTTTGTCTTTGACATCCACCTTGTATCATTCCAAGTAATTGACTTGGACTTTGTCTTTGGATTCATCCTCATCTTCTAACAAACTAGTTTCCCCAAGATGGGGAACCTTCGTCCAACTCACAATCACCAGCTTTTGGTCTTTGGACAAAATGTCCTTGAACCGTAGCTTCTATTGGTGCCAATCCACCACAACTTGGGTACTATACAATTAGGGTCTTCCTATCAACAGTGGGTAACCAATTTTAGTCACTACTCGCAACACAATGTAATTCAACTTGAAGGGCACCCCTCCAATGATCGTGGTAATATTTGACAGTATGCCCAATGGCCATCTCCTGGTTTGATCTACAAATTTCAATACTCTAGGTGTTGGTTAAAACGTATGATACCCTAGTCGATTTGCAATATCCTTGGTCATGACATTCACACCAAAACCCAAATTGATGGGTATCAATGTGATCATGCACAATGCAATCTCCACATCAACCTTGGGAGATCCCAGATCTTGATCAATCCGATATATAGCGGGCAGGTTTCTTTGACATCGCCTTGACTTTCTTGAGGGCCAAATTCAGCTGCCTCTTGTATAGCTTATTGTCTTCCCACAATTGCTTAAATGTGACATTTGCATTTATGGCTGCCAAATCCACTACAATATCATATTGGGGTACTCTCCCTAATTTCACCGTCTTTGCCTTCGGCTTTGGGTTCAAAGTCTCTCCATGTTCAAATTTGACTTCAAGATGCTTCATAATGGTGATGGGAGTACTAGTGTGCTTGACCCAAGGTTCCTCGGGTTGGCCCACCTCTGCTTGAATCAGACCCTTCACTTAGGATTGGATGTCCACCGGAAAAACTAGAGGCTTTGTCTTTGTCTCCTCCTCCAAACTCATTTCTTGGGTCCTGAGTATTGCTTCCTTGAGTTCTTTCTACAAGGCTTTAGCTTTGGCTTTAGTGAGGATCTTTCCCTCCTTGGCAGAAAGGATTGCCTTTGGGCGCAGCCTCTTTGCCTTTCTGGAAGATGACAAGGTCTTACTTAGTTCTTTGCGATCACGCTTCTTCTTACTTGTGCATGTCTCAACCTTCAAAATTTCAAGGTCTGGCCATTCTCCTTCCTAGGCCAGACTCTCTTCTTGAGGTCTCTCTTCCTCAAGTGTTATACAATTTATAGTTGTATTTCCCTTTGCTTGAAGTGTTGCATGCTCATCCGGGGTCTATACATACTTTATAGGCAGCTTTGGGTTTGGTGGGTGAGGGCATTGGTTGCCCATATGACCCGATCCTTTGCAATTTTTGCACAAGGGAACGTACCCAATTTGCCTTCTTGGCTCCAGACAGTTTGGAGACCAATGTCCCATCGAGCCACAATTATAACATGCCCCGTGTGCAACATTCTGAGGTCAATTTTGGTTGCTCATTGGTGGTCTTTGTAGAGGAGCATTGGGGTTATACTCCCTTGGTCTGTACCTCGGACCTTGATACAATGTGCTTGCCTGAGGCGGTACCTCTTGGGTTTGGTACACCTCTTCTTCTTCCTAGTTCCACCCGGAACCCAATCAATCTGTTGCATCGGGAATGCATTGCAAGTGTTGCATTGCGTGTTTGCATGGCCTGACTTGTCACACGCGGTTCACCATACATTGGATCTGCCAAATGATAAGGGCTTCCTTCAGTCCTTTGCCCCAATCATCTAGATCTTAAAATCCAAAAACTCCTTGATGAGGGCATCTAGCTTAGTATCAGCCTTATGTACACTCTTTTCTAGGGGAGTCATTGGTTTCTTACCCCCACGTCTTTGTACTTGTCTTGGCTTTGATTCTTCTTCGGATTCCAAAGAAGAGCTTGAAGACGTGGAGGATTCCTCCAAAGAAGGGGATGTACTGCAAGAAGCTCTCCTTCTGGGCTTCTTGCCTTTCTTCTCTTGATTTCTTTGATTGCCGGCAGAGTGAGAGTGGGCCACCTCATAGCGGGCAACATGCTTGAGTACCTTGTCGAGGGAAGTTACATTCCTCTCCCTCGTGAAGATTTAAATCTCTGGTGAGAGTCCTCCCAAGAACCAGGTGATGGCTTGGGCATCGGAGTAACCCACCACACCTGATTGCTTTGGAACTCGGTTCAAAGCGCCATGAATTGCTTAGAGTAGTCTCTCAACTTCTCCTTCTTACCTTTGTCCAAATTGTTGAGTGCCATGAAGACACTCGTGTTGTAATCAACTTCCCGGAATCGTTCTAGGAAATTGTTTCTCAAGTTTGCCCAGTCCACCGGTACAAACCCTTTCTAGGTTACATGGGTGTAGTAGCTCTAATCTTTCTTTTGGAGCAAACTTGGGAAAATGAATAGTCAATCTACCAAGTCATGTTCCTTATTGGCAAAGGAGATGACTTCAAATTCTTCAATGAATTCATTGGGGTCTTTGTCTTGTTTTGTCCCCTTGTATTTTTGATAGGCGTGTCGGGTGATAGGTAACAAAGTCATTGTTCAACTTGGTGGGATCGGCTGGGGTAAGTTTGAACTTTATAGGACCGTAGAGCTGGCTAGTATTGACACCGTGTTGATAGCCCAGGGGTTCCAATTTGTCAAGTTCAAAGTAGGGTCTTCTTTGACAATTTCTCCTCTGAGGGTGTCAACTTCAATCTGAGTGGAAGAATTAGGCTCAACACCTTCGGAGTGTTCTTCAAAATTTGTTCAAGACAATGGAGGAATCATTTGTAGAAGGTGTTGACACTCTTCTTCCATCAGTGTCCGTGTTGTCTTTTCTCAAACAAAGTTCTTTAGAGATGCAACTTCCTTTACAACTCTAGGAGAAGTTGGTGTATAGGACCGCAATGAATATGTCTAGCCGCTTGAGTCTTTCTTCTTCTTGGAAGATGGGAATGCAAAGTAGCCTTGCCAACCGCCTTCATGTTTCTTTTGGTCAAGTTCTCACAAGGCTTCTTGCACTTTGTGAAGAAGTTGAAAGTCCAACACCTCTCGTTTTGTTTTGTCAAAATTAGATTGGATCTTCAAGCGTTTGTCTTCTTTACAATGCAACATTCATCTTCAAACTCTCTCTTCCCATTGTTCTCTTGATGCAGACATTCATATTGCTTTGACAACCACTTTCAAAATTGGCTTCATATTCTTCCACTTACAAGATTTGTATCCCCGACAACGGTGCCAAAAATCATGTGACAACCCGGCAAATATCACTTTTTCAATAATCTAGTAAGTAAATTTTGTTCCCGTAGAGATACTAGTCAAAAATTCTCAAATACAAAGCAAACAATAACAATGTAGTTCTTCTTGGTTGCATCTTTAATCTCTCAGGTAGAAACCACACCTAGAAGAGAGTAACAAGCAATGATTCGCAATCTTGTCATGACAATTTGTCACACTTAATCACAACTCCATCAAATCTTTCTAGACAATCTTGATTATGATGATTTAGGCTCTCCCAAAAATGGCACTTCACTGCAAAACAACTTTGCCTCAGAATCATGTTCTACCCCTCCACTAAAGGCACAACTTCAACGATCAAAATTGTTTCACATCAACTTTGTGCTGTACTCACAAATGAAAACTACTACCAACACTATAATTCCTCTCAGATCTATCAAGGCATTGCTCCGATTGCACTTCACTCAAGATCAAACACACTGAATGAATATCAAGGCTACGGAATCTAACATCCAACAAGCACATTGACTTGCACTTTGAATTTCTCCACACACTCACAAACACAATCACAAAATTGATACTTGGAATTAAGTTCAAGCAACGAACACTACTTCACAACATTTCACTTTATCTATTCTCAAAAACTATGAGCACTGAACAACATATGATTGCAAATGCCACTCTTAAATAGTGAAGCAAATGACAGTTCTAACAACTATACTGTTTCCTTACAACTCTTCCTACTCGTAGATCTGAAATGACAATGCACCTCTTCTAATATCACTTATGTTACTAATCCAATCCAATGTCTACTTCTTCATTGGCTTTCAATCACAATCCTGAAGTAACTCCACTTACTACTACTCTATCCTTGAGTTTCACAACTCCTAATTCCTCTATTAATTCTAACATCTCTCATTCTTGATATGCAATTCCTCTAGTGGGTAATCCATTTAACTCCTTATCTCCCGACCCACTCTTCTCTAATACCTCCGATGGTAATTCCAAAGACATCTTCACTCCTATGTCATCTACTTTGGGTTTTGCTCTTACATCCTTCTAAAGTTTCTCTATCTCTAATTTCACTTAGTCTAATCTAATTGTGATATTGTCTTCTACTTCCAATATCTTTCTATCTATACGAGTTCTGAGATTGATAAGTAAAGCATTCAAATCTTTATCCTTTGCATTTCTCCTTCTCATCTCCTACACCAACAACTTCAACTCATGCAATCTCATTTCTTCAATTTGCACGATGGCTTTTGTACTCAGCATTGCATTCATCTTGATCACAATCTCCTTCAATGGCTCCAATCTCATTCTTCTCTTCTATTCTTGATCTGGAAGCCAAGCTTCTTTGTACATTGTCAATTCTGCTTTGAACTTAGCTTTCACAATCTCCTTCTCCTTCTCCTTCTGCACAATCTTCTCCTCCTGATTGTGAAGTAACTCTCTCTTGATATCGCACAGTCAACTCTCTTTGCCAGAGCTGCTTCTTCTCTTCTACACTCTCCATCACTCTATCAAGCTCTTGCTCCTTCTCTTCCTATTGATTCCTGGATTAACTCTCTCGACTTCTCTTCTACACTCTCCATCACTCTATTGAGCTCATGCTCTTTCTCTACTACTCTTGCCATAGCCATCATATCTAACCTCCAAATTGCATGATTTCTCATTGCAAATTTGGAGTTCTTCTTCACACCTCCCATCTTTCTCTCTTCCACTCTAGGGTGGGGACTATTCTTCCTACTGATTCCCGGATTAACTCTCTTGACTTCCTCTTGACACACCAGTGTGTCTTTGACTACACTTCCTTTCCCATGATCTCCTATAGGGCGACTTCTTAACGGCGATGGGAAATTGCTTGTCATTGCTTTGTCCTTAGCCTGATTTTTATAGAGTTGCACCTTCTCCATCTTTCTTCAATTTGAGTTTCTTCCAAGAAATCATATCTCCTGCATGCTCCTGTCCTTCATGCATATGACCGCCGTTTTTGAATGGTACCTTCTTGAATGTCTCGCCTCAAAGGAAAGTTGTTACATTGTCCTCGCCTTGGGTTGAGCACCCCCAATAGGAAGACTCCGTACTTTGGGTTGCATGCTTATAGGGCAATTCTGAGTACCTCACGTTATGACCTAAAGTCACGTTACCTTGGGTTACATCCCAAGGACACTTTTCTTTGCCTTCTTTGTACACTTCTTCAAAATTGAGAAAAAAACAAAAATGTGGGTACCACATGGTTGGTGAAGGGTCGCATCATCTAGCATACACGTGAGATTAGGTGCAAGATGGTTGAAAATAGTAATTTGGCAGCATGCATGTCTTTCTGCATGATCTTGAAATGGTGGTTGAAATCAACAAAATTTTGTATTTGTTAGAAAGTCATCATGTCCCTCATTGTTCTACAAACCCTCATGGTGTTAGTGCTTCTTCATATTAGAATGGTTTGTTTTATTGAGGAAACCTCTTTGTAAAGCCCTATGGAATGGAAAGAAAATGGGTCCAACTACAAAATGAGTCTAGTCTCATTCTTATTGGATGACCAATGGAGAGTCTATTTTGTTTAGGCACCTTGTATCTTTGTATTGCAGAAATATGACCTCTTATGAATCCAAACTTCTTGCAAACTACACTTCCAAATGTTTGGTTGGACTATTTACATGAAGAAAAGCAACTAAAAAATTGGGGCTCATGACAAAGTGGGTTGTGACAATAAGGACAAAATAGATCTTCAAATTTGGGATTCTAATTTATGAGAGTACACCAAAGGAAATTCACATTGGAATTGATTACTCTATGAATATAGATGCAAATGAAGCATGTCTTATTTTGTTGGAAGGGTCTTCTCAATGCCTTTGTTTTGCACAATCTTGGTATACACAAAGATCATAAAAAACAAAGCTCTAGAAAATAAGTTATATTTTCTTAAATTTTGGGACAAATGGGTCCTATGAGACTTGCATGACATGGAGGATACTATTGTGGGATTGCAAGAATTGCTCTTATGGGATCTCAATATGAGATGTGTGAGAATGTACTCTATGGGAAGCTACGTGAATGGATCCCACTTGCAAAACTTTGTGAGGTGAAATGTATCAATTGGTACCAAACAATCTAGAGTTAGATACAAGATCAATTGGCACCATACATTTTATAACTAAATAAGAGATGACAAGTGCAAGTATATATAATGTCTATGGTTAATTTTGACTTTGATACTTCTTGAGCAAATGAATCCTATGAAATTGTGGTTGTAGGTAGATATTGGCTAAACCACATGAAATTTGGGTAATTTCTATGCATAATTCCTTTACCTGATTAATGGATGGGTTTTTCTCCATAGAATAGCCAAATTTTGATTCCCATTGTTCTCTCAATCCAATTCAATTTCTTCCAATAAGTTGTATCAAAACCTTGGTTTTGGAGAGAGAGCAAAATGATGGCAAAAGAAGGGAAAGTCAATATTAATGAGTTCAATGGCAAGGATTTTGGATTTTTGAAGATGAAAATTAAGGACTATCAAAAGAAGTTGCACCTACCTCTTGGAGCAAAAATCCAAAAAATTGAAAGAAGCTGATTGGGAGCTTATAGATTAACAAGCCTTGGGTGTGATAAGATTGACATTGACAAGAAATGTTACATACAACATTGTCCACAAGAAAACACATTTACGGGTTGGTTAAGGCATTATCAAATATGTATGAGAAACCTTCAGCCTTGGACAAAGTATACTTGATTTTCCAATACACAAGAATGAAAGAAGTTGCATCAATTCAAACCATATGAATGATTTAAATTCAATCATTTAAAGATTAGAATCAATGAAGATCAATTTGATGATAAAGTTCAATCATTATTGATATTCTAATATTTACTTAATAGTTGGGAAGCAAAAATCACAATATTGAGTAGTTCATCAAGACCAAGTGATTAATTGATCTCAAGTTTGAGAGTAAACAAGACTTGATTCTCCATGAAGACATCCATAGACATAATTTCTTAGAACCATCAAGTGCGGTGCTATTTGTTGAGAGTAGAGGTAGACGGACTCAATAAGGTCAAAGTCAAAGAAATAGTATATCAAAGTCAAGGTAGAGAAGTAAATCAATAGGATGCAAAGAAATACATAAAGAAATTGTATATTGGAATGGCAAAAAGCCTAGTCACTTCAAGAATTAATCTAAAAATTTAAAGAAGGATGAGAACTCAATGAACATAGCAAGACAAGAGGATGCACTCATTTGTTATGTAAATTGTCTTGTAAAATCTTGGGTTATAGATTCTACTTCTGTGACAACCCGGCAAATATCACTTTTGCAGTAATTGGGGAAGTAAAGTTCGTTCTCGTAGAGATACTATCCAGAATTGGTCAAATACAAAGTCAAAAGTCACAATGGCAGTTCTTCTTGGTTTCTTCTTTAATCTCTTAGGTAGAAACTACACCCAGAAGAGAGTAATAAGCTCACAATCTTGACAACTTGTCATGATTACACACACATAATCACAACATAGCAAATTCTGTCCAAACAACTCTTGATTGTGATGATTCAGATTCTCCCGAAGACGGCATTTCACTACGAAGACCGATTTTGCCTCAAAATTGTGTTCCATCTCTCCACTAAAGGCACAACTTCCTTGATCAAAATTGCTTCACATCAACTTTGTGCTGCATTCACTAATGCAAAATACTACCAACACTACAATTCCTCTCAGATCTGTCAAGCCATTGCTCCGATACACTTCACTCAGGATCAAACACACAGAATGAAGATCAAGGCTACAGATTCCAACATCCATAGACACACTAACTTGCTCTTGGAATTCTCCACACACTCACAAACACAAACACAAAATTGACAATCGGAATTAAGCTTAAGCGACGAGTACTGAGAACAGCACTTCGCTTTATCTATCTTCAGAAATTTGAATGCTGAATAATATCGTACTGCGAATGCTCCACTTAAATATTGAAGCAAACGGTAGACTTACCTACCTAAGCACTACTTCCTAAAATCTTTTCCTACCTATAGATCCCAAGTGACAATCTATCTCTTCATATCTGCCTTTTCCTATCTCAAAATTGACACTTATCCCGATCCAATGTCTACCTCATCATCGGCTTCCAAACTTGATGATCTTCTTACTATTTCTCCTTCTTTGGGTATGGCTGATTCTACCAATTCCTTCACTAATTCTACAACTTCTACACTACAATCTACAATTGAGCTCATGGGTAATCCATCTACATTCTTATCTCCTAACCCACTCTTCTCTAATGTGTTAATCATCAAATCCGATGACACTTGTACCCCTACTTCTGTGACATCGGGTTTTGTCTCCACTGTCACATTCTTCCGAATCTTCTCTAATTCCGAGTTGACTAAATCTAGTCTAAGACTAACATTATTCTCTACCTCTAACATCTTCCGATCTACACGCTCTCTCAATCAAATCAGCAATGTGTTCATGTCCACATCCTTGGCTTTTTGCTTCCAAGTCTCCTGCACAAGTAATTTCAACTCATGTAGGTGAGCTTCTTCCAATCTCCCTTTAGCCTCCGTGCTTAAAATTGCTCTTAACTTTCTTGCAACTTCTCCTACTGATTCCAATGCATATTCTTGAGAGCGCTCTACCTTTAGTTCTTCATGATACATCTTCAGCTCGTCTTTGTACTCTGCAACAAGCATCTTCTTCTCCTCTGCATACTATGTACTCTGTAACCCAACACTTTTGACTAGCTCTCGTAATCATTCTTCTTCTTCTTGCCTGGCTGCTAACTCTCTCTGCCATGCTTGATCCTTTGCTGCTGCACTCTTCTTCAAGCTGTCCAACTCATGCTCCATTACAATGTTCATCGCCTTCAAATGAACATTCTCGATGTGCACATCACTCACTTCTTCCTTCATCTTGTTGAGCCACATTGCTTGTTCCTTGAATTCTCCGGCTTGCCTTTGCAGTTCCTTTTCCTTTTCTGCGTAGTTCCCTTGTAGCATGGTCAATGTTTTCTTCATCAAGCTTTCCTACCTCCAAAATTCTTCCACTTCCGTGCTTCTTTGGACTTGTTGCTCCTGCAGCTCCTTCACTTCACTCACCAGATACTTCACCATCTGCAATTTGTTCATCCCCTTCGTGCGATCTTGGGGAATTACTCTTTGATGCTCCTTCAACAGTTCCAGCAGTGGTGTTACCACCTTCGTCAGATAGGATATCCCGCCAAAGTTTTCTTCCTCTTCATTGCCATCTTCGTTGGAGTCTTCTCCTTTGTCATCGGCTCCTTCATCCAAAGTTGCGATCTTTGTATCTTCATTGTTTCGGCACTTTCTTTGTCTTGGCTTGTTGAACTTGGCCCCGCAGGATTCTATGCTTCCTCTTCTGCTCTTGACTTGTTTGCTACCATCATATACTGGCGCTCCTCCTTGTATGCTTCCCGTCGGAAATTGAGATGCATGTGAGACACCATACGATGACGCTCATCTTTGGTTAGTAAGTTCAGCCCAAAGTAGAAGTGAGCTGTGAACGGTGCAAAATAATGTGGTGGTAAGCCTGTTCTCCAATTCACCACCATCTGCCTTGTTTGGTGATGAAAGCACTTTGCCCAATTCACTGGAGCTCCTGCAAACATCTGATGGAAGAGAATGGCCTACTGCATGTTCACGTAGGTAGTTTGTTCTGGCTTGAACATGGCCATCATTGCTCCCATGATACTTCTTCAGATCGGGTCCCGATAGGACTCCACCTTGTAGCCATTTGTGGTTCTCGGAGCAAAGAATGAATTGTGGATTTCTGCCGTCTCCTCTACAGCATCACACTTTTGATAGAAGGTGATCCCCGTTGGTTCTCCTGCTTCTCTTCCCAATACCAACTTCCAATCCAACTCAGTCCATCGAGCCGGGTTGCCTCTCTTCCCTTCCACCTTGGGACCCTCCTCACAATTACTGGCAACAATCTCTGCCATTACTCTCGAGAAACTGAAATTCCAGTTCCATGCTAAAAAGGTAATATGAAGTCTAATCAAGACTTCAATTCTTTCTACTACATCTACCCTTTGAATTGCAAAACCTCTCACCGCTAGCGTGTTGGCCACCTTCTTTGCCATGATTTTTTCTCTCGTCCTATGATGTTGGAAAATAAGACCCTCTCCTGGACAAGACACTCTAACTCCCTCAAGGTTTCGGAAAATCTCACTCTCGATGGGCTTCTGAACACGCATTACTGTAGGACGACTACTCAAAGGAATTGGAAATTTACTCAGAGTATTCAACTTCCCCCTGCGCAGTCGCAATTTTATATTGCCCCAAATCGCAGTCATTCTTCAGTTGATTTTGTCTATGAATTTCTCTCTTCTGCATGCACTCCCGGTCACTATCAAGACATGCTTCTTCTGCCCCCACTATTTCTTGAAATGTACTTTCTTGCCACGTACAGAGGTTGTTAAACGGTCTTTCTCTTTCTTGCATCTTCCAACCCAAAGACGGTGATCTTTGGACTTTTTCTAGCGTACTCCTCTTCCGAGTACCTCCATCATCGGATTTGATGTCATCTTCTTTGGATTTCCTCCGAAGTTACTTCCGTCCATTCTTTGTCTGCAATTCAACTTTCCGTGCTTACTTCATCTCTTAAACACGACTAACCATAGAAAAACAAAAAAATGTGGGTACCACATACCCCCTCCCTCAAATGTGAGCATCCCCGCAAACACCAACAACTGGATTTTTATACAAAGTCGGGTTCGGGGTCCAATATTTTCTAACCCTCCAACCATTGCAAGTTGCAAAAGGATTGCCATCCAGGTCTACGAGTTGAATAGAACCATTATCATGGATGTGCATCACACGATACGGTCCCATCCACCTCAGATGTAATTTTCCTGGAAAAAATAGGCGGTGATTATCATATAATAATACCAAATCTACTTCCTCAACAATCAGAGGTTTGATTCTTTTATCGTGCCAAACCTTCTGTTGTTCTTGAATTTCCTTTGTAGTTTGCATTGCATCATCCATTTTCTCTTCCAAGCACATCAGTTGATGAATACGAAGATCTTGACTTTCTTCCTCCAACAAATGTTTTTCACAAAGTATTCTATATGTCGGTACTTCAAACTCAACTAGTAATATGGGATGCAATCCGTATGTCAAGAAATAAGGAGTTTGCTTGGTAGTAATATTTTTAGTTGTTCGATATGCCCACAATGCTACAGGTAACTTCGTATCCCAATCATAGGCATAGTTGACTATCACCTTATTCAAAATTTTACACAACAATCCATAGGCTTTCTCCGTGAGTCCATTCGCTTTTGGGTTGTAAGGCGTGGTCTTCCAATGCTTAATTTGGAAGTATTTGGTTAACGCTTCCACCATTGAGTTCAAAAAATGAGTTCCCCAATCACTGACCAATTCCAGAGGACACCCATAACGGGAAATGATGTTTCAAAAGAAAAATTCTGCTACTATCTCTGCATCATCTCTTCGTGTTGCCTCTGCTTCCACCATCTTGGTGACATAATTGGTACATACTAAGATGTACCTCTTCCTTGTGACACGGGTTATTGGTTGAATAGGTCCCACAAAATCAATACCCTATTTCTCAAATGGGGCCAGAGGCAAAATTGGTTTCAAAGGCCACTAGGAAGTCGTCGTCGGTTTCCCTGTTCTTTGACAGGCATCACAACTCCAGATATGGGCATGAGTATCTTTATACATCGTAGGCCACCAATACCCTACCTAAAGAATTTTCTTCACCGTATTTTTCAGGGCATAGTGTCCCCCCGATGCTTCCGAGTGCAAGGATTTGATGACTTCTCCTACTTCGTATGCTTCCAGGCATCTTCGAAGTACTTCATCTTTGCCCATTTTAAACAAAACATTGTGTTTCAATTGGTACGGTCCCATTTTCCAAAGAAAGACTGCTCTTTGTTCCGGGTCCAGCCCCTCAGGACAATGGCACGTATGCAAATAATGATATTTTGCCACATACTGCATACTTTGAACAGCCATTAAATGATATAGCTCTTCATCAGGAACCGATCATCAATTTCCAAATCTTGGTCTTGCGTTTCTAACCTGGATAAGAAGTCCGCATTTGAATGCAAAGCTCCCTTCCTTACTTGTATAGTGTATGTGCATTCTTGTAACAACAAGATCCATTGTGCAATTCACCCGGACAAATCTGCCTTCTTGACCAAGTGTTGCAGTGCATAATGGTCCACATAGAAGACGAATTTGTATCCTAACAGGTAGTGGCGAAATTTCTTGCAGGCATACACCATTCCGAGTGCTTCTCTTTCAATCGTTGAATAGTTCTTTTCAGAAACTAAAAGTTGTCGGTTGGCATAATACACCGGGTAGTCCTTTTTCTTCTCGTCTTTCTGACTTAAGACAACTCCAATGGCCATGGACAAAGTGTCCACATATACATGAAAAGGGACATCCCAATTTGGGGCCCTCATGATTGGTGCTTCAACCAGTTTCTTCTTCAACACCTGGAAAGCTTCTTCTTGATTTGCTTCCCACAAATAATCTTTGGATTTCTTCAGAAGCTTGGTAAGGGGTGCAGCACGCACCGCATAATTTGACACAAAGTGTCTATAGTATCCAACATGTCCTAAGAAGGCTCTCAGCTCACGAAGATTCTTTGGGGATTCCAAAGCTGCAATTACTTTAACCTTCTCAACATCCACTTCAATACCTTGGCTTGACACCTCATGCCCCATAAGAATTCCCTCCTTCATTGCAAAGAAGCATTTCTCCGGGTGTAATGACAAGCCAGCAAAACGACACCTTTTGAAAGTTTGGTGAAGGTAATCTAAATGTACTTCTCTTTGCCAAAACACGCAAAAATCATCAATGAAGACTTCCATAAATTTCCGTAGAAAATCTTTGAATATTGAGTTCATCATCCATTGGAAAGTAGTTGGAGCATTACACAACCCAAAGGGCATTTGATTGTAAGTGAAAGTGCACCAATCAGTTGTGAATGTGGTTTTGTCCTTGTCTTCTTCTTGAATGGATACTTGATTGTACCCTGAAAATCCATTGAGAAAACTATAGCATGGATGACCAGCTACTTGGTCCAAAATTGTATCTGTAAATGGTAAAAGATGATGGTCCTTTCGGGTGATTGCATTCAATTTGCAAAAATCTTGGCACACTCATATTTTCCATGTCTTCTTCTTTGGAACAATGACAATGGGAGAAACCCACTCACTGCTTAGAACAGGGAAAATTATTCCGGCCCCTAAGTACTTATCAATTTCATCTTTTACCAAGAGAGAGTACTTCGGGTTCAAGCGGTATTGTATTTGTCGAACTGGAACTGCACCTTCGACCAGATCAATCCGGTGCTCGCCAAATTCTTGTAGAATGCTCGGCATTTGGTCAATAGACCAGGCGAATACATCTTGGAACTCTATAAACAGGGCAGTGTATCCTGCCAACTCCTCGGCGGTGACTATCTTTGAAATCTTCAAAATCTTTTCTTCAGTTAAGACCACATCTTGACAGTCATTGGGGTTAATGACACCTTCTACGTGACTTACTCGGCTCAATCCAAGATGTACTGCCGTCAAACCCCCTTCCTCCAAGTCTTGTTCACTCGAGGCGATGTCGTATGGGTCTTCATCGTTGACCCCTACCTCGTAGCATTCCAAATAATTTACTTGGACATCGGCTTTGGAGTCCTTGGAAGATGAAGATGATGAATCTTTGGATTCATCCTCATCCTCTGACGAAGTAGTTTCTCCAAGATGAGGAACCTTCATCCAACTTACCATCACCAACTTTTGTTCTTTAGACGAAATGTCTTTAAATTGTAATTTTTGCTGGTGCCAATCCACCATAACCTGGGCACTGTACAACCAAGGTCTCCCGATCAAGAAAGGGTAGCCAGTTTTGGTGATTGGTCGTAACACAATGTAGTTTAATTTGAAGGGCACCCCTCCTATAATCGTGGTGATATTCGACAGCATGCCCAAGGGCCATCTCCTGGTTTGATCCGCAAACTTAAGTATTTGGGGTGTTGGTTCAAATGTTGTGTACCCCAGTCGATGTGTAGTGTCTTCTGTCATGACATTTACACCCGACCCCGAATCAATGGGTATGGATGTAATCATACAGCTTGCTATCTCCGCATCTACCTCGAGAGATCCCAAATCTTCTTGCTCAATACAATAAATTGCGGGCAAGTCTCTCTTGGTCATCACCCTTACTTTCTTAAGGGCTGAACTTAGCTGCTTTTTATAAAGCTTATTGTCCTCCCATAATTGTTTAAATGTGACATTCACGCTTGTAGACGCCATATCTGCCACAATATCATACTATGGAACTCCCACCAATTTCACCTGCTTTGTCTTTGGCTTTGGTTCTAAATTGTTTGCTTGTTCAAAGTGAACTTCAGGATGCTTGAGGATAGTAACCGGAGTGCGTAGGTGCTTGACCCAATGATCATTGGGTTGACCAACTTTGGCGTGGATCTGTAACACCCATTTGTGCATGTGTGTGGTATTGATATTTAGCTTGGTATTACAAGTACTTAAGAGATATTATTTATATAGAGATAAAAGATGGTTCTATATTAGTCATGGTTAGCTAAAGTCAGTCATAGCTAAGATAGATGGGACCTTACTTTAGAGGAAGTAGAAAAGATGAGCACCACTATTTTGGATTTTAGTGTGTTGACTTGGTATTATTCCTAGGTGTTTGGCTTTGGGGAAAGAGTTGAGAACTCTTGAGCCCGCAAGCCTTTTTGTTTTGGATTCTTCTTTAGTCCAAGGATAGCCCATGTGAAGGAATCCTTGCTTTAGTGGTTGGGTCAAGATAAGGGGAATATGCCCATGTGAATGGATATTCCTTTCTACTTTTTGACTTTACTTGACTTTTAGTCTAGTAACTTGAGTTACTATGGTAATTAGTAACTTTGGTACGTAACTATTTCACAAGTATATAAACAAGGGGTGAGGAGGTACTCATCATCTTTTTCATTTGCAACTATCTCTCTCTCATTGAGTTCTCTAGTGAGCAATGTCTTGAGTCTTGGAGTGTTAGCCTTGGAGGAGTATGATGGAGTTGGGGTTCCTTGCCTTCTTAGTCCATGGTGCGCTACCATAATAGCCATCAGAGGTTCATCCTGAGTGAGAGACAGGCCGGCTCACAGGATGCCATGTTATCTGCCCACAGGTTCCAATTTATCAAGTTCAAATTGGGGTCTTCTTTGACAATTCGTTCTTCTTTGGTTGTGTTGACTTCAACCCGATCAGAAGTAAGAGGTTCCACAACTACAATCTGGTCTTCAAACCTTCTTAGGGATAACCGGGGAATTGTTCATACCAAATGCTAACACTCTTCTTCCGTAAGTGTTTGTGTTGTCTTTTCTCGAACAAACTTCTTATTAAAATCAACTTCCTTTATAGCTTCATGGGAAGTCGGTGTATTGGGTCGTAGTGCGTATGTCTACCCGCTTGAGTCTCTCTTTTTCTTGGAAGACAGGGATGAAAAATAGCCTTGCCAACCTCCTTCACATCTCTTTTGGTCAAATTCATGTAGGGCTGCTCACACTTTGTGAAGGAGTTGAAAGTCCAACTCTTCTCGTTCAATTTTGTCTGAAGTGGATGGGGTTTTCAAGCTCTTCTTCACACTGCACTGCTCTGTAACACCCATTTGTGCATGTGTGTGGTATTGTGATATTTAGCTTGGTATTACAAGTACTTAAGAGATATTATTTATATAGAGATAAAGGATGGTTCTATATTAGTCATGGTTAGCTAAAGTTAGTCATAGCTAAGATAGAGGGGACCTTACTTTAGAGGAAGTAGAAAAGATGAGCACCACTATTTTGGATTTTAGTGTGTTGACTTGGTATTATTCCTAGGTGTTTGGCTTTGAGGAAAGAGTTGAGAACTCTTGGGCCCGCAAACCTTTTTGTTTTGGATTCTTCTTTAGTCCAAGGATAGCCCATGTGAAGGAATCCTTGACTTAGTGGTTGGGTCAAGATAAGATCACATGCTTAGGGGAATATGCCCAGGTGAATGGATATTCCTTTTTGCTTTTTGACTTTACTTGACTTTTAGTCTAGTAACTTGAGTTACTACCGTAATTAGTAACTTTGGTACGTAACTATTCCATAACTATATAAACAAGGGGTGAGGAGGTACTCATCATCTTTTTCATTTGCAACTATCTCTCTCTCATTGAGTTCTCTAGTGAGCAATGACTTGAGTCTTGGAGTGTTAGCCTTGGAGGAGTATGATGGAGTTGGGGTTCCTTGCCTTCTTAGTCCATGGTGCGCTACCATAATAGCCATCAGAGGTTTATCTTGAGTGAGAGACAGGACGGCTCACAGCTCATCTTCAAGCTCTCTCTTCCCGTTGTTCTCTCGATGCAGATATTCATATTGCGCATACACCTAGTTTCAAATTTGGCTTCGTATTCTTTCACTTTTGAGATTTGTATCCCCGGCAGCGGCGCTAAAAATCATGTGACAACTTGGCAAATATCACTTTTGCGGTAATCGGGTAAGAAAAGTTTGTTCCCGTAGAGATACTATCCAGAATTGGTCAAATACAAAGTCAAAAGTCACAATGGCAGTTCTTCTTGGTTTCTTCTTTAATCTCTGAGGTAGAAACTACACCTAGAAGAGAGTAACAAGCTCACAATCTTGACAACTTGTCACAATTACACACACATAATCACAACATAGCAAATTCTGTCCAAACAACTCTTGATTGTGATGATTCAGATTCTCTCGAAGACGGCACTTCACTGCAAAGACCAATTTTGCCTCAGAAATGTGTTCCACCCCTCCATTGAAGGCACAACTTCCTTGATCGAAATTACTTCACATCAACTTTGTGTTGCATTCACTAATGCAAAATACTACCAACACTACAATTCTTGTCAGATCTGTCAAGCCATTGCTCCGATACACTTCACTCAGGATCAAACACACGGAATGAAGATCAAGGCTACAGATTCCAACATCCATAGACACACTAACTTGCTCTTTGGAATTCTCCACACACTCACAAACACAAACACAAAATCGACAATTGGAATTAAGCTTAAGCGACGAGTACTGAGAACAGTACTTGACTTTATCTATCTTCAGAAATTTGAATACTGAATAACATCATACTGCAAATGCTCCACTTAAATATTGAAGCAAACGGCAGACTTGCCTACCTAAGCACCGCTTCCTAACATCTTTTCCTACCTATAGATCCCAAGTGACAATCTATCTCTTCATATCTGCCTTTTCCTATCTCAAAATTAACACTTATCCCGATCCGATGTCTACCTCATCATCGGCTTCCAAACCCGATGATCTTCTTACTATTTCTCCTTCTTTGGGTATGGCTGATTCCACCAATTCCTTCACTAATTCTACAACTTCTACACTAAAATCTACAGTTGAGCTCATGGGTAATCCATCTACATTCTTACCTCCTAACCCACTCTTCTCTAATGTGTTAATCATCAAATCCGATGACACTTGTACTCCTACTTCTGCGACATCGGGTTTTGTCTCCATTGTCACACTCTTCCAAATCTTCTCTAATTCCAATTTGACTAAATCTAGTCTAGGACTAACATTATTCTCTACCTCTAACATCTTCCAATCTACATGCTCTCTCAATCGAATCAGCAATGTGTTCATGTCCACATCCTTGGCTTTTTGCTTCCGAGTCTCCTGCACAAGTAATTTCAACTCATGTAGGCGAGCTTCTTCCAATCTCCCTTTAGCCTCCGTGCTTAAAATCGCTCTTAACTTTCTTGCAACTTCTCCTACTGATTCCGATGCATATCCTTGAGAGCGCTCTACCTTTAGTTCTTCACAATACATCTTCAGCTTGTCTTTGTACTTCGTAGCAAGCATCTTCTTCTCCTCTACATACTGTGTACTCTGTAACCCAGCACTTTTGGCTAGCTCTCATAATCCTTCTTCTTCCTCTTGCCTGGCTGCTAACTCTATATGCCATGCTTGATCCTTCGCTGCTGCACTCTTCTTCAGCTGTCCAACTCCTGCTCCATTACGATGTTCATTGCCTTCAAATGAACATTCTTGATGCGCACATCACTCACTTCTCCCTTCATCTTGTTGAGCCACATTGCTTGTTCCTTGAATTCTCCGGCTCGCCTTTGCAGTTCCTTTCCCTTTTCTGCACAATTCCCTTGTAGCATGGTCAGGGTTTTCTTCATCAAGCTTTCCTCCCTCCGAAAGTCTTCCACTTCCGTGCTTCTTTGGACTTGTTGCTCCTGCAGCTCCTTCACTTCACTCACCAGATACTTCACTATCTGCAATTTGTTCATCCCCTTCGTGCGATCTTGGGGAATTACTCTTTGATGCTCCTTGAACAATTCCAGTAGTGGTGTTACCACCTTCGTCAGATAGGATATCCCGCCAAAGTTTTCTTCCTCTTCATTGCCACCTTCGTCTGGAGTCTTCTCCTCCGTCATTGGCTCCTTCATCCAAAGTTGCAATCTTCATATCTTCATCGTTTTGGCACTTTCTTTGTCTTGGCCTCTTGAACTCGGCCCCGCAGGATTCTCTACTTCCTCTTCTACTCTTGACTTGTTTGCTACCATCGTCTGACAAGCCTCACTTACTGTTACCGATTGCTGAACCTTTGGCTCCCCATCGCTTTTGCTCCCAGACTCCTCACTTTTCAATGTGAGCTCCTCTTCTTCCAATTCCTCCTCTTGCAACTCAGTCTCTTCCCCAGACTCTGACCCTGATGATGCCTCTTTTATGATCTTTGCCATCTTCAACATCAGCCGCCAAGTCTTCCTCTACATGGGAGGCGATCTTGCTTCTTCGGGTTTGCCACGTTTCTTCGTCTTTGGACTGGTAATTTCTTCGACTTTCCATTGTCCTGTCCTTGCAAAGTATTTGTCATTTGCTCAAAGATGTATCATATACTGGCGCTCTTCCTTGTCTGCTTCTTGTCGCAAATCGGGATGCATGTGAGACACCATACAATGATGCTTGTCTTTGGTTAGTAAGTTCAGCCCGAAGTAGAAGTGAGCTACAAATAGTGCAAAATAATGTGGTGGCAAGCCCGTTCTCCATTCACCACCATCTGCCTTGTTTGGTGATGAAAGCACTTTGCCCAATTCACTAGAGCTCCTGCAAACATCTGATGGAAGAAAACGGCCTGCTGCATGTTCACGTAGGTAGTTTGTTCTGGCTTGAACATGACCATCATCGCCCCCATGATACTTCTTCGGATCGGGTCCCAGTAGGACTCCACCTTGTACCCATTTGTGGTTCTTGGAGCAAAGAACAAATTGCGGATTTCTGCCGTCTCCTCTACAGCATCACACTTCCAATAGAAGGTGATCCTTGTTGGTTCTCCTACTTCTCTTCCCAATACCAACTTCCAATCCGACTCAGTCCATTGAGCCGGATTGCCTCTCTTCCCTTCCACCTCGGGACCCTCCTCACAATTACTGGCAGTAATCTCTGCCATTACTCTCGGGAAACTGAAATTCCAGTTCCATGCTAAAAAGGTAATACAAAGTCTAATCAAGACTTTGATTCTCGCCACTACATCTACCCTTCAAATTGCAAAACCTCTCACCGCCAGCGTGTTGGCCACCTTCTTTGCCATGATCTGTTCTCTCATTCTACGATGTTGGAAAATAAGACCCTCTCTTGGATGAGACACTCTAACTCCCTCAGGGTTTTGGAAAATCTCACTCTCGATGGGCTTCCAGACACGCATTACTACAAGATGACTACTCAAAGGAATTGGAAATTTACTTAGAGTATTCAACTTCCCCTCGCAGTTGCAATTTTATATTGCCCCAAATTGCAATCATTCTTCAGTCAATTTTGTCTGTGAATTTCTCTCTTTTGCGTGCACTCCCGGTCACTGTCAAGACATGCTTCTTCTGACCCCGCCATTTCTTGAAATGTACTTTCTTGCCATGTATAGAGGTTGTTGAACAGTCTTCATCTTTCTTGTGTCTTCCAACCCGAAGACGGTGATCTTCGGACTTTTTCCAGCGTACTCCTCTTCCAAGTACCTCCATCATTGGATCCAATGTCATCTTCTTTGGATTTCCTCCAAAGTTACTTCCATCCATTCTTTGTCCGCAATTCAACTTTCCGTGCTTACTTCATCTCTTAAACACGACTAACCATAGAAAAACAAAAAAATGTGGGTAACACAACTTCATAATTTCACTTGACCCCATGTAAAGAACTATTGCACAACTTTGTTGCAAGAAATCTTGGAAATGTTCACCTTGCTCATGATATACCTCTATTTATCTAAGAAAAGTACAATGTGAAATAAAGACCTCTCATGGGTCCATATAGACTTTGATAGATGTCGGTCAGATATATCCTTGGACTAAAGAGGAATTTGATTTCCATATGTTGCTTAGATGAAGAAGAATAACAAACATCCTTTGAAATTAGGTAGTGGAAGTTTACTTGGGGAATTTTATTTTGGCACAAGGACAAAGGTTGTAACTTTATATGTCATGGGAAAATCAAACCATTTGATGATTAGTCATTGGTGCAATTTTTCCTTCAATCCTATGGCACCAAAGACTTGCTCACATGAGTGAGAAATGTATGAAGCAATTAATTGCCAATGGCAAGGTCTTTGAGTTGAAGACGGTTCAACTTGGCTTTTGTGAACCATCTATTTTGGGAAAGCAAAAGCAATTTACCTTCACAAAAGCTACAAGAGCACCAAAAGCAAGAAAAATAAAGTTAATACAGATAGATGTGCATGGCTTACCTTCAATTGAGTCACTTGGAGGACCTCTCTACTATATCATTGCTACAAATGATACTACCAAGAAGGTATGAGTTTAATTTATAAAAGAAGAAGAAGATGTATTCAATGTTTTCAAGCAATGGAAGTTTGAGGTTGAAATCCAATCAAGTTTGAAAATCAAGTGCTTGAACTCTAATAATAATCAAGAAGATAGTAGCAAAGAGGCTGAAGAGTATTGTAAAGAGAATATGATTAAAATGATCAAAGCTATCCTCAAGACATCATAACAAAATGGTATGGTTGAATGCTTGAATAGAACTTTCATTGAGATAGATAGATGAATGAGACTACAAGCAAGGTTCCAAAACTTATTTTAGGCAAATGCAATCAACACAACTACATACCTCATAAATTGAGGATCCTTAGTTCCTTTTAGGATTTGAGATCCTTAGAGGATGAATGGTCATGAAAGAAGTTGAATCTCTTAGTACTTGAGAACCTTCATCTATGTCTCATATGCAAGGATTCAAGATCATAATAAGGACAAGCTTGATTCAAAATCAAAGAAGTGTTCTTCAATGAATACATATGAGATAACATGGGTTATCATCTTTGGAATAAAGATGATGAAAAAGTGCTTAGAAGTAGAGATATCATTTTCCATGAGATTGTTATGCACAAAAGTAAGCTTGGCATGTTTGAATGTTACAAAAGAACAAGTAGAACATCAAGAAGAAGTAGTGTTGGAAGACATTGTAGAGAATGATATTGTAAGAAATAGGAGCTTGGTAGAAATTAGAGACAACATACTAGATCCAATCATGCCCACAACTAATTTGAGGAGATTTATTAGGTTGTAGGAACCAATAAAGAGGTATTTTCCATCCATATATTATATACTCTTTATAAAAAGTGTTGAACATGAGTGCTGCTTAGAGGAAATGCAAAAGGAATACTCATTGTAGTGGGAGCTTGCAATGAATGAAGAAACTTCATCCTCAGAAAAGAATGAAACTTGATCATTGACCAAATTGCTAGAGGGAAAGAAGGCATTGTAGAAAAAATGGGTGTATAGAGTCAAAGAAGAACATGATGGAAGCAAGAAGTACAAGGCCAAAATTGTGGCAAATTTTTCCACAAATCAAAGATATAGACTATAATGAGATTTTCTCCCCGGTAGTTAAGATAACTACCATCATATTAGTCTTGGGTCTTGTGACTATTGAGGATTTGCATCTCAAGAAACTAAATTTAAAAATTTTGTCTCTTCATGGAGACCTTGAGAAGCATGGCATAGCTTGAGATGGCTTGTTTGAAATCACTAGCAAAGGAGACATGGTCTACAAGTTGAAGAAGAGTCTATATGGTTTGAAACAAGCTCCTTGACAATGGTACTTGAAATCTGATGGCTACTTGACCAAAATTAGTTATACCATATGCAAAGTGGATCATTTTTGCTACTTTAAATCATTTGTTGATTTAAATATCATCTTGTTGCCTTATATTGATGATATGTTTGTTCTTAGATCCAACATGAGTGAAATCAACAAGCTAAAGCATTAGTTGTCGGATGTATTTTGAAATGAAATATCTAGATCTTCACTATACTTAAAATGAGGATTAGTTGAGACAGATTTGTAATCACTTTGAAGTTGTCCTAAGAGAACTACATCAAGAAGTTGATGGACAAATTTTGTCTACAAAATGCTACAATTTGAACCATTCCCTTGGGAAGTCACTTCAAACTCTCTAAGAAGCAATCACCAAGAATTGATATAGATAGAGAGTACATGAGTAGAGTACCTTATGCATCAATATTTTTTAGTTTGATGTATGCACTAGGCCAGACATTGCTCATGCAGGGTAAGTTGTAAAAATTCACATCAAACCCAAGATGAGAGCATTGGGAAGCAATAACATGCCTATTATACCACTTGAAAGGTACTGGTGATAAGGTACCTTGCTTCAAGCAGATAGATGTTGTTTTGAAGGTTTTATTGATATATATTTGGGAGGAGACTTAGGTAATACAATAAGTACTACAAGGTATATATTTATCTTGTGTGGTAATTAGTTGAATATCTTGATTGTAGAAGAGTGTTACTCTTTCTACCATAGAAGTTGAGTACATGGCCATCTCAAAGGCTAACAAGGAAATAATCTAGTTTAAAAACTTTACAATGGAGTAAGGCAAGAAATATGATGATGATATGCTCTAGCGTAATATAGATCTTATAAAGAATCATGTATTTCATGCTAGGACAAAGCACATTCAATTGAGGTTTCATTTCATTTGTAAATTGGTAGATGGTATAGTATTGACTTTGGTAAAGTCTATTAGAGTAAAAAATCCTACAAATATGTTTACCAAGGTAGTCATAATTGAGAAGCTCAAGAAATGTATTTTTGTAATTTTTTTCAAAGTTAATTGATTGAAAAAGTCATGTATATTAGAATGACAAGTAATGTTAAACTCCAAGTGGGAGATTGTTTAGTATGGAATCTTTCCCATAATTAATTATGGGAATGCTCTATGGGACAAATATCTTGCATAAACATTGGAGATTCAATTGAAACAAATCTTCTATGGGAGTGTAGAAGTGTACAAGATAGATGTTCAAATTATAAGATTCTATTTATAGAAATGCACAAAAAGGCAATTCATGTTGGGATTGATTTCTTTGTGAATAAAAATCCAAATAAAGCATGCCTTATCTCATTGGAATCATCTTCTCAAGGGCTTTTCATAGACATCAAGATCATAGAAAATGAACCTCTAGAGAAGAAGTTAAATCCACATGAATTTTGGGACAAATGTGCCCTACGGGACTTGCAGGAATGGCTATGGGAATGACTCTTATAGGATTCTACCATAGGATTGCAAGAATAGATCCTATGGGATCCCACTATGGGAATGACTCTTGCAAAAATGTAGCTTATGGGAAGTTGTGGGAACGGATCTCACTTACAAACTTTTTGAGGTGACTTGTATCAATTGGTACTAGACAATCTAGGGTTAGATGCAAGATCAATTGGCACCATACATTCTAGAAGTAGATAAGAGATGAAAAGTGAAAGTATGTATGTATATATATATATATATATATATATATATATATATATATATATATATATATATATATATATATATATATATATATATATATATATATATATATATATATATTGGTGGTCAATTGTGACTTTGACATTTCTTGAGTGAATGGAATCTTGTGCAGTTGTGGATATAGGCCAACATTGGCCAAACCACATGAAATTTGTGTAATTTCTATGCATGCTTTTCTTTACCAACTTGATGAGTAGATTTTGATCCATAGAATAACCAGACTTTTATTCCCATTATTATCTCAACCTACTTCAAATTTTCCCAACATGTGCATGTAAGGCTTGACAATAGGTCATGAGCCAAACAAAAAGTTAGTTGAAATCTTAAGTGCTTGAATATACTAATATAACATGTACAAAGAAAGGAAAAATTATGGTATAAGAACCTATTTTCTAGTAAGAGGGATAAGTAAGGGAGCCACTAGGGCTTATATTTCATATCAAGCTATTAATGCAATAGCTTCTTGCAATATGGGACCACATCCTCCAATGAATATAGGAAGAGTTATCTCTAGCATGCACCACTAATCTAATAGTTGTGTGAGCATACATGACTCTAATAGAGAGGAGAAAGTGTAGCATATGGTATTATCAAATGTATGTAGATGGAGTATTCTATTGGTGGGAAAGTATGTGCCAAATATGAGGCTCAAGAGACATAATACCTTGTCAAAATAAAATAGGCTACCTATGTGTTCCCTAACCAAGGGATTAAATAAGCATGAGATGTGGCTTGAACCCAAGCAAATATTTTAAGATAAACAAACTACAAAACTTATACTCTCCTAGAGAGAGCCCAAAACCCTCAACCCTCCTATAGGAATTTTTAACTTTTGTGGGAAGTTTGAGGAAGTGAGTAATCCTTATGGACTCTAAACCTTGTATTTATGAATCTAAAATTATAACCCAAGGTCTTTAATCAAAGGGTAAAATTAGACAAGGCTCTAATTATTTCCTCTAAATGGCCCAATATATGAATATCATATGAAAGAAAGAGAAAGATATATGATGTAAAAGTGGCTAATAACATCTCTCAAAGTTGTTAAGTAAGCTATGGCAAATAGAGTACAACCTAAAATATCTCCAAGAACCTTTGGTAGATGAAAGTTATGATAAATTCTCATATGATAATGTGGTAACTATATAACAAAGGTGTCTATGTGTCAAAGAAAAAATGCACAAATGAGAACAAAGAGATCAATTGATCCTTTGTTAAGAAAAAAGCACAAAGAAAACCAAATAAGAAATGGCTTTGAAGGTATTTGGACAAGTTGAACAACCACCCAATCAAGAAGTATGTCTAAAGAAGCTCAAATGCAAACAATAACCATCTTGCAACCTTTAGAAGTAGCTATAATAAATTGATGTGGATTGTATGCACATGGGCTATCCTTGGACTAAAGAAGAATCCAAAACAAAAAGGCTTGCGGGCCCAAGAGTTCTCAACTCTTTCCTCAAAGCCAAACACCTAGGAATAATACCAAGTCAACACACTAAAATCCAGAATAGTGGTGTTCATATTTTCTACTTCCTCTAAAGTAAGGTCCCTTCTATCTAGCTATGACTAACTTTAGCTAATCATGACTAATGTAGAATCATCCTTTATCTCTATATAAATAATATCTCTCAAGTACTTGTAATACCAAGCTAAATATCACAATGCCACACACATGCATAAATGGGTGTTACAGGACATGTTGCATATATGTGCTAATCAATTAGACAAATTGGGAGTAGTGGGATAGAGTTGTAGCTATAATGGCAATACCAAACGTCATCCTTGCAATGCAACAACAAATCAAGAACCTTACCCAATTGCTAGATGAACAAGATCAGCAACAAAGAGAACATATAGAGAGAGCACCAATTGGAGATGGAGAAAATCACATTTGATTTCCAAAACCCAAGGTGTTTGAAGGCAAGAATCTTCCAAGCACAGCAAAGAATTTTGTGTTTGATTGCAAATGTTACTTTGAAGCCACCAATCTTCAAGATGAACAGAAAAAAATTCTCTTGGCCTCTAGCTTATTAGATGGTGTTGCAAAACTTTGATGTCAATTTTGAGTAGAGCGAGCTGAACAATAGATTGTTGCACCAATTTTGACATGGACAGAATTCAAGGATGCAATATTTGTTTGGCGGTTTCAAACTATAAATGCTACCCGAGCTGCACAAGATAAATTGGCAAAGTTGAAGCAAGTTGGCTTAGTAAGGAGCTACATCACACAATTTCAAAACATCATCATGTAGATTCCAAATATACAAGAAGATGAAGTTCTAGATCAATTTGTGCGGGGATTGAAGTCACAAACCAAATTGGAGGTGACCATACAGGAACCACAACATGTAGAAGAAGCCTTGAAATAATGCCTTGACAGTGCTTTGGGGTTTTGTAATGTTGAAAATAATCAAAAGAATGCATACAAAGACAACCTCCTTTGAAGGATTCATTCCCTTAAGACAATTCTACAAGACAAATATACTTATGCAAAGAACTTTGGTCATGGTATGGTGCATGTAAGAACGTAAGCCTTTCACGTCTCACACTTGAACCAGCAAGTTCAGATTGAGCATCTAGGTAACATTCCAATGATTATTTAGTAGAAGAAGCCACCAATTTAAAATTCATAGGACAATCATTTTTAGAATAGGCGTCTACCAAGACACAATGTACTAAATGGAGTTTAGGGCAAAACCCCTTGAGGAAAATTCTATCACTTGATGGTCATGGTGTTGTCATGGCTACTGACCATGATACAAGATCCTGAATTCACCTCTAGTGTCCGGAATGAAATATAGGAGCTTGATGCCCTCGGAAGGAAAACTTCAAAGGTTGATGACAAAGACTCGCAATTAGCTGAGCACTTTGATTCCTTAGTTGCAACAACTTGGTCTCAACCTCGACCTACACAAGGCCCACCAATGCACTATGCATGGGTGGAAGAACCATCACCAATGGGAGATTGATGCTATCCAACGGAGATCTCTTGGTACAATGATTAGAGAAAGATTATGACAAAATGGAGGTTGTTTTTTTTGTTGCCAAGTTGGATATCACATTGCTGAATGCCCACTTAGGAATGGGCAACCTTGACAAGTTGCCAAGATGGAGTTTGTGGAACATAATGATCAGGGAAATGAAGAATCCTAGTAGGAGATTTTGAGCCGCCTACTTGGAGCTTGATTAGTTCCAATGTGATTGAAGGCTCAACCTATGCAAGTTTGCTTCACTTGCAAGGTACAATAACTAATTTGGGTTGTAAGATTTTGGTTGATTTTGGAAGTTCAAAGAATTGCATGTCTATGCAAGTAGCAAAGGAATTGGGAATTCTTATAAAGCCAGTGATTGGAAGTAGTTTGATGATGGCAGATGGTAGAAAGGGTTCTGCATTCCGCACCTTGCATCATGTTACCTTTAAGATTGGGAAGGAGTATTTAGAATGTTTGAGGTTTGTAATGGCACCTCTACACTATGATATCATTTTGGATCTACCTTGGCTTGAACGTCATAAGGTTCAATTTGATTGGACTTGACAACAAATTCAAGTACAACACCAAGGTAGGAGTTTCTGATTAGGTTGTCTGGCACCTCTGAGTAAGACATCTAAGAATAGTCAATTCCAAGATGGAAATTTTGTCAAGAAGGTAGCCATAGAGCAAACCTTGAAGGGAGATGAGTCCTAAGATGGGAAGTTTGCCAGAAAGGCAACCATGGAGTAAGCTCGGAAGAGAGATGAGTCCTTGGAAGGGAAGTTGGTTAGTAAAGCAGCCATAGAGCAAGCTTTGGAGGAAGATAAGTCAATATTCACAATGTGGATCAAGCCAATTACACAAGAACAATCTAAGGAGAGCCAAGAGTGTAAAAGACCGAAACCGAGGAGAGAAATAGGAGAATGGAAGCTCACATTGGGACACTTGAATGAGGGAAAACTCTGAATGCCTAGCATGAGCTTCGGCCTTGGTATTTATAGGTAGCAAACAAGTCCCTTGAAGCTTCTCAAGAAGCTTCCTTGAGCCGCTTTCTTGGAGTGCAAGCCAAGTTAACTAGGAAGCTTCTCAAGAAGCTTCCTTCTAGAAGCCGCCTACTTGGCGTGCAAGCTAAGCTAGTTAGAAGCTTCTAGAAGCTTCCTTCTAGAAGCTATCTGCTTAGGGCGCAAGTTAACTAGTTAGGAAGCTTCCCAAGAAGCTTCTTAGATGCTTCTAGAATATTCTAGGCTATTTTGTCTTATTATCTACTTCATAAGCTCGACTAACTTCGTCGCTAAACTCCATATTGTTACATATTCCCCCGCCGCTAGTTGGTGACGTCCTCGTCGCCAGTGAAGCTTCGAATTCCTTGATGGCCATCTGTGCATTTTGGAGGTGAGAAAGAGGTTCCCATGTAGCATCATGAAGGGGATACCCTTTCCAAAGGACCTTGTACTCCGTATGTTGGTGACGGCCTCGTTGAATATGGCGACGCGCAAGGATACGATCAACTTCGTACTCCTCATGATCATTGATAGGGATAGGAAGAGGGGGAGGTTGGACTCGAGAGGAAAAGGAAGAAGGGTTAGGAACAAAGGGTTTCAACTTGGAAATATGAAAGACAGGATGGATACGCATGTGACAAGGTAAGGCAAGACGATAAGCAACAGGAGAGATAATGTGGGTGATATCAAAGGGTCCTATCCAATTAGGAGCAAGTTTACAAACTTGGGTATCAAGTGGGAGAGGGAGGTTACTAGAGGATAACATGACTTTATCACCAACTTCAAAGGTGAGATCACGACGATGATGGTCTGCATATTGTTTTTGGCGATTCTGAGCAACAAGGAGGTGAGATTTGGCTTGTTGGAGAGATTGGGATATAGTGGTCAAGAATGTAGAAGTATGAGGAACCTGAGAGGGAGGGGGAGCAAGAAGAGAATCTGGAACAAGCAGATCTTGGCCAAAATTGAGAAAGAAGGGAGAAAATCCAGTGCTTGCCTGTTTGGAATTGTTGTAGGCAAATTCTGCAGCTGCAAGACATTCATCCCAGTTGATATGGTGGACATTGACAAAGCCCCGCAACATATCCTCCAATGTACGATTGGCGCATTCGGTTTTTCCATCAGTTTGAGGATGATAGGCCGTGGACAAAGCAAGCTTGGTGCCGAGTATCTAGAAGAGTGCTTGCCAAAACTTCCCGGTAAATTGAGGATCACGGTCGGAGATGAGTACACGTGGCATCCCATGATGCTTGAAGACATTGTCGAAGTAGATTTGCGCTAAGGTTGGAGCATCCACGGTATCACAGGTTGGTGCCAAGTGGATTTGCTTACTAAGCTTATCCACAAACACCACAATTGCGGTGTGTCCTTGTTTTGTCTTTGGCAAGGATGTGATGAGATCCAAGCTCACATGCTCCCAACGAGCGGATGGAATGGCGAGTGGTTGAAGGAGTCCACTCGGCTTCTGGTTGTTGGCCTTGTTCCGTTGGCAACTCTCACATGATCGGACAAAGTCTTGAACATCTCGTGTCATGTTGGGCCACCACCATTGGCGTTGGAGGGTGCCCAAGGTCTTGTTCACTCCCATGTGACCAGCTATTGGTAAATCATGGGCTTCTTAAAGGCGCACAAGTCGAAGATCACCTTTGGTTGGAACATAGATCTGGTCTGCATGGAATAAAAGGCCTTCCTTGAAGGAGAAGGTGTTGTACTCCTTGTCGTGTGCTGTTAGACGATCGTGTACCATTTGGAAGAAGGGATCTTGCTGTAGGGCTAACCGAAACTCGTTATGAATCTTGGGATCAATTGACACCATTGTAATTGCTGCCGCGATGAGAGGAAGAGACTTCAAATCAGGTCGTCGTGACAGAGCATCATGGATGACATGGAACCGACCTGGTTTGTACTCAAGTTTGATGTCGAACAATTGGAGTTGCTCTTCCCATCGATGATGTCGACTCTTCATGTGCTCTAGGTGTAAGGTCTGCAACAATGGCTTGTGATCAGTTCGCATGATCACTTGTTTCCCCAAGAGATAATGCCTCCATACCTTGGTGGCATATACCATTGCAAGTTGTTCTCAATCTCGAGCAGAGTAATTTCTTTTAGTTGTATTTAGTTGGTGAGACATAAAGGCAATGGGATGTAGTCCATCTGGGAATTCTTGTTGCAACACAGCTTCAATTGCAAAGTTAGAAGCATCAAAATCAACCACACAAGGTAGTTGAGGATCATATGGTTGAAGAATGGGTCTTGAAGACACCATATGCTTTAACTTCTGGAATGCTTCTTCATGCTTGGTGGTCCATTGGAAGCTCGAGTTCTTTCCCAAGAGGTCAGTCAATGGTGCAGCCACGTGAGCATAATAGTGGATGAACCGTCGGTAAAAACTGGCCAATCCGTTGAACGCTCGTACTTCGGTAGCATCCTTCGGGGTAGGCCAATCAGTAATGGCCTTGATCTTCTCTTCTTCCATCTTGATCCCCTCTGATGAGATCTTATGACCCAAGAAGGTAACCTCCTTCTACCAAAAAGCACACTTTGACTTCTTGCAGTAAAATTTCCAATGTCGTAGTCATCTTAGGACTTCTCGCACATGATTCATGTGTTCTGCCTCTGTCCTACTATAGATTAAGATATCATCTGAGAACACTACCACAGACTGATCCAATAGCCCGTCCAACACCCGATGCATCTGATCCATGAACACTGCTGGAGCATTAGTGAGTCCAAAAGGTAGAACTCTCCACTCAAAATGTCCATACCTTGTACGAAAGGCAATCTTTTTCACATCCTCTCCTTCAATAAGAATTTGCCAATAGCCGCTACGAAGATCTAGCTTGGAAAAGTATCGTGCTCCACTTAATTGATCAAGCAAGTCATCGATCCGAGGCAAGGGATATGCATTCTTCACGGTTTGCTTATTGAGCCCACGGTAATCAATACAAAAACGAAGTCCTCCATCCTTCTTTGGAACAAATAGTACCGGTGCTCCCCAAGGAGAGGTACTATGTCGTATGAAATCCTTCTCCAACAACTCTGTAAGTGTTGTTCGCAACTCCTCCAACTCCTTTGGTGAGAGCCGATAGATTGGTCTACTCACTGGAGTACTGCCTAGCAATAACTCGATCTTGAAGGGCATACCTCAATCAGAGTGTAATCCCTTTGGCAGATCATCCGGAAACACATCTGCAAACTCTTGAACTATGCGATCAACCGTCGCTTGATGCGGCACTTGGCCCTCCTCAGATTGTTCTTGTGCAATCGGCTTGATCCACACCGTGAATACAGACTTATCTTCCTCCAAAGCTTGCTCTATGGTTGCTTCATTAACAAACTTCCCTTCTAGGGACTCATCTCTCTTCCGAGCTTGCTCCATGGTTGCCTTCTTGGCAAACTTCCCATCTTGGGACTCATCTCCCTTCCAGATTCGCTCTATGGCTACCTTCTCAACAAACTTCCCATCTTGGGACTGACTATTCTTAGGTGTCTTACTCAGAGGTGCCAAACAGCCTAATCGGAAATTCCTACCTTGGTGTTGTACTTGAATTTGGTGTCGGGTCCAATCAAATTGAACCTTATGACATTGAAGCCAAGGTAGACCCAGAATGATGTCATAGTGTAGAGGTGCCACTACAAACCTCATACACTCCAAATACTCCTTCCCAATCTTGAAGGTAACAGGATGCAAGGTGCGGAATGCAGAACCCTTTCTACCATCCGCCATCATCAAACTACTTCCAATCACTGGCTTGATAGGAATACCCAATTCCTTTGCTACTTGCATAGACATGCAATTCTCTAAACTTCCAGAATCAACCAAAATTCTACAACCCCGATTAGATATCATACCTTGCAAGTGAAGCAAACTTGCATAGGTCGAGCCTTCAATCCCATTGGAACTAATCAAGCTCCCAGTAGGCGGCTCAAAATCTCCTACTAGGATTCCTCGTTTCCTTGATCATTCCGCTCCACAACCTCCACTTGGGCAACTTGTCGAGGTCGTCCATTCTTGAGTGGACATTCAGCAATGCGATGCCCCAACTGGCGACAATAAAAACAACCTCCATTTTGTCGTAATCTTTCTCTATCTGATGTGCCAAGTGGTCTTCGTTGGATAGCATCAATCTCCATTGGTACCGGTTCTTCCACTCGTGGTACTGGTGGGTTTTGTGTAGGTCGAGGTCAAGACCAAGTTGTCGCAACTAAGGAATCAAAACGCTCAGCCAATTGCATGGCTTGTTCTACATTCTGTGGCTCTCGCATGGTCACCTCCAATCTGGTTCGTGACTTCAATCCTCGCACAAATCGATCCAGAACTTCACCTTCTTGGATATCTAGAATTTGCATGATGATATTTTGAAATTGTGTGATGTAGCTTCTCACTGAGCCAATCTGCCTCAACTCTGCCAATTTATCTCGTGCAGCTCGGGTGGCATTTATAGTCTGAAATCGACCAAGTATTGCATCCTTGAATTCTGCCCATGTAAAAATTGGTGTAACAATTTGTCGTTCAGCTCTTTCTACTCGGAATTGCCACCAAAGTTTTGCCACTCCATCCAATTGGCTAGAAGCCAAGAGAATTTGTTTCCGTTCGTCTTGAAGATTGGTGGCTTCAAAGTAACGTTCATAGTCAAACACAAAATTCTCCACTGTGCCTGGAAGATTCTTGCCTTCAAACATCTTGGGCTTCGGAAATTGAATGCGATCTTCTCCATCTCGAACTGGCGCTCTGTCTATCTGTTCTCGTCGTTGCTGGTCTCGTTCATCCAACAATCGAGTAAGATGCTTGATTTGTTGTTGCATTGCAAGGATAATATCCGGTATTGCCGCCATCGCTACTACTCTATTCCACTACCTGCAATTTATCTAGTTGATTAACACGTAGATACAACACGTCCACCGTTCTCCATAAGTTACAACTGGAAGTATCAAGGGTTCCTCTGACACGGTGATCATATATAGAAAATCCTGCCCAAAGCGTGAGGTGATGAATTGTGTGAAACGATGCTTTGGTAATATCTGGACATGAAAGTCCCAATGGTTTGGCAAAAGTGGATTTGGTGGTCCATAAATTCCATCCATCCCATTCCTGCTCTGATACCAATGTAAAAGACCAAAACCGAGGAGAGAAATAGGAGAATGGAAGCTCACATTGGGACACTTGAATGAGGGAAAACTCTGAATGCCTAGCATGAGCTTCGGCCTTGGTATTTATAGGTAGCAAACAAGTCCCTTGAAGCTTCTCAAGAAGCTTCCTTGAGCCGCTTTCTTGGAGTGCAAGCCAAGTTAACTAGGAAGCTTCTCAAGAAGCTTCCTTCTAGAAGCCGCCTACTTGGCGTGCAAGCTAAGCTAGTTAGAAGCTTCTAGAAGCTTCCTTCTAGAAGCTATCTGCTTAGGGCGCAAGTTAACTAGTTAGGAAGCTTCCCAAGAAGCTTCTTAGATGCTTCTAGAATATTCTAGGCTATTTTGTCTTATTATCTACTTCATAAGCTCGACTAACTTCGTCGCTAAACTCCATATTGTTACAAAGAGCCTCATCAAGCAATGGTTGATTGGATAGTTCAGGAGTTTGCAAATGTGTTTCCGGATGATCTGCCAAGGATTACCCTCCAATCAAGGTATGCCTTTCAAGATCAAGTTATTGCCAAGGAGTACTCTAGTGAGTAGACTGATCTATCGGCTCTCACCAAAGGAGTTGGAGGAGTTGCAAACAACACGTATAAATTTGTTGGAGAAGGACTTCATACAATATAGTACCTCTCCTTGGAGAGCACCGATTCTATTTGTTCCAAAGAAGGATGGAGGACACCATTTTTGTATTGATTACCGTGGGCTCAATAAGCAAACCGTGAAGAATGCATATCCCTTGCCTTGGATTGATGACTTGCTTGATCAACTAAGTGGAGCACATTACTTTTCCAAGTTGGATTTTTGCAGCAACTATTGGCAAATTCCTATTGATAGAGAGGATATGCAAAAGATTACCTTTTGCACAAGGTATGGGTATTTCAAGTGGAAAGTTCTACCTTTTAGACTCACTAATAATCCAGAAGTCTTCATGGATCAGATGCATTGGGTGTTGGATGGATGGACTATTGAATCAGTCCATGGTGGTGTTATTAGATGATATCTTAATCTATATTAAGATAGAGGTAGAACACATGAATCATGTGCGAGAAGTCCTAAGAAAACTACAACAATGAAAATTTTACTGCAAGAAGTCAAAGTGTGCCTTTTGGCAGAAGGGGATTACCTTCTTGGGTCATAAGATCTCATCAGAGGGGATCAAGATGGAAGAAGAGAAAATCAAGGCCATTACTAATTGGCCTACCCCAAAGGATGCTACAGAAGTATGGGCATTCAATGGATTGGCCAATTTTTACCGACGGTGCATCCACTATTATGCTCATGTGGTTGCACCATTGACTGACCTCTTGGGAAAGAACTCAAGCTTCCAGTGGACCACCAAGCATGAAGAACCATTCCAAAAGCTAAAGCATATGGTGTCTTCAAGACCCATTCTTCAACCATATGATCCTCAACTACCTTCTGTGGTTGATTTTGATGCTTCTAACTTTGCAATTGGAGTTTTGTTGCAACAAGAATTCCCAGATGGACTACATCCCATTGCCTTTATGTCTCACCAACTAAATACAACTAAAAGAAATTACTCTACTTGAGATCAAGAACAACTTGCAATGGTATATGCCACCAAGGTATGGAGGCATTATCTCTTGGAGAAACAAGTGATCATGCAAACCAATCACAAGCCATTGTTGTAGACCTTACAATTGGAACACATGAAAAGTTGACATCATTGATGGGAAGAGCAACTCCAATTGTTTGACATCAAACTTGAGTAAAAACTAGGTTGGTTCCATGTCATCCCTGATGCTCTATCACAACGACCTGATTTGAAGTCTCTTCCTCTCATCACAGCGGCAATTACAATGGTGTCAATTGACCCCAAGGTCCATAACAAGTTTTGGTCATCTCTACAACAAGATCACTTGTTTCAAATGATACATGGTTGTTTGATAGCAGGTGACAAGGAGTACAACACCTTCTCCTTCAAGGAAGGCCTTCTATTCCATGCGGACCGGATCTATGTTCCAGCCAAAGGTGCTCTCCGACTTGTGCGCCTTAAGGAAGCCCATGATCTACCAATAGCTAGTCATATGGGGGTGGACAAGACCTTGAGTACCCTCCAACACCAATGGTGGTGGCCCAACATGACATGAGATGTTTGGGAGTTTGTCCGATCGTGTGAGAGTTGTCAATACAACAAGGCCTGTGAGCCGGCCTGTCTCTCACTCAAGATGAACCTCTGATTGCTATTATGCTAGCGCACCATGGACTAAGAAGGCAAGGAACCCCAACTCCATCATACTTCTCCAGGTCTAACACTCCAAGACTCTGCTCACTAGAGAACTCAATGAGAGAAAGATAGTTGCAAATGAAAAGATGATGGGTACCTCCTCACCCCTTGTTATATACTTGTGAAATAGTTATGTACCAAAGTTACTAATTACCATATTAACTCAAGTTATTAGACTAAAAGTCAAGTAAAGCCTAAAAGTAGAAAGGAATATCCATTCACATGGGCATATTCCACTAGCATGTGATCGTATCTTGACCCAACCACTAAGTCACGGATTCCTTCACATGGGCTATCCTTGGACTATAGAAGAATCCAAAACAAAAAGGCTTGCGGGCCCAAGAGTTCTCAACTCTTTCCTCAAAGCCAAACACCAAGGAATAATACCAAGTCAACACACTAGAATCCAAAATAGTGGTGCTCATCTTTTCCACTTCCTCTAAAGTAAGGTCCCCTCTATCTTAGCTATGACTAACTTTAGCTAATCATGATTAATATAGAACCATCCTTTATCTTTATATAGATAATATCTCTCAAGTACTTGTAATACCAAGCTAAATATCACAATACCACACACATGCACAAATGGGTATTATAGGCCAATAACCAGAAGCCAAGTGGCCTCCTTCAACCACTTCACATTCAAACTACTCATTGGGAACATGTGAGCTTAGATCCCATCACCTCCTTGCCCAAGATACAACAAGGTCACACAACAATGGTGGTGTTTGTGGATAAACTTAGTAAGCAAATCCATTTGGCACCAATGGTTGATATTGTGGATGCTCCAACCTTGGTGCAACTCTACTTCAATAATGTATTCAAACATCATGGGATGCCATGTGTACTCATATCTGATGGTGATCCTTGCTTCACCGGAAAGTTTTGGCAAGCCCTCTTCTAGATACTTAGCACCAAGGTTGCTTTGTCCACAACCTATCATCCTCAAACTGATGGACAAACTGAACTGTAACACCCATTTGTGCATGTGTGTGGTATTGTGATATTTAGCTTGGTATTACAAGTACTTGAGAGATATTATTTATATAGAGATAAAGGATGGTTCTATATTAGTCATGATTAGCTAGAGTTAGTCATAGCTAAGATAGAAGGGACCTTACTTTAGAGGAGGTGGAAAAGATGAGCACCACTATTTTGGATTCTAGTGTGTTGACTTGGTATTATTCCAAGGTGTTTGGCTTTGAGGAAAGAGTTGAGAACTCTTGGGACCGCAAACCTTTTTGTTTTGGATTCTTCTATTGTCCAAGGATAGCCCATGTGAAGAAATCCTTGACTTAGTGGTTGGGTCAAGATAAGATCACATGCTTGTGGAATATGCCCATGTGAATGGATATTCCTTTCTACTTTTTGACTTTACTTGACTTTTAGTCTAATAACTTGAGTTACTATGATAATTAGTAACTTTGGTACGTAACTATTTCACAAGTATATAAACAAGGGGTGAGGAGGTACTCATTATCCTTTCATTTGCAACTATCTCTCTCTCATTGAGTTCTCTAGTGAGCAATGTCTTGAGTCTTGGAGTGCTAGCCTTGGAGCAGTATGATGGAGTTGGGTTCCTTGCCTTCTTAGTCCATGGTGTGCTACCATAATAGCCATCAGAGGTTCATCTTGAGTGAGAGACAGACCGGCTCACAGAACGTGCAAATCACACCTTGGAAGATATACTTTGTACCTTTGTCAACATTCACCATACCAATTGGGATGAATGTCTTGCAGTTGTGGATTTTGCATACAACAATTCTAAATAGGCAAGCACCAGATTCTCTCCTTTCTTTCTCAATTTTGGCCAAGATCTGCTTGTCTCAGATTCTCTCCTTGCTCCTCCTCCGTCTTAGGTCCCTCATATTTCAACCTTCTTGACCACCATATCCAAAACTCTCCAACAAGCCAAATCTCCCCTCCTTGTTGCTCAAAATCATCAAAAACAATATGCGGACCACCATTGTCATGATCTCACCTTTGTAGTTGGTGATAAAGTTATGCTATCCTCTAGTAATCTACCCCTCCCACTTGATACCTTAGTTTGTAAACTTGCCCCTAATTGGATAGGGACCTTTTGATGTCACTCAAATATTTTCTCTTGTTGCTTATCGACTTGCTTTGCCTTCTCATATGCGCATCCATCATGTCTTTCATTTTCCAAGTTGAAACCCTTTGTTCATAATCCCTCTTCTTTCTCCTCTCTAGTCCAACCTCCTCCTCTCTTAATCCCTATCAATGATCATGAGGAGTACAAAGTTGATCGTATCTTTGCACGTTGCCACATCCAACAAAGATGCCACCAACATACGGAGTACAAGGTCCTTTGGAAAGGGTATCCCCTTCATGATGCCACATGGGAACCTCTTTCTCACCTCTTGAATGCACAGATGGCCATCCAGGAGTTTGAAGCTTCAATGGCGACGAGGACGTCACCAACTAGCGGTGGGGGAATATGTAACAATATGGAGTTTAGCAATGTATTTAGTAAGGCTAACAAAGTAGAGAATAAGCTAAATTAGCCTAGAATATTCTAGAAGCATCTAGGAAGCTTCTTAGGAAGCTTCTCAACTAGTTAACTTGTGCCCCAAGTAGGTAGCTTCTAGAAGGAAGCTTCCACAAGCTTCTAACTAGCTTAGCTTGCATGCCAAGTAGGCGGCTTCTAGAAGGAAGCATGTTGAGAAGCTTCTTAGTTAACTTGGCTTGCACTCTAAGAAAGCGGCTTGAGGAAGCTTCTTGAGAAGCTTCTCAACGGCTTTGTATGCTACCTATAAATACCAAAGCCAAAGCTCATGCTAGGCATTTGGAGTTTTCCCTCATTCAAGTATCCCAATGTGAGTTTCCATTCTCCTATTTCTCTCCTTGGTCTTGGTCTTTTACAATCAGTCATTGGTGTGACCAAATCTATGGCAATGCTCAAATTGTCTTTGTGCTGGCTGTGATGCACCATAAGTATTAGGTCCGCTACCGTGAGGGCACTCTCTCTTGTGACGAGGCCCACCACAAGTCTAACAAGCAACACCACCACTCACTAGCTGTTGTTGACCCAAAAATGAAGGTAAAGATGTAGATACACTAGGCCCTGCACTTGCTCTATATGACCTAAGCTATCTACCTTATCCTCAAAAACCAACATGGCGTGGTGCACTCTACCGTACTCTAGAAGAAATAATTGTTGTGGATGATATCTCCCTACTGAATCCAGATGTCACCTTTCTCTCCTCCACCATGTTGAGTTCAATATGCTTAGCCAAACCAAAGACCACTACCAAAGAAGGCTAAGTAGCATGTAACAAGGTAGCATCACGGACTCTCCATCACAATTCCATGTCCAATATCCAAAACCAAAATTAGACTACTTGGGCCTCAATAATTCCATGAGTAAAACTGATCAGCTATCTCATGCAAGTGTATGCCTTGTGTAAGCTCTCTCCAGCCTTCTATTGGAACTCTTACAAGCTCTTCAGCTTGTTAGTTGGCACTCCTTGGTAGTTTTGCTTCAAGTATTGGAAGAACTCCACCATGGGGTAAAACCTTGGTACCATACCACCTCCTGTAGTAGTACCTCCACTCATAGTAGCACCATTCTCCAAGAGATCCACCAATGCTATTAGAGCTAGAACTCATGGGTACTACCAATCTACCCCTAAAAACAGAGCATGAAGTGATGGAGACATAGTTTGGAGACCAATATTGTTTCCATAGCTCAATCTCCTCCAAGTGAGCTCTCTTGAACTCATGGAAGTCGTACATTGGCAGACCCTCTCAATGTTGAAACATTTTGCATCTATTGTAGATCATACCAACTATCAAACTCCTAGATAAAGTCATCCAACTCAATAGTACCTGTTGTACTAAAATAATGCATGGGACCTTTGGAGGCCCCATAAATCTTGTCTATGTCCCACAACAATGGTGCAGACATACCAAGTGCATTCTCAACTAAATCAATTCCCGTGTTAAACTCCAACTTAGAGTCAATCTCCTCTCTTTGGGACCTAGGATACAAGCTAATACCAAACACCACTTTGAGTAAACCCATTACGTATTGCATTGCTATCTCCTTTGGAATCCCCAAAGAACTTTGTTGTGACAAAGTAACCAAGAACTACAACCCGTTATCGGAAGTACCTCACCAAGTGCCAAAACCACCAACTAAATGTCATTGACTAATGTAGCTGTAACTTGCCATCACAACATGCACTCTCACAATTTGCAAGTCATCACTTCCTACCTCACCAAAGAGAAACACAAGTAGTCTGACTGGTTATCACTCAAGCCTCACTATTGAGAGCACACCAAAGCACCAACGCTCTAAATTCAGGGCACCTCACACAAACATGGTGCATAAATAGGAAGTAGAGAATGTAGGGAGTCCAATCACAAGAAGGCTAGACAAAAACACTCCATCTCATAAATCAACATCGAATTGATCTGCTACCATTTGGCATTTGACATAATCGGAGTATCTATCTACTTCTTGAGCTACAAGGATCACCAAGAATGGGATTTTCTTGCCAAAATTTGACATAAATCTAATGTAAAATATGACATAAATCCCTAAAGTTGGCTGACCACCAAATTCTCTGCTAACTCTTCATTCGAGCCAAATTGGAAAGATGGGGATCATCAAATCTCTAATTTGTCAGAATGGGTTCTCAATTCCACCTTCAATTTCACTTTTTGAGCTCAACTCACACCAGATTGGTCTTGTGTTCACCTCTTGAGCTCAAAATCACAATTGCCACTTGAAATCAACTCTCTTTGGCTCCAAATTTGGCCAATGCTTCCACATACAATCACTTCCAAGGAAGTCAGAATTACGATCAATGTACCACAATCCACCACGTTTGGAGATACCACCACCACCCTTAGTTCTTGCACCCAATTTCCCCCTCACTCTCACTTCTCTATTGTAATCAATTTGTTTACACAACTCAAATCACACTCAATCTGATTAATACTTGATCTATCACTCAATAATCTACCAACAACTGGGCATTGATTATAGTCAAGCCACACCCACTCTAGCTAAGAGTGGATTTCTATCCACTCTAGCCAAGAACTCAAAGGCTCAACAATAGAGAAGTGAGGTCTTTGGAGCTACACTTCCAAGGTATACTCCTGATTTTGACCTAGGTCTCACCCCAACGGTCTCGCTGATGGTACATTCAATGGTACAAATGATGCAAGTGACGGTGGGCTCCACCATGTAGTCAGTACCTTGAACATGAAATCTGACCATTGGAAAGTAGTCTATGAGTAATTGCCGAAATACCTCTAACTACTATCACTACAACTCCAATGTCCAAGCAATCTAGATACGATGCTACAAATGGTGTGACATAATAAATAAGGAAAGAAGAAATCTCATAAGTGGATTAAGAAATGTTATAAGTATTACCATGAAATAATGTTAATCTAAAGGGTGATATTGCTTAGACTACATGTTTTTACATACCTATTTGACCTAACATTAGGAAACAACAAAGACAAGAATACTCTAGACCTAGAGTGTGTGATTTTTAGGGACTCTTTGATACTTTTAGATATTATTTAGACCGTGTGGTATATCTATTTTGTAGGGCTAAGCAATCCCCTTCAAAAAACATATGAATCTTACAAATGGTCTCTTTACATTTCTTGATGGCCTTTTATGGGCTAAAAGTACTTGTTGGGAGAAAAATGAGATTAGGAATTTGAGTGAGCAACAAGATCTGATTCTTGCTATGTGATGGAGCAAAATCATTCATCAATCTGGTCAAGAAAAACATGCAAAGAAATTATGCCAAATTTCATATGGTTTGGTTAATGTTTGCCTATGTCTATAACCACTAAAGATTTTTTTTTACCTTGAAATTTTCTATTAAGAACTATAAAATAAGAATGGTCAAAGTCACTAATGACTATCAACTCTACATATATTTACACTTGCACTCGGAGAACCTTATCTAGGAACAAAAATGTGAGGTGAGAATCAATTCCATATCTAAAACCTAGATTGTTTGGTACCACTTGATACACATCACTTCACTTAGTTAAACAAGTGAGAGCCATGCAAGTAACCTTCCTATATGTCCCATAGTCCTAGGGCCTTCCCATAGGTCTCCTGCCTGTAGCTCCCTGTAGCTCCTTGGAGTATGCTTGCAATCCTGCTACCCAAAACTCTCACAATACACATTTATTTTAAACTTCAACTAAGCACAACTTCTTTTCTAAAGCTTTTCTCCATGATCTTGGTGTCTATGGAAAGCCCTTAACAAGATGCTTCCAACAAAATAAGGCATGGTTCATTTTGCATCTATATTCACAAAGATATAGGTCTCAACATGAATTGTCTTTCTATTCACTCCCATAAATAGAATCCAATAATATGAAATCTATCCCATGATTACACTTCTACTCTCCCATTGAAAATCTCTCCCATACCAATCTTCAAATTTTTTTATTATTATCCCATAGAGCATTCTACAAATAATTAAACTCTGCACTTAACAAAAAAAAGAAGGTCTATTGTTAGAAGAATGCTAATAAGGTCCAAGTAGAGACACCTCTTGCCTAGTCATTTACCAAGATAGCTTACTGTAGTATGGAAAGTGTGGAGCTCACTAGGTGACTTAAAGTGACTCCACATATATAGTCTATGTAAATTAGGTAGAAATGCTTGAATAAGGTCAAGGAAATGTAGCCATGAGTGTGAGTTTGGTGGAGCTTAAATAGATATGACAAAATTACAAGGGGTGTCTTGTGAGGATGAGAGTAGGAGGATTAGTGTGCTTTGCTCTCATTCATAAAAATCTAGACTGTTCTATATGTTATACCAAGGCAATACATACTCATTGACAATTTACCCAAGATTTTATTGCCCATGGATGAGATAATATGTATAGATATGATAAGTGCATAGGTAGAAAAATATGATCTTGTTCAGGAAATGGGGCAGTAGAGGTAGAAGGATGAGCTATGGTAGAGAGATCTAGAATAGGTGCAAAAGGGATGTACAATCCTCTATATGAGAATCAACCAATGCAAGATCTTCCACAAGTGGGAGCAAAGTACATGATCCAAAGATCAAAGAGATACATATAGATGAATCTAACTAATTGTAAATGTGTTTGTATAAAAAATTGACAATGGCAAGATCTACTCTACTTTATTTATCTTGCATAAAGTTGAATTAGGTTTTCTTGGCAATCTTGTTGAAACATGTAGTTGATGATAATAGATATAAGGGATGTTGAGTGCTACATGAGGAGTATTACCTCTGGTAGTTCTTTTAAGTCCTTATGCCAAAGAAAAAAAATGCCTCATAAGATATTCTACTTAAAATTATCACCATACACAAGAATATAAGGAATGACATATGGATTATAGACAAACATATTGATAAAAAAATTGCCAAACATAAAAAAATAAATTTTAAAGACAAAAAAGTAAGGATAAAACTAACAAAACAATATGAGAGTGAATATGTGCACCAAGGGATATCATCCACTCCACACTAAGGTCCAATCACCGCCATGAATTAGACATCTCTCACAACCACTTTTGCTAATCCAATGAAGTTTGGGGTTCACTCTATATCCCTAACTCAACTCTAAGAAACAACAAAGCCACCAAGAAATAATCTATTACTCATGAATAGGATCCACTGTTCTTTGAACGGCTTCTATCCTTGGGTGTCTATATCTCCCATGGACCTTTGCACACACAATCCAACTATTGGACCGAGGACAAACATATAACCCCAAATATCACATGCAAGGATACAATACCATTGCTCTAGGGAATCTTAGAATCAGAAAAAGTCCGTTGGACTTATTACAAATAAATTCAAATAAATTGCTTAATTTGAATCAATTCTTTAAACCCTTTCAAATTAGTGCAAATTTCACTTCAAAAGAATGGTCCAAGATAATAAAGTGCATTGTTATTCATTTCAACTTCAATCTTAGTTAACCATGATACTCAACTCCAATCTGACAACCAAGCTCCAAGTTTGTTTTTGTTCCCTTGCACATCTTTTGGAATTTTGATATTATGAATGGTAATCAAAACCTACAACTTTGTGCTTGTCTATCTATCATAGTTGCACATTAGAGTTGATATTGTTGGCAATTCAAGTTTTTATTATCTTCTGCACTTCTTTTTGTACTATGAATTGTATTAAAAAATCTACAACTTTAGACATGTCTTCTAGTAATGGGCATGCAATTCAATTATTATTGATACTTTGAATATCCATGTTTTTTATGCATATGAATTCAAACATCTATTGATGAATTTTTTTCAAAACTTTGGTATATCATAAATGTCTTTAAGTTGATTTTTACTAGTTTAAAACCTTAGTCAAAGATCTTAACTTCTATTTATCATTATAGATAAGCTACTTAAAAAATCATTCTCTTGTTGATTCCTTTTAAGTTAAAAATTTAAAAAAAACATAGCCTTTTTTTTAGGTGGTTCATTTTAATAACTTTTTTTTTCTCTTCTTTACTTCTTTACAAAATTAAACCATAATAATATAAATTTCTTTAGAAAAATGTCCAACTTTTTCACCTTATGAGTAAAGAGAATATAACCATTATCAATAAGTTTTAATGAGACCACTAATGCAAGATAGATAATTAACCATACTATTACTGGTCCATAAAGTATATTATATTGTCAAACAACCTCATTGAATCCTAAAATTGAACTACCAAAAACATTTTTTTGATTTCCTTGTTTGGATGACTCATTGATTACATAATAGTGACTTAACCAACTTTTTTTACCTTTAGATAAAAATTTGCTAATAAGATCATGGAAAGTTTACCAAGGCTTATTAAACCCTTGAGAAGTATTTCAAAACAGAATTGAGTAATATTTAGGTAGTTAAATGTTTCATCTGGAATTATTGAATCTTCTACACATGGAATTTTATCTTTGTACATCATTAAGACCTCCTCTAAATGGTTATTTGGTTGATTGATTATATTTATTTAGCATTCAATTAATTCAATGACCATATAACATAATGCTTTCACCATTAGAACCTACTCTTAGTATCTTGAAAGGTTTAGGAAACTTGCTTAAACATTTGATATATGTTCTATAATACAGCCAAACAAGGAAATTTAGTGACATATTTTGGGAATTCTAATATCTCATTGATGATTAGCAAGTCTATTGACTTTACAATACTCTCAATTCTATCATTATTAATTTCTATGGAGATTATCAAAGGTCCCATCAGCCTTTTATATGCCATGTCAATAAATATAAAGCAAATATAAATATTGAGAATTAGCAATCATGTACATATTGAAATATTTCAAACACATAGTAACATCTTCAAAGTCTATCTACAAAGTCTACCATCAAAGACAGAGAGCACATGAACTATCACGAATGAGGAACTTAAAACTACAATATATTAAATGAGAGCATCTAATTCCTAATCAGTTTACAATCAATCACCTATAAAAACCCATATTTTTGGTTTTCCTTTCTCTTTTGTCTTGGATAATTTTCCCTTTTATTTTATTCAAAAATAAAATAATTTTCATTTTTCAAGCAGTTCTTGGTACTTTTCCTTATATCTACTTTGAAATGTAACAATGTTTTTGCTCATACTTCCTTAGCATTTCATATGGTCTTTGTTCCTTGTTCATTATATATCTTCCTTTTCATCTAGGAGAGCTCAAGAGGATGGAGCCTGAGCACGAGCATGAGGATAAGGTGATGGAAATACATTCCATGGAACTCTATTCAGTGATAAAGTCAATTTTGGTTTTAAGGCTAAGGTGGAAACCACATACAAGAGTGTGGAGAAAAAGGTTAGGCTTGTGGCTGAACCTCTTCCAAGTGACTCTGATCAGCATGTCCAACTTGCCTCAAAAGCAAAAGAGCTTAAGGGATCCAAATCAGATAGATCACAAATTCACTGCAACTACACTCAAGGAGTTGATGGTTGGTTCATTAGATTTTCTTTTACCAGTGGAGGAGAAAAGGTTTTGGAAGATGTTGAGTAGGCATGGGAAAGCTTTCTCCTTTGAGCTTTCTGAAATTGGGTGTGTAGATCCAACTGTGGTGACTCCAATGATTATCTTTATGGTTCTACGTGTACCTTGGGACTTGAGACCCATTCCGATACCTAGAGCTTACATGCCAAAACTTATGGATCTCTTGAAGGAGAAAATTGATGCAAGGATCCTAGAGCCATCATTTGCACCTTCTCCTAATCGTTGTGTTATAGTGCCTAAGAAGAATGGAGCTTTGATGTTCATCCAAGATATACAACTAGTGAATTGAGTGACAATCAAGAACATGGAGATAGAGTTGATTGTTGAAGAATTTGCTCAAGCTTTTGTGTGTAGAGCCATATATTCATTGAGAGATCTACATTCAAGTTATGACCAATTCTAACTTGTTGAAGGGAGTAGACATGTTGCCACAATGAGGATGCCATTGGGGTTGATGAGGATGTGCATGTTGCCACAAGGAGCAACAAATTTTGTTGCGCACATCATGAATGGAATGAATAAAATTCTTAGGGATTTCATTCCGGAGAAGAAAATGCCTTTTATGGATGATATTCTAATAAAAGGGTGCATAAAAGAAGAGAAAGATCAAGTACTGGATCAGAGGGGGTGCCATAAGTTTGTAGCTGATCAAATTTCAGATTTTGATCAGATCTTGTCACGGCTTGAGGAGGTTCATTTGACCTTATCGGGTGCTAAATCCAAGTTTGGGATTGAAGAGGTGGTCATTGTTGGGCATTTATGTGGATGGTTTGAGTGCAAACCTGATCCAACCAAGGTGGATGCAATTCAGCAAATGAAGGACACATGCAACTCACCAATAGAAGTAAGGAGATTCTTGAGATCTTGCATGTTTTATCATGTATGGATTCCACACTTTGCCCAGAAAGCAAATCCTCTCTACGGTTTATTACAAAAAGGTCAAAAGTTTAGGTGGGCCGAGAGATACACGTAAGCAGTTCAAAAGCTGAAACAATTGCTACTTGCTCCACCTATACTACAATGGATTAGCTATGAGAACAACAAAACCTTATACTCACGATTGATACTAGTCCCGAGCTATTGGTTGGGCAGCATGGCAAGATGATGAAGATGGGAACTGCTATACATTTTGGAGCATAGGTGCCATGTGAGCACCAAAGAGTCTACCTTTAGGTTAAATGAGAGCTATGGGGAGTGGTTACATTGATGAAATTTGAGAAGGACTACCTAATTAGGGCATTGGTTATAGTGGAGATGGATTGTTTGCCACTATTGGGGATGATTACAAATTGTAATACTCTGCACATTGCAATGCTCATATGGATTGCATACATCAAGTCCTTGAATCCTGAGTTTTGACACATAGCAGGCAAGGATAATCCAATAGCTAATATGCTATTGCGGGTTGAGTATCAAGATGAGGAGATGATGGTTGATGATACCAAAGTTATAGGCATTACTTCCTTTTTGAGGGATTAAGTAGGAGAGTATGAGCATCCCAAGTTCTTCAAGGAGGAGCTCTATGAAGGAGAATGGTTGGATATTGGGCTTTACCTTACCTCCTTGACCAAGCAACCAAAATGGAGTGATAATTGGTACAAACAATTGAGGCAAGAAGCATACAACTACCTTTTGGAAGGAGGTTATTTGTGGAGGAAAGCTAAACAGAGTGGTGAGCCTCCACAACGGGTTGTTTGCAAGAAGAAGACCAAGAAGCTATTGATCAAGAATCCCATGAGAGTTTGTGGGCTAGACATATGGGTATTTATGCTACCTTTTCCAAGCTGAAGGAGATGGCATGATATGTACAAAGATGTAGTTCAATTTGTGGAGACGTGTAAAATCTGCCAAACATACTCAGATATTTGACATAGAGATGGGTTGCATCCTACCTACCCACTTGCAATGCATTTCAAGTGGGTTGTGGATCTGGTTACAATGCCAGTTGGGATATGGAAGATACGGTTCTTGGTTTTGGTGAGGATTTGTCTAACCAAGTGGAAGGACGAGCCTTGAGGACCAAAAACATCAAGGGAGTTTGCAGATTTCTGTTGGAGGATGTGGTTTGTAGATACAGTGTGTAGGAGAAATTACATCAGATCAAGAAGAGCTAAATACCCAAGAAGCCAAGGCTTTCTTTGAGAGGTGTGGAGTCAAATTAGCTCTTATGACAGCTTTCAACCCGGAAGGAAATGCCAAGAGTGAGCAAGGTCATCCGCCAATTGTGAAAGCCATTGTGAAAGCATGCCAAGGGAGAGCAAAAGAGTGGCCAAGACTTTTACCATTTGCTCTATGGGCAGATTGCATCACTCATAGTTCAGTTATTGGTTACATGCCCACGGAGTTGATACACGGGCAGAAATCAATTATGCCAATTGAAGAGCACATAACCACTTGGAATGTCTTACCTTGGGAAGATCACATATCTAGGGAGGAGCTTCTAGCACTTAGGATTCATCAATTGGAGAAGAGGCCAAAGGATGTTGAGCTAGCAATTGAGAGGCTTAAGAAAGCAAGCCTTGGGAACAAGGATAGATTTGATAAACACCACTGCTTGAGGCCAAGAGATATTTAAGAGAGAGATTGGGTGCTAGTCTACCCTAGTAGCCTAGATAACCAATATAGTGCTATGAGGAAATTCTCAAAGCATTGGTTTGGACCTTATGTGGTTGTTAGTGTGTTGGATAATGCTACTTACTCTCTTTAAGAGTTGGATGGAAGCAAATTGAAAATTCCAATTGCGGGCAAGCACATCAAACTCTTCAAACAACAAGAAGGTTGTTGGGGCACAAACAAATTAAGCAAAGAGTTGGATCTCTTTCAGTTCCAAGATGAAGAGCTCCTACTAGAGGATCATGAGTCTCATCAATCAGACGAGGAGGTGGTATGACTCCAACTACAATTTGCAGTCTGATCGGTTGGCGCATAACAAAGGATGCATAGGTTTAGAGGAGGTGGATGTTTGTTGTGGTTTGCATAGCCATAAATTATCATGGTTATCTCCACATTAGTGGAGTAGGTTGTATGATAGATCCCATGGATGATACATTGTCATATGAGCAATCTATTGACATGTATGCAATTGGTCACTTGGGTTGCAATCTTATCTTGTTCAAGGGATTTGATGTATAGAGGTGAGGGAGAGTGGAGAGACAGGTGTATTTTATTTGAGTAGTCTTGAGAGGGAGGAGGACATTAGGAGTGAGATTTGTAGTAGATCATGAGTGGTAGAGCATTGGAGGTAACATTTTATCATGAGATGTCCCATGCTCCTGGTCTGCCACTCCCGAATCCTTTTCTCATTAGGCGTAAGATTTTACACCATGATGGCTTATAATATTGGATGGTGGTACATTTGGGAGCGGCATTCATGGAGTCGGTGATGGGAAATCTAGACCATATTGTCCTTCTGGTGCTTACTCATGAGCAAGTTTGGGATTTGATAATCTATGTGCTCCTATAGATGGGAAATGCTTTAATTTTTGCTCATAAGCTTCAAGGTGGAGTTTGGGTCCATTTGTCAAAAGGTGAAAAAATTAAATGACAAATTTACAAGAGATTGGGTCTCATGAGGTAAAGTCTAGATATTTTTGACCATCAAGGGAGTTTGGGAAGGGCATTTGAGGAGTGGAGACCACGGTTGGAGAGAGAGGAGCTAACAGGCTACAATTTGGATATAGAAATCAGACAATTTGAGCAGATTTTGGGAGAGATATCATTGATTGAATCAAGGGAGGTAGAATTCATAACCAAGAGCACAAAGTAGGTAATTAGGAGAGCTTCTTGAAATATTTTCATTATCTTTTATCTTGAGCTTCTTGAAACATTTTCATTTTCATTGCACTTAAGTTCCTTCTTTCTACGTGTGCTATGTTTTTCTCCTTGGTAATATTGGAAATAATGATCAACAGACCAGGAGTGTGTGTTATGATAACAAGATAAGTTGCCTGCTACTTCCCTTCCAATATAAGGAATCTTAGAAACAAGAGTGGAGGGTTCTACTAGTTGAGTACCACATGTGCTCAAATTAGTAGAGAGAAGTCTAAGCATGACCTTTGATCCATAAGCTCCACAACTAGGCACCTTATGTGTTCCTAGAGAGAGAAAGGCAAAGTATAACACTATTTGAACCACTCCTATGCTAAGCCATCTACCTCAAGGTGATCTTGAGAGGTAGTATGATGATAAATCAAAGCCTTGTCACACAAGACCTGAAACTCCCCAAAGAACTTTGTACCCTAATCAATCAAAACCTCAATAGGTGCACCAAAATGACTAAGAACTTGATCAAGGAATGAGTAAGTTGTCCCTTCATTAAACTTGTCAAGAAGTGCCACTAACTCAATCCACTTGGAGAAGTGCTCCACCATAACCAAAACATACCAATGATGTCTAATAGTCAATAGTAAAGGTCTAGCAAAGTCCAAACTCCAATGGTAAGCCAACCCCATGATACATAATTGTTGTAACTGTGGTGTAAGAGCATTAAATGATGCTCTAACTTGGTCACAAACCACATATTTAGAAAAAAACCACTATACATCAATTTGCATACCACACCACCAATAATGACTCTAGAGTAAGCTATATGTACGCTTTGCTCTAAAATGTCCTTGCTCCTCATGAGCATGATGGACCAATTGTGCATTCTAAGATGGAAGTGGTACTACTTGCAGTCTACTATCCTCCCATACACAAAGAATGTGTCTATCCTCCAATCTGAACTATTTGGCTTGCTAAAGAACACAATCTCTCTCCTTTGCCCCAACTGTGCCACCCACAACACCAATGCAAAGATAGTCCATCATTAATAAGACATAATCATAAATGTCTTGCTAAATTATACCACTATCTCCACTCTCAAGATCTATGATCTCAATAACTCCTATATGTGATGAGAGAGATACTACCAAAGCCTAAAAATATACAGAGAAAGGTAGATGCATACCAACTTGGCACCATCTTCTCATCTATTTCACCATGCCAATGTGCTATGGGCTGATCTTATTGGCTCGGACTTTGATTTCTACTCAACCTATCTGCATCATGGTTCACCAATCCAGGTTTGTGAATAATTGGGAAATTATAATCTTTTAAAGTCAAAGCCCATCATGCAAGCTCTTGAAAGCTTGTCAAACTCTATTGTGGTACCCACATTTTTTTTTATGGTTAGTAGTGTTTAAGAGACAAAGTAAGCACGGAAAAGTTGAATTGCGGACAAAGAAGAGGCGGAAGTAACTTTGGAGGAAAGCCGAAGAAGCTGACATCGAATCCGATGATGGAGGTACTCGGAAGAGGAGTACACTGGAAGTAGGCCGAAGATCATCATCTTCAGGTTGGAAAATGCAGGAATGATGAAGACCGTTAAACAACCTTGGTACGTGGCAAGAAAGTACATTTCAAGAAACGGCAGGGGCAAAAGAAGCATGTCTTGATAGTGATCGGGAGTGCACGCAGAAGAAAGAAACTCACAGACAAAATTGACTGAAGAATGACTGCGATTTGGGGCAATATAAAATTGCAAATGCGTGGGGGGAAGTTGAATTTGCCAAGTAAATTTCCAATTCCTTTGAGTAGTCATCCTACAGGAATGCGTGTCCAGAAGCCCGTCAAGAGTGAAATTTTCCGAAACTCTGAGGGAGTTAGAGTGTCTCATCCAAGAGAGGGGCTGATCTTCCAACAGCGTAGAACAAGAGAACAAATCATGGCGAAGAAGGTGGCCAACGCGCTGGCAGTGAGAGGTTTTGCAATTTGAAGGGTAGATGTAGTAGCAAGGATCAAAGTCTTGGTTAGACTTTGTATCACCTTTTTAGCCTGGAACTAGAATTTCAGTTTCCTGGGAGTAATGGTAGAGATCGCTGCCAGTAATTGTGAGGAGGGTCCCAAAGTGGAGGGGAAGAGAGGCAATCCGGCTCGATGCACTGAGTCGGATTGGAAGTTAGTCCTGGGGAGAGAAGCAGGAGAGCCGACAGGAATCACCTTCTATCGGAAGTGTGATGCTGCAGAGGAGACGGCGGAGATTTGTAATTTGTTTTTTGCTCCAAGAACTATGAATGGTTACAAGGTGGAGTCCTATTGGGACCCAATCCAAAGAAGTATCATAGGGGCGATGATAGCCATGTTCAAACCGGAGCACACAACGTACATAACCATGCAGCAGGCGGTTTTCTTCCACCAGATGTTTACAGGAGTACCCGTGAATTGGGCGAAGTGTTTCCATCACCAAACCAGGCAGATGGTAGTGAATTGGCAAATGGGCTCGCCACCGCATTATTTTGTGCCATTTGTAGCACATTTCTACTTTGGCCTGAACTTGCTCTCTGAAGACAAGAGGCATCGTATGGTCTCCCACATGCACCCTGATTTGAGACGAGAAGCTGACAAAGAGGAGCAACAATATATGCTTCAGCTGTGGGCAAATGATGAATACTTTGCAAGAACAGGACAGTGGAAGATCGAAGATGTAGCCAGTCCGAAGACGAAGAAGCAAAGTAAACCCAAAGAAGCTAAACCATCGCCCATCCAACGCAAGACTCGGAGGCTGATGTTGAAGACCACTAACGTCGTGAGAAGAGCATCTTCGGGATCAGAGTCGGATGAAGAAACTAAGTTGCAAGAAGAGGACTCAGAAGAAGAAGAGCTCACGTTGAAGAGTGGGGAGTCAGGTAGCAAAAGTGAGGGAGAGCCCGAAGTCCAGCAATCGGTGGTGGTGAGTGAAGCTGGCGAAGCAATGGTGGAGAACAAGCCAAAACCCAAAGCATTGAAGGAATATCCCGCGGGGTCGAGTTCAAGAGGCCAAGACAAAGATAGCGCTGACACTATGAAGATACAAAGATCGCAACTTTGGATGAAGGAGCCGATGACACAAGAAAAGACTCCAAACAAAGGAGGCAATGATGAAGAAGAAACTTTTGGCGGGATAGCATATTTGACAAGGGTGATCACACCTATGCTCGGGCTATTGAAAGAACATCGTATGGGAATTGCCCAAGATCAAGTAAAAGGGATGAATGAGCTGCAAGTGGTGGAGCATCTGTTGAAGGAAGTGCAGGAGCTGTAGGAGCATCAAATCCAAAGAAGTGCGGAAATTGAAGATCTTCGGAGGGAGGAAGACTCAAGGAAGAAACTGCTGAGCGTGTTACAAGAGAGTTGCGCAGAGAAGGAAAAGGACCTGCAAAAGCAAGCCGGAGAGTTGAAGGAGCAGGCGATGTGGCTCAGCAAGATGCAGGAGGAAGTAAGTAATGTGCGCGTTGAGAATGTCCATTTTAAGGCGATGAACATTGTGATGGAGCAAGAATTGGACAGCTTGAAGAAGAGTGCCGTAGCAAAAGATCAAGCATGGCAGAGAGAATTGGCATCTAGGCAAGAAGAAGAAGAGCGTTTGCGTGAACTTGTCAAGAGTGCGGAGCAGCAGAAAATGCAGTATGCAGAGGAGAAGAAGATGCTTGCTATAGAATACAAATACAAGTGACAGATGTATCGGGAGGAGTTGAAGGTGGAGCGTTCTCGAGGATACACATCGGAATCAGTAGGGGACATTGGGGGGAAGCTATGAGCAATTTTAAGCACGGAGGCTGAAGGAAGATTGGAAGAAGCTCGTCTGCATGAGTTGAAGTTACTTGTGCAGGAGACTCGGAAGCAAAGAGCCAAGGATGTGGACATGAACACATTGCTGATTTGGTTGAGAGAACGCGTAGATAGAAAAATGTTGGAAGTAGAGAATAATGTTAGTCTTAGATTGGATTTAGTCAATTTGGAGTTAGAGAAAATTTGGAATAGTGTGACAGTAGAGAAGAAACCCGATGTCACAGAAGTAGGAATTCAAGTGTCATCGGACTTGATAATTGACACATTAGAGAAGAGTGGGTCGGGAAATAAGAGTGTAGATGGAGTAACCCGGAGTTCAATTACAGATTGTAGTGAAGAAGTTGTAGAATTAGTAAAGAAATTAGTAGAATCAGTCATACCCGAAGAAGGTGAAATAGCAAGAAGATCATCGGGTTTGGAAGCCGATGATGAGGTCGACATCGGATCGGGATAGAAGTCAATTTTGAGATAGGAAGGGTTAGATATGAAGAGATAGATTGTCACTTGGGATTTGTAGGTAGGAAGGGATGTTAGGAAGCGGTGCTAGATAGGCAAGTCTGCCGTTTGCTTCAATATTTAAGTGAAGCATTCGCAGTATGATGTTATTCAATATTCAACTTTCTGAAGATAGATAAAGCAAAGTGTTGTTCTCTGTACTCGTCGCTTAAGCTTAATTTCGATTGTCAATTTCATGTTTGTATTTATGAGTGTGTGGAGAATTCCGAAGAGCAAGTCAGTGTGTCTATGGATGTTGGAATCTACAACCTTGATCTTCATTCTGTGTGTTTGATCTTGAGTGAAGTGCATCGGAGCAATGCCTTGACAGATCTGAGAGGAATTGTAGTGTGTAATACTCCGAGGACAAGAGAAGAGAGAAAACACAGATTGCACACTCAAACAATCGATGCCCCAAGGGAGCAACTTCTCTTTATTATATAGACAAAGAGGATCTCCGCCAAGGAAGCTCCACCATAGGATTAGGGACACAGATAGGTGACATGTCAGCAAGCTCCACCCTTGGATTACCTACTTGGATGGGTGACATGTCTTGTCTAGGTCCTATCTGGTTGGTCAAACAAGCTTTGACCGGAGGGAATCTTTTAGGGAATCTTCCTGTAGGAATCTCAGAATCACGTGAGTAAGGTACCGTTGGAAATCTCTTGATGAGACAAAGCAGGGGGGAGGGAAGGCCAGCCTTTCCTCAATTGGGAGAGGGGGGAATCTGCACATTTTTGAGGCCTAATTCATTCGTTTAGGCCTCCAAAATTGCCTTCAAAGTTTTCAGGCATATTTCGGTTCCTACTCTATTAGTAGAAGTCCCCTTTTGGTGATACCTCCTTCTGATCTATTTAGACCATCATGTGTAACATCCTTCCAGATGTTACCAAACCAATTCTCACCTTTAAATCATATGTCTAGCTATTGGTTCTAAGGTTCTCAAGTCTATTTCGGTTTCTGCCCTATTAGTAGAAGTACTCTTTTGGTGATACTTCTATCTGATCTATTTTGATCATCATGTATAACATTATTCTAGATGTTACCAAACCGAATTTCACATCTAGATCATATGGCTAGCTCTTGGTATTACACAGTGTTGGTAGTATTCTGCATTTGTGAGTGCAACACGAAGTTGATGTGAAGCAATTTCAATCGAGGAAGTTGTGCCTTCAGTAGAGGGGTGGAACACAATTCTGAGGTAGAGAAAGATACAAAGACGTGGGGGAAAGAAGCCCGTAACACCGCCAGTAAAGAATACATCCAAGGCGGATCAAAAGTTGGAAACTCTGATTAAAGAGTTTGCGGATTTTAGAATTCAGATGATTGGGGCAAAGGACCGAAGAAAACCCCCATCATTTGGACGACCAAACGTATGGTGCATTGCGTGTGGTAAATCCGGCCATGCTAATATGGAGTGTTTAACTCGCACGGCATTTCCAATGCAACAAATAGATTGGGTTCCTGGATGGGATCAAGGCGAAGAAGAAGATACGGTATATCAAACCCAAGATACACAGCCTCCATCAAGCCCATCATATCAAGGTCCTAGGTTTGGACCACGGGAGTACAATCCTATTGTTCCTCCACAAAGATCCCCAATGGGTGGTTAGAATAGACCTCAAAATGTGGCATCGGGTGCTTGTTACAATTGTGGCTCAATGGGACATTGGTCTCCAAATTGTCCGGAGCCAAGACGACAAATTGGGTACGTACCCCTGTGTGGGAATTGCAAAGGATCGGGGCGTACAGGAAACCAGTGCCCGCAACCACCTAATCTGAAGCCCCCTGTCAAGTATGTTCAAACTCTTGCTGAGCGTGCTGCGCTCCAGGCTAAGGGGGACACTAACGTCAATTGTATTACACTCAAGGAAGAGAGGCCTCAAGAAGGGAGTCCAGCTTCAGAAGGAGATTGGCCGGACCTCAAAATTTTGAAGGTAGAAACTCGCACGGAGAGAAAGAATCGAGGTTCCGAAGAAACAAGTATGTTGTTGTCTTCCTCCCAGAAAATGAAGAGACTGCGACCAAAAGCTATTCTCTCTGCAAAAGAAGAAAAAGTCTTAGCGAAAGCTAAAGCCAAAGCTTTGTAGAGAGAAATTAAGGAAGCAGTACTACGCACGCAGGAGATGAGTGTGGAGGCAAATGCAAAGACGCAAACCCCTGTATTTCCGGCAGATATCAGGTCTGAAGTAAAAGACCTGATTTAGGCCAAAGTTGGTCAACCCGATGATCATCGGGTGAACCACCTACGCCCACCGGTTACTATCCTCAAGCATCCCGAAGTTCACTTTGAACCGGCACACAATTCAGAACCAAAGCCAAAGACGAAGCAAGTGAAATTGGGAGGAGTCCCACAGTACAATATTGTGGCAGATATGGCGTCTACAAGCGCGAATGTCACGTTTAAGCAATTATGGGAGGACAATAAGCTCTATAAAAAGCAGCTAAGCTCAGCTCTCAAGAAAGTGAGGGTGATGACAAAGAAGGACTTGCCCGCAATTTATCGTATTGAACAGGAAGACTTGGGATCTCCCGAGGTGGATGCGGAGATAGCAAGCTGCATGATTACATCCATACCCATTGATTCGGGGTCGGGTGTAAATGTCATGACAGAAGACACTACACATCGACTGGGGTACACAACATTTGAACCAACACCTCGGATTCTTAAGTTTGCGGATCAAACCAAGAGACGGCCCTTGGGCATGCTATTGAATATTACCACAATTATCGGAGGGGTGCCTTTTAAATTAAACTACATTGTGTTAAGACCTATAACCAAAACTGGCTACCCTCTCTTGATCGGGAGACCCTGGTTGTATAGTGCCTATGTTATGGTGGATTGACACCAGCAAAAATTACAATTCAAAGACATTTTGTCTAAAGAACAAAAGCTGGTAACGGTAAGTTGGACGAAGGTGCCTCATCTTGGGGAAACTACTTCGTCAGAAGACAAGGATGAATCCAAAGATTCATTGTCTTTGTCTTTGGAGGACTCCAAAGCCGACGTCGAAGCCAACGATGAAGACCCATATGACATCGCCTCGGGTAAACAAGACTTGGAGGAAGGGGGTTTGACGGCAGTACGACTCGGGTTGAGCCGAGTAAGTCACGTAGAAGGTGTCATTAACCCCGATGACTGTCAAGATGTGGTCTTAACGGAAAGAAAAGATTTTAAAAATTTCAAAGATAGTCACCGCAGAAGAGTTGGTAGGATACACTACCCTGTTTATAGAGTTCCAAGATGTATTTGCCTGGTCTATCGACCAAATGCCGGGAATTCCACAAGAATTTGGCAAGCACCGAATTGATCTGGTCGAAGGTGCAGTTCCGGTTCGGCAAAGACAATACCGCCTGAACCCGAAGTACTCTCTCCTAGTAAAAGATGAAATTGATAAGTACTTAGGGGCCGGAATAATTTTCCTTGTTCTAAGCAGTGAGTGGGTTTCACCCATTGTCATCATTCCAAAGAAGAAGACCGGGAAAATTTGAGTGTGCTAAGATTTTTGCAAATTAAACGCAGTCACCAGAAAGGATCATCATCCTTTACCATTTAGAGACACAATTCTGGACCAAGTAGCTGGTCATCCATGCTATAGTTTTCTCGACGGATTTTCAGGATACAATCAGGTATCCATTCGAGAAGAAGACAAGGACAAAACCACATTCACGACTGATTGGGGCACTTTCGCTTACAATCAAATGCCCTTTGGGTTGTGTAATGCTCCTGCTACTTTCCAAAAGATGATGAATTCAATATTCAAAGATTTCCTACAAAAATTTGTGGAGGTCTTTATTGATTATTTTTGTGTGTTTGGGCGAAGAGATGTACATATAGATTACCTTCGCCAAACTTTCGAAAGGTGCCATTTTGCTGGTTTGTCATTACACCCGGAGAAATGCTTCTTTGAAATGAAGGAAGGAATTCTTCTAGGGCATCGGTGTCAAACCGAGGAATTGAAGTGGATGTTGAGAAGGGTAAAGTAATTGCAGCTTTGGAATCCCTGAAGAACCTCCGGGAGCTGAGAGCCTTCTTAGGACATGTTGGATACTACAGACGCTTTGTGTCAAACTATGCAGTGCTTGCTGCACCACTTACAAAGCTTCTGAAGAAATCCGAAGATTATCTGTGGGAAGCAACTCAGAAAGAAGCTTTCCAGGTATTGAAGAAGAGACTGGTTGAAGCACCAGTCCTGAGGGCCCCAGATTGGGACGTCCCTTTTCATGTGTATGTGGACACTTTGTCCATAGCCATCGGAGTTGTCTTAAGTCAAAAAGACGAGAAGAAAAAGGACCACCCGGTGTATTATGCCAGCTGACAACTTTCTGTTTCTGAAAAGAACTATTCAACAACTAAAAGAGAAGCCCTTGGTATGGTGTATGCCTGCAAGAAATTTTGCCACTATCTGTTAGGATACGAATTCATCTTCTATGTGGACCATTATGCACTACAACACTTGGTCAAGAAGGCGGATTTGTCCAGGCGAATTGCACGATGGATCTTGTTGTTACAAGAATTCACATACACTATACAAGTATGGAAAGGAGCTTCACATTCAAATGCGGACTTCTTATCCAGGTTGGAAACTCAAGACCAAGATTTGGAAATCGATGATCGGTTTCCTAATGAGGAGCTATATCATTTAATGACGGTGTGAAGTACGCGGTATGCAGCAGAATATCATTATTTGCATACGTGTCATTGTCCTAAGGGGCTGGATCCGGAACAAAGGGCAGTCTTCCTTTGGAAAATGGGACCGTACCAATTAAAACACAACATTTTGTTTAAAATGGGCAAAGATGAGATACTTCGGAGATGCCTGGAAGCATACAAAGTAGGAGGAGTCATCAAATCCTTGCACTCGGAAGCATCGAGGGGACATTATGCCCTAAAAAATACGGTGAAGAAAATTCTTTCAGCAGGATATTGGTGGCCTACGATGTATAAAGATACCCATGCACATATTTGGAGTTGTGATGCATGTCAAAGAACAGGGAAACCGACGGCAACTTCCTAGTGGCCTTTGAAACCAATTTTGCCTTTGGCCCTATTTGAAAAATGGGGTATTGATTTTGTGGGACCTATTCAACCAGTAACTCGTGTCACACGGAAGAAGTAAATCTTAGTATGTACGGATTATGCCACCAAGATGGTGGAAGCTGAGGCAACACGAAGAGATGATGCGGAGATAGTAGCAGAATTTTTCTTCCAAAACATCATTTCCCGTTATGGGTGTCCTCTGGAATTGGTCAATGATCGAGGAACTCATTTTTTGAACTCAATGGTGGAAGCGTTAACCAAATACTTCCAAATTAAGCATCGGAAGACCATGCCTTACAACCCAAAAGCAAATGGACTTATGGAGAAAGCCAATGGATTGCTGTGTAAAATTTTAAATAAGGTGACAATCAATTATGCCTATGACTGGGATACGAAGTTACCTGCAGCGTTATGGGCATATCGGACAACGGAAAAAATTACTACCAAGCAAACTCCTTATTTTCTGACATACGGATTGCATCCCATATTTACCAGGTGAGTTTGAAGTACCGACATATAGAATACTTTGCGAAGAACGTTTGTCGGAGGAAGAAAGTCAAGATCTTTGGATCCATCAACTGATGTGGTTGGAAGAGAAAAGGGACAATGCAATGCAAAATACAAAGAAATTCAAGAACAACGGAAAGTTTGGCACGATAAAAGAATCAAACCTGTGACTGTTCAAGAAGGAGATAAACCCCCTGTGAGGAGGGTCCCAAAGTGGAGGGGAAGAGAGGCAATCCGGCTCGATGCACTGAGTCGGATTGGAAGTTAGTCCTAGGGAGAGAAGCAGGAGAGCCAACAGGAATCACCTTCTATTAGAAGTGTGATGCTGCGAGGAGACGACAGAGATTCGTTATTCGTTTGTTGCTCCAAGAACTATGATTGGTTACAAGGTGGAGTCCTATCAGGACCCGATCCAAAGAAGTATCGTAGGAGCAATGATGGCCATGTTCAAGCCGGAGCAAAAAACGTATGTAACCATGCAGCAGGCGGTTTTCTTCCACCAGATGTTTGCAGGAGTACCCGTGAATTGGGCGAAGTGTTTCCATCACCGAACTAGGCAGATGGTAGTGAATTGGCAAATGGGCCACGGCATTATTTTGCACCATTTGCAGCACATTTCTACTTTGGCGTGAACTTGCTCTCTGAAGACGAGAGGCATCGTATGGTCTCCCACATGCACCCTGATTTGAGACGAGAAGCCAACGAAGAGGAGCGACAATATATGCTTCAGCTGCGGGCAAATGACAAATACTTTGCGAGAATAGGACAGTGGAAGATCAAAGATGTAGCCAGTCCGAAGACAAAGCAGCAAAGTAAATCCAAAGAAGCTAAATCATCACCCATCCAATGCAAGACTTGGAGGCTGATGTTGAAGACCACTAACGTCGTGAGAAGAGCATCTTCGGGATCGGAGTCGGATGAAGAAACCGAGTCGCAAGAAGAGGACTCAGAAGAAGAAGAGCTCACGTTGAAGAGTGGGGAGTCGGGTAGCAAAAGTGAGGGAGAGCCCGAAGTCCAGCAACCGGTGGTGGTGAGTGAAGCTGGCGAAGCAATGGTGGAGAACAAGCCAAAACCCGAAGCATTGAAGGAATATCCCGTGGGGCCGAGTTCAAGAGGCCAAGACGAAGATAGCGCTGACACTATAAAGATACAAAGATCGCGACTTCGGATGAAGGAGCTGATGACACAGGAAAAGACTCCAAACAAAGGAGGCAATGATGAAGAAGAAACTTTTGGCGGGATAGCATATTTGACAAGGGTGATCACACCTATGCTTGGGCTATTGAAAGAACATTGTATGGGAATTGCCCAAGATTGAGTAAAAGGGATGAATGAGCTGCAGGTGGTGGAGCATCTGTTGAAGGAAGTGCAGGAGCTGCAGGAACATCAAATCCAAAAAAGTGTAGAAATTGAAGATCTTTGGAGGGAGGAAGACTCAAGGAAGAAACTGCTGAGCGTATTACAAGAGAGTTGCACAGAGAAGGAGAAGGACCTGCAAAAGCAAGCCGGAGAGTTGAAGGAGCAGGCGATGTGGCTCAGCAAGATGCAGGAGGAAGTAAGTAATGTGCGCGTTGAGAATGTCCATTTTAAGGCGATGAACATCGTGATGGAGCAAGAATTGGACAGCTTGAAGAAGAGTGCCGTAGCAAAAGATCAAGCATGGCAGAGAGAATTGGCGTCCAGACAAGAAGAAGAAGAGCATTTGCGTGAACTTGTCAAGAGTGCGGAGCAGCAGAAAATGCAGTATGCAAAGGAGAAGAAGATGCTCGCTGTAGAATACAAATACAAGTTACAGATGTATCGGGAGGAGTTGAAGGTGGAGTGTTCTCAAGGATACGCATCGGAATCAGTAGGGGACATTGGGGGGAAGCTATGAGCAATTTTAAGCACGGAGGCTGAAGGAAGATTGGAAGAAGCTCGTCTGCATGAGTTGAAGTAACTTGTGCAGGAGACTTGGAAGCGAAGAGCCAAGGATGTGAACATGAACACATTGCTGATTCGGTTGAGAGAACGCGTAGATAGAAAAATGTTGGAAGTAGAGAATAATGTTAGTCGTAGATTGGATTTAGTCAATTTGGAGTTAGAGAAAATTTGGAATAGTGTGACAGTAGAGAAGAAACCCGATGTCACAGAAGTAGGAATTCAGGTGTCATCGGACTTGATAATTGACACAGTAGAGAAGAGTGGGTTGAGAAATAAGAGTGTAGATGGAGTAACCCGGAGTTCAATTACAGATTGTAGTGAAGAAGTTGTAGAATTAGTAAAGAAATTAGTAGAATCAGTCATACCCGAAGAAGGTGAAATAGCAAGAAGATCATGGGGTTTGGAAGCCGATGATGAGGTCGACATCGCATGAGGATAGAAGTCAATTTTGAGTTAGGAAGGGTCAGATATGAAGAGATAGATTGTCACTTGGGATCTGTAGGTAGGAAGGGATGTTAGGAAGCGGTGCAAGATAGGCAAGTCTGCCGTTTGCTTCAATATTTAAGTGAAGCATTCGCAGTACGATGTTATTCAGTATTCAACTTTCTGAAGATAGATAAAGCAAAGTGTTGTTCTCTGTACTTGTCGCTTAAGCTTAATTCCGATTGTCAATTTCGTGTTTGTATTTGTGAGTGTGTGGAGAATTCCGAAGAGAGCAAGTCAGTGTGTCTGTGGATGTTGGAATCTATAGCCTTAATCTTCATTCTGTGTGTTTGATCCTGAGTGAAGTGCATCGGAGCAATGCCTTGATAGATTTGAGAGGAATTGTAGTGTTGGTAGTATTCTGCATTTGTGAGTGTAACACGAAGTTGATGTGAAGCAATTTTGATCGAGGAAGTTGTGCCTTCAATGGAGGGGTGGAACACAATTCTGAGGCAAAATCAGTCTTTGCAGTGAAGTGCCGTCGTCGGGAGAATCTGAATCATCACAATCAAGAGTTGTTTGGACAGAATTTACTATGATGTGATTATATGTGCATATTCGTGACAAGTTGTCAAGTTTGTGAGCTTGTTACTCTCTTCTGGGTGTAGTTTCTACCTGAGAGATTAAAGAAGCCATCAAGAAGAACTGCAATTGTGACTTTTGACTTTGTATTTGACCAATTCTGAGTAGTATCTCTGCGGGAACGAACTTTACTGACCCGATTACCGCAAAAGTGATATTTGCCGGGTTGTCACATCTATCAATCACTTCAATGGCTGATGATCAATGATGAGAGTAAAGGGGTTACCAAATAGGTAATATAAGAAATGTGCTATTGCCCATATTGCTACCAAGCACTCTCCCTCATATGAACTAGTTCATCTCCACTGAATTATTGGAGTGACTAGCATAGGCCACCACAAACTACTTCCCCTCATCATCATGTTGGATGAGCATTGCTCCAAGCCCCAACATACTCTAATAATTGTGAACCTAAAATGGTTGTCCTTTGATTGGTCTCCTCAAAATAGGCACAGATGTCAACATCTCCTTGAGCTCTACAAAAGCTCTCTCTTGCTCATTTCCCTAACACCACTCTTACGTAAGCTTGGTTAGCATTGTCAAGGCCTTGGCAGCGGCACTAAATCCTCTAACATAACAATAATAGAAGTTTGCCAACCCAAAGAATGCTTGCACTCTGCTCACATTTGTAGGCCAAGGAATATGCCTCCACCTTGATTTGTTAAACACCAAGATTTCTAAGGTAGATAGTGTGATTCAAATACTAACCTACTCATGGAAGAATCTACACTTTGCAAGATGTAATTTGAGTCTATGAGATCTCAATCTCTCAAACACCACCAACAAATGTCTCTTAGGCTCCTCCATAGTAGTGTTATAGACCAAAATGTCACCAATATAGCACCAAGCAAAATCAGATCCAACTAAGATCGTGTCCATGACCCTCTGGAACTTGAGAAGACTATTTTTTAAACCCAAATAAAAAGAACCTCCACTAATATAACACATCCTTACCATGAGGATCAATAGCACAAAATGCTATCTTGGACTTATCTTCCTCCTTGATTGGTAACTAATGATATCCTACTCAAAGATCCAAAGTACTGGAGACCTTAGCATGCCCAATCATATCAAAGATCTCCTCTGATGGAGGCATGGCATACCACTCAGCCCTAGTATGTGGTTGATAGGATGGTAATCTCCACACATCTACTTATTTGTGTAGTGGCCATGCATATTCTTCTTGGCTAACATCACTATAGCTAATGCATACTCTCTATGTGCAATCTCCACCAAACCAGCCTCAAAAAGGTCTCTACTTTGGCTCTAAATCGATGCTCCCTCCATGTCACTATATCAATAGGGATGTCAAAAAATTGGTGTATTGCTTGTCATCTCAATCCAAATACCAATCCTTTCAAAGCACCCAAATCCTTCATACTAAAGGCAAAACAACTTGTGCATTAGATCTAGCTCCCAAGTATCCTTTGTAATTGATGTAAGAGTGGAAGACATATTGAGTTGTGTGGTACACACATTTTTGTTTTTTCTTAATTTTAGAAGAAGAAGTGTACAGATGAAGTCGTATTGCACCTATATGGCATCAGAAGGTGAAGAATAGAGTCTTCGGGTTGTAACCCTAAGTAAAGTGACTTCTTGTCAAAAGACAAAGTACTTGGAGTGGTCTTGTCAGCAGTCAACCCAAAGTAAGGAGACTTTGGCTCGGGGGCACTCAACTCAAGGCAAAGATAGTGTAACAACTTTCCTTTGGGGATGAACATTCAAGAAGGTATTGCATATAAAAAACAGCTGGCCTTGAGCGGGAGAAAATTGATAGTGATAGGAGCATGCAGGAGGTGTGATTTCTTAATAGAAAACTTGAAGTGAAGAAAGACAAAGAAGGCGTGCCACTATAAAGTTTGGGATAGAGAAAAAGAGATGACAAGTAATTTTCCATTGCCATTAAGAAGTTGTCTTGAGAGAGATCATGGAAAAGGGAGTGTAGTAAGAGAGATGTTGGTGTATGAAGAGGGAGCCAAGAGAGTTAGTCTGGGAATCGGTCAGAAGAGTAGTCACCAACCCAAAGTGGGGGAGAGTAAGATTGGAGGTGGGAAGAACTCAAAATTTGCAGTGAGGAATCATGCAATTCAAAGATTAGATGTGATCACAAGAATCAAAGTCTTGAGCAGACTTTGGATCACATTTTTGGTGTGGAACTAGAACCTTAGCTTTGCAAGTTTAATGACCAAGATCATTGAGAGTAAATGTCTTGATGGACCCAAGGCAAAGGGTAAGAGAGGAAATCCAGCTCGTTGGACAAAATCGGATTGGAGGTTAGTACTTGGAAGAGAGGCGGGTGAGGAGTAGGGAGCCACATTCTTGGGGAAAGGAGAAGTAGCTAAAGAAACCCAAGAAGTACAAGACACCTTTTCTTCAAAATGCATGAAGAATGGCTATAAAGTCAAGACTTACAAGGACCCAGTGAGGAGAAGCATCATCAGAGTAATGATGACTATCTTCAAGCCGGAGTGAACTACTTATTTGATGAAACATCAAGCAGTGTTCTTCCATAAGATGTTTGCAAGGGAACCAATCAATTGGGCAAAGTGCTTCCATCAGCGCATGAGACAAATGGTGTGGAACTTCTGGAACAAGTCGCCTCCACACTACATTGTGCCAATTGCAGCCAACTTCTATTTGGGATTGAATTTGTTGAACGCAGCGGAAAGACATAAGATGGTGTCGCACTTCCATCCCAAACTTAGAAGAGATGTTGATGCGGAGGAGCAACAATACATTCTACAAATCAGAAGCAATGACGAGTACTACACACAGACGGGGCAAAGCGTGCATGTGGGGTTGAATAATCCAAAGTCAAAGAAGAGGAGTCAAAGAGGAGAAGAAGAAGAAGTAGCGGTGACAAGACCTCAAAAGATCAAAAAAGTAAACTTGAGGAAGGACCTAGTGGTGATCACATTGTTAGGTGAAGAATCAAAAGGGGAAGCCGAGTACAAGTCAAAAGACTTGGAGAAGGAGGAAGAACTTGAACTCATGTTGTAGAGTGGTGAAGCAAGTAGCAAGAGTGAAGATAGGAGTGGATGCAGCCGGTACCAAAGGAGGAGGAAGAAAAGATGGAGATGGTAGAAGAAGGTAACTTGAGACAAGAAGACAAGGTTCTAGAGAAGGAGAAGAAGAGGGTGACCATTCAGAGAGGTGTCTGTTCCAAAAGAAAGATGACATATGAAGTGGGGCCGAGTAGAAGAAGAGAAGTGGAGAGTGGAAGTTTGGGGAGTGAAGAATCCATCCTAATAAGGCGACTGCGGTTGAGAAGAAGAGTGTCAAGTGAAGAAGGAGAAGTCTGCAAGTCAAGGTAAATCAAAGCAGAGGAGTGGAGTATCTACGGAAGCTTGTATGCACGTTGTTAATGAAGTTGGAAGAGAAGAAGAGAGAAATGTAGTCAGGGTGTCTAGAGGTAAAGATTGTGTTGCAAGTATTGGCGAGGTTAGAAGAAGATAACTCAAAGATCAGAACCCAAGGAGAAGAGCAGAAAGAGCTACTACAAGTAGATGCAGTAGTACAAAATCAAGTAATTGAAAATCAGTTTGTTGATTCATGATTAGAAATAATGCATGCTATGGCAAGAGTAGTAGAGAAGAAACAAGAGCTTGATAGAGTGATGGAGAATGTAGAAGAGAAGAAGCAGCTCTGGCAAAGAGAGTTGATAGTAAGATATAGAGAAGAAGAGAGATTGCAGGAGTTACTTCGTAATCTGGAAGAGAAGATTGTTCAGAAGGAGAAGGAGAAGGAGACGGTGAAAGCCAAATTTGAGACAATACTGGCGATCTATATAGAAGATTGGCAGGCAGATCAAGAATGGGAGAGAAAGATGAGGCTCAAGCCATTGAAAGATATTGTAATCAAGATGAATGCGATGTTGAGTACAAAAGCCAATGTGTGGATTGAAGAAAAAAGATTGTGCGAGTAAAGGTTGTTGGTGCAGGAGACAATGAATAAAGATTTGAAGGTGTTGTTGATAAGTCTCAAAACTCATGTAGATAGGAAGATATTAGAAGTGGAAGACAATATCACAATTAGATTAGATTTAGTTAAGTTAGAGATAGATAAACTTTGGAAAGATGTAAGAGCAAAGCACAAAGTCAATGAAGTAGGGGTACAAATATCTTTGGAGTTACCATTGGAGATATTAGAGAAAGATGGGTCAGAAGATAAGGAGTTAGATAGATTACCTACTAGTCTAATTGCAAATCTGAGTGAAGAAGTGGTAGAAATAGTGAAGGATTTAACAAACTTAGATAGACCCGAGGATAGAGTAGTATGTAAGGTTACTTTAGGATTGGAAGCCGAGGAAGAAGTAGTAAAAATTTTGAGATTTGAAGAGGTAGATATGAAGAGGTGCATTGTCAGTTTGGATCTGTAGGTAGGAAGAGTTGTTAGAAAATGGTATGTTTGTTAGTAACTATCAAGTGCTTCACTATTTAAAGATGGCATCATAGTATGTTGTTGTTTAATATGCATTACTTTTGGGAATAGATAAAGAGAAGTGATGATTTCAATACTCATCGCTTGAGCTTGATTCTGAGTATCAACTCTATGTTTTTGTTTGTGAGCGTGTGAAGAGTTTTGAAGTGCAAATCAGCGTGCTTGTTAAATGTTGGATTCCGTAGCCTTGATCTTCATTTTGTGTGTTTGATCATGAGTGAAGTGCAATCTGAGCAATGTCTTGATAGATCTGAGAGGAATTGTAGTGTTGGTAGTATTCTACATTTGTGAGTGTAGTGTAGTGTTGATGTGAAGCAATTTTGATTGAGGAAGTTATGCCTTCAGTGGAGAGGTGGAACACAATTCTGAGGTGAAGTCATTTTGCAGTGAAGTGCCATTTTTAGGAGAATCTAAATCATCACAATCAAGATTGTTTGGAAAGATTTGATGAAGGTGTGATTATGTGTGACAAATTGTTATGACAAGACTGCGAGTTAGTGCTTGTTACTCTCTTTTGGGTGTAGTTGCCACCTGAGAGATTAAAGATGAAATCAAGAAGGACTACATTGTGACATTTGACTTTGTATTTGGACATTTTTGAATAGTATCTCTATGAGAACAAACTTTACTTACTTGATTAACACAAAAGTGATATTTGCCGGGTTTTCACAATTGGCTGCTACACTTGGGAGTAATAGTGTCATGCTCGCAACCACTAGAGGTTCCAACATCAATGTGGAAAACTCCTTTCAATCTGGCAGCAAGCTCCATAGATCCTCTAGTTCCATCCTTAGTAGACAAAGGGTGTAATCTAAATAAATGATGCTCACTTGGATGGACTCCAAGTAGACGACTCTCCCTAATAGCCACTTGCAATGTCCCAAGAATACCACATTCATTTTATCTATCATCCCCAACATGTGTCTCAATAGGCATAGAGCTCACAAGTGTTTGAGTGGTGATGCCTATCAAGCACATCCTACGCTGCTTTGCCAAGCCAAGGCTCACAATCCAAGTCAAATAGTTCAGGACCATAGCCTAACCTAACATTTGATGCATAGATGCCTTTGACACTATTGGAATAGTGGTAATACTAGTGCAAAAACCCATTGCTTTCTCTCTCTCATTGGCATTGGGTTCCACCAATTGCTGTACATGTGAATCCCAAACAAGTCTACGACCTCCTTCTTGAAAAGCATGGGAGCATGGGAAACTCATAAGTGTGGAAAAAGTAGCTCAAGGTTGTTCAACTAGGTTCACCATTGCCATAGATGACCTATCAGCCACTACCACCATTTGAGACTGATGCCAAATATCCAAGATGTTATCAATAATGAGGTAGTCTAGTCAGTGAATCCCATCATAAGCACCCTATAGAACCTCTTTGAGTAAGAGATTCATCCACCAAAGATGAAGATGATGAGCCTGTGATCCTAATCTAGCTGCATCCAACAACATGGAAGGTCCCATCCACGAATAGACATGATGTATACATGATGTATACTCACCAACACTTGGGTGCAAGAATCACCAATCAAAGGGACATTCTCCAAAATATAAGCTAGAGAAATGGATTGATGAACCTAGAGATGTCATAGTATCTATAACATCTCCCAAAACATACCAAAATGGGGATCCTAAAGACCCAAACGTCAACCATCATGTGTATGCCCTAACATGGCCATCTAAAAATCACCAAATGAATGAGACCATGTCTCTCCAAATCCTACACCCCCAACAAGGAAATGTTTGCTGATAGGGTCTTTTGGTAATCCCTAACTGTTGATAGTGGTAATAACTTAGGATACTGATAGGCCAAGTGTGTCACATGATGTAGAGAGATTTTCTTAGCAATTTCATCTCTTTCCATATTCAAGTACCTTTATACTTGTATACGCTCCTATAGTACCATAGCTAATCCAATGTTAATCCTACCAAACAACTCCAATAGACAGACTCCCTCTATTGGATACTACCAAGCAATGAGTGTGGTATCCAAATGAGTCAAGGTAATCAACTCTGAAGGCTCATCCTCACATTGGTTGCCTAGTGGTACAAAGGCTCCACTCCAAGCCTATTACACCAACTGATCCACATGCTACTGCCATGTCTCCTTTGAACTCCATAATGGAACATCCAAGGTGGATAGAACAATCCTACTTGTACTCCAAATCTGAGTGATCTCCTTTGGTATTGGAGTATCCTCTGCATGGGCATTCCATTCCAATAAGTCACCAAGCCAAGTAAGAAAACTACTAAAAGCTAAAATTGATGCAGCCATGGTCCTAGACTATAGTGAGCCAAGACTACCACTATTAAAGCATAATGGTAGGCAATATACCCATCTCTCACCTCATTGCCAACCTTGTCTATAGGAGGCTATCTCCTTCCAATAGTCAATACTAAAACCCATGGGGTATAACACTACTCCCCCAACTAATACATCATATGACTCAACAACTGTTGCAATGGCTTGAGCTCTCACCATAGAGCTATCAACCAAATGACCGGGCTGAATCTGGACAATGAGCTCTCCACATGTGATGTATTGTGTAGAATCACCTCCTAGAGATGTCTAGATCTAAAATGGACACCTCTCCACATCAGTCTTCCGTAACTCCAAACCATAAGAGCTATGGATATTTTTTATAGTGCCTCAAATAGTGTAAAAGACTGCGGGAGTCTAACCTATCTACAACCTCTCCTCTTTGTGGATCCAACTCCATTGATGCTCCTCTAGGCTCTAGAGCATGTATTGCACTTATAGTCATTATGGTAGATTCATCCACTTGTGTTGTTCCACACATGACGTTCAAGACATCTCTATTACCAGCATATGAGGTGGAAGCTTCAACATCCAAATCTGATCTCCTTTGAGCTATGGCCATGCTAGCCAATCTCTACTCCAACTACTCAATTCAAGTAGCCATGGTTGTATTGGATGTAAGGGCAAGTACTGCACCCCTACCAAGTGTGGATCCTCTACCACCACCTCTACCACCTCATCCTCTATGACTTGGATCTCCTCTACCACTTGCCATAGCTGCCCATCCACTCCATAAATTTGGATGTAGGTCAAAGCATCACCCACTAATGTGACCAAATATGTGGCAATGGAAATATTGTTTTTATGCCAATTCAGATGCACTAAAGGTATCAAGTACGCTGCCTTGAGTGCACTCTCATGTGATGAGGTCCACTATGAGTGCAACAAGCAACACCACCACTCATTGTTACTATTGACCCAGAAATTTGGGTAAGGATCTAGCTACACTAGGCCCTCTACTTGCTCAATAGGATCAGAGCTACTACCTTATCCTTGGAAACCAACATGGTGTGGTGCACTCTACTACACTTTGGAAAAAATAACAACTAAATATGAGGTCTCCCTACCAAATCCAAATGTCAGCACTCTCTTGTTTACTATATTGAGCTCAATATGCTCAGCCAACCAAAGACCACTACCAAAGTTGGCAAGGTAGCATGTAGCAACATAACATCACGGACTCTATATCACAACTCCCTATCAAATATCTTGTACTAAAATTGGACTGCATAGGCAAATAACTCCTTGAGTAACTTCAATTACTCCTTGATTAAAACTAATCAGCCATCTCATGTGAGTGTATGCCTTGCATAGGCTCTCTCAAATCTTCCATTGGAACTCTTTCAAGCTCCTTAACTTGTCAATCCGCTCTCCTTGGTAGCTCTACCTCAAACACTAGAAGAATCCCATCATGAGATTAAACCTTAATAGTACACCACCTCATGTAATGGTACTTCCACTTAGTAGCACCATCTCCAAGAGATCTACCAATGCTACTAGAGCTAGAACTTGTGTGTATAGCCAATCTACCCCTAGAAATTGAGCATGAAGTGATGGAGACATAGTTCAAAGACCAATATTGTCTCCATAGCTCAATCTCCTCCAAGTGAGCTCTCTTGAACTCATCATAGTCATCCTATTGGTGGACCCTTCAAGTGCTGAAACAACCTCTTCCATGCCATGAACGGTGTGAACAAAGTCAGGTTTCACATCTATTGAAAATCACACCAACTATCAAATTCCTAGATGAAGTCATCTAATTCAATGATACTCACTATACCAAAGTAATGCCTAGGGACTTTGGAGATCCCATAAATCTTGTCTATGTCGCATAACAATGGTGCGGACATACCAAGTGTACTCCCAAACTAAATCAGCTCTTATGTCAAACTCCAACTCAAAGTCAATCTCCTCTCTCATGGGGACTTCAGATACAAGAGGATACTAAGCACCACTCCAAATAACCCATTGCATACTATAATGTTTACTTGGAGTCAAATCCCAAAGAACTCCACCATGATAAAGTAATCATAAATTACGAACCACAACCATAACCAATGCAAGTACCCCATCAAGCATCACCATCAAGTGCCAACACCAACCGAACACCACCCACTAATGTAGCTCTAACTATGACAACTACACTAGGAAAAAGGGTGACCTATAACCTACCATCATAACACAAACTCTTTCCATCTATAGGTTATCACTTCTTGCCTCACTAGAGAGAAATATAAGTAGTCTAATTGGTCATCACTTCAACCTCACTATCGAGATTACATTAGAGAGCACCAATGTTCTAAATTCAAGGAACCTCACACAAATATGGTGCAAAAATAAGAAGTAGAGAATAGAGGGGGTCCTGTAACACTCATTTGTGCATGTGTGTGGTATTGTGATATTTAGCTTGGTATTAAGTACTTAAGAGATATTATTTATATAAAGATAAAGGATGGTTCTATATTAGTCATGGTTAGCTAAAGTTATTCATAGCTAAGATAGAGAGGATCTTACTTTAGAGGAAGTAGAAAATATGAGCACCACTATTTTGGATTTTAGTGTGTTGACTTGGTATTATTCCTAGGTGTTTGGCTTTGAGGAAAGAGTTGATAACTCTTGGGTCCCAAGCCTTTTTGTTTTGGAATCTTCTTTAGTCCAAGGATAGCCCATGTGAAAGAATCCTTGACTTAGTAGTTGGGTCAAGATAAGACCACATGATTAGGGGAATATGCCCATATGAATGGATATTCCTTTCTACTTTTTGACTTTACTTGACTTTCAGTTTAGTAAATTGAGTTACTAAGGTAATTATTAACTTTTTTATGTAACTATTTCACAAGTATATAAACAAAGGGTGAGGAAATACTCATCATCCTTTCATTTGCAACTATCTCTCTCTCATTGAGTTCTCTAGTGAGCAATGTCTTGAGTCTTAAGTTAACCTTGGAGGAGTATGATGGAGTTGGGCTTCCTTGCCTTCTTAATCCATGGCGCACTACCATAATAGCCATCAGAGGTTCATCTTGAGAGAGACAGGTTGGCTCATATTTTTGGTTCCGTTGCCAGGACCTCACTAGAAGGCAAGATAATGTTCCGTGTTCAATTCTACATTAGACAGAAGGAGGCTATGAGAGCTCACTTGGAGAGAACATTAGGAGAGGAGAGGGCTGAACTTATGTTACAGAACCAAGATCCATTTTTATGCACTGTAGTTCATTATGATGTCTTTGAAGTGATTTAGTACATCTTGTACACATGAGAGGATTTGGAGAGATTGTGTGAGGTGGATTGCAGATTTTGGGGATTAAGGTGATTTTGGGCAAAATCTCAAGTTTGAGATCTGGACTTGAAATTCCTATACATGATAGCTTGGGTTATCTTTCAGTAAGCACTTTTGAAATTAATGTGAGAGCTACTATGCACACTGGGTTAGAGTTTTTGAGAGTTGATAAGGTAAACTGCTCCCGCAACTGCATGCTCTCTGGGAAATAAAACAGAGTCTGCCATTTCTTCAATTTTCAGTGAATTTTCTGAAAATTTTCAAGAAAATTCAGTGCATTGTATCCTAATTTGTGCCACAAAAATTAGAGAGAGATCATTCTTGCGCAGGGAGTTATGAGTTTTTGAAGTGAAGGGGGTGGTTTTCAGACCAAATCTGAAATATGTGTGCTAGAAAGAAAGGTGTCTAGGCCAAATGGCTTGATGAAAAGATCTAGAATTTTGCAAGGAGGGACACTATGGAGTTGTGATCACATGTGAAAATTTTGGAGGACTGTCACATACAAGTTGAGAGGTCTGAGTGAAATTTTGAGGAAGGGTCAATTCTGTAGAGATCTCATGCATGAGGAGTTTGAGAGCAACAAAAATCATGTTTGAGTGTTTAGATTCATCTTGGGAACATGGAGGGTCACCAAGAGTGGAAATTGAAAATATGCAAGGTTCTCCAAGGGTTTGAGGTGATTGTAGGGGTGGATTTGAGGAAAAGAGAGTTTACAATAGAATTTGAAGAGAGTGTTTGTGGAGATCTCATGCATGAGGAGTTTGAGAGCAACAAAAATCATGTTTGAGTGTTTAGATTCATCTTGGGAACATGGAGGGTCACCAAGAGTGGAAATTGAAAATATGCAAGGTTCTCCAAGGGTTTGAGGTGATTGTAGGGGTGGATTGGAGGAAAAGAGAGTTTACAATAGAATTTGAAGAGAGTGTTGAGAGGATCCTAAAACCTACACCACTTGGATGAAAGAGTGAGTCTAAGTGCTTTCTATGTGGAGAGAAGAGACATAAGGAAAGTTCATGTCCATTGACCTTTGAGAGCAAGAGATTGAGGGAAAGGAGAGGCTTACTTGACTTTGGTTTGCATGTTGGACCTTCTTCACCAAGATTGGGAGGAAGAAGATCTAAGACCAAGGAGTTGTGTGAGCAGATGGTCTACTTCAAAGAGCAGTGGGTAAGGAAGAGTCTATTTTACTCATAAAGGAGTTTCATGAAGGTTTAGTATGTGGAGGACACTTTGCAGGAAAGGTGATTACTTTCAAGATTCTAGATGCAAGTTACTATTGGAGAGGGATTTTCAAAGATTTTCTTGATTATTGCAAAACTTGTCATGTTTGTCAAGCTTTTGCTAGAAAGTCTACATCCACTCCACCACTTAGATCAATTCCATTGTTAGGACTGTCGTGCGTATATACATCGCTACACAACATACATCACTATCAGTATCATACACTATAGAAGCACAACTCACACATAAGTCATACATAGACTCTAAAGTGCCACAATAATCAGATTGCTTACCACTCTCAACTCAACTCAACTCAGTACTTGATCTGTCACTTTATAAATTGTCAACAACTGGGCACTGATTACAATCAAGCCACACCCACTCAAGCATAGAGAATCTAGGTGACGCTCACCAGCCTCTATCCACCATAGCCAAGAACTCGAAGGCTCAACATCAAAGAAGTGAGCTCTCTGGAGCTCACTTCAAAACTATACCCCTTGGACTCGAGCTAGCTCTGAAACCCTAATGGTCCCACTGACGGCACACTCAACGGTGCAAACAGTGCAAAGTGACAGTGGGCCCCACCATAAAGTCAGTACCCCAAACACAAAATCTGACCATCGGAAAGTAGTCTCTGAGAAATTGTTGAAATAACTCAAACTACTATCACTAGAAATCTAGTGTCCAAGCATCTAGACGCGGCACTACAAATGGCATGACAATTGTCGTGCGTATATACATTGCTACACAACATACATCGCTGTCACCATCATACACTATAGAAGCACAACTCACACATAAGTCATACATAGACTCTAAAGTGCCACAATTGCCCCCCTAGCTGGCAGTAAGGTCCCTCTAACTCCAGATAGCCATCTACTCTAAGGATATCGTATACCCTCTAATGGGCAAAGATCAAGAGGCTGGGTGCTATGGAGCCCCATTGTTAGTCGTCTGTATGCAATCTATACCATATAAAGAATGAACTAGCTATAGGTCAGTACATCTAGGACATAACCAGTGTCCCTGAGGAACCATCGTGAGGGGAGGAGTCATACATGCCATATGCTATCCTCTCGAATATCTATCACACACTAACATAGTAGCAGCTCCACCAGAAGAGCCACATAACATACATCTCAAGCCTGCACGTACAAGTGCCAAGCTTGGGTCCATAGTACCATCAATGTTTGGGAGGTGGCATGGCGCACAATTGCGCACATGATCCATCCAAACAACACCATCATGTCCTTCTAACACAAGGACTCCAGGTGGCAAAACCTCACACACTCTCAAGATAGTGTGGCATGTAGAAACATCAAGTGTTGTTGGTGTTGTCTGTTGTAGATATACATAGTCGCCTAGATGAAATCGACAGATCAAGGGTCTATAACCTCCTCCTTGAATGGTAGCGTAGCATAAATTATCTCTATGTTGAGCAATTTCCAAGTTCTCAAAGGCCATCGGCATCACTCTCCAAAAGATCTTTGCCCGCTGAGAACATGCGCTCATCCATACATCGGGGTCATCCAAGTCCAAAACTATAGTAGCATCTCGACAAATGGTAAAACTAATCTGGATCTCGTCCATAGAGTAGAAAGTATAGAGAGAAGGATGCTAAGGAGGCTTGCCGGCTGAAACGATAGTCCATGGCCAACCAAGGTAATTGGAGAACCTAATCTCCCAAGTGGCCTCTTTGCAAACCATACTTTTGCAATCCTCTCCTCACCGTCTGAACCACTCTCTCCTGCTAAGCCATCTGCCTCAGGGTGATCTCGGGATGTAGTACAATGATCAATCAAGGCCTTGTCACACAAGACTTGAAACTCCTCCAAGAACTCTATATCTTGATCAGTCAAAACCTCAGCTGGTGCACCAAAATGACTAAGAACTCGATCCATGAATGAGTAAGTTATCCCTTCACTAGACTTGTCAAGAAGTGTCACCAACTCAATCCACTTGGAGAAGTGCTCCACCATCACCAAAACATACCGATGATGTCTCACAGTCAGCGGTAAAGGTCCGGTGAAGTCCAAACTCCAACGGTAACCCAATCCCATGATAGGTAATGGGTGTAACTATGGCGTATGAGCATTGAACGATGCTCTAACTTAGTCATAAACCACACATCTGGCAATAGACTGATGTACCTTGGTCTGCATACCGTGCCACCAATAATAACTCTGGAGTAAGCTATACATACTCTTTACTCCAAAATGTGCTAGCTCCTCATGAGCATGACGGACCAACTGTGGTCTCTGAGATGGAAGTGGTACTACTTGCACTCTACCATCCTCCCATACATGAAAAAGGTGTCTACCCTCCAATCTGAACCGTCTAGTTTGTTGAAGAACACGATCTCTCTCCTTGGCCCCAACTGTGCCACCCACAACACCAGTGCAAAGATAGTCCATCACTAAGATATCATCATGAATGTCTCGCTGAACTGTACCAATATCTTCACTCTTTGGATTTGTGACCTCAATAACTCCTCCTATATGCGTTGAGAGAGATACCACCAAAGCCTCTGCAAATATACACAGAAAGACCAATGCATGCCAACTTGGCACCATCTCCTCATATGTCTCACCATGCCAACGTGTTCCGGTCTGATCCTATTGGCTGGGACATGGGTTTCTACTCAACCCATTTGCATCACAGTTCACCACTCCAGGTCTGTGAACAACCGTGAAATCATACTCCTGTAAAATCAGAGCCCATCGTGCAAGCTTCCCTAAAAGCTTGTCGGAATCCATCAACCACTTCAATGGCTGATGATCAGTGATGAGAGTGAAGGGGTTACCAAATAGGTAACATCGGAAATGTGCTACTGCCCAAACTGCTGCCAAGCACTCTCCCTCATATGAACTATACTTTGCCTCCGCTGAATTGTTGGAGCGACTAGCATAGGCAACCACAAACTCCTTCCCCTCATCATCATGTTGGGTGAGCACCGCTCAGTGAGCCGGCCTGTCTCTCACTCAGGATGAACCTCTGATGGCTATTATGGTAGCGCACCATGGACTAAGAAGGCAAAGAACCCAAACTCCATCATACTCCTCCAAGGCTAACACTCCAAGACTCAAGACATTGCTCACTAGAGAACTCAATGAGAGAGAGATAGTTGCAAATGAAAGGATGATGAGTACCTCCTCATCCCTTGTTTATATACTTGTGAAATAGTTACGTACCAAAGTTACTAATTACCGTAGTAACTCAAGTTACTAAACTAAAAGTCAAGTAAAGTCAAAAAGTAGAAAGGAATATCCATTCACATGGGCATATTCCCCTAAGCATGTGGTCTTATCTTGACCCAACCACTAAGTCAAGGATTCCTTCACATGGGCTATCCTTGGAATAAAGAAGAATCCAAAACAAAAAGGTTTGCGGCCCAAGAGTTCTCAACTCTTTCCTCCAAGCCAAACACCTAGGAATAATACCAAGTCAACACACTGAAATCCAAAATAGTGGTGCTCATCTTTTCTACTTCCTCTAAAGTAAGGTTCCCTCTATCTTAGCTCTGACTAACTTTAGCTAACCATGACTAATATAGAACCATCCTTTATCTCTATAAATAATATCTCTTAAGTACTTGTAATACCAAGCTAAATATCACAATACCACACACATGCACAAATGGGTGTTACATTTACCCCCGGACTAAGTTTTCACTTTGTCCTCAAAGTGAAGGTCTCTCTACCTTCTATGGTACATCTTCAACTTATCATGGTTAATCCTATCAAAGTGTCTTCCTCCTAACTCCATGAGATCATAGGTGTAATTGCCCCACACCTTCTCTACTATGAAAGGTCCAAAGTACTTAGGCAAAAACTTCTTTTGCACTCTCTTGAATCGAATGGAATCAAACAACATTACCCAATCACCTTCTTTGAAAGGCTCCACCTTCTTCTTGCCTTGCCTCTTGTCATAGCTCTCCTTTTGTTTCCTTTAGGCTTGCTCCACTCGAACCATAGCAACTGCTCTTGCCTCTTCCAACTCCATGAGTTGATCCTTCCTTGACTTCTCTGCATCACTTCCTTGTGCTTTCTTCAATCTCCTATGAATGCTTTGGAAGGTAGGAAGATCAAAGTGAATAGGTAAGGTAGACTCAATACCATACACCAATTGGAATGGAGAATATCCGGTGGAAGTCTTCATGGTTGTCCTATACTCCCACAAAACTGCATGAATCCTCTTGTCCCAATGATGTTTAGCCCCCTCCATTTCTACATCTTTGGCCAACATCATGCACAAGGTCTGATTGGTTCTCTCTGCCAAGCCATTGGAATTTGGCTTATAGGATGTAGTTACTCTATGTGTGATAGAGAAATGTCGTAGCATGGCCGTGGTAATGCTTCCTGTAAACTCTCCTCCTCTATCAAAAACCAACTCCAAAGTGCATCCAAACCTAGTGATAATGCGTTCATAAAGAAATCTACCCACTTCATCTTCATTCTTGTCCCTCAATGGTCTAGCCTCAACCCACTTGGTAAGGTAATCAGTAACTACCACAATGTACCGATTGTTCCTTGGGGTTCTATTGAGAGGTCCTACAAAATCAATTCCCCACTTCTCAAAAGGTCCTAGCAATGGAATTGATCTAAGTGGTGGAGTGGATGTAGACTTTCTAGCAAAAGCTTGACAAACATGACAAGTTTTGCAATAATCAAGACAATCCTTGAAAATCCCTCTCCAATGGTAACCTGCATCTAGAATCTTGAAAGCAGTCACCTTTCCTGCAAAGTATCCTCCACATACTAAACCTTCATGAAACTCATTTATGAGTAGGATAGACTCTTCCTTACCCACTGCCCTTCGAAGTAGACCATCTGCTCCTTGGTGAAAAAGAATATCCTCCACCATTGTGTAAGGTCTAGATCTTGCTGCAAGGGCCTTCCTTTCCCTAGCATGCATCCCTTCTGGATAGTTACCTCTTGTCACAAAATCCACAATCTCCTTGTACTCCATTGGAATCTCTTGAGTGACTGAGATTGTCATGAGCTCCTCATCCACAAAGGAATCATCTACTGGCTCATCTCCATCATGATCACAGGCTCTAGATAACAAATCAGCATTTGCATGTTTCTTTCCTGGCCTATCCTCAATGATGTAGTCATACTCAGACAAGAGTATCATCCACCTTGCTAGTCTCCCTTCAACATTAGGCTTGTTGAAGATGTACTTCAAAGCCTTGTGATCCGTGACAATTATGGCTTTCCCTCCAATCAAGTAGTGTCTAAACTTCTTGAGACCAAAGATCACTGCCAACCCTTCTCTCTCCGCGACAGAGTAGTTCTTCTCTGCTGAAACCATCTGCCTACTAGCATAAGCTATTGGATGATCATGCCCATCTTGGTCTAATTGACTAAGAGTGCATCCTATAGCTACATTAGAAACATCAGTGTAGAGGATGAAAGGCTTACTCCAATCAGGTTTAGCAAGAATTGGAGCTACAACAAGGGATTGCTTGAGCTCCTCAAAAGCTTTGAGAGCCTCCTTGTCTTCCAAAATCACCATGTAATCTACACCCTTCTTCATGTAGATGGTCAATGCATAAGCCTTGTTGGAAAATGAGAAAATGAACCTCCTATAGTACCCAACCATTCCCAAGAATTGGCGTAACTTTGTCAAGCTTGAAGGGAATGGAAGGTCTGAGATTTTCCTCACCTTCTCAGGATCAATTGCTATTCCATCCTTGGAGATGATGTGCCTCAAAAGTAGACCTTCTTCACATCCAAAAATGCACTTCTCTGGGTTGAGTGATGCATTTGCCTCATCCAAGCATTGCAAGACTTTGATTAGGTGCTCAAAGTGCTCCTCCTTGCTCCCATAGACACAAAAGTCATCAATGAAATCTCTCACAAATTTCCCAATGAAAGGTTCAAATACCTTGTTCATGAACCGTTGGAATGTGGCTGGAGCATTGCAAAGCCCAAAAGGCATGACCTTGAATAGTAAGTTCCCCAAGGTGTGGTGAATGTGGTGAGTTGTTGATGCTCTGATGCAATCTTGATTTGGTTATATCCACTATAACCATTTCCAAAACTGTACCTCTCATGACCTGCAACCTCCTCCAAGATCTCATCAATGAATGGCAATGGGTAGTAGTCCTTCTTGGTAATAGCATTGAGCTTCTTGTAATCCACACATACCCAAAGGTTGCCATTCTTTTTCTTCACAATGACAATTAGAGACACCCATTCTGAATTCTCCATCTCAAAGATAAATCCAGCCTCCTTGAGCTTATCAATCTCCTCCTTCACAACCAAAGATATTGGTGGGCTAATGCGACGTTGCTTTTGGCAGATTGGTCTTGCATGTGACTCCACCTCTATCTTGTGCTCCTCCAAGGTGACTTCCTTCAAATCCTTGTAACTAAAAGCAAACACATGGATGAACTTGCGGAAAATCTCCTCAAATCTCACCTTCTCCTCCTTGGTAACATTTGGGCCATACTTGAGGGTAGATAACCTTCTCTCTACCTCCTCAAGTGTCAATGGTGATTTATCTTGGTCCTTCAAAACCTTTGGCTTAGGTGCAAAATCCATAGCACACAAAGGATACACATATGAATCAGATTCAGATTCATCCTCCTCCGTGGAAGTCTCCTCTTCCATGCTTGTGTCCACACCTGAAGCTCCTTCTTCAGAATCTGATTCCTAATAATCAGAAGATGGGGTATCTGAATGTGAAGTGTTGGTGGTGTTAGTCACAGGAACAGTGACTCTATGGTTTGATGGCCCAATCCTCAAGTACCCTTTGTGCCATCGATCAGTTGTGCGTGCTGCTCTCAACCATGGCCTCCCAAGAAGTAAGTCATAGCTTGAATCCTTCAAGACTTGGAAAGTCATGAGATTTTGAACTCCCATAACTGAAACTACCACTTTATCCATCACCCCTACTGGTTGAACTTGTTGCTTGTTTGCCATGCTTACCACAAATGTTGAAGCTCTTGAGGGTATCAAACCCAACTTCTTCATCAACCTTTCTGACATGGCATTTACTGCTGATCCTCCATCAACCAATGCATCCTTGATGTTGTGACCATTCACTCTCACATCAATCTTGGAGGCATATTCACAAGCCTCCCATGGTGCTGGCTTGGCATCCACCACCCCCATTGATACTGGAACTTTTGCCTTCTTCTTCTTCTTGCTCCTTGTAGAACTCAAACAACCTCTAAGCTCCTTTCTCAAGGTAGGGTTCAAAGCAATTAATTGGCCCACTGTGATGTTAGCCTTGTGACTACCAACATCCTCCAACACATTGTAGTTCCATTGCTGCTTTGAGATCAAGAAGTCCTCCATCCCCAACTTCTTCCTTGGAGTCTTTGTTGTTGATGGTGTTGAGGTGCGAGTGCTCCTAGTAGACATAGGAGTATCCTTGCTTGAAGTAAATCCTTGAGAAGAGTGAACATCCTCTGCAAAACGAGCTCTCTTCTTCTCTTGTGCCAAAAGCTCCAAATTAAGACCCTTGGAGTTTGAGCACTCTCCCTTCTCATACTTGCTCTCAACCACATCTATGGATGCTATCCCCTTACCTTTGTTGGGATTAGGAGCCACTTGGGTTCACTACCTCCCTCTTTCCCTCTATTGGCTCCCTCGTAACCCCTTCCTCCATGGTAAGTGGAATTTGGGCAATTCCTTTGGATATGGCCTCTTCCTCCACAACCAAAACAATTTCTATCATTGAAATTTTTGGCTGGTTGGCCTCCTCTATATGGATAGTTTCCATAACTCCTAGGCCCTCTCCCTAAATTCTGATCCACCTCTCTCTTCTCCCATAGTTGCACCACATTGATCTTGAGATCCGCAAGTTGTTCTATGATGGTTTGGAAAGGATCTTTTGGTGAAGGTGCAAGAACTGGAGCAAATACTACTTGTGGTGCAACCCTTGTCACCAAAGTATCAGAAGTTCCACCATACTTGTATCCTTGAGGAGGATGCACAACCTCCTTCACCACCAAATCACTCTCATCCCCTTCCAAACTCTCCTCCATACGAATTGTGATCTTGATAGCTTCAACCTTGGAAGAAGGTTGCTCATATCTCACCTTGCTTCTAATTTGTGGTCTCAACCCTCCTACAAAATTCTTGGTGAGCATGGCCCCTATGCCAATCATTGTAGTCTCCACATCATCTCCACCCTTCCTCAACACTATGCAAAATCTGGACTCCAACTTTTCCACTCTTTCCACATAGACTCTCACTTTCTCTCCATCTCCTTGCTTGAGAAATGTAACCTCACTCATCAATCTCTCATAACTCTCATCAAGAAGAAAGTTCTCAATGAGTGCTGAAGTCAAAGTCTCCCAAGACTCCTCTTCCCAATCTCTCCTCTCTCTCTTTTGGTATTCTGACTCATACCATGTAAGTGTTGCATCCTCAAAGAAATCTGGTAATAATGAGGCACACTCATTCTTCCTCCTCTCATTGTTTCCTATGCAAGCTCTCTTGAAGTCTCTCACAAAGGCCTCCACATCTTCTCCATCCTTGCCAAAGAAAACCGGAAGTTTTCCCATCTTAACCCCTCATTATCTTTCTTTTCTCTCAATTTTTTTTTCTCTTTTCTTTTCTCTCACTCTATTACTGATAGAGTATATATATGACTAACACCATCTGAGAATAATCCACTCTAGGGAACACAAAAGGTTCAGGTTGCTCCAAGATTTCTATAGGAACATCAAATCCTAGAGTGCATATTAATCTAACTCTCATGGATAGTTTATCCATGAGTTGAAAGATTATCTCCATCACTAATCTTGAGAACTAGCTGATGAAGGTGGTAGTATTTCTGTAGCTGTACTGAGACTCTCTCCAAGATCCTTCACCAAAGTCTCCAAAAGTGCTTTTACTCCACTACACTCATGTCCTTTTGGAAGTCCTTCCACTCCACAAACCTCACATAACTCCTTGGTCTTAGATCTTCTCCCTCCTAATCTTGGTGAAGAAGGCCCAACATGCAAACCCAAGTCAAGTAAGCCTCTCCTTTCCCTCAATCTCTTTCTCTCAAACGTCAATGGACATGAACTTGCCTTATGTCCCTTCTCTCCACATAGAAAGCACTTAGACTCACTCTTTCCTCCAAGTGGTGTAGGTTTTTGGATCCTCTCAATACTCTCTTCAAATTCTATTGTAAACTCTCTTTTCCTCAAATCAACCCCTACAATCACCTCAAACCCTTGGGGAACCTTGCACAATCTCAATTTCCACTCTTGATGACCCTCCATGTTCCCAAGATGAATCTAAACACTCAAACATGCTTTTTGTTGATCTCAAACTTCTCATGCATGAGATCTCCACTCTGCAGAATTGACCCTTCCTCACAATGTCACCCTTCCAACCAATATGTCAAAGTCCTCTGAAATTTTGCACATTTGATAAAAACTCCAGGGCGTCCCTCCCTGCAAAATTTCAGATCTTTTCATTGAGCCATTTGGCCTAGACACCTTTCTATTCAGCACCCATATTTCAGATTTGGTCTGAAAACCACCCCCTCACTTCAAAAACTCATTTCTCCCCGCGCAAGAACGATCTTTCTCTAATTTTTGTGGCGGCGGGTAGGATACAATGCATTGAATTTTCTTGGAAATTTTCAGGACAATTCACAAAAAATTGAAGAAATGGCAGACTCTGTACGATTTTCCAGAGAGCATGCAGTTGCGGGAGCAGTTTACCCTATCAACTTTCAAAAATTCTAGCCCAGTGCACATAGAAGCTCTCACAATAATTTCAAGTGTGCTAACTGAAAGATAACCCAAGCTATCATGTGTAGAAATCTCAAGTCCAGATCTCAAACTTGAGATTTTGCCCAAAATCACCTTAATCCCCTAAATCTGCAATCCACCTCACACAATCTCTCCAATTCCTCTCATGTGTACAAGATGTACAAAATCACCTCAAAGACATCATAATGAACTATAGGGTATACAAATGGATCTTGGTTCTCTAACATAAGTTCAGCACTCTCCTCTCGTAATGTTCTCTCCAAGTGAGCTCTCATAGCCTCCTTCTGCCTAATGTAGAATTGGACGCGGAACATTATCTTGCCTTCTAGAGAGGTCCCGGCAACAGAACCAAAAATGTGAGCCGGCCTGTCTCTCACTTAGGATGAACCTCTGATGGCTATTATGGTAGCGCACCATGGACTAAGAAGGCAAAGAACCCAAACTCCATCATACTCCTCCAAGGCTAACACTCCAAGACTCAAGACATTGCTCACTAGAGAACTCAATGAGAGAGAGATAGTTGCAAATGAAAGGATGATGAGTACCTCCTCACCCCTTGTTTATATACTTGTGAAATAGTTACGTACCAAAGTTACTAATTACCGTAGTAACTCAAGTTACTAAACTAAAAGTCAAGTAAAGTCAAAAAGTAGAAAGGAATATCCATTCACATGGGCATATTCCCCTAAGCATGTGGTCTTATCTTGACCCAACCACTAAGTCAAGGATTCCTTCACATGGGCTATCCTTGGAATAAAGAAGAATCCAAAACAAAAAGGTTTGCGGGCCCAAGAGTTCTCAACTCTTTCCTCAAAGCCAAACACCTAGGAATAATACCAAGTCAACACACTAAAATCCAAAATAGTGGTGCTCATCTTTTCTACTTCCTCTAAAGTAAGGTTCCCTCTATCTTAGCTCTGACTAACTTCAGCTAACCATGACTAATATAGAACCATCCTTTATCTCTATAAATAATATCTCTTAAGTACTTGTAATACCAAGCTAAATATCACAATACCACACTCATGCACAAATGGGTGTTACAGCTCCAAGCCCCAACATACTCCAATCAGTGTGAAATGGTCGTTCCCTGATTGGTCTCCTCAAAATAGGAGCAGATGTTAACCTCTCCTTGAGCTCTACAAAAGCTCTCTCCTGCTCATCTCCCCAACACCACTCCTGTGTAAGCTTGGTCAGCTTGGCACTAAATCCTCTAACAAAGCGGGAATAGAAGTTTGCCAACCCAAGGAATGCTCGCACTCTACTCACATCCATAGGCCAAGGAATACATGCAATAGCCTCCACCTTGGTCTGCTGAACACCAAGTCCTCCGGGATAGATAGTGTGACCCAAGTACTCAACCTGATTGTGGAAGAACCTACACTTCCCAATATGTAATTTGAGTCACTGAGATCTCAACCTCTCAAATACCTCCAACAACTGTCTCTCATGCTCCTCCACAATAGTGCTATAAACCAAAATGTCATCAATATAGCACCAAGCAAAATCCAATCTAGCTAAGATCCTATCCATGACCTTCTGGAACTCAATAGGAGAGTTCTTTAACCCAAATGGTAAGAACATCCATTGATATAATACATCCTTGCCGTGAGGATCAATAACCCAAAATGTTGTCTTGGACTTATCCTCCTCCCTGATTGGCAATTGATGATATCCCGCTCGAAGATCCAAAGTACTGAAGATCTTTGCATGCCCAATCGCATCAAAAATCTCCTCTGGTGTAGGCATGGCATACCAATCAGCCCTGGTCTATTGGTTGATAAGACGGTAATCTCCACACATCTGCTTATTTGTATAGTTGCCATGCATATCCTTCTTGGCTAGCATCACTATTGCTGATGCATACTCTCCATATGAAATCTCCACCAAACCAGCCTCAAAAGGGTCACTACTCCGGCTCTGAATCAATGTCCTCTCCATATCACTATATTGATAAGGATGTCAAAAAACTGGTGTGTCGCTAGTTAGCTCAATTTGTATACCAGGTCCCTTTAGAGCACCCAAATCCTTCATATTGAAGGAAAAACAACTTGTGTGACTCCTCAAGGACCTCCAAACCCTCTATCTTTCCTCTCTAGTAAGCTTGGGTCCAAGATCTGGCTCCCAAGTATCCTCTGTAACTGTAGTAGGAGTGGAAGACATACTGACTGACTACTACACTGGGCCCTTGGGAGCAATAGTGTCATGCTCCTGACCACTAGAGGTCCCAACTTCTTTGTGAAAAACTCCCTCCACTCTGGCTGCAAGCTCCACACGTCCTCTAGCTGCATCCCATGTGGACCAAGGGTGTAATCTAAGTAGCCCACGCTCACCTGGATGGACTCCAAGTAGACCACTCTCCCTAGTAGCTATTGGATGTGTCCCAAGAATACCATGTTCACTCAGTCCATCGCCCCCAGCATGTGCCTGAATTGTCTTGATAGGCACAGGGCTCACAAGTGTCCGAGTGGTGATGCCTATCAAACGCATCCTACATTGCTTAGCCAAGCCAAGGCTCACAATCCAGGTCAAACAGTTCAGGTCCATAGCCTGACCTAACACCTGACGCCTGGATGCCTCTAACACTACTTGAATAGCAATAATACCAGTGCAAAAACCCATTGTCTGCTCTCTCTCATCAACGTTGGGCTCCACCAACTGCTATAACTGTGAGTCCCAAACAAGTCCTGGTCCTCCCTCTCAAAAAGATGAGAGCCTAGGAAACTCATGAGTGTGGGAAATGCAGCTCTAGGCTGTCCAACTAGGTTCACCACTGCCATAGGTGACCTATCAACCACTACCACTATCTGAGATTGACGCCCAACATCCAAGATATCATCAACAAGGATGTGGTCAAGTCGCTAAATCCTATTATAAGCACACCGTAGAACCTCTTTGGGTAAGGGGTTCGTCCACCAAAGACAAAGATGATGAGCCTGCGATCCCACTCTGGTTGCATCTAACAATATAGCAGGTCCCATCCAAGAATGGACTTGATGTGTACTCACCACCACTTTGGTGCAAGAATCACCCATCAAAGGAACGTTCTCCAAAAGGTAAGCTGGAGAAATGGACTGATGAACCTAGAGATGTCATAATATCCATAATATCTCCCAAAACACACCAGAACGAGGATCCTGAAGACCCAATCCTCTACCAGCACGTATATATCCCTAACATGGCCATCCAGAAATCACCAAGTGAATAGGCACATGTCTCTCTAGGTCATGCGCACCCAGTAAGGAAATGTCTCATGGTAGGGCCTTTTGGTAATCTTTGACTTCTGACATTGGTACTAACTCCAGATACCGATAGGCCAAGTGTGCCACATGATGTAGAGAGACTTGCTTAGTAGTCTCATCTCACTCTGCATACAAGTACGTCTGTACTTGTATACCCGCTTGTAACACCGCAATTAGTCCGGTGTTGATCCCACCAAACAACTCCAATAGGCATATCCCCTCTATTGGATACTGCCAAGCAATGAGTGTGGTATCTAGGGGGTCAAAGCAATTGCCTCTGGAGGCTCATCCTCACACTCATCTCTTGATGGTAGGAAGGCTCCACTCCAAGCCTACTGCACCAACTGATCTGCATGTTGTTGCAATGCCTCCTCTTAACTCCACAATGAAACATCCAAGGTGGATGGAACAATCCCACTTGTACTCCAAAGCCGAGTGATCTCCTTTGATACTGGAGTATCCTCTGCATGGGCATTCCCCTCCAACAAGTCACCAAGCCAAGTAATTGCACCACTGAAAGCTAAAACTGATGTTGCCATGGTCCCGGACTGTAGTAAGCCAAGACTGCCACTACTGAAGTGTACTGGTAGGGGACATACCCGCACCAGAATACCAACCAGGTCTATAAGAGGTTGTCTCCTCCCAATAGTCAATGCTGAAACCCATGGGGTATAACACTTCTCCCCCAACTAGCACATCATATGACTCAGCTATCGTCACAATAGCCTAAGCTCTCACCACCGGGCTATCAGTTGGATGACCAGGCTGAACCTGGACAACAAGCTCCCCACATGTGATGTACTATGTTGAACCACCACCTAGAGATGTTTGGATCTGAAATGTACACATCTCCACATTGGTCTTCCGTAACTCCAGACCGACAACTGCAGCCTTCCCCAACATAAGGAGCTTTGCACCAGAGTCTAACAAGACTCTTTGTGGTGTATAGACCTTCCCTGAAGGTCCCACCAAACAGAAAATCACCCTCTGGTTATCCAATAGGACAACACCAGGTGTAAACCGTGCTCTCTCAAAGGCCGGTCTAGCTGGCAACTCCTCTAGTCTAGCCGCTGCTGCCTACCATAAACCATTGGTCGCTGAATGGATCCCATGCTCCTCAACCAAGTCAGCTCCACTACCAACCACCTCTTCTCTAGTAGTAGGAACTACACCATCCCTACTCTCACACAACGTGGTAGCAAACCAGAATACTAGGGCTGGGTCAACTCCCAATGTAAACATATCACTGGCCGAAAACAAAGGATGCTGCATAATCAGCTGAGCCGCCCCCAACATCATGCTAAACTCAGTCTGTGTAGTAGCAGGTGGTTGAGTAGCAGGTAGTCCATCATGTAATCCATCACCACCTACCACACCTGCACGGGGACGTCTAGGAACCATGGATGTTGTCTGCAATGCCTCAGATAGCGTGAAAGACTAGAGGAGTCTAACCTGTCTCCCAACCTCTCCTCCCTGTGGGTCCAACTCCACTGATGCTCCTCTAGGCTCTGGAGCATGTAATGCACTCCTAGTCATTGCTGCAAATGCATCTACCTGTGCTGCTCCGCACATGAAGTCCAAAGCATCTCTATCACCAGCATATGAGGTAGAAGCCTCAGCACCCGAATCTGATCTCCTTTGACCAATAGCCATACTAGCCAATCTCTGCTCCAACTGTTCAATCCGAGTAGCCATAGTTGTGTCAGAAGTAAGGGCAAGTACTACACCCCTACTAGGTGTAGAACCACCTCTACCACCTTGTCCTCCATGAATTAGAGCTCCTCTAGTACCAGCCATAGCAACCCTACCACTCCGTAACTCCGGGTGTAGGTCAAAACATTAGTCACTAGTGTGACCAAATCAATGGCAATGCTCACACTGCCTCTGTGCTGGCTATGATGCACCCAAGGTATTAGGTCCACTGCCCTAAGTACACTCTCTCCAATGGTGAGGTCCACCACAAGTCCAACAAGCAACACCACCACTCATTGGCTGCTGTTGACCTTAAAATGAGGGTAAGGGTCTAACTCCACTAGGCCCTCCACTCACTCCATAGGATTTGGGCTGTCCACCTTGTCCTCAAAAACCAACTGGGTATGGTGCACTCTATTGCACTCTAGAAGAAATCATAGCCGTGGATGAGGTCTCCCTACCAAATCCAGATGTCACCACTCTCTCCTCCACCATGTTGAGCTCAATACGCTCAACCAAACCAAAGACCATTGCCAAAGTAGGCAAAGTAGCCTATAACAATGTAGCATCACGAACTCTACGTCGTAACTCCCTGTCTAGTATCCCATACCAAAACTAGACTACATGGGCCTCAATAACTCCCTAAGTAAAACTGATCAGCCGCCTCATGCGAGTGTATGCCTTGCATAGGCTCTCTCTAGCCTTCCGCTGGAACTCCTACAAGCTCCTCAGCTTGTCAGTCCGCACTCCCTGGTAGTTCTGTCTCAAACATAAGAAGAACTCCACCATGGGGTTAAACCCCGGTACCACACCACCTCCTACAGCGGTACCTCCACTCGTAGTAGCATTATCTCCAGCTAGTGCACCTACACTAGCTCTACCCACACTACTCGAGCTAGAACTCGTAGGTTCAAGCGATCTACTCCCAGCCACCGAGCCTAAAGTGATAGAGACATAGGGAGACCAATACTATCTCCACAACTCAATCTCCTCCAAATGAGCTCTCCTAAACTCATGGTAGTCATCCATCGGCGGACCCTCCAAGTGCTGAAACAACCTCTTCCATACCATGAAGTGTGTGAACAAAGTCGGGTTCCGCATCTGCTGCAAATCACACCAACTATCAAACTCTTGGATGAAGTCATCTAACTCAATGGTACCCATTGTACCAGAGTAATGCCTAGGGCCTTTGGAGGCCCCATAAATCTCATCCATGTCCCACAACAACAGTGCGGACACACCAAGTGCACTCTCAATTGAATGAGCTCTTGTGTTGAACTCCAACTTAGAGTCAATCTCCTCCCTCATTGGGACTTGAGATACATATTGATACCGAGTGCCACTCTGAGTAAACCCACTGCATACTATAGGGCTATCTCCTCTAGAATCCCCAAAGAACTCCATTGTGACAAAGTAACCGCAACAACAAACCAGAACCACCAACTTCAACCACAATTTGCAACCGCAAGTGCCTTACCAAGTGCCAACACCACCACGTGCCAACACCAACTAAGCACTACCCACTAATGTAACTCTAACCAAGATAACTACACTAGGGGAAAGGACTACAATATGCCATCATAACATGCACTCTCACGGTCTGCAGGTCATCACTTCCTGTCTCACCAGAGAGAAACAAAGGTAGTCTGACTGGTCATCACTCCAACCTCACCACCGAGAGCACACCAGATCACCAACGCTCAAAAGTCAAGGCACCTCACACAAACGTGGTGCACAAACAGGAAGTAGAGAATGGAGGGGGTCCAATCTCAAGAAATCTTAATGAAAACCCTCCATCTCATAACACAACACGGGACTGACTCTTCCACCATTTGGCATTTGACATAAGAGAAGTTCGTATCTAAGTCCTTATCTAAGTCCTAAGCTACCAGGATCACTAAGAATAGGATCAAACTGCCTCTCCTAGCCAAAGCTACATGTGTATAGGTAACAATGGCACAGTCACTATGACAACAAGTGAGGGCGGACCAGTTGGCTAGGGCACCAGCCTAGGAGCAAGAGATCTAGGGGTCAAACCTTGTTTTGCACAATCTAGTAGGAAAGGCAGATTTTGCCAACCAATGGCTGAGATCTACTCTAAACTAGCTAGCCTCATGCTAGCAAGCTGGCTTGCTGGCCCTTCTAGGCCTTCAAAGTCTCTCATAGCCCACAGCCCTATGCCTCAAAACGCCAAAATTTTAGCCAAATGAGGCCTTTCTTCTTGCCACTTCGAACCTCCTCCAAAATTGACAAAACTTCTCCAAATCTGTGAAACTCCTCCAATTTTGGCCAAAATCTGACGTAAATCCCAACCAAAATCTGATGTAAACCCTAAAGTTAACTATCCACCAAATCTCCCGCTAACTTTCCACTCGAGCCAAATTGACAACACGGGTTTCTCCAAATTACAAATTCATGAGAATAGCTTCACAACTCTACCTTCAATTTGACTTTTGAGCCCAACTCGTAGCAAATTGGTCATGCGTTCACCTCATGAGCTCAAAATCACAACCACTACTCAAAATTTGCTCCTTCTTTACTCAAAATTTGGCGAGTGCTTCCGCACAGCATCTGCCTAACTGCCAAATCTACATCAATTGAACAAGCTTCTGCACACTAGGGAAACACTGAACTTGAATTGAGCTACCAACGATCCACCGAGCTTGGAGATACCACCAACACTCAAAGTTCTTGCACCCAATTTCCCCCTGACTTCACTTCTCTGATGTAATCAGATTGTTTACCACTCTCAACTCAACTCAGATCAGTACTTGATCTGTCACTCTATAAACTATCAACAACTGGGTACTGATTACAGTCAAGCCACACCCACTCAAGCATAGAGAATCCAAGTGACACTCGCCTGCCTCTATCCACCATAGCTAGGAACTCAAAGGCTCAACAACAAAGAAATGAGCTCTTGGGAGCTCACTTTGAAACTATACCCCCTGGACTCGAGCTAGCTCTGAAACCCTAACGGTCCCGCTGATGGCACACTTGAGGGTGTGAATGGTGCAAAGTGACGGTGGGCTTCACCGTGAAGTCAATACCCCGAACACAAAATCTGACCATAGGAAAGTAGTCTCTGAGAAACTACTGAAATAACTCAAACTACTATCATTAGAACTCCAATGTCCGAGCATCTAGATGCGGCACTACAAATGGCATGATAGGACCTTTTGAGAAGTGAGGAATTGATTTTGTAGGTCCTCTCAATAGAACCCCAAGGAACAATTGGTGCATTATGATAGTTACTGATTACCTTACCAAGTGGGTTGAGGATAGACCATTGAGGGACAAGAATGAAGATGAAGTGGGTAGATTTCTTTATGAATGCATTATCACTAGGTTTGGATGCACTTTGGAGTTGGTTTTTGATAGAGGAGGATAGTTTACATGAAGCATACTACAGCCATGCTACGATAGAGTAACTACATCCTATAATCCAAATTCCAATGGCTTGGCAGAGAGAACCAATCAGACCTTGTGCATGATGTTGGCCAAAGATGCAAAAATAGAGGGGGCTAAACATCATTGGGACAAGAGGATGCATGTAGTTTTGTGGGAGTATAGGACAACCATGAAGACTTCTACTTGATATTCTCCATTTCAATTGGTATATGGTATTGATTCTACCCTACCTATTCACTTTGATCTTCCTACCTTCCAAAGCATTCATAGGAGATTGAAGAAAGCACAAGGAGGTGATGCAAAGAAGTCAAGGAAGGAACAACTCATGGAGTTGGAAGAGGCAAGAGCAGTTGCTATGGTTTGAGTGGAGCAAGCCCAAAGGAAACAAAAGGAGAGCTATGACAAGAGGCAAGGCAAGAAGAAGGTGGAGCCTTTCAAAGAAGGTGATTGGCTAATGTTGTTTGATTCTATTCGATTCAAGAGAGTGCAAAAGAAGTTTTTGCCTAAGTACTTTGGACCTTTCATAGTGGAGAAGGTGTGGAGCAATTACACATATGATCTCAAGGAGTTGGGAGGAAGACACTTTGATAGGATTAACCATGATAAGTTGAAGATATATCATAGCAGGTAGAGAGACGTTCACTTTGAGGACAAAGTGAAAACTTAGTCCGTGGGTAAATGTAACACCCATTTGTGCATGTGTGTGGTATTGTGATATCTAGCTTGGTATTACAAGTACTTAAGAGATATTATTTATATAGAGATAAAGGATGGTTCTATATTAGTCATGGTTAGCAAAAGTTAGTCATAGCTAAGATAGAGGGGACCTTACTTTAGAGGAAGTAGAAAATATGAGCATCACTATTTTGGATTTTAGTGTGTTGACTTGGTATTATTCCTAGGTGTTTGACTTTGAGGAAAAAGTTGAGAACTCTTGGGCCCGCAAGCTTTTTTGTTTTGGATTCTTCTTTAGTCCAAGGATAGCACATGAGAAGGAATCCTTGACTTAGTGGTTGGGTCAAGATAAGACCACATGATTAGGGGAATATGCCCATGTGAATGGATATTCCTTTATACTTTTTGACTTTACTTGACCTTTAGTCTATTAACTTGAGTTACTACGGTAATTAGTAACTTTGGTACGTAACTATTTCACAAGTAGATAAACAAGGGGTGAGGAAGTACTCAACATCCTTTCATTTGCAACTATCTCTCTCTCATTGAGTTCTCTAGTGAGCAATTTCTTGAGTCTTGGAGTGGTAGCTTTGGAGGAGTATGATGGAGTTAGGTTTCCTTGCCTTCTTAATCCACGGTGCGCTACCATAATAGCCATCAGAGGTTCATCCTGAGGGAGAGATAGGCCAGCTCACAGTCCAATCATAAGAAATCTAAACTAAAGCTCTCCATCTCATAAATTAACATCGGATTGATTCTACCATCATTTGTTGTTTGACATAATAGAATTTTTCTACTTCCTAAGCTTTGGGATCATCAAGAATATGATCAAATTATCTTTCCTAGCTAAAGCTACATGTGTATAAGTATAAGTGGAACATTCACTAGGACAACAAGTGAGGGTGGACCAATTGGCTAGGACATCAGTCTAAGAACCAAAGTTCTAGGGTGCAAACCTTGTTGCACATAATCTAGCAAGGTGAGAAGATTTTGCCAAATAATGACCAAAACTACTCTAAACTAGTTATCCTCACACCAACAAGCTGGCTTGTTGGCACTTCTGGCCTTCTAGGCCCTTGTGGTCTCTCATTGCCCACAACTTTATGCCTCAAAGCCTTTAAACACCAAATGAGGCCTTTCTTCTTGCCACTTCAAACCTCTCCAAATCCGGCAAACCTTTTCCAGATCGGGCCAAGCTTCTCCAACTTGAGCTAAAATTTGACATAAAACTAAGATAAATCCCTGGAGTTGGCAGATAGCCAAATCCTCTGCTGACTCTCCGAGCCAAATTGGAAAGATGAGGATCTTTAAATCTCTATTTTGTGTGAATGGGTTCCCAACTCCACCTTCAATTGTACCCTTTGAGCTCAATTTGTACCAAATTGGTCCTACTTTCACTTCTTGAGCTCAAAATGAACACAACGGCTTGAAATTGACTCTATTCTCAAGCAAATTTAGCCAAAGCTTTTGCATACCATCTATCTCACCTCCAAATCTGCATTAGTTTAAAAGAGCTTATGCAAAAGATCACTCTTAGGGAAAATGTAAACCACAATCAAGCTACCAACAATCATCAAGGCTTGGAGATACCATCAACAACTTTAGTTCTTGCATCCTATTTCCCCCTGACCTCACTTCTCTAATGTAATCAGTTTGTTCTCAATTGAAATCACACTCAATCAAATTAGTACTTGATTTGAACTCAAAGGCTCAACATCAGAGAAGTGAGTTCTCTTGAGCTACACTTAAAAGTATACACTTTGATCTTGACCTAGGTCTCCAACCCTAATGGTCCTGCTAACATCACACTTGACAATGTAAAAAGTGCAAGTGATGATGGACCCCACCATGTAGTCAGTACCAAATATGAGATCTTACCATCAACAAGTAGTCTATGAGTAACTACTAAAATACCTCTTACTACCAACACTACTACTCCTGAGTTTAGGCAATCTAGGTGCAATGTTGCAAATGGCGGGACATGGTCTCTACTCTAAATTCCTTCCTTAATAAACCATACTTGTTTCAACTTCTTTTTCACTATCATGAAGATACTCCTAATGATAAATTATAATTTCTCATCATCTATGAATGCATCATCCATTACATGGGTACTTATAGAATATTTGTTAGGTTTTACTCTTATGCCTTAGGGTTATGCTAGATTTGGGATAGCTGACTTGTAGGTGGAGAGGAAGAATGAATTGAGAGATTGTTTGAGAGGCGGGATTGGAATATGGATAGGAGCTTAAGTAAGTAAAGAGTGTTCTAGTTGCTTCTTGTGGATGTAGCCTCATGTCAGGGTGAACCACATACCTTTTGTGTAATGCATGGATTAGAGAGCCATATGCTTGGTGTGTGTAGGATGCTTTGTCTCTCCTTTGATTATAAATAATTAATATCAAAGCCAAGGTTCATACAAGATATCTTTTAGTTCCTTAGAGGCAGTGGAGAGATTGACAAGGTGTCAAGGCAACAAGAGAAAATATGTCTTCACATTTGAGTACAGGTTGGCAGGGAAAAGTCAAGAGCAGGATTGGCCAATGTATTGGCAGATCTTTACTGTTATGATGGGTTTGGTACAGATTGGTTTGATGTAAATCTGCTCAATTACATGATGTTATCCGGATTGCTTGTAATGTCCATCAAGATCTCCAATGTTTGGTAGCATTCCAATGTCTGGTAGCATAATCTCATGCTTTTGCAGCTATAGACTAGTAAGAAAATTGCTACAATATGTGATTAAATTGTGTTGAGAACAAGCCTTACCTGGATGGAGGGGTTGATCATCATGGAAAAGTGCAAATGGTTTGAGCAGTTCCATTCATGAGTCTGTCTACGGGGCAGCCAAGCCTATGATCTTGCATGATTTATTTACATCTCTAAAGCAGTCATAGTTGTAAAGGGATATTGAGCTTGAGATAAATGCTATTGGGGTAGTCACCAAGGGGGATACTGATTGTGGAAACTGTTTGATATCGATTTCAAAGTCTGGTGTGGTATAGCAAGCTTAACTGAAGAGTGAACTGAGTACCACCAAGCAAATACCGGTACAATATGCCAGTATTATGAGAGGCAAGTAGACACCTTTTAATAGCAAATTGAGTACATGGAGAGACATAGGTCTTTTATTGGAGCATTGATATGTTGAGATCAGGTGACTTGAGTAACCAAGGGATCATGGTGCTTTCCATTCAACCAAACTTTGGTGACATTCATGAACATTGTTCATTTCTTCAATAATAGAGAATGGAAGTTTCAAGCTCTTGAAGACCAATCTATCCATCCCTGCTGTTGGGTAATCAGGTCAATGAATTTTTTACGAGGAGCAAAAGAATTGATCAATTGATGATGCTTTTAGATAAGGCTTTCACCTTAGATTTTGAAGGATACTACTGCCCTTTAGAGGTAGATTGATTTGCTCAAATTTTGTATGGTCCAAGGAGGTGAAGGGCAATAATTAATGTTTGAATGAGACAAGCATTTTGGAGTTCTGGTCATTACTTAGGCAGAAGAGGTCTTGTCTTGAGGGATACCTCAAGAGACAGTAGCTCTCTTAAGGAAGCTAATCTGGTTGAACGAATCTCACTACCTACAGCAATTCTCTTTTATTGATAATGGACCTAGTTCTAGATTCAATACTTTGTGAAATTGTTGTCCAAAATGATCCACAAGTGCAAGTACGGGTGTAGGTGCAAGTCAAAGAAAATGTGGTCGAGTACTCACTTGAGCAGAGCTAGGCAAAGAAGAAGGGGAAGTAGGTAGCCCATAGAATCAATGAGGTAGTGAGTGATTGCAGATATGGGTGAGAGGAGGAAGAGTTGGAGATGGTCAAAGTCTTGCAAATGCATGTCCTTGACCTAGCCCACAACCGAAAGAAGATGCTCTTAACAAGGTATGACCACCACCTGCCAATGAGGCATCTTTACCTGGAGAATCACTACTCACATGGACAATCTTGCTGCTGTTATTACCTTGTAAATTTTGGATGTCTTCTTCAGTCGTCCCAAATGTGCTTCTCGCTATAGAATGGGGAGGTGAATTAGAAGGAGTTGCATGAGGGCATAAAACTAGGGTCCGACTTGCAGTTGGCAAGTCTCCAATAGTTGGATACGGCAGTTGGTTGGATGTGACCTAGAAGGAACTTGATAGAGATGGAGTGCCAGTTTATTTTGGTGTAGTAAAAGAGTCAACAGAGGGAGCAAATTGCCATTGGCTGAACCCATGCAATATCAGCCTGGACTTTGTTCAACTCCTATCCGCTGAAGTCTGGCCAAAACCACCATTTGCTGGGCTCCTCTTTTCAGAGTCTTGTCTCAAGTCACTTTATTTCTCCTGATCCATATCCCACACCTTCTCCTTTGCTGTCCTTTCTCTTTCTTGTAGCAAAGAGCGCCAAATCTCAAGCAGCTACTTCCCATCCTCATTTTGGTTGTGAAGATTGACCTAGAATGAAAAACCAATTGATGGAAGGTAGGATCTGTAATATTGAGAATATGGTGGTCACTAGATGGTGAATGTGGTATAGACTCCAAGGTTTTAACATCCTTTGGAATTCAGTTCATAACTTGTGCCTCAAGACTTGGATGAATAATCTGTTTAGTGTGTTGGAAGGCTTTTCTTCAAGACTACAAGTTGATGCAACTAGATGTTGACTTTCAGCATTTGAAGAAGCTATTGTAAAAAAATTTCCATCTTATGACCCACTCCCTTGAGCATTGGAGTTTTAAGGTGGAAGGTTTAAGGACTCAAGAAGAGTCTCTAAGTGCAGCAATAGCCTCGGTAGTACTTGTGGAGCAGAAGAAAATCAAAATGGGTACCTTGAAGCTTAGTGGACCCAAGTTTGATGGCCACATGGATTACTTGTTGTGGGAATGGCAGGTAAGAGGAGTTTTGAGGGCAATTGGTTTGAGTAAGCTCTTGAGGGAGAAACATGAGGATGTGAGACAAAGTGATTGGGATGATATGCAAGAGCAAGCCATGAATACTATTTTGCTTCACCTTCAGCCCCATGTGATAAAGCAAGTGGAAGAGCATTCTGATTATACCTCCTTGTTTGATGCACTTTAGAGCAAGTGTCATCAGAATGAATTGTCAAATAGATTGTACACCAATCTTTAACTAATCACATTCAAGATGAAACTAGGGACCAACATTAGAGACCATATGGATGTATTTTGTGACCTAGTAGTAGACTTGACAAATTTAGGAGAGGACTTGAATGAGGAGCGGAAGGCACTACACTTGTTGGGGTTCTTGCTGCCTTCCTATGAGTCACTTTCTTGAGTTTTGTTGCACCATGAGAAAAAGACTATTACCTTTGAAGAGGTGACAACAGCTCTACTTACGGATGATTTGCAACAAAAACTTGTTGCAACCTTAGTGTCATCTTCTACTCCAGGCAATGCTTTGGTTGTCCAACATGGGAGAACTCAGTGGAGGACTAATGTTGGTGAGAAGGGGAATGCAAGGCCAGGTCCAGGTCCAGGTCTAAGTCTAGGTCAAGGCAAGTCCAAGGAGAAAAAACAAGTGACTTGTTGGGGATGTGGCAAAGTAGGCCATGTGAAGAAGGAGTGTAAGGCTAAGGGCAAAGGAAAGGTAGATGGAAGCTCTTTAGCAAACATAGCTTATACTTGACATGAAGAAGAACCTGATTTCCCTTGGAGTATTGCATGCCAAAGGTTATCAATGGAGTGTTGGTGATGGGGTACTTTGAGTCACTTTTGGTGGAAAAGCGATCTTGCAAGGTAACTTTTGAAAGAATCTATTTGTATTGGAAGGCACTACATTGTGTGGATAAGCCAATGTAACTAAGTCTTAGGATGTGATGATGACTGTGTGGGATTCACTGTTAGGTCATTTGAGTGAGAAGGGTTTGGCTGTCTTGAAAAGAATGGCTTGCTATCTGGCTTGAAGATTGTGAAGTTGGATTTTTGTGAGCATTGCATCTTTGGGAAACAAAAACAGATCTTTTTTTGAAGTGGGGACCCATAGTTCTAAGGGTCTACTTGAGTATGTACATAGTGATGTGTGTGAACCATCTCCTACATCCTTACACTCTGGAAATGAAGTTTAATCAAAGTTTGTGTGGATTTATTTCATGCACCACAAGTCTAAAGTCTTTGCCACTTTCAAGAAGTGGAAGACCCAAGTGGAGACTCAGATCAGGGAGAAGGTGAGGTGTTTGAGATTAGAAAACTATGGGGAGTATGTCTTTGGAGAGTTTTAGGTGTACTACATAGACAGGGGATAACTTGCCACCTTACCACAATTTACACTCCGCAGCAGAACTGTGTTCTTGAGCAGCTCAATCAGAAATTTTTGGAACATGCATGGAGTATGTTGATCAAATCAAAGTTGCCACATGAGTTTTGGGCAGAAGCTGTCAACACAATGACATATGTGGTAAATATTTCTCCATCTAGTGCAATCAACTCCAAGACACCATATGAGTTGAGGCATTAGCGACCAGCCGATTATGGTAGATTGAAGATATTTGGTTGTGATGCATGTTCACTCACACCAAAGGAGGATAGGTCCAAGTTGGATGCTAAGTCAAAGAAATATGTTTTTTGTGGCTATGCAAGTGGAGTGAAAGCTTAAAGGTTATGGGATCCAATAGCATGTAAGGTTGTGGTCAATAGGGATGTTTCCTATAATGAATCTAGATCATTTAAGGAGGGAGACAATGCTCAAGCTCCCTACACTAACAAAGGCAAGTCTCCCACCTTGGATCTAGTTGAGGGAGAGATTGATCATTGAAGTGATGAAGAGAAAGGAGATGCTCCTATAGCAAAGCAAGTTCTTGAGGAGCAAGAACAAGTGGAGCAAGTAGTTGCTGGTGAGCAAAAAAAATGTGCTAGGTCAGCCTCACATTGGACCTACATATGGAGATCAAGCAGAGAGTTCATCCAGGAGGTCATCAAGGCGTGCTAGTTGAGCTCCAAACAGATATGGTACGTGGATTGACTCAGCTATTGGATGATGCTCATGCTCTGGTCTTGGAAGAAGGTGAACCCTCATCCTACAAGGAGGCATGTTCTTCTAATGAAATGGATGAGTGGTTTGATTCTATGGAGAGAGGAGATTAAATCCTTGAGAGATAACAAGACTTGGGAGCTAGGTAGGTTACCTAAGGATCAACAAGTGATAGATTGCAAGTGGATCTACAAGTTGAAGGAGTGTCCTAAAGAGGGATCAAAGATCTACAAAGCTAGGTTGGTAGCAAAGGAGTTCACTCAAGAGAAGAGGCGGACTACAATGAGGTCTTTTCTCATGTTGCAAAGTATTCCACAATATGTCTATTATGTATGTTTGTTGCATTATTTGGTCTTACTTTAGATCAAATGGATGTTGTCACAATGTTTCTCTATAGCACCTTGGATGAGAGGATCTTCATGAGACAACCTATGGGGTTTTTGAAGAAAGGCCAAGAGGACAAGGTCTGCAGATTGCTGAAGTCCATATATGGATTGAAGCAAGCACCTCGCCAATGGAACAAGAGGTTTGATGTGTTTATGCATGCTCAAGGTTTCAATAGGAGTTTGTTTGATCCCTATGTGTACATGAAACCAGTGAGTGAAAGCCTTTTGGTTTTATTATTCTTGTGCTATATGTGGATGACATGTTGATAGCTGCCAAGGATAGATCTGAGGTGTACAAGCTCAAGGCGCTCTTGAGTTCAGAATTAAGGATGAAGGATCTAGGGGTGGCCACAAGGAGATTAGGTGTAGAGATCAAGAGGAACTTGGGCACAGGTCAGTTGTGATTGACACAGGGTAAGTATGCTAGGAAAGTACTTGCTACGTTCAACATGGAGAACTGTAAACAGTAAGTACTCCTCTAGCTTCTCATTTCAAGCTTTCTGCTACATGTTGTCTTATAGATGCAGATGCCATGGAGAAGGCTCATATTCCTTATAAGAAGGCTGTTGGGAGTCTCATGTACTTGATGACTTGCACTAGACCTGATCTTGCGCTAGCAATGGATAAGGTATATGTCAAATCCAAGAAGGACACATTGGAAAGCCGTTAAGTGGATTCTCAGGTATTTGAGAGGTACACTAAACTATGGGCTCTTATTTGATAGAAGATCTATGAATGTCATCTCACTAGATGGCTATGTAGATGTTGACTATGGACAAGATCTGGACAAGCGTAGGTCAAAAACGAGGTATGTATTCACACTTGGTGGTGGGTGCATTAGTTGGAGATCTACCTTGCAGAAGTGTGTTGCACAGTCTACTGCAGAAGCTGAGTATGCAACAACAGCAGAAGCAGCAAAGGATGCTATTGGTTGGATAGACTTGTGAGATGGGGCTAATGCATGGTAATGTAATGCTTCATTTTGACAGTCAAAGTGCTTTACACCTAGCAGAAAATCAGGTGATGGATAATAGGGTTAAGCATATAGACATCATATATCACTTTCTTAGGCAAGCTGTGTCAGAGAAAATGTTTGATCTAGTCAAGGTTGATGGTAACCTCAACCCGGTTGATGCCTTTACCAAAGTCATAACTTTGAAAGTTTCTCTAGTCATCGTGCTACCCTGCATGTTGTGCATGTGGAGCATGAGTAGAGTGACCTAGCATTAGAGGTGACCTTGGCTGTTTTTAGCTACTCTATCCCTGTATGGGCTACAATTATAAGTTCTAGTTTATCCTAGTTTAAAGGAGGGGTCAAGTGATTGGCTGTCTTTCTAGAACTTCCTGCTGAGTGATAACTTGGTGCAAGGTTACTAACCCCAAGACAAGAGTCAAGGGGGAGTTTGTTAGGTTTTACTCTTATGACTTAGGGTTATGCTAGATTTGGGAAGGCTGACTCGCAGGTGGAGAGGAAGAATGAACTGAGAGACTGCTGAGAGACGGGACTGGGATATGGACAGGAGCCTAAGTAAGTAAAGAGTGTTTTGGTTGCTTCCCATGGATGTAGCCTCACATTGAGGTGGGACTGGGATATGGACAGGAGCCTAAGTAAGTAAAGAGTGTTTTGGTTGCTTCCCATGGATGTAGCCTCACATTGAGGTGAACCACGTACCTTTTGTGTAATATATGGATTAGAGAGCCATATTCTTAGTGTGTGTAGGATGCTCTGTCTCCCTCTGATTATAAACAATATTATCTCCAAGCTCATTTTCATATGTTCTTTTTCTCTTTCAATTAAAAGGGGAAGAAACTTCCATTTAGGCAAAAAAATTTGTATAAAGTATAAATTTACATAAATTCAGGTATATAGTTTCCAATATAATATACTTTATGTAAAATTTTCAGTACATATCTCTTATGTGTTTTTTGGCTTTTTCTTTTCTATTTTTAAGACATAAACCTACAGAAAAACTGCTAATTCAAATAAATCTATCCTCAATAAATTTACCAACTTAAAAATTCACAACAATGGAAATTTTTTCTTATAGTACTGTCTCCCTAACTATATGAAAATGAGTCTTTAAAATTCATAAGCTCTTTGCATTAGTTGGTTCCAATACATGCAAAGTAGATCATTCCACATCACCAGTAAATTGCTCGTAACTTAATAGTCTCTTTATCAAGACTTCAGATGTGCAATTGCTTCTAGCCTATACTTCATCTTCACGTCTTGTCTTCTATAGTTTTTATTGGCACTAAAGCTTAACTTGGTCTTGTTGTTTAGTGAAATATACTCACTCGGTAACATGTGCTACACTCAATCACATGTTAATACAAGCTGAATTCTTCATCATCCTAAACTTGAGAAGATTTCTTTCATCGTTCCTAAGTTCCATGTAAGTTTTTATTGAGATTATGCTAGAGTCAAAATATTCATGCATTTCATCCTTTATGAATTACAATTGATTCTTTTGTTTGTTTTGGAATCACTATAGTTGGTGAGCAGCATATATCCTGGTCTTTTATTTAAGAAACGCTTGAGAAATCATCAGTATCCAGCCACAGCATCAGCCCACATTTACATTAGGAATCATCGTCGTCCATAGTCGTTACTTTCCCCGGAGATCTATTCAAGCCCAAAAAGTCGCAAGGAACACCCTACTTCGAGTCCACACCAGCTTAAACAATATATGTGAAGCCATAATTTATTCGGCAAGAAGCGAGTAGCTAGCTCCCACCTCAAACGGAATATGATGAGAAACATGCTTGGGAGTCAAATACAGGGAATAAATTAAACCTCTTCTACGTGGAGCTGAGAAAAAATCCTTGATGATATTATCTGATTCTGTAACCGACCGCTTTTATTGTTAGCCTGCGAGCAACAATTTCGATAGTCTTGAAAGTGATTCCAGCATTATAGCAAGACCAATGCAAATTGCAAATGGTATATTCAACGGGAAATAACATATATGAATCCATCCGCTCCATGGCTCCCTTGAGCAACCGTGGTCCCATTGTAAATATCAGAACATTCATTTCGGATGTTTGAAAACCTCCGAACGGCTAGAGCACAGCCGACGCATGGTCGTGGGTCACGATCGCAGTCTGCAGCTCCTCGACCGCCACAGAGTTTGAGAACTGCAGTCTTTGATTTGACAAGGACGGTGCAAAGATCACCACGGCAGTTTTCCTGGCAGCAGCTTTCTAGATTATCGACTTCCTCAATTGCATCTTCCAGATCCACGTCCATAGGGCTGTTTTTATTTGGCTGACAAACCTCCGCTGTAGCAGTTGGCAATCTGACTGCATAGCCGAAAATGACGAAGACGAGAACAAAGATGACGTTCTTGCTGTTGATAGCCATTGTTCGATTATGTTTAAACTGCATCCAGCCAATAAAAAATGGTTAGGTTCGATTCCATGATTCTTGCTAGTGACTTTTCAAACTCTAGAGGTAATGAAATCTATTAGGCACAGCACAGGCTACCAGCTTGGTAGATCGAAATGCACACAAACTTCACATGCATATGGACTGCAACGGCATGTATAGAAAACCTATTTTGGCAGATCTACAGAATCACATATACCTTACATGTTCGAGTGAAGCTTCCTCTTTTTATCAGACAACAGTAGTGCAGATTTATCTGATAGTCAAGAGCTGGAGGCCGACCTGAACACTGCAATGTTGCTGGAGAAGGTGTTGTAAGACTTCTATGTTGAACATTTAAATGAACGAATCCTGATGAAGCTGATGAATGCAGTAAGTTGAGGGCCTCTTATACAGGCTTCCTCTGCGCTTTTGTTAAGCTCTAGGTCAATAAATCAGTGGAGAAACATGACACGTTCAGTTAGTGAACGATTGAGATCCAAATTTAACACGACGGTCTTCATAATTAGAACCTGGAAAGCTGGGAAATTCCATGGCTACTGCCGGGATTGAACTTTCATAGAGGCGTTGAAAACGATCCGCTCCCGAACATCCATAAATCATTCATTCATTCAATCCGATAATTAGAGAGCTTTCCAGGACAGAAATCTGAATTACTAGGTCCGTTATAGTCAGTCTAGATACATATGGAACTAGATTTCGGAATGTAACTCTCCACAGGATCTGAGATATATGGTGCAAAGATCTGAGGAACGTATGTCAGGAACCCATGACCTAATGATTGACTCTCTCTAGAAGTTAGTTTATAATTAGAACAATTCTAGAACTAACTTAAGGAGAGTCGCCTACGATTCAATCGTTATATGACCCACGTTTTATCAAACCGCTATGCAAGCATCGTGTATGCTGCTGTTTTGATAGAAGTGAGTTCGGCCATGGCAGTCCATCGTCCTGACAATTATACACAGTATCGAGTTCGTGATTTGGTAACATACGTGCTACAGTGTGCGAGTCCATCACAATAATGGTTCTAAGTTCTCCGTACTCTAAACCAAAGACCAATTTTGGGGATTAACCCCATTTTATCTCGTAGGCTTTGTACGGCTTGATAGAAGTCCTCCCATCTTTCTTTAATGTTCCACTCGAGAGGACGGCGACCGTGTAGAATACCAAGAAGGATGGGAAGACCCCATCAAGCCCTACAAGGATGAGAAATAAGGGGTTTAGTTCCGTTCCATCCTATTCCATTCTAATTATCTTTTATGTGTTGCTTTCTCATTAAAACTGTCGGGCGATAGGAGTTAAATATTCTTTCTCATAATTTATCGGTTCTAGACAAGAGTATCAAAGAAAATTTAGTGTAATACTAAAATAATGTAAAATTTTATGGACATGGAAAAGACTGCCAAAGGGCTAAACAGAATATTCCAAAGGAAAAGGGAATACAAGAGCACCAAAAGGGGCAAACGGGGAATATGAGCCCGAGGCCCAAGCAAAAAGACTAAAAGATGAACATTAGAAATAAAGAAAGTAATCTACCCCCTCAAGTAGAGTTGAACGGTGTGATACATACTTTCCAAACAAATTATATATATAATAAATTACAGCTGAATGATGTGATAAAGCTCTTCCATAAGTATATGAGGAGGGAACATTGAGGGAATAAGATGTATACATAACATCTTCTAGAGCTTTCAGTGTTTGGATTTACTAGCTAGAGAGGGTCCTCTTAAAAACGTCTATATATTTGTTATCTAGTTCTCTCTGCCAAATATTACATATGAATACTTTCAAAACGAAAATTATCTGCATTCTAAAAATAAAATTGTATAAACACTAAAGTAGTACACTGAGACCTTCCTTAATGATACTATCCTATTCCTTGAGGGAGCCAGCATTTTCTCTTCTTGAACCATGGCCCGCACTACATAGAACTATGTATGCATAGTGTCATAATGGCATGAGTAAATATTTTCCATGATAGTTAAGATAATCACCCAATGAGAAAGACTACTCTCTTTGATAAACGTAGGAGAGTCCATCAAAGTGAACTGCCTGAGTAATAATTTTACTTCTTGATAGTGGATTTGAGTAAAATTATTTCAACACTACTTGATGGTGTGATTATTTACTTGAGGTGATATCGAGAATAAAACCATCAAGATTGTCTTTATTACTTCAATTGAATAAATGTATCTAAACATGACTTAACAAGTGTGATTATTAACCGAGAGATATACAGAGAAGGTTGAGGATCTAATCTAGTAATAATAATTCTGGTTCAAAGTGAACTCTCCAAAAAATAATACTGCTTTCTACTAATTGAGTTGAGTAACCATAACTTAATGGTATGACTGCTTCTTTGAGATTACATCGAGAAGACAATAAGCATTTCTACCTATTACTACTTGAATAGTGCGAAGCTATTTAACCGTGACTTAACAATATAGTCGTTCACTTGAAATTATATTGAGAAGGTTTGGGGAAATAATCACATGATAATATTTATCATATCAAGACCAATCTACATTTCAAGGAGATTCAACTTCATTTTTCAAAAGAAGTTTCAATGTCGAGGAGTAAGTTAACTATTAGAGTGGGATACGAGTACTTAGACTACAAAATTATAAAATTGGACAGATCGATAAAGTTCTTAGAAATAAAGTATATTTGAAGATTAATATTGTCTCTACTTTCTTCCAATGTTACCCGTAACGCTATACCCACGTTCTTTTGCATATTTTCCTAATTGTCATCTTTTGAGTTACTCCCGAGCGAGTGGACCTGTATTGTACTTCAGCTTGATGTCGTGAGTCCTGCCTAAGTCTTGTAACTCTTTAGAAGAAAAGGATTATGCGCACGTAAACGTGATTAGTTCTCATTTCATTAAATCGGCCTATTGGTTAAAGTTGTAGAATCGTAGTTACAAGACATTGACTTTTGAGCATTCCGAGAAAAGACTCGCATTCTACACATTATTAGGACTAATATCGAAATGGTGATGTTGTTCAGTGTCCGAATTCATCGATAAAGATCTCCGAATTATGAGACATCTTTATCGGACATTTGTATGCTGTCAACGCCTAGGTTTTAGAACTTCCAGTAAAAGCAGGAGACGATGCAGATTGCAAGAATGAAAGGCGACGGCGGAGGAAAAACGAAGGATGGGAACACCCCGTCAAGCCGTACAAGGGAGAGACAAAGAAGGTAACATGGGGCTAAGCCCCAATAGAGTCTATATGAGAAATCTGCCCTCCTGCACCTAAGATATCCGAGCTATGCAAGTCGACCGGTCTACACACAACTAGAGCATCCGAAGAGACATCAACTAATGTGATTGCTCTCCTATGGATTGCACCAGCCACTGCACTCTGTAGAACAATGGACACATGTTGTCTAAAATATGCTATAAAGTATGAGAGTGAGAGTGGTACCCCCTTATGCCTAGCATGATAAGCTCTCGTGCACTCCCTAACAAATGTATCAATTGCCATGTCCATCACTCCATATAACTCCAAGGCTAGAGGAACAAAGAGGTGACCTCGCTGCATGCCCCTATACTTGGAGACCTTGCAACCTGCTGTTGCACTCGCCACCCATCCAGGGAGATGGGTAATCATTCTCTCCAAAACTATATCCCGCATAGGGTCTGTAACCACGACATCCACTACTGATCACATATATAACCTTATGGAAGATCCTTTCATTGTTCTCAAGCAAACCAACTAATCTCACTACCTTTTAGTTGAGGAACAATTGTTACAACATCTTGAAAAACCATACATTGTGCTAATGATCACATATATAACCTTATGGAAGATCCTTTCATCATTCTCATTTGAACTAGCTCCGGATATACAACAAACCTCCATGTAAAACTCTATGGGTAGTTGCGAGAAGCTCCATAAACTTTGACAAAAGGTAGAATTATTTGTCATGACATTTGTAGCACCAAGCCTAGTTTATTTGGACCTAAGAGTGGTATTGTTGATAGTCATAAATATTTTGGTAATTATTCATGGACTACTTGTTGGCAGTCTGATTTCATGTTAGGAATACTTATCATATGGTGGGATCCATTGTCACTTACACCATTCACCCATTGTCACTTACACCGTTCACATTGTTGAAATGTGCCACACAGCAATGCCGTCAAGGCTAGAGGTATAGGAGTGTGAGGTATGAGAAGCTATGAAGGCCTACTTGATGGTAAGAGGCTAGCTAGTTTAGATGAGGTTTTTTGGTCATTATTGGCAAAAACTATCCACCCTTCTAGATTGTGCACAACAAGGTTTGAACCCCAAATCTCTAGTTCCTAGATTGGTGCTCTAGTCAATTGGTCTACTTTCATTTGTTGTCTTAGTGACTATTCCATTGATACACCTATACATATGTACCTTTGGTTAGGAGAGACAGTTTGATCCCATCTTGGTGATCTTGGTAGCTTAAGAACTAGGTATACATTCCTATTATATAAAATGCCAAATGGTGGTAAAGTCAATCTGGTGTTGATTTATGAGATGGAAGGTTTTGTTTAGACTTCTTGTGATTGGGCCCCCTCTATTCTTTGCTTCTTTTTTGTGCACCATGTTTTTGTGAGGTATCTTGACTTTACAACGCTGGTGCTCTAGTGTGCTCTTGGTAGTGAGGAGTGATGACTAATCAGGCTACCTATGTTTCTCTCCGATAAGGTACAAAGTGATGATTTGTAGACCTTGAGAGTGTGTGTTGTGATAGCAAATTACAAGTTGCCATTTCTCCTAATGTAATTTTTGTAGTTAGAGCTACATTAGTGGGTGATGTTTAGTTGGTGTTGGCAGTTGTGGTGGCGGTCCTTGGTGGGGTACTTGTTAGTGGTTCTAGTTGTAGTTTGAGTTACATTGTCATGATGTAGTTCTTTTGGGGATTCTAGAGGAGATAGCATTGTAGTACGTAGTGGATTTACCTAGAATGGCACTTGGTATCGGCCTATATCTCAAGTCCCAATGAGAGAGGAGATTGACTTTGAGTTGGAGTTTGATACAAGACTTAATTTAGTTAAGAGTGCACTTGTTGTGGCCATACCATTGTTGTGGGGCATAGACAAGATTTATGGGGCCTCTAAAGGCCCCAAGTGCTACTTTTGTTACAATGGGTACCATTGAGTGGGATGACTTTATCCAATAGTTTGATAGTTTGTGTGATTTGCAACAAATGAGGAACTTGACTTTGTTCACACCCTTCATGGAATGTTTTAGTACTTGGAGGGTCCATTGATGGATGACTATCATGAAGGCTCACTTGGAGATGATAAAGCTATAGAGATAGTATTGATCTCCGAACTACATCTTCATCTCTTCAAGCTTGGTGGCTAGGGGTAGATTGGTAGTACCCATGAGTTCTACCTTTAATAGCATTGGTGGATCTAATGGAGGTAGACTAGTTGGAAATGGTGCTACTACAAGTGGAGGCACCACTACATGAGGTGGTGTAATATTGAGGTGGAGTTAACCTTGATAGAGTTCTTTCAATGCTTGAGGTAGAACTACTAGGGAGTGAGGATTGAAAAACTAAAGAGCTTGTAAGAGTTCTAGCAGAAGGCTAGAGAGAGTCCATGTAAGGCATATACTTGCATGAGATGGCTGATCAGTTTCACTCAAGGATTTATTGAGGCCCAAGAAGTCTAGTTTTGGTATGGAATCTTGGACAAGGAGTTACAATATAACATACGTGATTTTATGTTGTTATAGGCTACTTCTCCTACTTTGGTAGTGGTCTTTAGTTTGGCTAAGCGCATTGAGCTCAACATGATGGAGTAGAGAGTGGTGACATCTGGATTTGGTAGGGAGACCTCATCCACAATTGTTACTTTTTTTTAAGTGCACCATGCCATGTTGGCTTTCAAGGACAAAGTGGATAGACTAGATCCTATGGAGTAAGTGGATGCCTGGTGTAGCTAAACCCTAACCTTCATTTTTGGGTCAGCAATAGCCAGTAAGTGGTGATGTTGCTTGTTGGACTTGTGATGACCTCACACAAGACAAAGTGCACTTAAGGCAACGGACATGATACCTTTGGTGCATCACAACCAGGATAAAGATAGTGTGACCATTTCCATAAATGCCAACACTAGTGATTGATGCTTTGACCTTCAATTGGAGTTATGGAGTGGTAGGGCTATTATGGCAAGTGGTAAAGGAGCTTCAAGTCATGGAGGACAAGGTGATAGAGAATCCACATATGTTAGGAATGCAATACTTTCCTTGATTCTAATATAGCCATGGCTACTCAGATTGAGTAGTTGGATCAAAGATTGGGTAGCATGGCCATAGCTCAGAGGAGATCAGATTTAGGGGTTGAGGCTTCCACCTCTTTTGTTGGTGATAGAGATATCTTGGACTTCATGTATGGAGCAGCAAAAATAGATGTATTTACCCTAATGACTAAGAGTGCAGTATGTGCTCCAAAGCCTAAAAGAGCATTATTGGATTTGGACCCACAAAGAGGAAAGGTTGGTAGATAGGTCAAACTTCTACAATCTTTTACACTCTTTGAGGTACTATTGACAACATCCATGGCTCTTAGATGTCCTAGTGCAAGTGTGGTAGGTGGTAATGGGGTGCATGATAGATAACATGCTAGTCAACCACTTGTTGCTACACAAATTGATTCTAGCCTAATGTTGGAGGTGGCTCAATTGATTATGTGTTTGATTATGTGTTTCTCAACCAATGACATGTTTAAATTAAGAGTTGACCCAACTCTAGTATTTTGGCTGGCTGTCATACTTTGTGAGAGTAGGAATGGTGTGGTTCTTGCTTCTAGAGCAAAGGTGGTGATGGTGGAGTTGACTTGGTTGAGGAGCATGGGTTCCACTCAGAAACCAATGGTTTATGGTAGGTAATAGCAACTCAATTGGAGGAGTTACCAACTAGATCTACCTTTGAGCAAGTGCAATTCACACCTACAATTGTCCTATTGGATAACCAGAGGGGGTTTTTCAGTTTGGTGGGACCTTTAGGGAAGTTTTATGTACCAAAAAGAGTCTTATTAGACTCTGGTGCATAGCCACTTATGTTGAAGAAGGTTATAGTTGTCAATCTAGAGCTACAAAAGACCAATTTGGAGATATGTCTATTTTAGATCTAGACATCTCTAGGGGGAGGCTCTACATAGTACATCACATGTGGAGCACTCATTGTCTAGATTCAACCTAATCATCTAATTGAGAGCTCTATGGTGAGAGCTCAGGCCATTATGATAGTAGTAGAGTTATATGATGTGCTAGTTGGTGGAGTAATGTTATACTCCATGGGTTTCAATATTGAGTATTGGGAGGAGATAATCTCCTAATAGACCAGGTTGGTGGTCAAGTGAAGGATGGGTATGTCAACTACACACATGCTTTAGTAGTGGTAGTCTTGGTTCACTACAATCAAGGATTGGCATCAATTTCAACTTTTAGTGGTTATATTACTTGGCCTAGTGACTTATTGGAGGGGAATGCCTATGTAGAGGATACTTTAGTACCAAAGGAGATCACTTGGATTTGGAGTATGAGTGGGATTATTCCATCCACCTTGGATGTTCCATTGGGGAGTTATGGGGAGGCGTTGTAGCAAAATGTTGATCAATTGGTGCAATAGGCTTAGAGTGGAGCCTTTGTACCACCTGGCAACTAGTGTGAGTATGAGCCTCTAAAGTCTCTCATGTATCACCTTTAGATACCACATTCATTGCTTGGCAATATCCAGTAAAGAGAGTATGTGTATTGGAGTTGTTTGGTGGTATTAGCACTAGACTACTTGCGGTATTACAAGCAAGTATACAAGTGCAGAAGTACTTGTATGTGGAGAGAGATGAGACTACTAGGCAATTCTCCCTATATCATGTGGCACACTTGGCCTATTGGCATCCTGAGTTATTATTGATATCAGCAATCATGGGTTACCAAAAGACTGTACCAATAGAGATTTCCTTGTTGGAGGTGTAGGATTTAGAGAGACATGGTCCCATTCATTTGGTGATTTTTGGATGGCCATGTCAAGGACATACATGTGTTGGCTGAGGTTAGGGTCTCCAAGATCTCTATTTTGTTGTGTTTTGGGAGATGTTATGTATACTATGACAAGTTCATTAGTTTGTTTCTCTAGCCTACATTTTAGAGAACATTCCTTTGATAGGTGATTCTTGTACTTGGGTAGTGGCAAGTACACATTAGGTCCATTCTTGGATAGGACCTACCATGTTGTTGAATATAGCAAGAGTGGGATCACAAGTTCATTACCTTCATCTTTGGTGGACAAACCTCTTACTTAGGGAGGTTCTACAACATGTTTATGATGAGATTCAATGACTAGACCACCTACTATTGATGATATTTTAGATGTTGGGCGCCAGTCTTAGACGGTGGTAGTGGCTGATAGGTCACCTATAGTGATGGTGAGCCTTTTTGGACAGCCCAAAGCCACTTTACCTACACTTATGAGTTTCCCAAGCTCCCATGAGGGAGGTCTTGGACTTGTTTGAGACTCATAATAATAGCAATTGGTGGAGCCCAACACCAGTAAGAGGGAGAGGATGATGGGTTTTTGCATTGGTATTACCAATATTCTAGTAGTGTTAGTGGCATCCAAGCATTAGGTGTTAGATCAAGGTATGGAATTAAACTATTTGACCTGGATAATAAACCTTGACTTGGTTGAGTAGTGTAGGATGTACTTGATATGCATCACCACTCTGACACTTATGAGCTTTATGCATATTGAGATGAATCACGCACATGTTGGGGCTGATGGACTGAGTGGGAAGGGTATTCTTGGGCCATAACCAATGGCTACTAGTGAGAGTGGTTTACTAAGGGTCCATCCAAGTGAGCATAGTCTACTTGGATTACACCCTTGGTGTACTTGGGATGCAACTAGAGGACATATGGAGCTTGTAGCCAAATCAAAGGGAGTTTTCTACACTGAGGTTGGGACTTCTAGTGGTTAGGGGCATGACACTATTACTTCCAAGGGCCCAGTGTAGGAGCCAGTCAATATGTCTTCCACTCCTACACTAGTTATAGAGGATACTTGGGAGCTAGATCTTGGATCCAAGCTTACAAGAGAGGAAAGACAGAGAGTTTGGAGGTTCTTGGGGAGCTACACAAGTTGTTTTACCTTCAATATGAAGGATTTGGGTGAAATGAAAGGAATTGGTATTTGAATTGAGCTTATTTGTGATACACTAGTTTTTTATATCTCTAGATATAATGACATGGAGAGAGTATTGATTCAAAGTCAAAGTAGAGACCTTTTTGAGGCTCGATTGGTGGAGATTTTTTCATATGGAGAGTATTCATCAACTATAGTGATGCCAACCAAGAAGGATATGCATGGCAAATACACAAATAGGCAGATGTGTAGAGATTATTATCCTATCAACCAATAGACTAAGGTTGATCAATATACCATGCCTACATTGGAGGAGATCTTTGATACGATTGGGCATGCAAAGGTCTTTAATACTTTGGATCTTTGAGCAAGATATGATTAGTTGCCTATCAGGGGGAGGATCAGTCCATGAAAAATTTTGGGCTATGGAACTCATGGTAAGGATGTAATATATTAGTGGAGGTTCTTACCATTTGGGTTAAAGAATGCTCTGCAAGTTCTAGAGGGTTCTAGAGGGACAAGATCTTAGTAGGATTAGATTTTGCTTGTGCTATATTGATGACATTTTGGTCTATAGCACTATAATGGAGGATGTCACGCCATTTGTAGTTCCGCATCTAGATGCTCGGACACTAGAGTTCCAGTGATGGTAGTTAGAGTTATTCTAGTTGTTTCTCAGGGACTACTTTCCGACGGTTAGATTTCGTGTTCGGGGTACTAACTTCACGGTAGGGCCCACCGTCACTTTGCACCATTTGCACCGTCGAGTGTGCCGTCAGCGGGACCGTTAGGGTTTCAGGGCTAGCTCGAGTCCAGGGAGTATAGTTTCGAAGTGAGCTCCAGAGAGCTCACTTCTCTGATGTTGAGCCTTCGAGTTCCTGGCTATGGTGGACAGAGGCCGGCGAGCGTCACCTGGATTCTCTATGCTTGAGTGGGTGTGGCTTGACTGTAATCAGTGCCCAGTTGTTGGCGGTTTATAGAGTGACAAATCAAGTACTGATCTGAGTTGAGTTGAGTTGAGAGTGTTAAGCAATCTGATTCCATCAGAGAAGTGAAGTCAGGGGGAAATCGGGTGCAAGAACGTTGAGTGTTGGTGGTATCTCCAAGCTCGGTGGATCATGGTAGCTCGATTCAGGTTCTATGTTTCCCTAGTGTGCAGAAGCTCGTGTAGTTGATGCAAATTTGGCAGTTAGGCGGACGGTGTGCGGAAGCGCTGGCCAAATTTCGAGCAAAGAAGGAGCAATTTTTGAGCAGTGTTGTGATTTTGAGCTCAGGAGGTGAAGGCAGGACCAATTTGTTGCGAGTTGGGCTCAGAAAGTGAAATTGAAGGTGGAGTTGGAAAGCTCTTCTCATGAAATTGTGATTTGGAAAACCCGTTTTGTCAATTTGGCTCGAGTGGAAAGTTAGCGGGGGATTTGGCGGACATCCATCTTTAGGGTTTACGTCAGATTTATGTCAGATTTTGGGCCAGAATTGGAGGAGTTTCGCTGTTTGGCCAGATTTGGAGAAGTTTCGCTAGTTTGGAGGAGTTTCGCAGATTTGGAGAAGTTTTGCCAATTTTGGAGGAGGTTCGAAGTGGCAACAAGAAAGGCCTCATTTGGCTGAATTTCGGCATTTCAAGGCTTCGAGGCATAGGGCTGTGGGCTATGAGAGGCTACGAAGGCCTAGAAGGGCCAGAAGGGCCAGCAAGCCAGCTTGCTGGCGTGAGGCTAGCTAGTTTAGTGTAGATCTTGGTCATTGGTTGGCAAAATCTGCCTTTCTTGCTAGATTGTGCGCAATAGGGTTTGACCCCTAGATCTCTTGTTCCTAGACTGGTGCCCTAGTCAACTGGTCCACACTCACTTGTTGTCATAGTGACTGTGCCACTGTTATCTATACACATGTAGCTTTGGCTAGGAGAGGCAGTTTGATCCCATTCTTGGTGATCCTGGTAGCTTAGGACTTAGATACAAACTACTCTTATGTCAAATGCCAAATGGTGGCAGAGTCAGTCCCGTGCTGTGTTATGAGATGGAGGGTTTTCGTTTAGATTTCTTGTGATTGGATCCCCTCCATTCTCTGCTTCCTGTTTGTGCACCATGTTTGTGTGAGGTGCCTTGACTTTTGAGTGTTGGTGCTCTGGTGTGCTCTCGGTGGTGAGGCTGGAGTGATGACCAGTCAGACTATCTTTGTTTCTCTCCGGTGAGGCAGGAAGTGATGACCTGCAGACCGTGAGAGTGCGTGTTATGATGGTAGGTTACAGGTTGCCCTTCCCCTAGTGTAGTTATCTCGGTTAGAGTTACATTAGTGGGTGGTGTGTAGTTGGTGTTGGCACTTGGTGGGGCACTTGCAGTTGCGACTTGCGGTTGCAGTTGGTGGTTCGGGTTTGCTGCTGCAGTTACGTGGTCACGACGGAGTTCTTTGGAGATTCCAGAGGAGTTAGCCCTGCAGTACGCAGTGGGTTTACTCGGAGTGGTACTCGGTATCAGCCTGTATCTCAGGTCCCAGTCAGGGAGGAGATTGACTCTGAGTTGGAGTTCAACACAGGAGCTGATTCAGTTGAGAGTGCACTTGGTGTGTCCGCACCGTTGTTGTGGGACATGGACGAGATTTATGGGGCCTCCAAAGGCCCTAGGCGTTACTCTGGTACAGTGGCTACCATTGAGTTGGATGACTTCATCCAGGAGTTCGATAGTTGGTGTGATCTGCAGCAGATGCGGAACCCGACTTTGTTCACACCCTTCATGGCATGGAAGGGGTTGTTTCAGCACTTGGAGGGTCCACCGATGGATGACTACCATGAGTTCAGGAGAGCTCATTTGGAGGAGATTGAGTTATGGAGACAGTATTGGTCTCCACACTATGTCTCCATCACTTCAAGTTCGGTGGCCAGGAGTAGGTCGGCTGTACCTACGAGTTCTAGCTCGAGTAGTGTTGGTGGAGCTAGTGGAGGTGCACTAGCTGGAGATAGTGCTACTACGAGTGGAGGTACCGCTGCAGGAGGTGGTGTGGTACCGGGGTTTAACCCCATGGTGGAGTTCTTCCTATGTTTGAGGCAGAACTACCAGGGAGTGCGGACTGACAAGCTGAGGAGCTTGCAGGAGTTCCAGCGGAAGGCTGGAGAGAGCCTACGCGAGGCATATACTCGCATGAGGCGGCTGATCAGTTTCACTCAGGGAGTTATTGAGGCCCAGGCAGTCCAGTTTTGGTATGGGATACTGGACAGGGAGTTGCGACGTAGAGTTCGTGATGCTACGTTGTTGCAGGCTACTTCGCCCACTTTGGCAGTAGTCTTTGGTTTGGCTGAGCGTATTGAGCTCAATATGGTGGAGGAGAGAGTGGTGACATCTGGATTTGGTAGGGAGACCTCATCCACGGTTGTGACTTCTTCTAGAGTGCAGCAGAGTGCACCACGCCCAGTTGGTTTTCGAGGACAGGGTGGACAGCCCAGATCCTATGGAGCGAGTGGAGCGAGCCTAGTGGAGTTAGACCCTTACCCTCATTTTCGGGTCAGCAGCAGCCAGTGAGTGGTGGTGTTGCTTGTTGGACTTGTGGTGGACCTCACCATAGGAGAGAGTGTACTCAGGGCAGCGGACCTGATACCTCTGGTGCATCACAGCCAGCACAGAGGCAGTGTGAGCACTGCCATAGATTTGGTCATACTAGTGACCGGTGTTTTGACCTACACCCGGAGTTACGGAGTGGTAGGGCTGCTATGACAGGTAGTAGAGGAGCTCCAGTTCATGGAGGACGAGGTGGTAGAGGTGGTGGTAGAGGATCTACACCTAGTAGGGGTGTAGTACCTGCCCTTACTTCTGACACAGCTATGGCTACTCGGATTGAGCAGTTGGAGCAGAGATTGGCTAGTATGGCTATTGCTCATAGGAGATCAGATTCAGGTGCTGAGGCTTCCACCTCATATGCTGGTGATAGAGATGCTTTGGACTTCATGTGCGGAGCAGCACAGGTGGATGCATCTGCAGCAGTGACTAGGAGTGCAGTACATGCTCCAGAGCCTAGAGGAGCATCAGTGGAGTTGGACCCACAGAGAGGAGAGGTTGGGAGACAGGTCAAACTTCCCCAGTCTTTCACGCTATCTGAGGCATTGCAGACGACATCCATGGTTCCTAGACGTCCCAGTGCAGGTGTGGTAGGTGGTGATGGAGTACATGATGGACTGCCTGCTAGTCAGCCACCTGCTACTACACAGACTGAGTCTAGCATGATGTTGGGGGCGGCTCAGCTGATTATGCGGCATCCTTTATTTTCAGCCAGTGACATGTTTACATTGGGAGTTGACCCAGCCCCAGTGTTCCGGTTGGCTGCCACGTTGTGTGAGAGTAGGGATGGTGCAGTTTCTACTACTAGAGCAGAGGTGGTTGGTAGTGGAGCTGACTTGGTTGAGGAGCACGGGATCCGTTCAGCGACCAGTGGTTTATGGCAGGCAGCAGCGGCTAGACTGGAGGAGTTGCCAGCTAGACCGGCCTTTGAGAGAGCGCGGTTTACACCTAGTGTTGTCCTATTGGATAACCAGAGGGGGATCTTTCGTTTGGTGGGACCTTTAGGGAAGGTCTATACACCACAGAGAGTCTTGTTAGACTCTGGTGCGCAGCCCCTTATGTTGGGGAAGGCTGCAGTTGTTGGTCTGGAGTTACGGAAGACCAATGTGGAGAGGTGTCCATTTCAGATCCAGACATCTCTAGGTGGTGGTTCGACACAGTACATCACACGTGGGGAGCTTGTTGTCCAGGTTCAGCCTGGTCATCCGATTGATAGCTCAGTGGTGAGAGCTCAGGCTATTGCGACGATAGCTGAGTCATATGATGTGCTAGTTGGGGGAGCAGTGTTATACCCTATGGGTTTCAGTATTGACTATTGGGAGGAGACAGCCTCTTATAGACCTGGTTGGCAGTCTGGTGAGGGACGGGTATGTCGCCTACCAGTACGCTTTAGTAGTGGCAGTCTTGGCTCACTACAGTCCGGGACCATGGCAGCATCAGTTTTGGCTTTCAGCGGTGCAATTACTTGGCCTGGTGACTTGTTGGAGGGGAACGCCCATGCAGAGGATACTCCAGTACCAGAGGAGATCACTCGGCTATGGAGTACGAGTGGGATTGTTCCATCCACCTTGGATGTTCCATTGTGGAGTTCAGAGGAGGCATTGCAACAGCATGCAGATCAGTTGGTGCAGCAGGCTTGGAGTGGAGCCTTCGTACCATCAGGGGATGAGTGTGAGGATGAGCCTCCAGAGGCTATTGCTTTGACACCTCTGGATACCACACTCATTGCTTGGCAGTATCCAGTAGAGGGGATATGTCTATTAGAGTTGTTTGGTGGGATCAGCACCGGACTAGCTGCGGTGTTACAAGCGGGTATCCGAGTACAGAGGTACTTGTATGTAGAGAGAGATGAGACTGTTAGGCGAGTCTCTCTACATCATGTGACACACTTGGCCTATCGGTATCCGGAGTTATTACCGATGTCAGCAGTCAGAGGTTACCAGAAGGCCTTACCAGGAGACATTTCCTTATTGGGGGCGCATGACCTAGAGAGACATGGGCCTATTCACTTGGTGATTTCTGGATGGCCATGTCAGGGACATACACGTGCGGGCCGCGGTTTGGGTCTTCAGGATCCTCATTCTGGTGTGTTTTGGGAGATGTTACGGATACTACGACATCTCCAGGTTCATCAGTCTGTTTCTCCAGCTTACCTTTTGGAGAACGTTCCATTAATGGGTGATTCTCGCACTAGAGTGGTGGCGAGTACACATCAGGTCCATTCTTGGATGAGACCTGCTGTATTGTTAGATGCAGCCAGAGTGGGATCACGGGCTCATCGTCTTCGTCTTTGGTGGACGAACCTTTTACCCAGAGAGGTTCTACAGCGTAGTTATGATGGGATTCAGCGACTAGACCACATTCTTGTTGATGATATCTTGGATGCTGGACGTCAGTCTCAGACAGTGGTAGTGACTGATAGGTCACCTATGGTAGTGGTGAACCTAGTTGGACAGCCTAGAGCTGCATTTCCCACACTCATGAGTTTCCCAGGCTCTCATGCTTTTCGAGAGGGAGGACCTGGACTTGTTTGGGACTCACAGTTACAGCAGTTGGTGGAGCCCAATGCTGATGAGAGAGAGCGGGCGATGGGTTTTTGCACCGGTATTACCGCTGTTCCAGCAGTGTCAGAGGCATCTAGGCGTCAGGTGTTAGGTCAGGCTATGGACCTGAACTGTTTGACCTGGATTGTGAGCCTTGGTTTGGCAGAGCAGCGTAGGATGCGCTTGATAGGCATCACCACTCGGACACTTGTGAGCCCTGTGCCTATCGAGACGATTCAGGCACATGCTGGGGGCGATGGACCAAGTGGACATGGTATTCTTGGGACACATCCAGTAGCTACTAGGGAGAGTGGTCTACTTGGAGTCCATCCAGGTGAGCGTGGGCTACTTGGATTACACCCTTGGTCCACCTGGGATGCAGCCAGAGGACGTATGGAGCTTGCAGCCAGAGTGGAGGGAGTTTTTCACATAGAGGTTGGGACCTCTAGTGGTCGGGAGCATGACACCATTGCTCCCAAGGGCCCAGTGTAGCAGCCAGTCAGTACGTCTTCCACTCCTACTATAGTTACAGAGGATACTTGGGAGCTAGATCTTGGACCCAAGCTTACTGGAGAGGAAAGACGGAGGGTTTGGAGGTTCTTGAGGAGTCACACGAGTTGTTTTGCCTTCAGTATGAAGGATTTGGGTGCTCTGAAGGGACCTGGTATACGGATTGAGCTGACTAGCGACACACTTGTTTTCCGACGTCCTTATCGATATAGTGAGATGGAGAGGACATTGATTCAGAGCCGGAGTAGTGACCTTTTTGAGGCTGGTTTGGTGGAGATTTCACATGGAGAGTATGCATCAGCAACAGTGATGCCAGCCAAGAAGGATATGCATGGCAACTATACAGATAGGCGGATGTGTGGAGATTACCGTCCTATCAACCGACAGACCAGGGCTGATCGGTATGCCATGCCTACACCGGAGGAGATTTTTGATGCGATTGGGCATGCAAAGGTCTTCAGTACTTTGGATCTTCGAGCGGGATATCATCAGTTGCCGATCAGGGAGGAAGATAAGTCCAAGACAGCATTTTGGGCTATTGATCCTCACGGCAAGGATGTGTTATATCAGTGGAGATTCTTACCATTTGGGTTGAAGAATGCTCCTACTGAGTTCCAGAGGGTCATGGATAGGATCCTAGCTGGACTAGATTTTGCTTGGTGCTATATTGATGACATTTTGGTGTATAGCACTACTGTGGAGGAGCATGAGAGACAGTTGCTGGAGGTGTTTGAGAGGTTGAGATCTCATGGACTCAAATTACATCCTGGGAAGTGTAGGTTCTTCCATGAGCAGGTTGAGTATTTGGGTCACACTATCTACTCCGGAGGACTTGGTGTTCAGCAGACCAAGGTGGAGGCTATTGCACGTATTCCTCGGCCTACGGATGTGAGCAGAGTGCGAGCATTCCTTGGGTTGGCAAACTTCTATCGCCGCTATGTTAGAGGATTTAGTGCCATTGCCAAGGCCTTGACGAAGCTGACCAAGCTTACACAAGAGTGGTGTTGGGGAGATGAGCAGGAGAGAGCTTTTGTAGAGCTCAAGGAGAGGTTGACATCTGCTCCTATTTTGAGGAGACCGATCAGGGGACGACCATTTCAGGTTCACACTGATTGGAGTATGTTGGGGCTTGGAGCGGTGCTCACCCAACATGATGATGAGGAGAAGGAGTTTGTGGTGGCCTATGCTAGTCGCTCCAACAATTCAGCAGAGGCGAAGTATAGTTCATATGAGGGAGAGTGCTTGGCAGCAGTTTGGGCAGTAGCACATTTCCGATGTTACCTATTTGGTAACCCCTTCACTCTCATCACTGATCATCAGCCGCTGAAGTGGTTGATGGAGTCCGACAAGCTTTCAGGGAAGCTTGCACGATGGGCTCTGATTTTACAGGAGTATGATTTCACGGTTGTTCACAGACCTGGAGTGGTGAACCGTGATGCAGATGGGTTGAGTAGAAACCCATGTCCCAGCCAGCAGGATCAGACCAGAGCACGTTGGCATGGTGAGACAGATGAGGAGATGGTGCCAGGTTGGCATGCATTAGCCTTTCTGTGTATATTTGCAGAGACATTGGTGGTATCTCTCTCAGCGCATACAGGAGGAGTTATTGAGGTCACAGATCCAGAGAGTGAAGATATTGGTACAGTTCAGCGAGACATTCATGATGATGTCTTAGTGATGGACTATCTTCGCACTGGTGTTGTGGGTGGCACAGTTGGGGCCAAGGAGAGAGACCGTGTTCTTCAGCGAGCCAGACGGTTCAGATTGGAGGGTAGACACCTTTTGCGTGTATGGGAGGATGGTAGAGTGCGAGTAGTACCACTTCCATCACAGAGACCACAGTTGGTCCGTCATGCTCATGAGGAGCTAGGACATTTTGGAGTAAAGCATACATATAGCTTACTCCAGAGTCATTATTGGTGGCGCGGTATGCAGACCGAGGTACAGTAGTTTGTTGCCAGATGTGTGGTTTGTGACCGAGTTAGAGCATCATTCAATGCTCCTACGCCACAGTTACACCCATTACCTATCATGGGATTGGGTTACCGTTGGAGTTTGGACTTCACCGGACCTTTACCGCTGACTGTGAGACATCATCGGTATGTTTTGGTGATGGTGGAGCACTTCTCCAAGTGGATTGAGTTGGTGGCACTTCCTGACAAGTCTAGTGAAGGGACAGCTTACTCGTTCCTGGATCGAGTTCTTAGTCATTTTGGTGCACCAGCTGAGGTTTTGACTGATCAGGGTACAGAGTTCTTGGGAGAGTTTCAGGTCTTGTGTGACAAGGCTTTGATTGATCATCGTACTACATCCCGAGATCACCCTGAGGCAGATGGCTTAGCAGAGAGAGTGGTTCAGACGGTGAAGAGAGGATTGCGGAAGTATGGTTTGCAGAGAGGCCACTTGGGAGATTGGGATCTCCAGTTACCTTGGTTGGCCATGGGCTATCGGTTCAGCCGGCAAGCCTCCTTAGCATCCTTCTCTCCATACTTTCTACTCTATGGACGAGATCCAGATTTACCTGCAGCCATTCGTCAAGATGCTACTGTAGTTTTGGACTTGGATGACCCCGATGTATGGATGAGCGCATGTTCTCAACGGGCAGAGATCTTTCGGAGAGTGATGCCGATGGCCTTTGAGAACTTGGCGATTGCTCAACATAGAGATACTTTACGCTATGCTACCATTCGAGGAGGATGTTATAGACCCTCGATCCGTCAATTTCATCCAGGCGACTATGTATATCTACAGCAGACAACACCGACGACACTTGATGTTTCTACAGGCCGCACTATCTTGAGAGTGCGCGAGGTTTTGCCATCTGGAGTCCTTGTGTTAGAAGGACGTGATGGTGTTGTTTGGAAGGATCATGTGCGCAATTGTGCACCATGCCACCTTCCAAACATTGATGGTACTATGGACCCAAGCTTGGCACTTGTACGTGCATGCTTGAGGTGTATGTTATGTGGCTCTTCTGGTGGAGCTGCTACTATGTTAGTGTGTGATAGCTGTTCGAGAGGATGGCATATGGCATGTATGACTCCTCCCCTCATGGTGGTTCCTCAAGGACAGTGGTTATGTCCTAGATGTATTTGACCTATAGCTAGTTCATTCTTTATATGGTATAGATTGCAGACAGGCGACTAACGATGGGGCTCCATAGCACCCGGCCTCCTGATCTTTGCCCATTAGAGGGTATACCATATACTTAAAGTAGATGGCTATCTGGAGTTAGAGGGACCTAACCGCCAGCTAGGGGGGCGATTGTGGCACTTTAGAGTCTATGTATGACTTATGTGTGAGTTGTGCTTTTATAGTGTATGATGTTGACAGCGATGTATGTTGTGTAGCGATGTATATACGCATGACAACTGTCACGCCATTTGTAGTTCCGCATCTAGATGCTCGGACACTAGAGTTCCAGTGATGGTAGTTAGAGTTATTCTAGCTGTTTCTCAGGGACTACTTTCCGACGGTTAGATTTTGTGTTCGGGGTACTGACTTCACGGTGGGGCCCACCGTCACTTTGCACCGTTTGCACCGTCGAGTGTGCCGTCAGCGGGACCGTTAGGGTTTCAGGGCTAGCTTGAGTCCAGGGGGTATAGTTTCAAAGTGAGCTCCAGAGAGCTCACTTCTCTGATGTTGAGCCTTCGAGTTCCTGGCTATGGTGGACAGAGGCCGGCGAGCGTCACCTGGATTCTCTATGCTTGAGTGGGTGTGGCTTGACTGTAATCAGTGCCCAGTTATTGGCGGTTTATAGAGTGACAGATCAAGTACTGATCTGAGTTGAGTTGAGTTGAGAGTGTTAAGCAATCTGATTAATTGTGGCACTTTAGAGTCTATGTATGACTTATGTGTGAGTTGTGCTTTTATAGTGTATGATGTTGACAGCGATGTATGTTGTGTAGCGATGTATATACGCACGACAAGGAGCATGAGAGGCATTTGTTGGAGGTGCTTGAGAGATTGAGATCTCATGGACTCAAATTACATTTTGGGAAGTGTAGGTTGAATATTTGGATCACACTATCTACTCTAGAAGACTTGGTGTTCAATAGACCAAGGTGGAGCCATTGCATACATTCCTTGGCCTATGGATGTGAGTAGAGTGCAAGCATCCCTTAGGTTGGTAAACTTCTATATCTGCTATGATAGAGGATTAAGTGGTATTGCCAAGGCCTTGACAAAGCTGACTTGTAATACCCATTTGTGTATGTGTGTGGTATTGTGATATTTAGTTTGGTATTACAAGTACATGAGAGATATTATTTATATAGAGATAAAAGATAGTTCTACCTTAGTCATGATTAGCTAAATTTAGTCATAGCTAAGATAGAGGGTCCTTTACCTTAGAGGAAGTGGAAAAGATGAGCATCATTATTTTGGATTCTAGTGTGTTGACTTGGTATTATTCCTAGGTGTTTGGTTTTGAGGAAAGAGTTGAGAACTCCTGTCCCGTAAGCTTTTTTGTTTTGGATTCTTCTCTAGTCCAAGGATAGCTCATGTGAAGGAATCCTTGACTTAGTGGTTGGGTCAAGATAAGATCATATGTTTAGTGGAATATGCCCATGTGGATGGATATTCCTTTCTACTTTTTGACTTTACTTGATTTTTAGCCTAGTAACTTGAGTTAATATGGTAAATAATAACTTTAGTGGGTAACTATTTCACAAGTTTATAAACAAGGGGTGGGGAGGTACTCATGATCCTTTCATTTGTAACTATCTCTCTCTTATTGAGTTCTCTAGTGAGCAATGTCTTGAGTCTTGGAGTGATAGCCTTGGAGGCATATGATGGAGTTGACGCTCTTTGCCTTCTTAGTCCATAGTGCGCTACTATAATAGCCATTAAAGGTTCATCCTGATGAGAGATAGGCCGGCTCACAGACCAAACTTACATAGGAGTGGTGTTGGAGAGATGAGCAAGAGAGAGCTTTTATAGAGCTCAAGGACTTGTTGACATCAATGCCTATTATTAGGAGACCAATCACAAGATGACCATTCTAGATTCACACTAATTGGAGTAAGTTGGGGCTTAGAGTAGTGCTCACCCAACATGATGATGAGGGTAAGGAGTTTGTGGTGGCCTATGCTAGTTGCTCTAACAATTCAACAAAGGAAAAGTATAGTTCATATAAGGAGAATGCTTGGAAACAATATGGGTAGTTGCACATTTCTGATGTTACTTATTTGGTAATCATTCACTCCCATCACTGATCCTCAACCACTAAAGTGGTTGATGGAGTCCAACAAGCTTTCAAGGAAGCTTCCATGATGGGCTTTGATTTTACAAGAGTATGATTTCATGGTTATGCACAAACTTGGAACGGGGAACCGTGATGTAGATGGGTTGAGTAGAAACCCATGTCCCAGCCAACAAATCAATTGGAGCATATTGGCATGGTAAAATAGAGGAGGAGATGATGCTATGTTGGCATGCAACTACCTTTCTATGCATATTTTTTGAGGCTTTGGTGGTATCTCTCTTAATGCATACATGAGGAATTATTGAGGTCATAGATCTAAAGGGTGGAGATATTGGTACAATTTAGTGAGACATTTATGATGATGCCTTAATGATGGATTATCTTCCCACTGGTATTATGGATGGCATAGTTGGGGCCAAGGAGAGAAATCATGTTTTTCAGCAAGCCAAGGAATGTAGATTGGAGAGCAAACACCTTCTTTGTGTATGGAAGGATAGTAGAGTGCAAGTATTACCACTTCCATCTTAGAGACCATAGTTGGTTTGTCATACTCATGAGGAGCTAGAACATTTTGCAATAAAGCATACATATAGCTTACTCCAAATTTATTATTGGTGGTGCGGTTTGTAGACCAATGTACAATAGTTTGTTCCAAATGTGTGGTTTATGACCAAGTTAGAGCATTATTTAATGCTCCTACACCTCAATTACACCCATTACATATCATGGGATTGGATTACCATTGGAATTTGGACTTTATTGGACCTTTACTATTGACTATGAGACATCATCGGTACATTTTTTTGATGGTGGAGCACTTCTCCAAATGGATTGAGTTGGTAGCACTTCCTAACAAGTCCAATGAATGGACAAATTACTCATTCTTGGATTAGGTTCTTAGTCATTTTGGTGCGCAAGTTGAGGTTTTGATTGACCAAACTACAAAGTTCTTGGGAGAGTTTTAGGTCTTGAATGACAAGGCCTTGATTGATCATTATACTATCTCCCAAGATCACCCTAAGGTAGATGGCTCAACAAAGAGAGTGGTCTAGACAATGAAGAGAGGATTGTAGAAATATGGTTTGCAAAGATGCCACTTGGGAGATTGGAATCTCCAATAACCTTGGTTGGCCATGGGCTATTGGTTCAGCTGGCAAGCCTCCTTATCATCCTTCTCTCCTTACTTTTTACTCCATGGATGAGATCCAGATTTAGGTGTAGCCATTTGTCAAGATGCTATTGTACTTTTGGACTTGGATGATCCAAATATATGAGTGAGTGCATGTTCTCAATGTGCAGAGATCTTTCAAAGAGTGATGTTGATAGCCTTTGAGAACCTAGTGATATTTTGATAATATTTTGTGAAATTGATCAATTTGTCTTAATCATGCCATAGTGATGTCAAATTGAAACCTGTTATTGTCAACTCTGCAAGATTTATCAATCTCTACGGATCAAAGAACTCATTGGTACTATTTGAGCTTCCCAAAACCAAATAAATTGACTAGATTTTATATTAATTCAGGAATAATAAAAACTTTAGATATCAAATTTAGAGTATATTGTCTAATGTCCAATTGTTTCAAAAGTTTGAGCTTTTCAACATCTAGTGACTTAACTTGCTAACAAGCCAGAGACATAAGCATCTGAATATCTCTACATGGTTGAAATGATTAAAGAATCTAAAATGAAGCTAAATTTTCTAACGGCTGTGGTAATCTATCCATTAGGATTATTATACCAAACAAGTAAGAACATTATGGTTAATGCTGTCAAATTTCAACATAGAACCACTATCAATATAGAACCAGTTGGGTGGATGTAGAAATAGAACTGAGCAAAATGATATACCTAGAGGAAAAGGAAAAAGAATACAAATCTGTATGACATGCTAAAGGGAAGAGCAAGCACAAAGCCTAATGAAGAAGTGCAACAATCCCATGCAAGATTACAGTCCCATAGCAAAATAAAGTGGAAAGAAACAAAGTAACCATTCACTCAATTGTATAATATATGTCTTCCAATGGTACAGCTTGTAGATAGAGAAGGAATGTATTAGACTCAATGGGAGCTCATATTGCTGGACTTTGTCAATGGAGATCCAATTTAGAAAGTATAGTCAACTGATTGAGACTCTTTGTCTAAAATATGCGGTAAATGTGGTTGGTAAGTTTGCTATAGTTTCTCTCTTCTTTTAAAACATTATGTTGCCTTGAAGTAGACCATCAAAATTGTGATAGTTATACATAAAAAAATTCTAAAGCTAAGGTAGAAATTCTTTTTTCTAACACTTAGGTAGAAAAGCATCATAGGATAGCCATAGTACATATTACACATGATCCTCCTTACACTTGGTGGTGAAGGTGATGATTTTGCTACTCTTGTTGTTATGTATCATATGATAACCATTGTACATAATGGTCCTCCTTGCACATGGTGGTGATGATTGTTACTACTCTTGTTGGGATGTATCATAGGATAGCCATGGTACATAATGGTACTCCTTGTACTTAATGATGATGATTGTTGTACTCTTGCTTGGATGCTTGCTTGTGCCAATGTTTCAAAAGCAGATTGAGCTAGTGTTTTTTCCAAGTGCATGATTTACAACCCTGCTAAACTTAAATCCCATAGGACTTTACTCTCCTAATAAGTTTTGGTTGAGTTGCATAGGGTTTAGCAACAATAATCCCAATGTGGCATGTAAAGGGAGTTAGTGACTACCGCATCAAATAGAGTATATCATCCATATGTGAACATTACTAAATCTTCTCTAAAGGACATAGTCTGAGAAAGTCAAATGATGGTTCAATTTGTACTTGGAACCATGTAGATCAAAGTATCTATGTCATTATATCTTGGACGGCATTATGAATTTTAGTGGGCTTTGCACCTAAAGCATATTGTAAAGTGTATATATATAATACATGTCATTTGGAGATCCATGAGTGTATTGGTCTAGCATACCTAAAAGTATTGGGTTTTGTGAAGCTAATTGTAGATATAATGTCATGATAAATTCCTCAAACATGAAGTCAAAGTCCTCAGTCAAAAGGGAACCATTGAGCTAGGATCTAGAGCTTCTCCCTCCCTAAAAGAGAATTTTTACTCTACTAAGGAAAGGTATATCGATGAGTATGTTGGTAAGTGTGTAGTAAATATGCATATGCTTACTAAGATTGCTTGGATCTACCTTGAGACTTGGGATAAGAAGTCTATGAAAGTAAAGAGGATTGTGCAAGCAAGGCCTAGTAATAGATCATATATCAACAAAGATATGATTGAAAATCAAAATTTCATAAATTTGGTGTTGTAATAAATCCCAAATGAAATAGACCACCATGATGTAAAAACTTATCTACTAGGAAGGCTACTAAATCCTATGCTCCTAAAATTGGTAGTGGTGCCATTGACTCTTGCACTATGAGACCACATCCTCCCATAGCTATAGGAAGTGTTATCTACAACCTATACCACTCATTTGATATTTGGAGGAATATGCTTGGCCCTAATAAAGTAGATAAAATATAACATATGGTACTATCAAATATATGAAGATGTGGTAAGAATATATCTAATGATGGGTAATTACATACCAAGTAAGATGCTTAAGGACATAACATCTTGCCAAAATGGAATAGACTACCTATCTCTAAATGGTGCAATAAATGAGTATGAGTTGTGACTTGGACCAAATTATCTTTGATGCATAAGCTATAAGAATCATCTCATCTTTTGGTAGAGCATACAACTCACAAACCTTGTATTGAAACTAGAAGCTTGATGGGATGTTTGAGGAAATAAGGATTGCTTATAGACTCAAAACATTGCATTTAAGAGTCTAGAATTATGAATCCAAGGTCTTTAAGCTACAAGTAAAGGCATAAAAAGCTCTAATTACATCCTCCAAGGGCCTAAAATGAAAGTATTATTTGAAAGTGAGGAGCAGATGCATGATAGAACAATTGCAACCTCTCTTAAAGCAATGAAATGAGTTATGGTAAATAGAGGCAAACCTAAGAGATCTCTTTAGATGGTGTACTTTGCAAATGCAAACTATGTAAAATCCTTATGATAGTATGATGGCTATATAACAAGGGCATCTCTATGCAATAAAAATAACATATAAATGAGATCAAAGAGAATATCTAATCCTCTATTGAGCAAATAGTACAAAATAAAGCTAGCTAATAACTTATTGAAGGCACTTAAGACATAAACATTGGCAACCATTCAATTGGGATGGAATCCTATGGATATTTCATTACCATTAATAACCATCTTGCAACCTATAAGAATAACCAATAAAAAAAGTTAGATGTACTGGAGTGAAAGCAACATTAACAATTTTTTTATTTTTTATTTGGCTCTATAAATAAAACAAATGAGACAAAAAATAAATAGATGTGCTAAAATGAAGGCAAAATTTATCTTCTTAATTTATTGTCAAGCTCTAGGAAGGAAAAAAAATGACTATTGAATTGATCATACAAAACAAGTAAGTTCTAAGTTTTGTGGATGTGAAATATTAAAAAGTTACAAGATGCTCTACATAAGAGCTAGAAGAGTTGGGTTAACCTGATTTGGATAGGATTTCTTTATTCAAATGTGCAATGTCCATCTTTGTCAAGGAAAATAGCAGGAATGTTGGTATATGGCAAATTAATCTATATTCATCTTGGGTATCTAGATCTGCAGACTCTAACAAATTGCATACCTAGAGTATAGGTCAAAGTACCCATAATTATTATATTGTAAGTGATTTGTAATTTCTCCTTCAACCAAGTTTCTTCTTTTTATGGTTTCTAATTACAGCTAGATTAATATAAACATTGATAATCCAGATTATTAGTTCTACCTCCAAATAGATATATAATTTTTTACTAAAACTATGCATACAATTTCTAAATAAGCAAAGCAGGTGTATTATCTAATCATAGATAATAAAAACTAGATACTTGATTAAGTATATAAATAGATTTATTTTATATCCAAACTAGAGCATAAAAGTTATTAGATTTGTTGTATCTTATTTGTTGCATCACAAATACTTTTTCAAAAGAATTCTATTTATGACAGTAGTTTTATATCCATTTTGCATTGTACCTAGCTTTTGCATAAAATCAAAAAGACAATATAGTTAGTTTTTGCACAATTAAAGATGGGAAAAAAGCTCCTTATAATCAACCCCTTGGTACTATCTTAATAAAAGATAGAATCTATAAGCTCATTTCACCAACTTATAACTTATTTTCATATGAGAGCCTTGTTGAGTGAGCTTCTTAATATTAGATACAAGATGATGGTTATTTGAAAAATCCATCTAAATCACCGATAAGTTGTGTAGCTTTGATATTTATGGCTAATTTTGGACAAGTGATAAGGAAATGCTGAGATATTTTCTCTTCAAGTGTTTTTTTTTGGAGCTTTATTATGTACATTATACATCATGAAACAAAGTTTATAACCATAGATAAAACATTTAGTGAGTCTTTGAGAATTGTTACCAAGCTTTGAAATCTATTTTATAAATACCATAAACAAAAATATATGCCAAATAATTCATATTAAATTCAAAATCAAAAGTATTTTTGATTTGTTATGATATATGTATAAACATGATAATTGTTTATCAACACTTTTAACATAACATAGCATAATGAATTGCTCAAGTATTAAGAGTTGCTAAACTATTAAGCTTTGCGTATTGGGAGGTTTTAGTTCTACATTTTATGCAAATACTACAAGAGTGAGATTACTATTGAAAAAATTATATGACATCTATGTAGAGACCACAAGTATTAAAATTGGATAAGCCATAAAATTATTATGAAAGTTACAAATAATTAATAATCAATAGAAGAAGATACAATCCATAAGAATAGATTAAATATTGTGAAACTTTATGGATCACATTCATACACACAATCATCTATATAAGACTACATGCAAAAATATAATAATGAATTCAAAATAAAGGTGGGTAAGAACCCAACTGAATATCTATATATTCTACTTACCACATTGGAGATGATATCCCTACCCTACCTTATGTTATTCCTACTGTATGATTCAATAAGACACCTCATATCCCTACCTACCATATAATAGTACCCCTAAACCCACCGTTGCATGCACATCCGGATATAGTTTCAGAAATACTTTTATGAGGCTTTGTATATTTTCATATAAATTATTACAAAGCTTTGACTAAAAAGGTATGGGGTACAGGCCAAAGGTAAAAAAGGTCCCACTACGGAGTTTTGCTGATTCCCCAAGAGGTGGTTTGTAGGAAATAAGAGATATGGAATTTTCCGTTGTCACATAATGCATTCATTCATTTTAGGGTTAATAAAGTCCCTTATTTAGGTTAGAGTGAATGTGGTGGCCACCAAAAGGAGCATTGAATATGAGGTGATGTGCAAAAACACAAATGAACCAACACAAGATGGTGAGATGAATGAGGAGTACAAGAACAAGAAAATTGACCACTGAGTGGGAAGATTTGAGTGTGGGTTGTGTGAAGGTTGGAAGAGTGGAGTAAATTTGTTTGAAGCACGATCCAAAATCCTCAATTTCATTATTTAAAAATTATTTGTTCCACTAATACAAGTTATAAAATGAAATTCTCATCTTGCTCTTTTGTTCAATGTGTAGAGAATAGAGATTGAAGTGAGAAGTGTAGAGCATATAGGGTATGTGTTATCTTTGGTGATTCAAGAATCAAGTTGAGTAGAACATGCCAGAAATAGCACTTGTATATAACTAGAAGTATTAGAAAATGTATCGATGGATTATACAATTAGATTTGGAGATCTCATTGCAAAGACTAGAAGATGGAGATGAAGATGAAGGAGTAGATGGAGATTTAGATATGCTAGAATTATTGGTTAGTGGGTGTGAGTATGCACATATGCATAGATATTTGGAACCCTAAGTTACTTATCCTCGTAGTTGAGAATTTGTTATACAGTATTTAAGAAATCTAGATGTGAAGTCCTTTTGCCAGCTTACTAGAATGGATGTTGATTCCTTCTCAACATTAGTAGATTTGATTAAAATACACATTCTTTTTGAAAAAAACTATTGATTGGAGCAAACACCAATGTGGATCAGAGTAGCTCTAGCTCTAGATAGATCTGGGCATCATGGTAATGGAGCTTGTGTTGCATGGGAGTTCATTATTTGGGGCACTAGTGCAGGTTCAACAATTGCTTTTATAGATAGAGTTTATGACTGCCATATTATATTTGATGAGGAGTCAAGTTGCATGGCTTAAGCATAAGGAGAGGATGAGGATATCCACTATTTTCCATAGAAAGGTTTCCCTGGTTATGTTGGTTTGGTAGATAGAACACTATTTCCTCTTGCCGCTCAACCTAAAATGGATGGAGGAATCTATTCCAGCCAAAATTCATATTCCATAAATGACCAAGTGATTTTTGATGATAAAAGGAGAAATTTACATTTTATTGGAGGTAATATTCTATTTCTTCTCTTGCTCTTTTGTTCAGTTCATTTTCATTGGTGCTCCTCTTTGTACATTTGCATGATTTTATTAAAGCTTAAATTTAATTGTTTATTTGCAAAAATGCTAAGGTCATGAAGTAAGTGTTCTATATTTTGTTTTTTTTCTTTTTTTCAGTTCATTTGCATTGGTGACTTCTTTGTACATTTGTATGATTTTATTGAAGGTTGGATTTGATTTTTTATCTGCAGGAGTGCTAGGGTCATGTCATAACATAACTTGTTTGAAAAATCATCATTGTGGAATGATTTGAACCAAAGAGGGAGATGTTGCAGTTTTGAGGCCAAAGAGTACCATTTAAGTGATTCTTGTTATGTACCTATTCATCACCTAGTCCAAGCTTTCAAGCATGCCCAAATAAAGGACAAGCAAGTGTTTAAAAAATATTTGGCAAAGGCAAGGGTGATAAATGAGCATTGTATGGGAGTATTGAAAGCTAGATAGCATTTTCTTTGTGACCTAAGAGTGCAACTTAAAGACAATAGTAGAAATGCATATTTTTTAAAGTGGTTTTAGTATGCATTATTTTACATAAAATTTTAATCAATAGGTCAAATGTTTGGTCAAAAGACAATGGTGGATTTACAAACAAAACTCAAATAAATTTAGAAATGTCTTTTAACATAATGGAACTTAGTAAAGAAGAAAGTAGGTCAAGAGTGATGCAACAATGCCTTGCTCATCACCTTGCTTGATATTCTCAAATGAGAACATGTATCTCTACGATAAAAATATCATTCTTCAATTCTTCATCTCTTGTAATGTTTCCACAATTTTTTCCTATTTCATATACATATCCTTGGACAAACACCAAGTTTACCAAAAAGTATGTTGCTCCCTTGACCTTGATAAGATCTTCTGTAAGAATGAAAGAAGGCGCTTGGAGATGCATGGTGTACACTTGTAGGTGCTAAATGTTGTCTAATGTAAATTGGAAGTTGCTAGATGGCATTGGGTGATGCTTAATGTGCTCTAGAAGAAATTGGATACCGTTGTGTGGCCATTTGTGCATTGGTTGGTAAGGGTGGTGCTAGTCGATGCTTGTGTGCACCAAGAGCTGCCTATTTGTAGTGTTTACATTTGGCTGGAGCTTGATGTCTGTCTTGTTGCCACACAATGGTGCTTGAAGGTGCTTCTTCTCTAAAGTAACTATTGAGTGAGCTGGTTGGCAATTTGGCATGCCGCATGTTGCTATCAGTTACCACTTATTATTCTAAAATTTCCCCTTCAATTTGGGTTCTTTCTATTAAAATAAAAATTTAGTGAGTGTGGGATATAGATATATTTTGTCATATGGTGGGCTATATAAACCTTCCTCTTGTAGAGATGTTTCCTAATTTTGGAAATTTTGGAGCCATTTTGGGAAGTATTTGGGAAAGAACATTTTTGCACTTGAGATTTGTAGTTTTTGAAGGAAGAGGGTGTATTTCAACGGAGTTGAGCGCTATGGAGTTTCATTTTGAATGCTATTTGAGTTTTTGGCAGAAAAAGGAGTTTGGGTGGTGGGGTTTGAGAGAGATTTTCATTCCAAGACAAGATTTTGCAAAACTAGGGATTAGGATTCAAAACTGAGAAGGAGAAGAGAGGGTTTGGGAGGGTTTCATGAGAGTTGAAATAGTTTTTGAATAGAAGTGAGAAGTGAAAGGAGAGCAAGTGCAAGGGAGAGGAGAGCAAGGAGCAAAAGAATTCTCTGAATCAAATTTCCTCCCAATTCCTATAGTATCCATGCCAAAAATCTTGTAAAAATATGGAGTTTAGCAAAGAAGCTAAATAGGGCTAACAAAGTAGCAAATAGGCCAAATTAGCCTAGAATATTCTAGAAATATTTAGGAAACTTCTTGGGAACCTTCCTGGCTAGCTTAGCTTGCACCCCAAGTGAGTAGTTCCTAGTTGGAAGCTTCTAGAATCTTCCAACTAGCTTAGCTTGCAAGCCAAGTAGACAACTTCTAGAAAGAAGCTTCTCAATTAACTTGGCTTGCACTCCAAGAAAGTGGCTCAAAAAAGCTTCTTGAGAGGCTTCTCAAGAGCCTTGTATGCTCTATCTAAATACTAGAACCAAAGCTCATGCTAGGCATTAGGATTTTACCTACATTCAAGTGTCCCAATGTGATCTTCCATTCTTCTATTTATCTTCTTGGTCTTGGTTTTTTACATTGGTATTAGAGCATGAATGGGATGGATGGAATTTATGGACCACCAAATCCATTTTTACCAAACCATTGGGAGTTTTGTTTCCAAGTACTACCCAAGCATCATTTCACACAATTCATCACCTCATGCTTTGGGCAAGATTTTTTGCATGCAATCACCTTGTTTGGTGAACCCTTGATACTTTCATTTGTAACTTATGAAGAATGGTAGACATGTTGCATCTATGTGTTAATAAATTAGATAAATTGAGAATAGTGAGATAGAGTAGTAGCCATGGTGGCAATACCCAACATTATCATTGTTATGTAGCAATAAATTGAGCACCTTACTCAATTGTTGGATGAACAAGACCATCAACAACAAGAACACGTAAAGAGAGTACCATTTCAAGAATGGGGAAGATGAAAACCAATTTCCAAAACCCAAGGTGTTTGAAGGCAACCATCTCTTGGGCCCAATAAAGAATTTTGTGTTTGACTACAAATGTTACTTTGAAACTACCAATCTTCAAAATGAATGGAAATAAATTCTCTTGGCTTCTAGCCAATTAGATGGCATGGCAAAACTTTGGTGGCAATTCCGTGTAGAGCAAGTTGAACAAAAGATTGTTGCACCAATCTTGACATGAGTAGAATTCAAGAATACAATACTTGGTCAATTTCAAACTATAAATGCTACACAAGCCGCACAAAATAAGTTGGCAAGGTTGAAGTAGATTGGATCTATAAGGAACTACATCATGTAATTCTAGAACATCATTATGCAAATTCCAAATATACAAGAAGGTGAAGTTTTGGATCAATTTGTGAGGAGCTTGAAGTCATGAACCAAATTAGAGGTGGCCATGTAGGAGCCACAAAAGATGGAAGAAGCCATGCAATTGGCTAAGAATTTTGATTCCTTGGTTGCAACAACTTGGTCTTGACCTTGACCTTGTGCCAACCCAGCAAGTATCACTTTTGCGGTAATCAGGTAAATAAAGTTTATTCCCATAGAGATACAAGTCAGAAATGTCCAAATACAAAGTCAAATAGTAACACTATAGTTCTTCTTGAGTTCTTCTTTAGTCTCTCAGGTAGAAACCACACCCAAAAGAGAGTAACAAGCATTGACTCGCAGTCTTGTCACAAATTAACACCCCATAATCACAACTCTATCAAATCTTTCCAAACAATCTTGATTGTGATGATTCAGGCTTTCCTGAACATGGCACTTCACTGCAAAATGACTTTGCCTTAGAATTTTGTCCCACCCCTCCACTGAAGGCACAACTTCCTCGATCAACATTGCTTCACATCAACTTCACACTACACTCACAAATGCAGAATACTACCAACACTACAATTCCTCTCAGATCTGTTAAGGCATTGCTTCGATTGCAATTCACTCAGGATCAAACACACAGAATGAAGATCAAGGCTGCGGAATCCAACATCCAACAAGCACACTGACTTGCACTTCAAATTTCTCCCAACACTCATAAACACAATTGCAAAGTTGATACTCAGAATCAAGCTCAAGCAACGAGCATTGCTTCATAGCACTTTGCTTTATCTATTCTCAAAATTATGAGCACTGAATAACATTTGATTGCAAATGCCACTCTTAAATAGTGAAGCAATCGACAATTATCTTCCTAATGCACCTCTTCCTAGTGACTCTACAAACCTCCAAATCTAAAATGATAATGCATCTCTTCATATCTGCCTATACAAATCTCAAATTGGTTACTAATCCGATCCAATGTCTACTTCTTCATCGGCTTTCAAATCCAAAGTAAATTTACTTCCTACTACTCTGTCCTCGGGTTTCACAACTTCTACTTCTTCTACCAATTCTACTAATTCTCCACTCTGATCTACAATTCCTGTCACAAGTAATCCTTCTAAATCTCTATCTCCCAATCCATTGATCTCTAAAATGTCAAATGTCAAATCCAAAGACACCTGTACTCCTATCTCTCTTACTTTGGGTCTAATTACTATCAATTCCTTTGCTAATTCTATTGTGTCATCATCAAGAATTGTAATTGAAAGCATGAATATACACCTTCAATTTGTAATCCACTTCTCCCTAATCACTCATGTAACTAACTTGAAGACACTTATAGTCTGATCTTGTACTTTGGATTTATTCACTACTGCTACTTCTCCCTCAATTCATGTTCCATCTTCAATCAGAACTGAAATTGAAGTCATGGGTATCTTAACTATCTTCTTCCTTTGATCCCTCGTGCAAAACTCCCGAAGTCACCTTCACTGCACTCTGAGGTCTAGCTATCTCGAATTTAACCATCTTTGTCTTGAGATGAAGTCTCATGACCCAAAGTCATGTAAACCCGAAGTTTGAAGTACGAAGTCCAAAGTCACATTGACCCGAAGATAGTAACCCAAAGTACATCTACTCTAGAAACTTCAAATACTTGTAACTTCTTTTGCAAACCTCCAAACTTTGCGATTTTGGTGGCAATGGAAAGCCTTAAACGAGATGCTTCCAACGAGATATAGCATGCTTGATTTGAACTTGTGTGCATTGAGATATGGTCCCCGCAATATTCATGACTTGTAACATTCATTCCGATGCAAAGAAACCCTCCTTCGGCGTCTGGTCCGAGTTTTTCCCTCCTCAAACATGAAGTAAGCTTCTTTGGGTATGATCCAGTCCAAGTCCTTCTTCCTCTAACACAAGGTCAACTTCTCATGCTTGATCAAAACACAAGTTTCCACTCATGTCTTCTCCATTTGGTTTCAATTTGGTTTCAACAAGGTATTTCTTCTTCAAAACCCGTACAAAATGAAAAATGTGGGTACCATAGACCTACACAGAACCTACTAATACACTATGCACAGGCAAAAGAACTAGCACCAATGGAGATTTATGTTGCCCGTCAAAGACCACTTGGTACAATGGATAGAGAAAGATTACGACAAAATGGTGGTTGTTTTTATTATCACCAAGTTGGACATTGTATTGTTGAATGTCCACTTAGGAATGAGTGACCTCAATAAATTGCCTAGATGGAGTCTATGGAGCACATTGATCAAGGAAATGATAAATCCCAATAGGAGATTTTGAGTCTCATATTAAGAACTTGATTAGGTCCAATGGGATCAAAGGCTCAACCTATACAAGTTTGCTTCATTTGCAAGGTATGCTATTTGATCAAGGTTGTAGGATTTTTGTTGATTCAAAAGTTCAAAGAACTGCATGTCCATGCAATTAGCAAAGGAATTACATATTCCTATCAAGCTAGTAAATGGAAGTAAATGAATGATGGTGGATGGTAGAAAGGGTTATGCATTTTGTATCTAACATCCTATTACATTGAGGATTGGAAAGGAGTATTTGGAGTATATGAGGTTTATAATTATACCTCTACACTATGATATCATTCTAGGTTTGCCTTGGCTTGAACGTCATAAGGTTCAATTTGATTGGAACCAACAACAAATTCAAGTACAACACCAAGGTAGGAATTTCCTATTAGGTTGTATGGCACCTCCAAGTAAGACACCTAAGAATAGTCAATCTCAAGATAGGATGTTTGTCAAAAAGGTAACCAAAGGGCAAGCTCTGAGGAGACGTGAGTCACAAGATAGGAAGTTTGTCAATGAAGCAACCATAGAGCAAGCTTTGGAGGAAGATAAGTCTATTTTTGCGATGTGGATCAAGTGTATTGCTCAAGGAGAATCTAAGGAGAGGTAGAAGTCTCATCAAGCAATGGTTGATCAAATAATTCAAGAGTTTGCATACATGTTTCTAGATGATATGCCAAATGGCTTACCCTCTAATCATGGTATTACCTTCAAGATTGAGTTATTGCCAAGGAGTACTCCACTAAGTAGACCAATCTATTGGCTCTCATCAAAGGAGTTGGAGGATTTGCGAACCACGCTTACAAAGTTATTAGAGAAGGATTTCATACAACATAGTACATCTCCTTGAGGAGCACTAGTATTATTCATTCCAAAGAAGGATGGAGGACTTCATTTTTGTATCAACTACCGTGGGCTCAAGAAACAAATAGTGAAGAATGCATACCCTTGCCTCAAATTGATGACTTGCTTGATCAATTGAGTGGAGCACGATACTACTACAAGTTAGATCTTTGCAATGGCTATTGGAAAATCCCTATTGATAGGGAGGATGTGCAAAAGATTGGCTTTTGCTCAAGGTATGGATATGTTGAGTGAAGAGTTTTGCCTTTTGGGCTCACTAATGCTCCAACAATCTTCATGAATCAGATGCATTGGGTGTTGGATGGACTGTTGGATCGATACTTGATGGTGTTCTTGGATGATATCTTAATCTATAGCAAGACAAAGGAAGAACTTGTGAATCATGTGTGAGAAGTCTTAAGACAACTACAATAGTGGAAATTTTTGCAAGAAGTTGAAGTGTGTCGTTTGGCAGAAGGAAGTTACCTTCTTAGGTCACAAGATTTAATAGGAGGAGATCAAGATGTAAGAGGAGAAAATCAAGGCCATCACTAATTGGAATACTCCAAAGGGTGGTATTGAAGTATGGGCATTTAATGGATTGGCTAGTTTTTACCAATGGTTCACCACTACTATGCTCATGTGGCCACACCATTGACTAATCTCTTGGGGAAGAACTTGAGCTTTCAATGGACCAACAAGCACAAAGAAGCATTCTAGAAGCTAAAATATATGGTGTCTTCAAGATCAATTCTTCAACCATATGATCCTCAACTACCATGTGTGGTTTATTTTGATGCTTCTGATTTTGCAATTAGAGCCTTGTTGCAATAGGAATTCACAGATGGATTGCATCCCATTGCCTTTGTGTCTCATAGACTCAATACAACAAAAAGGAATTACTCTACTTGGAATCAAGAACAACTGGTGATTGTTTATGCCACCAAGGTATAGAGGCATTATCTCTTGGACAAACAAGTGGTCATGCAAATTGATCATAAGCCTTTGTTGCAGATATTACATTTGGAACACATGAAGAGTCAACATCATCAACAAGAGGAATAACTATAGATGTTTGACATAAAACTTGAGTACAAATCCAATTTTTTCCATGTCATCCTGATGCCCTATCACAATGATCTGATTTGAAGTCTCCTCCTCTCATCACAGTAGCAATTATGATGGTGTTAGCCGACTCCAAAGTCCGAACTGTGTTTAGGACAACACTACAACAAGATCTATTCTTTCAGATGGTCCAAGGTCATCTTGCAGCATGCAACAAGGAGTACAACTAGGCCTTCTCCTTCAAGGAAGGCCTTCTATTCCATGAGGGCTAGATCTATGCTCCAGCCAAAGATGATCTCTGACTTGTGTGACCTCAAGAAGCCCATGATTTAGCAATTGCTGGTCACATGGGTGTGGACAAGACCTTGGGTACCCTCCAATGCCAATTGTGGTGGTCCAGCATGGTACAAGATGTTTGGGAGTTTGTCCGATTGTGTGAGAGCTGCCAATGCAACAAGGCTAATAACCAAAAACCAAGTGGACTCCTTCAACCACTCCCCATTCCATCTACTCATTGGGAACATGTGAGCTTAGATCTCATCACCTCCTTGCCCAAGACAAAGCAAGGTCACATAACAATTGTGGTATTTGTGGATATGCTTAGTAAGAAAATCCATTTGGCACCAATAGTTGATACTATGGATGCTCTAACCTTGGCGTAGATCTACTTCGATAATGAATTCAACCATCATTGAATGCCGCATGTACTTATCTCTGATTGTGATCCTTGCTTCATTGGAAAGTTTTGGCAAGCACTCTTCTAGATACTCCACACCAAGCTTGCTTTGTCCACAGCCTATCATCCTCAAACTATGGACAAATTGAACATGAAAATTGCACCTTAGAGAATATACTTTGTGCCTTGGTCAAGGTTCATCATACCAATTGGGATGAATGTTTTGCGGTTGTGGAGTTTGCATATAATAATTCCAAATATGCAAGCATTGGATTATTTCCTTTCTTCCTCAATTTTGGCCAAGATCCACTTGTTCCAGATTCCTTTCTTGCTCCTCCTCCATCTCATTTCCCTCATATTTCAACCTTCTTGACCACCATATCCCAATCCCTTCAACAAGCCAAATCTCACTTCCTTGTTGCCCAAAATCATCAAAAATAATATGCAGACCACCATTCCCATGATCTCACCTTTCAAGTTGGTGATAAAGTCATGATCTTTTCTAGTAACCTACCCCTCCCTCTTGATACCCAAGTCCATTGCTCCTAATTGGATAAGATTCTTTGAGATCACACAAATCATTTTCTCTTGTTGCTTATAGACTTGCCTTGCCTTGTCATATGCGCATCCACCCTATCTTTCATGTTTCCAAGTTGAAACCCTTTGTCCATAATCCATCTTCTTTTTCCTCTCATGTCCAACCTCCTCCTCCTCCTCCTCCCATCCCTATCAATGATCATGAGGAATATGAAGTTGATCATATCTTTGCATGTTGCCACATTCAACAAGGCTGTCAACAACATATAGAGTATAAGGTCCTTTGGAAAGGGTATCCTCTTCATGATGCCACATGGGAACCTCTTTCTCATCTCCAGAATGCAAAAATGGCCATCCAAGAGTTTGAAGCTTCAATGGCGATGAAGACGTCACCAACTAGTGGTGGAAGAATGAATGTAACAATACCAAGTTTAGCAAAGAAGTTAGTTAGGGCTAGTAAAGTAGAAAATAGGCCAAATTAGCCTAGAATATTCCAGAAGTATTTAGGAAGCTTCTTGGAAAGCTTCCCAGCTAGCTTAGCTTGCATTCCAAGTAAGTAGCTTCTAGAAGGAAGTTTCTAGAAGCTTCCAACTAGCTTAGCTTACAAGCCATGTAGATAGTTTCTAGAAGGAAGCTTCTTGAGGAGCTTCTCATTTAACTTTGCATGCACTCCAAGAAAGTGGCTCAAGGAAGCTTCTTGAGAGGCTTCTCAAGAGCCTTGTATGCTCCCTCTAAATACTAGAATCAAAGCTCATGCTAAGCATTTGGAGTTTACTCACATTCAAGTGTTCCAATATGATCTTCCATTTTCCTATTTCTCTCCTTAGTCTTGGTCTTTTACAAATCTAGGATTATGAGAAGATTTTTGATGGTAAAGACAAAAGGAATACTCAAGAAGAAGATTGGCCAATCGGATTGCATACCATTCAACACCTAGTGAACTTGATAAAATGGTGATGAATGGATAAACATCAAATTCAAACTATTGTAACTAGAATCAGGGAGGTTAATCTTGATGTAATTGGCCTCAAAATTACCCTTGGCCTGTAGTACCCACATCCATAAGTATTATTCTTTATTTCCTCATTTATTTTTCTCCATTTTCCTCTAGTTTAAAAAAGTTCAGTCTCTATTTCTATTTTTCTTTCACTTTTAGGGGTCTCAATTATTAGTGCTTACATGTTTCACCCAATGTTGATTGTGTCTTTCTTGCAATGCCTTCCCACATCTCCTCACACCCATCTCTATTGTCAATCATTATCCACACTTAAAACCCTAAACCTTCTGGCTTGCAATGTCAATGAGTGTCACCCGGCATCGCTGCAATGTTCTTTGAATTTTACCTGTCTCTTAGTGGCACCCTCCACTATTGTGCTTACTTGGCAGTGACAATGGGTGCACACTTGTAGCACCAAGCATAACCTCCTGCTTTGCATTGCCCTATGCTTTGCATTGCCACACTTTATGTCATAGCAATTGTCCGCTAGTGCTGGTGGGGGTCACTCCACGGCAATCTCTATTGAAAACCCTATCCTAGAGCGGCAACTAGCAGCATCCTTCCACTTTTTTTGGTATGGGTGCACTGTCGGGTGGCACCCAACATCTTCATATATGAGGAGTGAGGTCTAAGTTTTTTTGCTTGGTGGTTTCTATAGGTTCTTCCATGTACTGAGTTTGTGAGTTCTTGGGACAAGAATTTTCCATAAGTTTGGTCAAAAGAAGGCAATTTCAATTGATAATGGATATAGTTACAGATGCACTTGCCATGCCAAGGGGGAGGACACCAAGGCTGAGGATTTTTCCTTACACAATTGTTTCAGATTGGTTTCCACATAAAGATAGGGTTGCAAAGAGGTACCTTGCAAGGCAATGTGTGTATCATGCTTTAAGGGCTTTCTTCTAGTTGATGGGTGCACTTGTGGTACCACCTATTTGGCCCAAGATTGTACATGGGCATTTGGTTCTCAATACCAAGACAAGGTTGAGGGGATTTGGTGTGGAGGATTATGATTGGGGGGAGTTAGCATTTTGAGCTATCATTTCTAAGCTGGGGAGTTTTCAAAGCCAATTGAGCAGAGCTAAAGAGGGTAGGTTCAGAGTCACCTTCCTTGGGCAGATACTCATTCATTCCTTTCATGGAGAGAGGTTTCATTCTTGAGGAGGAAGTGATCTACTTGAGTGATGGAGAGGAGAAGATTATACATGATGAAGAGGATAATGATGATCATGAGGCAAAGAGTGAGGATGAGGACAAGAATGCTAATGATGGAGAAGATGAAGGAGAGGATAAAGATGATGAATGATTGATTAGATTTGAGTTTTGGTATAATTTTGTATATTTTATTGTTTGAAAACATACAAGGTTCTATTGTATATAACATTATTGGATTTAATGAGGAAGTTAATTAAAAATGCCTTAATTAACAAACTTGTATATTTACTTGATTCAAAAGTGAATTTTACTTGATGGATGAATAAATGTACTACTTGTGAATAGGTGTTCAACAAAATCATGTTGAGACACATGCCCTACTAGTAGTGAGGTTTGGTTGTGATAGCTTTAGGAAGAGAGTTCCTTCTTAATCTTTATCCTATCTATAGCTCCTTCTCCCTCATCATCTCCTTCTCTCCTTTCTCCATCCATGGAGAGTGCACCTCATCCCACAAACCTCAAAGTACCTTCATCTTCTTCTTGTATTGTTGACATCATGCATGTTTTAGATTATTGTTTTTGAGTGGCTGAGGAGGAAGAGAGACTTTGGGTTGAGCAAGAAAGGCAATTGGAGAGTGTAGAGGAGCAAGAGAGATAAGTGCCTGAGTGCAAGAGTAGATTGGAGAGTGTAGAGGAGTGAGAGAGATTAGTGCTTGAGCACAAGAGTAGATTAGAGAGTGTAGATGAGAAAGACAGATTAATGCTTGAGCGTGAGAGTAGACTGGAGAGCTTTGAGGAGTAGGGTAGATTGTTACTATACAGAGAGACTCCTTTGTGAGCAAGAAGATACTCTTGCTGCAAAGGAGGAGAGGCATCTGACATTTATTACTTATGAAATGGAGAGAGAGTAGAGATTAGTTGACTTGGACTTGGACTTGGACATCTTAGCTGCCACTATTGTGGTTGAGGGTTATAGAGTCCAAGTACAAAATCAAGCATAAGAGTTAGCATTTTTCTATAAAGAGGTGCAAGAGTGCACATGTTCAAGTAGAGGAGAGTGAGAGTAGTCTAGCTCAAGTGAGGGCTTTTGTGGCTTTTCTTGGACCAAGACTATGTACTATTGCTGCCAAACCTAGACCCAAACCCGTAGCAAGATGCAGATCCAAACCAATGCCACTTCTGTGATAGATGCCATCCACGTGTTACTCCATGGTATTGTTACTCAAGAGACCCAAAATTTTGCCTCCCATTCCTTACCTCATAGTGTGGAGACTCAAGGGACTCACATTGAGTTAAGAGAGTGGCTTTGTCTATCAGGAGAATATATTCCATGTATTCTCTTCCTAGGCTTCCTATGGAAGAAGATTATTGTTGTGGACATTACTTGTTTGGCATCATAATATGTGGTGCACACAACTTTTTGTTTTGGATAGTTTTAGGAAAATTTGAAAAGAAGTATGTGGCTAGAGCCTAAAGAGGGCTAACCCGGGAAGAAATAAGAAAAAGCGGGAGTCTGGAGTAAAATCTATAGTCAACCTTGGGTCAAGATCAAAGGAGATACAAAGACAAGGAAGAAGAAGGAGAGACTTTGTATCGAGCAGTGTGATCTGATCCAAAGAACCTGTAACAAACTTCTTTGGAGTTGGCCCAATCAAGCAAGCAAACGGAAGAAAGTAATGACCTTGGTATCAAGAACTTCTTGATAGTGACAAGAAACAATTTCACCAAATTGGAGACTAGAGAGGAGGAGCAACTGAACAATGACCGATCATGGAAGGATTATAAAATTACAAGTTGTGCAAAAAAGTAGCGCAATGTCCAATTGCTACCCGGTTCCTATTTAGAGTTGACCCAAAGTAATGCAAATTGCAAATCCACAAGAAGAGGAGTGGGTTAGGATCTCGGGAACGATCTTCCACAAGAAGAAGGTGAGGAAGCATACAATGACCCCAAAAGTGAGTAAGCAGAGTGCGGTAAGGGGGCTTGCAATTCATAGATTAGAAGTGATAGCGCGGATCAAAGTCTTGATGAGACTTTGTATCACGTTCTTGGCTTAGAATTGGAACTTCAGTTTTCTAGGTTTCATGGTAGAAATTGCAGCAAGCAATTGCAAGGATGGACCAAAGCACAAGGGGAAGAGAGGGAATCCCGCTCAATGGATGGAGCTGGATTGGAGAGTATTTTTGGGAAGAGAAGCAAGAGAGGTAGGAGGTACAACCTTCTATCGGAAGTGTGATGCTTCAGAAGAGACTACCAAAGTGATAAATTCATTCAATCAATCTCGCACTAAGAATGGGTATAAGGTGGACAGTTATAGAGAACCCAAGCGGAGAGGGATAGTAAGCACAATGATGGCAATGTTCAAGCCAGAGTGAACACTTATGTTACTATGCAACATGCGGTGTTCTTTCACCAAATGTTTGCGGGGGAGGTAGTAGATTGGGCAAAATGTCTGCATCAAAGAGTGGGGCAGATGATTTCAGGATGCAGAATGGATATGCCACCACATTATTTTGTGCCCTTCACAGTGCACTTTTATTTTAGGCTGAACTTGTTGACTTCAAAAGAGAAAAATGGAATGCGCTTGTACTTTCATCCGGATTTGCAAAAGGAGGCACATGTCGATGAGCAATATTATATGGAGAGAGTGCAAGATGGGGATGAGTACTACAAGGAGAGTGGGAAGGAGAAAATCATAGCAATTGACCTTCCTAGGGCTAGAAAGAGAGCCAAGCTTGAGAGTTGTGTTGTGGCAGTCCAACCCCAAAAAGTTCCAAAGCTTAACCCAACGGCGGTGGTAGTGAAGACAAAGGAAGCCGCATCGGAATCAGAAGAAGTGTTGGAAGGAGAAATTGGATTGAAGGAAGGAATGTCGGGAGAAGAAGAGGAGTTCATGCTATGGAGTGAAGAATCAAGCAATGATAGCAAAGGCAAAGCATAGGTTCAGCAAACACAACAGCCGATGATCAAGGCAGGAAAGCCAAGTCCCAAAGTTTCTATGCTTGAACAAGGAAGTGACAAGAATAAGTCGTGGCACAACCCCGGAATGCCAAGGGTAAGAATGCTATGACTGCATTTGAAGTGGGGCCCAAGAAAGTTACTCTAGAAGGGGGAGAAAGCTCAGAAGAAGAAACTTTGAAGGTGCAAAGATCGTGACTTTGGGGAAAGGTGCAAGAAGTAGAGTGAAGGCAAGAGTGCAAGAATAAGTCACCTTGTGCCAAAGGCCAAGCCAATGGCACAAGGTGCAAAGGAGTGGACTATTTGTCTAAAGTAGTTTGTTTGCTGTTGATGTTGCTACAGTAGAAGAAGATGGAGATGGTAAGTGCCAATCTTGAGGTGCCAAATGAATTGGTAGTAGTGAAGACCTGGAGTGCAGAAACCTCGTTGTTGCAAAGTAAGTTGACAAGGGTGGAGATGGAAGTCAAAGAACTTTGGGTTGAGGAGGTTCTTTGGAGTAAGCACTTTGAGGTGACAAGGGAGGAATTAGTCAAGAGTTGTGAGGAGGCAAAGGAGATGACCGCGTTGGTTGCAGTGTTGAAAGGGGAAATTGCATATGCGCGTGTAGAGTTAATTCACTCAAAAGCAATTACCATGGTGATGGAGCAAGAGTTCGAGAGTCTCAAGAAGAAGGCAATAGAGAAAGATGAAGCCTAGCAATGAGAGTTAGCGGAGTGCAGTAGAGAAGAAGATTGGTTACAAGGGTTGGTGCGAGATGTAGAGGAGCAAATCTTTATGAATTGAAGGGAGAAGGAGGCATTGAAGGCCAAATTTGAAGACAAGCTCCAGATGTATCGTAGTAAATTGGAGGAAGAAGAGGAAGCTTACGGTCATAGGAGAAGCTTACGGTCATAGGAGAAGCTGATGAGGTAGAAGGAGTTGTCAATGAAATCAAGGCCATGCTGAGCATGGAAGTTGAATGTAAGCTCAAAGAGGCGAGATTGCATGAGCTGAAGTTATTAGTGTAGGAGATGTGCAAGAGGAAAGCAAAGGACACAAAGTTGAATAATCTATTAATTTGTCTGGAAGATCGTGTAGATAGGAAGATGTTAGAGGTAGGAGATAATGTGTGTCTCAGACTAGATCTTGTTAGAACAGAGTTAGCTAAAATTTGTAGTGAGGTACAAGAAGTACGAAGACCCAATGTTGTAGAAGTAGGAGTACAAGTGTCTTTGGAGTTGTTCTCTAAAACCTTAGAGAGGAGTGGGTCAAGAGATAAAGAGTTGGAACGGTTACCTGAGACCTCAATTGTAGTTTGTAATGAAGAAATTATAGAAATAGAAGAGTTAGGAGAATTAGATAGACCCAAAAATAGATCTATAGGTCTGTAGAGTTGAAACCCTTATCAAGGGGTCATCGGGTTTGAAAGCCAACAAAAAGGTTGACATCGGATCAGAGTAGTAATAGTTTTGAGATTTGAAGAGGCAGATATGAAGAGGTGCATTGTCATTTTGGATCTATAGGTCTATAGAGTTGTTATGGAATGGTATATTTGTTAGATAACTGTTGTTTGCTTCACTATTTAAGAGTGGCATTTGTAGGAAATTGTTGTTCATTATTCATATTTCTGAAGATAGATAAAGCAAAGTGTTGGTTTTCAATGCTCGTTGCTTGAGCTTAATCCCGAGTATCAATTTTGTGTTTGTGTTTGTAAATGTGTGGAGAAATTTGAAGTGCTAGTCAGTGTGTTTGTTGGATGTTGGATTCCATAGCCTTGATCTTCATTTTTTGTGTTTGATCCTGAGTGAAGTGCAATCAAAGCAAAGCCTTGATAGATCTGAGAGGAATTGTAGTGTTGGTAGTATTCTGCATTTGTGAGTGCAGCACAAAGTTGATGTAAAGAAATTTTGATGAAGGAATTTGTGCCTTCAGTGGAGGGGTAGAACACAATTTTAAGGCAAAGTCATTTTGCAATAAAGTGCCATCTTTGGGAGAATCTAAATCATCACAATTAAGATTTGTTTGGACAGAATTTGCTATGTTGTGATTATGGGTATGTGTATTTGTGACAAGTTGTCAAGATTGTGAGCTGGTTACTCTCTTCTAGGTGTAGTTACTACCTAAGAGATTAAAGAGGAACCCAAGAAGAACTACAAGTTATTATTTGACTTTGTATTTGACCAATTTTGATTTGTATCTCTACGGGAACAAACTTTACTTACCTGATTACCGTAACAGTGATATTTTTTGGGTTGTCACATAATGGCTTTGTGGGCCAATTTTTGTGCATGGGAGAGCTAGAAAACTAGGTATAATTGGTGCCCTCACACAAAGTCAAGGCCTATAGGTGGATAGCACATATTGGTGTTTTCCCTTTCATCTAGTTCTATTTGCAACACTTTGAGGTTATCTTGTAGATAGATCTTACTCCATATGGAGTGGAGTGGTTACTATGGAGCATGTGATAGTGGTCAAAACTCATGGAGAGCACTCACACTACATCTCACCTCATGGCATTTTTGTGTTCTATAGATGTCCAGCAAAATGATGAGTTCAAAGGACTTAAAGTTAGATATATGTGCATCTCACTTCATTAGGTTTAGATCTTTTGATCCTGGACAATCATGCACTCTCTTACCATAGGAACCATCCACATGGTGCTATCCATCCTACCCACTTCTATCCTTACAAGGTAGAGAGAATATAGTACACTTGGTCATTCAACCATTTGATGAGTGCTTTGGACAGATTAATCCATGATGGCCTATTGTTAGTTAGGCAAATGAAGAATGGACATCCAATAGATTGAGATCTTATAGAGAGTGACCTATATTCCCTTCTTGCTAGTGATATCAGGCACGAATATTTGGATGACAGCAAGTGGCATCTTTGGTGGTCATTGAGTCCATTTAGGATTCACCATCATGTATACCATCAGAGACTTGAGGATGTAGTGACAGCACTTGAACACCATTTTGCATCTCCCTCTTCTTCTTCACCTCCTTCTTCTCTAGCATAGTTACATCCTTTAATAGCTACACATTTATACACATCTTATGTACCATATTCTTCTCATGCTTTTATCACCGGTTCTCAATTTCTCCTTGTCAAAATCTCATACCTATTTTCTTGTGCTATATATCACTTGTGCCTTGACATGTAACTATGTTTAATTAGGCATCACTTGGTGTCTATGCACACCACTCAAATGATGGGCACCATAGTGCATTGCCCTTAACCAAACCAGCCACACTCATTTTTTATGCACTCTTTGGTGTGCGGCACTAAGCAACATCCCCGGCACTGGATGCCTATGAGATATCATTGATCTACATCACCTAGCACCTATGCACATCATGTTGCAACAACAAGTACCAATGCACATTGCCCAAAACCCAACCGACACCACTCGCCATTGGTGCAAACTTGGGGGAGCGGCATTAGGCATCAAATTTGAGTGCCAACAAGTGGCAGCTAAACTCCCTAGTTGTTCCATATACAAGTTCTTAATCAAGTCAATTAAATTCATCTTTATTATAAACATTCTCATGTTATATTTTGGCATACCATTTGCTATCACTAGAGTAGGATGAATTTAGGGTAGGATTTTTTGCTCCAAAGGAGAAGGATTGATTTCATGCTGAACTTGAGTTAGCACTCTGAAATACTGGCTTATTTCCTTGGGAGATTTTCCTACCCTTAGGAGACTCATTTTGATTTCATGAATACTCTTTGACTCTAAACTATCAACATGGTGATTTTTGCTAAATCTTGAGACAATGACATACTAGGTGTCAATTTGGGATACCTTACTTGTTGATATTCCACATTTTCTCCTCTTTGGGTCACATTCTCCTTCTTGGTCAAGTAAAGTGCCTTGGACCCATCCCCTATAGAAGTTAGTGGACATGGTGTAACAAAAGGTGAGTCCTCTACTAGTGCAAAAATTTGTAACTCTTCTTTGGGTGATCAGATTCCATTATCCATGTAAACATTAGGCATATTTTCCACCCCTTGGGTGTTTGGGACAAACTAGGAGCACCATCTTTTGGAGAGATGGGAATTGAAAGCCCTCTTTTGCACCTTCATGGACCTCTTCCATGCCAACCTTGCTCAAATTGAGATTTTAATCTTACAAAATTACCATAGCATTTGAACTAATGTTTTCTTTGTTCCTAAACATGGCTTCCATTCTAGCAAAATGTGAGCCCATTTTATTCAATTTATCTTCTATAGTTATCCATCCTTTGTTGTATTCCTTCTCCACGAGACCTTCTCTAGTAGACTTGCTGTTTAGCTCTGGATTTTCTTTGTATTGTTCATGTACCTCAACCATTTCTTGTAAAGCCTAACACCTATCATAGAAGAAGGAAATCCTTGCACTCTTGTATCAAAAAATTGCCATGAAACTAAAAGTGGTAGATTTCTAAATAGGCATTTTGCAATTCCTACCATGACTCTATGGAAAATTCTTTAGGTCTTCTAAATAATCCAATATTTGGCCATAATGGTGCATCAATATGTGGAACCTTTCATCCTCTTTTGTTTTGCCAAGCATGGAAGAAGCCATTCTCAACAATTCTCCAAATTTCCCTAATGATTGTTCATGTTGCAAATCCAAATATTAGTGCATAGATCTTGGATCTACATCCAAAAGTGAGCCTCTTGCACTGAAACAAGGTACTTGATAAATTTTTGTTGCCCTTTTAAAGTAAAATTCCTTGACCCAGGATCAATTTCTCATGGGGCGGCATGGATCATTTTCCATAACTCACGCTATCTTTTGCTGCACTAATATATGGAAATGAACCACCACACTAGTGTGAAACTACAAAACCACCATTTAGTTGATTGATAGAAGGAGCATTTGCACCCAAGATGATGAATTTGAGTTGAGAATTTGAATAGTTAAGAGTGCCATTTTTTATCCGCCAAAAAATTTCATAAATCTTACTCCAAAACCCACCCATCAAACCACATGGCCAACCTCTCAAGAAACCACATCACCTTTTCTGACAATCATTTATTTCAATATGGCATTCCTAAACATCCATAATATAGCACCTAATTTTTAGAAATGAATGCAACTTGGACGGAATATCCATACCACAATCTCTGGTGAGTTCATTTATTACCATCTCATCTCATTACAAAGTTCACTAAAAATAGTTACAAAGTTTGTTATTTATCCTATAAGCATTTGTCAAAACTGTTTCTGAAACCCCATACTGTCTTGCTCTTCTCTATAATACCAAATCACTATGCTCTTCTCTTATCATATGGTAAGGTAGGAATATCAAAATGTGGGGTCGGAATGTCATCTCCCTTAGCACATATGTTGTATAAAACACAATAAAAAGACCTATTTTATCTAATCAAAGAGAAAATATACTTCACATTCAATGTGAAAGACTTTGAACTATCTACTAAGAAATACTTCATGAGTAGTGGAGCACTAATTTACTTAATAAGCTTATAATAAGCCAAGTGATCAACTGTATTTAGTTTGATTAAAATTAGCAAAGTGATTGATTGTATTCAGAATTTCATTCTTTGCAAAAAATATGAGCTACACTATTGCAAGAATTTTAGCATGTGTATAAGATCATTTTTGATACTTTTTTGGCCATTGTGTCAAATAATTTTCTAACCACAAGATTTTTTGATGTGTTAGTTGTAAAATCTTACCTCTATCATAACATAATGTATAGATCTTTTTTCTTGTGTTCTATACTACATATGTGCTAAAATTTTGAATGTTCTAAAAGGCCCACAAATTATTTGTAAGAAAAATATTAGTGATTCTATACTATAAATATATGAAAATGTAAGTACTATATGTTTGTAACACTAGATAAATCTATATGAACTATCTCAAATTCAGATTTAGTTTTATGTCTAGATTTCCTTGGTAAATTTAAGTCAAATTTTACATGATAACCTTGATTAAGTATACTCAAGGGTGCATTAATGAGTATTGATTAATAACTGTGGAATAAATTAACACTTATTAGCACTAAATTGAGTTGAATGCTAAATAATCTAAAGATTCTTTTTCTAGAACGAGTTTAGCTAGATCATTAAAAAGGAATAAATAATATGGAGTTTCAAAAACAAATTGTGACTTCATCAACTTTTGTTATGGGAGATCCCATAAGTTGCTATGGGGTGTGGAGGAGTGGAACATGAATTTTAAGAGAGAGCTCCCATAGCCCTATAAAATTTTATGGGTCATGAACATAACTTGTAACATAACCCATAAACTTTTTTAAGTTATGGGTGTTCCACGATACTTAATTATTAAAAAATCAGCCAAAATCTACAACCATATTTTAGTCATCTTCTATAAAGAAGATGACTAAAACCCTAAAATTTTATGGCCTTGTTCATAAACACACTTGATTTGGTTCATAGGAACCTTACAAGAATGCCTAATTCTAGTAAAGTTCAAATTTGAAATCCCCTCTTATATCATTCTTATTATTAAAGTACACTTTGATTCATGGTATATTGGATTTGGGAGGCATGAGGATTAAAGTTGGTACTCTTTAGAATTTCAAGAGTAAAGTTAACTCAATAAGCCCTTGAGTGACCTAATCCTCTATATTGGAGAACATATTGTTCTAAAAGATCTTACATATGTGTTATCTTACAAGGAGAGTAGACCTGAAGATAAACAAAATAGAAGAAACACACAATTTCATACTCAGCCTCTGGTGCCCCAAAGGAGCACCTTGATTGTATTATATAGCAAAGTGGACTCCTCCAAAGGAAGCTCCACCCTTGGATCAGATACATGGATTGGTAACTTGTAAGCAAGCTTTATCCTTAGATTGGTTGCATGCGTGGGTAACATGTCGGTTTTGATCCTGTTTGGTTAGTCAAATCATCTTTGACCAAAGGGAATCTTTAGAGAATCTTCATGTAGGAATCTCCAAACTGTGTGGGTGAGGTACCATTGGCAAGCTCTCAATGAGTTAAAAATGGGGAGAGGGAAAGGCCATCCTTTCCTATTTCTTTTATTTGGGGTGCAACGTGTACATTTTCAAGGTCTAATTCATCAGTTTAGGCCTCCAAAATTAGCTTTGAAGTTTCCTAGCTATTTTTGGCTCCTACCCTATTAGTAGAAGTCCTTTTTTGGTGACACCTCTATTTAAACTACCTAGCCTATCATGCATAACATTCTTCCAGATGTTACCAAGCCAATTTCCACCTCTATATAATATGTCTAGCTTTTGGTATTACAAGTTCAAGCTATTTTTGGCTCTTGCTCTAATAGTAGAAGTACTCTTTTGGTGACACCTCCATCTGATCTACCTATCCCATCATACATGACATCCTTCCAAATGTTACCAAGCCAATTTTCAACCCTAGATGATATGTCTAGCTATTGGTATTACACGATCTAAAGACATAATGTATAATTCTTCTTTATTTTGCTCTATTCTACATTGAAACTAAATCCTTCAAATTCAAAAGTGCAAGTTAGTTCTTTCTCAAGAGAAAGACTATGATTCTACATGAAAACCATATGGAAATTTAAGAAGTTTGATCTTGGCCATACAAAATCTATGAATTATTCAGAATTTTGATTTATATTTATATATAGTTCTCCTTGGTAAGATAACCAATGAAAACTAGATGGAAACCTTGACTTATAATACCCAAAGCAGCACATTAGGTTTTGAAAAAAAGTTTTGGTTGGTGCCAAATGGATTTAACTGTTAAATAATCTAGAGGTCTTCTTATGTAAAAGAGTAGGTAAGTTAGATTAGAAGTAAGGAAGCAATATTGTGTCAAATTTTATATTAGAATTCAAAGTGACATATGGAGAAATTTTGAGTAGATTATACTTGAGTTGGGAGGCATAAGGACCTAATTTGATCTTAGTTGGAATTCAAATGTAAAGTTAATTAATTAGGACTGACTATGTTATATAAGCTTCACTTACTTGAGATGATCTTGAGAGGTAAATTATAATGAAGGTAAATAGTTTCTAATTGACTTAAGTTACTTTTAGTTAACTTGTAATGAACTAGAGATACATTCTATATTCTTAGGAATATTCTTAAAAGAATCAAAAAAGAAAGCATGTGAGCTCATGAGAGTTTTATTATCTTAGGTTTTCTCTATCTAGGGTATTATATTTATATTTTATTAAAAATGGTGACTTTTATTGGTGACTTTTATTACATCAATACTATGTGATAATGCACTTAAATCTAAGAGGCTTGAGAATTTAATTACACTTGACAAATAATTAACTGATTCATCAAAGAAATATTCTTTTTTTCATCTAGGAACTCCTCTAAACCAGAGATAAGCTAAATGAAGATGAAGATTTACCTAATGTAAACAAATTACATTGGCATGACTTGCATGATTGGATCCCAAAAGTAAAAAGATCCATCTTGTATTCTCCAAATAAAAGAAGAACAATACAAGTCACAAAAGTACATAAAATAAGAGCAAGCAAAAGGATCAAAAAGGAAGTCTAAAGCCTAGTCCCAAAGAGAAAACCAATAACCAGAGAACTTGCTATACAACCTAAGTAATCCATTCTTGATAAAGGTTCTCTATAGGTATATCTGCCTGATTGGAGTTGAAAATGGTTATGTAGGAGTTGAGATTATTGACATGGGACCTATGCATTTGGTGCCAAATAATCTCTAAGATTATTTCTAAATTTCACAATAGAGTTGAGAAATGTGCTATTGGAATTAAACAAAAATGTAGAGAATATCCCACTAGTTTAGTTAAGAATGTGGAGATGGTTTCATAAAATTAGCAATCAAGGATTCTCACATGAGACATATAACCATTGACATATAACCCCAGAGATAGCAAGGACAATACAATATGATAATTTGTGGAGGCAAAAGTTATAAATCCAACCAATGGATTCTCTAGAAAATCAATTATGACAAAATATATAAATATAAATTTTATTCATAAAGTGTGCAAGTTATAATGCATGAATATTGATATGTTTCTATGCTTCTATTCAAAGCTACTTCCCTTCTATTCTACTCTAAGTCTATAGTATTTATATTGCCTATGGTGCTACATCAACAATTGAATTTCCTAAGTATTCCTAAAGATCATCATCTCTATTTGGATTATTGCCATGATTCAAATAGGATGATGTAACCTTAAAGAAAGCATTTGGTGCTAATTTTTTGGCAAAGAAACAAACTTCTACTTGTGATGAGCTTGTAATATAGAGTTTGATCTTCAATTGTTCACTTCATCAACACAAGTAAATTGTTAAGTAAAAATGTCTAATTGGGATATTATAATATAAATCTATGAAATAAATTATGCAAGAATTTATACATTGTACTTACCTCTCATTGGTGACAAATTTTTCTAATGTACATTATATTCTGATCAATAAGAGTAAAACTCACTATGCATGGTCTCTTATCAAGACTTATGAGTATGCAATAAGATTAATCCTTGTTTGTCTCCTAAGATGCTTCTCTCATCAATACTTCATCGTAGCCCTAATGCTTGAGAGTTCTGTAGAATGACTAAGAATCTCTTTCCAAATATGAGGTAAGTGTGGTGTGAAAGCTACCATGGTCTTTCTAATTTGCAAGATTACTTGTGTTGCTTCACAAAGAAAAATATCAAAATGATGGTAAAGATGCACAAAAATTATCTTACTCTGAAGGTAAAAAGCATTTAAAGGCTATATATGGAGCATAATGATCCTCCTTGTACTTGATGGGAATAATTATCATTATTCTAGCTTGTGTGGCTGTTGTGCCAAATAATGTCTACTTATGAAGGGTTGACAACCATCATATTGAGTAAAGTGTAATTCCAATTTATAAAAGTTGTTATGTTAGCTCTCACTCTTAAAGATATTGGATCAAATAAGTCTAACCACCACTCATTCCATAGGACAATAGGATTTGAGTCATTTTATCCCTAAAAGCATCATAGAACAGAGTAGTCATTCCAACCAATATATATTGCATATATATATATATATATATATATATATATATATATATATATATATGTATATATTGTCATATGAGGATCCATAAGTACAATGTCTAGCAAAACCAAAAGTGTTGGATAAGGTAATCCCAACCAAAGATAAAATGTTATAGTGAACTCTTCAAATAAGAAGTAAGTCCTCAATCATTATAGAAGCATGGAACCAAGCTTTAAAACCCTACCTCTACAAGAAAGTATTATAGAGTTGTCAAGAATAAGTAGGATTAAAAAGTACATATGCTCACCAAGATCTACTTGAATCTTCTTAAAGTCTAGGAATAAAAATTCTCTCAATGGAAGGAGTGTTGGGCAAGCAAGGATAAGCAATCAATCACAAGCCAATTAAAGATAGAAGTGAATATTATTTTTCCTTGAATCTACTATTGTAATGAGTGCTAAAAAAACAAATTACCATATTATTAGAACCTATATATTAACAAGGAGACCATTGAGACCTATACTCTTAAAAGAGCTTATGGTATTATAACCTCTATCTTGTAAGGTTATACCGGAATACCTATTTGTGACCTATACCGCTCAATTGAGAGATTTGAAATTACATTTTGCTCTAGCAAGGTAGTGAATGTATGATGCATAAATGTATTCAATGTATGTAGCTGAGGTAAGATAGGTGGGATAAATATTTTATATGTATAGGTGGGTAGATGTATCTCAAATAGGAAGCTCTAGGCACAAACCATTCTGTCTTATAGAGTAAGCTACTTGTTAATTCCAAGACATAGGAGTAAATTGACTTGAGCAATGGACTTATACCAAGATATCAAAGATTAAATAACTATGACAACAATATACTCCTAGAGTGGACACCAAAAATCTCAAGCCTCCTATAAAAAACTAAAACCTTGGTGGAAAATCAAAAGGTATGAGGACCACTTGTGGATTGTAAGCTTGACACTTATAAATTTTTAACTCATTATCCAAGCTCTTAGGCTAATTGAAAAGGCAAATAAAGCTATTACTTATCTTTCGAGGTGCCTAATATAAAAGTATGATCTAATAGTGAAGGAAAGAGATAAAACAAGAAAGCATCTTTTACCTCTCTCAAAGTGATGAAATGAACTATAATCTCCATGGCAATCTCTATTGGCAGATAAAAGTTGTGTAAAATCCCCTATCATAGTATAATAGCTACACAATAGAGGCAACTCCATACCATAAAATGTAATGTTACAAACAGGATCAAAGAAGTATTTTTACCCTTGCTTAATAAAGAACACAAAGCAAGGCAAAATAAGAGATTGTATAAAAGGTATTTAAGACATGTAATTGGAAAATCACTCAATCATGATGCATGCCCAAAGATGCTTTTATTCCAATATAGCCATCTCAAAACCTCCAAAAATAGTCACAATAAACTAGTGTGTGGAAAAATAGATTGAAAAGATCATTAGAGCTATAAATAAATAGTACATGGGACTAAAGATAGAAGAACATATATCTTGTATAATTGGATTAACAATAGAGATCTTAATTAAGAATACAAGGAGACACAATATGCAAAATGTCATGGAACTCTAAGGGGGCACAAAAACAAAGATAGTACACTGAAAAAAAAGAGATAGAAACTTAAATCTATATCTTATGAGATAAATTTGTGCAGGTGCTCAAAAACCTATCTGAATGAGCATCCTCAACCTTAAGGCTTACACACAAAGAAACAAAAAATGAGGTCACACATAAGCAAAAAAGGAACTATGGAAGATATAGCTCATTATGTGGGAAGAAGTCATGGAGGAAAGAGAGGAGTTCAAATGTCATAGGGAAATGGAGATTTAATATCAACGGAAAAGTGTGTTGATCTAGAGGGTGAGAGCAAGTAAGCTGCTACTATCTTGCTGCTATGTAAGTAATACTATCTTACTTGGCTTTTATATCAAGGAACAACAGAGGTAACAATACTCTAAAAGAAAGCATGTGATTATGCAGACTATAAAAGCCTACAAACAACTAATTGGTCCCCTATAATATACTCAATGAATACTCTCAATGAAAAAACTATGAATTGGAGGAAGTTTCTCAATGATCTGAAGCATCTCTGCAAGCTAGTAGTAGTAAGGTCCATTATAGGAAGAGTGCAAGTAAGGTACACAAGGAAATATCTATTCCATGGTCAACCAATAGAATACCTCACAAGGATATGGAAAACATAGAGCCTACTAAATGACATTTTTATAACAGTAGTATAGCTAGAAATATTTTTATTTCTTATGTAATTAAAATAACATGACCTACCATGTTGCAATTGATTTTAATTCTTAAAGCTCCCAATTCAAATATGTCTATTAAGTTTTAAAAATACATTTTCATATTCATAACAAACCTCAACTGAAACAGATTGGTTATCTCCATCATAGATTGTATAAGCTAAATCTCTTAGATCTGATGGGTTGAAGAAGGTGCTTGTAGTAAGAAGTAGTTTGATCTCTTAATCTAATTGCAATTGCAAACTAATAATTGAGCTTTTTGTTTGTTTGTTTTGCATCTAATCTCCGTGTTAATTACTTGTGTTGTAGCACTTTGAGACGATTGTTTTTCCTTTGGTATGGTACAATTTTCATCAGGAACTACCCATATTTACTACAAATATACTTTTATAAAAATAGTTCAAATAAAAATTTCAATCCTTATCTATTAGCTTCTCTATATAACTTCTTAAGATTTCACCAAGATACAAATATTTCAACATTAATTTGTCTTATTGTTTACAGCAATCATTTAATATCTTTAGAAACAATTGTACAAGTTGGAAAGAGCATCAATAATTACCATGAATATTTTTTCTAGCATCCTTATACTAGACACATAAATGGATAAAATAAATATATTGAGAATTATATATATATATCTTTCTCTACTCTACTTTTTAGCAATTTATTGTGAAAAAGTGTAGAAATTCTGTTTAGAATAAAAAGAGTTCATCAACTTCTCTAAGCATACTTTTGCACGTACCATATTTCAATATAAAGAGCTATCTTGAAAGGTTTATTTACAGTTGTATGAGTCTTATACTCTAGGTTCATTTCAGCAAGAATTTTCAGAGATTTATTTTTGGAAAAAGTTGTACAATTTTACAGTTATACAAAAAATTGTAGAAATTTTACAGTTGTACAAAAATTGTAGAAATTTTATTTACAGAATTTGAATTTTTTAACTTCTCTTAGCAAACGTTTGCACATATGATACCCCAATCTAAAGAATTACTTTGAAAGGCTTATTTACAGTTGTCTGATGCAGTTGTCTAATTTTAGGTTTATTTTAGAAAGAGTGTTATGAGATTCCTCTATAAAATAGTTGTACAATTTTGACTCCTAACATCCGTCAAAAGTCATGAACCAAGATAACATCATTCTAAACTGACAACCTCCTTATTGACTTGGCCAGCTTGCTCGTCAATTTCATTTCAAACTATCAAGATTTGAACTTGCCATTCTTTGAGCTACATTTTTGAAATCGATATGTTTGCTGGCCGATAAATGTAAACGTAGAAGGATTTAGACTCCATGTTGAAAACAACACTTTCCAAAATAAATGATAGGACCTCTCCAAGCTAAGTACTTCTCCCGAGAGAGTACTCTATGCTTCATACCCGTGTGACCTGCTTTCACACACTTGAAGCGTGACCTGGCTGAAACATCACAATCATGACACACTACCCATTTTCTAATATAAAAGAAAGTAACTAAAAACTAAAATTATGGTGATTAAATATTCATTACGTTAGATATTATGTCATGCGTAGTGAATATATTTAAGAATTTCAGGACCGCAATGTGAAGGATTAATCTGAATACTTTTCTACATATCGGAATTATAGATTCAATAGATTAAGATCACGCTAACTGACATGATGAGATCTAAATGAAAAGGTTTATCAAGGAAGTTGTGTGATTAAGTAAAGTTTCTGCATGTTGATTGATACATTTGATTTTCTAGAACTCTGACCCTTTATCCTACCTCTTCACTTCGTCATTTCCTCGAAGTTCCTTGTTTTCCTAGACGTAAGGCATCACCAAACTTCGTAAACTGCGTTTGCAGGCTCGTCCAATAGCTAGGCCACTGCATGCTCAACTCTAAGGAGGTGTACAAGTTCGTGTGTTGATGTTCTCAATTAGAATCGAGAAAAAAGATGCTGGCGCTGAAATTAAAGTCGATTGCCTTCGTCCCTTTCCAATTGTAATCCTTCCAAGATGATCGGGCCGCGCAGGTTTGAAACGTGAGGCATTCCCAATCGGATCTGAAAGGCGTAGCCGTAGAATAAGACGCGCTCTAGGGAGAGCTTAAGAGCGTCTGTACAGATACATCTTAATCTAAGATGCATATCGCTTTCAACCTCGAAGAAGTGCAATGTAACCATTGTTACATTGCAGATTGTTCTTCCGTTCACATGAGAATTTCCCTCCATTTATCTCAGCTCGAGCGCCTGCAAGAATGTAACCATTGTTACCTTGCAGATTGTTCTTCCGTTCACATGAGAATTTCCCTCCATTTATCTCAGCTCCAGCGCCTGCAAGATTTTGGAGAACGGAGATCAAAACATTTTTAGTACAAGTTTCAAAGTTTGAAATTTAGAGAAGCGCGAAAAGTATGTTTCAAAATCGAGTCCAAAAGATATTGTTTGAATTCGTAGTACGCAACTACGGCTATATTTGAATTCCCACTACAGAATGTAACAGCGTTTGGATATGTTCGTTTTCAATCTTGTAGGTGTAACCCGGTACGCACCTTCTTATGCACAGCAAACAACTGGAGAGGAGAGCCAATACAGAATTTGAACAATTAGTCAGGTCCATGCCTGCATCTGGCCTTCCCAACGGTCCACTTGCCGGACCCAACCAAAGGAAAGTCTTTTAGATTGCACATTAAAGGAAAAATCTGTATTTGTAATGGATCTTTGGTATCGTGGGTCGGACACAATCCAACGTATTAACTTTACGCGAAATAGCAAAGATCACGTTACAAAAGAGAAAGGTCTTATCCATCGATTCGCTTTGTCTATCTGACTCGCTTTTGGGTTGCATCTACTAAAATATATCGTATCTTTGAAGTGCTAAAGAACCATCATCAAGCCTAATCACTCGCATATCTGATTGGTAAAATTGATTCTCCCTTGCAACATAAAATACTCACTGACTAAACATGAGATTCCAAATATATTACCGACATAACTTGGTATTGTGAATGTGTTAAACGAGCTCAACCCAGTCTTTGGTTCATGGCTACTGAGCCTATAAATGGTCCTATATATATATATATATATATATATATATATATATATATATATATATAAAAATTAAGATTAATCATATAAGCGAAAGAACCTTGGAAATAGAATCCATCGACCTAAGCTATAGTAGGTCATTAAGCAGCTACATTACTAACTAATATAACGTTTTTGAAGCCATAAGTAAGTTTATTAGGAGATAAGGCTTGTAAAACAAATAGTACTAGATTCAGAAAACTAGACAAGATTATGTTGGGACTTTCCTACAGCTCATGTATTTGATGTAACTTGAGACCATGGAGGGACGAAAACAATATAAAATTGGTCTTTTTAAACTAAGTGATAAATTACGAATACCAAGTCTTAATGGGATCATATCAGATATATTGTACATCCTTTGGGAAGATACAAATTAAGCGGTTTTGAGCCACGTTGAGTGTGACTGTACGCATCAAGGCTAATTCCGAATTCCATTTTCGAAGTATTACTAGAATTCAATCTTTTTTCGTACATGAGAAGGGCATGGCTTTTACCTTTCATATCTAGCAGGTACAATACGTGAGAGAACCTTGCCGTTAGTAGTAAAATCCTGCATCCCGGGTTGGTTAGATTTAGAAGGTAGAATGGATATAGCGTGGATGAATAAGCACAGACATCCTCGCAAGACCCCACTTTGAATTTAGCTCAAGCTCATAAACTTTGATTATTTATGGACTAGATTGCACTGTAATAGACCAATGTAACCCTAGTGATATTTACTGTCTAATCCATAAGACAATGGGAACGGAGATCTTTCAGTGCAATTCTTCTGGATTCAAAGCAATTTCATCCAACCTACAATTTTCACCGCTAGTCGTCACCAGAACTTGACACGTACACTCATCGGCTGGGAATCACTTGAGATTTTTTGATTCCAACAACAATACTGTTCTATACTAGGCACGAAAGGATGATCAGTTCTTGAAAATGAACTTGATGATCTCATCTCGACCAAAGTAGGATTCAAAAAGTGTCAAGCTCCTCAGGACTTCAACCAGGTGCATTCACTGCATAGTTGTTACGTGTGGACTGTTGAGGTTTAACAGGGCAGGATTCAGAGAAACATAAACAGAGTTCGACGTCTTCAGCATTTCTTGTGGAGTCGGAGTCGGAGTTTAGGAAAAAGAACTGACACCCACCTGTCAGACTAAGTGATCGCGAATGTTTTTGCCTACTCCCTATGGCATTGATCTTTTTCTGTACCAGGAGCTCGAGTTTCTAGATCGTCTTATGACTTATGCTGATGACTTCTTCCAATGAGAAAGTAATCTGTGTTGCATGGATTCACAATGGCTCCTGCCGTGTTCCTGATCATGAATATCTACCAGCAGACGGATACCACGAATGTAAGGTATCCGAGGTTGCACAGTTATTACCCGGCGTCTGTTCCGGCACCGCTGCCAGTTTGGAAGAAAAAAATATGCAGTTAGCTGATTCAGAAGCATTTGTTTCCGGTTTACCATTTGCGACGGAGGCAGATGAAAAGCCTCGAATGCCGCACTTCAGTGGCGTACCCGGAGGTGATCCCTCTTTCTTTTCTGGTGCGTCGAAGATATTCAGCCGGCAACTTTGGGCGTATGCAGGTTATGTGCCCAAGATACTTAGTGTAGACTTTCCCCACCCGGGAGATCCTTGCGATGACACAGTCGACTTGATACGCGATTTGCAGCATGTGGAGGTTCCACCGTTCATTGACTCGGAAAAGCATTGGAAGTTTTTATCTCGTCGACGCCTGAGCTTAAATGGCGGGGAGAACAGTCCGAGAGGGGCCGTTCAGTGTAGTCCAGCTTCGCAGGTCGAGAGAGATAACAGAGGAGACATTCAAGGCAGTCCAGATTTACAGGTTAAGAGTCCAACTACTGTTCTTTTGGGGATAAATGAACTCGAAGAGGGGTTTCCTTGTGAGGAGGTTTGTGTTGAAGAAGAAGTTCGGAATGGAAAGCATCTGAAGAGACGTCACCTCAAGAAATTAGACGGGACGTACGTCAATCAAAGTGTCAGATATAAGCCAAAGATGGAGGATCCAACTGTTGACCTTGAGGGTTTAGAAGAATTCGAAGAGCGGTCTCATTGTGAGGCGGTTTTTATTGAAGGTGAAACTCCGAAGGACAATTGCAAGCAGCTACAGAGCGATCATCCCATGCAACTGGAAGTACAACACGTCAAGCACAGATACAAGCAAAACATGGAGGATGAGAAGTCTCCATCTCGCGTGAAAAAGGCTGGAGCTAGGGAAGATGGGGGGAAGAGTGAACCCATGTGGATGAAGAAGAGGAGGATCTCACGTTTCGTGCTTGGCTGAGAAGAGGTCACCTGAAGAAACGGCGAGCACAAAGCATTTCCGGCAAAGCTCCGAAGAACATGCAGCAGGAGATAGGATCGGGACTACTACCTATTATTACAGTGACTGCATTCGTCCGATGGGGGAAGTTCAAACCTTTAGTACCCATCTTTATTCAAATCAAATGACTAGGCGAAAATGTTCTTCCAATGTGACTTTTGGACTCGAGGAAGTTTAAGCTTAGATATCTAGACAACATACCTCTACTTCCTCAAATTGTTGAAATACACGGGAGGGCTTTATCCACATTCCGACACGAATGTTATAAAACTAGAGAAACTTTATTGTATCTCATGATCAGTATAAATTCTCAGTGTGGGTGATTCTCATTTTGAAGAGTGTTGTTTTATTATTTGACTAGATTTATTCTTCGTTTTCCACTACACTTCGAATACTTAAGGATCGAACTTTCCCCTATACGTTTAGTGTGGTAGCAATCTATACACGAGGGATGGTTCGCGGCAATTTTTTATTTGCTTAGACCAAGTCTTGTAATCCCTTGCTTGCTGAAATTTGCATGTGTTTACACCCATAAACGCAGTTACTCTCACTCGAATTAATTACACGAGCGAACAGAAGGACGAGCACGAGCACAATATGATCATGAATGATTAATTTGGAAATATTTCTAAATACGTTTATGTTAAATTTTTTTAATGAAGTAATTTTACTCAGACTAGGTGATGTGACGGCTCCTAAAGTTTTGAATTTCGCTCTTTACGTGCACAGATTGGCGTATGTCTCTTATTCTGATTAGTGTGTAGGCTGCACTCGAATCTGCTTGTGATTTCGTTATCGTAGTGAGTGCATCTCTTCTTGATATTTGTGAATATTGTACCTGATAGTGGAATATCAGGCTTGCAAATTTAATATTAACAAATAAAATTTCCGAAGTCCTTATCGCTATCTATGTATGGCAGAAGTCGAACCTGCTTGTGAATCAGGTACTACCCTAAAGAAAGAATTCTCATGGCTTTGCTTCCTTTTAGAGAGGGACTACATTAAGGAAGAAGATGGAAAGTCCATACGATCATCGTCATTCGTGGAGATCTCTACTAGTCATCTCTGCGATATCACCTTGGTTCTCGGAATAAAACATCCCAAGTTAACTGCGTATTATTATTATTCTATTAATCCTACAAGGAGAATTCCTATGGCTATGCTTCTTTTTAGAAAGGGATTAGATCAAGGAAGAGAATGAATATCCAAGATGATCATTATCATTCGTGGAGATCCCCGCTACCCTTGCCAGCGATATCATCTTGTCCTAAACAAATGTCCCTTGTTAAGTATGCGTTATTAGTCTAGGGTTCTTAGTCTTGTCAATCACCATCAAACTCGCCTCGCACCTTAATACTCATATGAATGCGCCTCACTACTCTCCCGTTCACAGTATTCGTGTTGTGAGACAAATGTACTGAGAAAGACTGATTACATTGCACAGTGCACTTTGATGTGTATGTGTTAGTTTGCGCCGCTTCTGTCTTCAGTGGGTGTGAATTCTCCACCTACGCTCAGGATCTAGCAAGAACAATACACTAAAGATATATAAAATTTGATTTTCCTGGATGTTTGTTTGGATAAGTCGCTTCTGTAGTTCTGCAGATTTAAGTCGGAACCAATCCAACACACTAAGTCAATATGTTGGCCTAAATTGATCATCAAGAGCCTGGTTGAACTTCTGAACTACGTACTCAAACGCTTCCCTCACTTTTGCTTCTAGATCGTTACGCGGTGGCGCAACAAGTCTGATAAGTTTATCAACACTACCGATTGCTTCAGTCGAGAGGAGAATTAATGCAGACGTTATGCAGAATCCTAACAATGATCCCAATACGAACGTTGATCTCGAAAAGAACCACTCAGAATCACGAATGTCAGCTGCTTCATGATCAGACTCCGGGTCACCCGACTCCGACCCGCAAGACCTTGTAAGCGGCTCACCACGTAGTAAGGGGTTTCCAGGCAAGTATGACATATTGCCATACCTGGTGTGAAAATTACGAGCTGTTGGGATGCATCCAGATAAGTTGTTGCCAGACAGTTCTAGTGCTCCTAGTGACCCCAACCTAGAGAGTTCTACAGGGATTGATCCAGACAGCTGATTTGATGAAAGATCTAAGGAATCTAATCTAAATAACTCACCAACGCTTGACGGAATAGGGCCACTAAAGTCATTCTTTGACAAGTTAAGAGTTAGAAGACCACGGAGTTCGCCAAGTTCAGGAGGTATCAGTCCCGACATGTTATTACCTGACAAATCAATCGTGATGAGTGTCCTAAGAATCCAGGGAGTACCAGGTGTACCGGTTCCCTGAACTCTCCCTTTGATAGTGAGGAATATCGTCTCAATCAAGTAGTATTCTTTTTGTAGCACCGCCGTGGGATCTATTTGCATTCCTTGGAGTTGACGGAGACGTGGACCGGATGGTAAGGCCTCAGAGAAGTGGTTGTTTGAGAGATCCAAAATTTGCAACAGTCTCGATTCCCAAATCCAATCCGGAATGTGTCCGTGCAGATTGTTGAATGCCAGGCTTAGAACACGCAAGCGTGACATGTCATCCCCGAAAAAAGAAACCTGAGGTAACGGTCCGCTGAAGTTATTTCTGCTTAAATCGAGAAACTCCAGCTTGGTCATCTGCCTCAAGGAGGAAGGTATGCTCCCATGGAACCCATTTCCAGCCACGGACAAGCTCTTAAGCTTTGAAAGTTTCTGAAAGTCAAAAGTCAACGGTCCAGTCAGTGAATTCCAACCAACTTGGAGTGAGATAAGCCCCGTGCAGTTTGTGAGTGTATAAGGAATGGTTCCAGTCAGCTTGTTGGTGAAGATCCAAAGTGAACGGAGTCTTTTTACCAACCCAAGCTCCTGTGGAATTTTACCTTCAAGGGAATTGGCATCGAGGTGCAGTTCCTCCAAGTTGCTCAGAGTACTAAGCTCACTTGGTATATATCCCCTCAACGAGTTCGTTCCCATATTCAGGGCCTTGAGACTCGAACAGTTTGAAATCGCTATTGGAATCTTTCCCTGCAGCTTATTGCAGTACAGGACTATATACTGCAGTTCGGAGAGCGACCCCAACTCCTCCGGTATTATTCCTTTGAGATCATTGGTGTGCAAAACCAAGTCCCTCAAGTTTGTGAGATTGCCGAACTCAGCTGGTATTTCTCCCTTTAACTTGTTCTCAGAAGCATCGAAAAGTGTCAAGCTGCGAAGTCGACCTAGTTCCCGAGGTATGTTTCCTTGTAACTTGTTGCTGCCAAGATCAAGAAACTGCAGGTTGGTTAGATTCCCTAGCTCGAGAGGTATGCTTCCTTGCAGATTGTTGCCGTGAAAATCCATCCGACGCAGGTTGTGTAGATTTCCAAGCTCCTTCGGTATGCTCCCCGAGAGCTTGTTGCTATGGAGAAGTAGTTTTCTTAGCGAGGAGAGTTCTCCAATGAAGCTTGGGATAAATCCCGTGAACGCGTTGCTGTCGAGATACATCTCCTCCAGGCTTTTCCAGGATAGCATAGTTCTCTGGAGATCTGCAAGCCGATCAGTAAATTGACAATGGCCGAGATTCAAGACCTTTATACGGATGAGACCAAAAAGTGCTGTAGAAATTGAGCCGGATAGAAGAGTGTTCGGAACCTGAAAGACCGTAAGCCTCTTTAGCTTGGATAAGCTCACCGGTAAAAGCCCTGTCAGAGGATTCGCACCCAGATACAACCTTTCCAGCTCACTTAAATTGCCGACAGTCACTGGGATCTCCCCTTCGAAATTGTTGCCGTGGAAGTCCAGATGCTTCAGCGACTTCAGGATCCCTATTGCTCGAGGAATATTTCCCACAAACTTATTCCTTCTCAGGGAAAGGAACCTCAAATTAACCCAGCCATTGATCATCTCTTCTGATATATCTCCGGCAAGATCGTTTCCACTAAGATCCAGACTCTCCAGCTTAGAGAGGTTACCCAGTTCAGACGGAAGTGCTCCGTCAAGTATATTATTCTGGAGGTAAATATTTGTCAGGTTCTGGAGCGATCCCAAAATCCTCGGAATGGGTCCCCTAAGTCCTGTTGAGTTTAATTCCAGCGTGTGCAGATATTTCAGGTGTCGAATCTCATCCGGTAAGCTGCTCCAAATGTTGGTTCCACCAAGCTTCAAAACCCCCAAACTTCTCAGTTCTCCCAATTTCCCAGATATGTCGAGCGATAACCTGTTCCTAGATAGGTCAAGAGTCTGCAGGTGCAAAAGCTGCCATACCGTGGAAGGGAGTGAGCCAGTTAAGTGATTTTGGCTCAGAGATAGATATTCTAGTTTACTGAGTCTCCCAATATCAGGAGGTATTGTGCCTGTCAGACTATTGTTCTGCAGTACAAGTCGCTTGAGGTTTGCAGGCAGAGAAAAATCTGCTGCTATCGTACCTTGAAGATTTGGGTTGGAATAGATCTCTAATCGTTCAAGGTTGGCAAGATTAGTCAACGAGGGGATATCTCCCGAAATGTTTGTGAACCCTATGACCAACTCTGTTAAGTTGGTACATTTTCTCAACTCACTCGGTATAGACCCCATGAGACCAACATTGTGACTTAATCGGAGTGAACTTAAAGATTTCAGGGTTCCTAGCTCACTTGGAATCCGGCCTCGTAGGAAATTAATGCTCAAATCCAGTACAACCAGAGATTTGCACTGGTCAATGTTGGACGGGATAGGTCCATGAAACGCGTTGCTGGATAAGTTGAGGACCTGGAGATTGGGAAGACTGGTGAGAGAGCTGACACTGAGCTCTGATCTAAGCTGCATGCCAGCCAAGTCGATGGAAACAACATGCTGATCACTGCTGCATAAAACGCCAGTCCACGCACAGACGTCGGAAGGATTATCGAGACTCCAGTTGCGAAGCGCTCCGGAAGGATCTCCAGTCACGCCGGCTCTGAAATCTACCAATGCCCTCCTACATTTGAATTTGATCAACCAGGGTTAAACTTCAGTTCAGTCAGAAATTTTAGACTTATCAACTGATTTTACTGAACAACGTCAGGGAACAGCCATAATGCATCCTTTTGCACTTAAGTCTGATGCATTACCGTACGAATGACTTATGGACCGCACGACCGCTATGAACGCATCTACCTCAAACGTGACATTTGGTCAACATTCCCTAGTCCTCGCTATGCAGCTAGATGAAGAAATGAAATCAACCTTGCAATTGAAGAGTGCAAGGCTTCGCGGCCCCCTTTCACCTTCACCTCCAAGCCAATTTCGTCGTGTATCACAGCATCAACGTGCTTCCTGTCAAGTCCAGAGGACTGGCCTCTCTTTGGACCCATTTCTGAGATGGGGTTCCCAACGTTAGAACTCCTTCCCACGTCGACCTGTGCTGCATGACTGAAACTCTGATGGGGCCGTATCGCATTGTAGAAATATTCGCAGTGGTTATGGCTTGGAGTCTTGTTGATGCTGTGACTCAAAATTCTCCAGTTCTCTGCAGAGAGCACCAACGGACAACTTTGTAGCGTCCATACAAATGTTAGAACTTGCCCGAAAAAGCACATCGAGGTAGCTGGTGCCATTCCTGTTAATAAGATCACTCATATACTCTTGCCACTTAACTGCACTTTGTAGAGAACTTGATAGTGAACCAGGATTGCAATAAGAACGAATTTGCATGAACTTTATGCTCTATATCCAAACGACGGCTCCGTTACCTCACTACTCTAACAACTAAAGAGAAAACCCGCATCCCAAATAGCTTAAGTATAGCTTGGATTGGTTTATACAAATCTAGGCTCGTGTCTAATGTAGAACGGCTTTATAGCTGAAGTCACCGAAAGGTTTCAGTCAAGGTCGGGACTTGGATGCTTTCAGTTAATTATGCTAAATTATCAAAGAACTTGGAGCAGATCTCAAGCCTATATGATTGGTTGAAACCTAGGCTGGACACTTGGAAGTCTAAATGCATCATCACCAATTCAGTAGCGCAAAACAATGGAGGACTTTGAATCTGCACACAGACGGAATTATTTTCAAAGCTATCGGGACAACGTTTCTACTGTTGATACTCGATGAGTGTGTTGGTCAACGTTCATACAACATGGAGAGGGTCTAGTAGTTATTGTTCAGAGCGAAAATAATTTGCTAGTTGACTGAATGAATATGACTACATCGTCTTAGCAATTGGTCTCACTCACGATTATTTCACTTGTCGATAGAAACAAAACGTAACAGGGCTAGTCGTAATGAAATTAATTTTATTTATTAAAAAGAAATGGGATTATTCCTGAAGGTTAATTTTATTTACCTAGGTTTGAGGAGATTCAAGGACATCTTAGTCGTCAATGATCCGCCACTACGATATGGAATATGGACTCCCGTGCAAGAAGGATGAATTCCTGAATGTCCTGTATTACTCGTAGTATGAAAGTCTGCGTTCATAGACTTAATGACGAGAACGTATTTTTCACTATTCATGAGTGAGTAATCAAGAAAGAAAGGGATCGCGTAGAAAACACGAAGGATGGGAAGACCTCATCAAGCCGTACAAGGGTGGAAAAGAAAGGTAAAATGAGGCTAAGCCCCAATAGAGTCGAGTAATAAAGAAAATCGGTTCAGAACAAATGACAAATGAAAGACTACCGAAATCAGTCTGCGCGATTGAGGACCAGCAAACTTTTAACCTGAAGTTAGAGACATGCACAGAAAGTTTCACATGCGCCAGTAGATCGTCCACAACCAACATGTTTGTCCTCCGGAATTCAGGTGATACTGCGTTCTTCTCGATTAAGCTTGCTTTCTGGCGAATATACCTCCACTTTGGGAACCATCTCAGAAACGATGAACCCATACGTCGCTGAATTTCAATCTGTACAGGAGTGGTCGCTAGAAGTCCGCCACTCGTGGATGATTCCCGATTCCTTGTCTTTGTTATGATCCTTGCGCCTACAGCTATGCATGATAAAACGCACCAGTTTAAGTTCACTGCTTCTTTCCAGGTCGTGAATTAGTCAAGTTAGTTGTGCAACGTATTCTGGGAGGTAATCTCTTTGGCTTTATAGATTTGTTTCCATGAGTTTCGCCCAGGAATCTTTGCTTTTACGAGCACTCCATTCCTTCTATTGCCATGCGAGGAAACTATCATATCCAAGACTCATCATACACCATGTTGTCTTCCTTTTGTATGATTAGATGTGCAAGAGATTGTACTAACTCTTATCTGTCTGGGTGCATAGATTTATTAACTATTTATTCAATCCCTGTGAAAATTTCTGCGAGTTGATTTCCCCTAATGGGGATATTTGCGTCTACGAATTGACAATGACGTATGGGACCAGACATTTTGTTCCCAGCTATGAGATTTGGAAACTCTGGTCGAACTTGCAAGCTTTATGATACACAGGGTTCCGGACGGCTCATGTTGAAAATGCACACTCTTGATGACAGATTGTCCCGACACTGGAGAACGATCAAACTTCTTCAAGTTAACACCCCAGATCGACACTGACTTTCAGGTTTTTCTTCACCACACTTCAAGATAGCCTTCCAGAAGCATTGACATTGACTTCATGGCTTTTCTTTACCACATTAATACCGTAGATGGAAACAGGTACAGGAGGTCAACAGAATAAAAATATCCAAAGCGAAATTTTCATCCTAAAAACTGTTAAGATAGATATGGATTTAAGTACAAAATTTCACTTTTTTATGATCCAAGTAAGGAATATTACTTTTTACTTGTCAAGTAATAAAATTTTCCTTTAAATTAGACATCAAATATTCTATTTGACCGATAAAACAAGGAACGAGGAGAAAGTGTTCTACATACATTATGAATATATATTACTTTTCAAATCAAATTTCATACTACTTTCTGATATCTTTCTAGTTCTGTAGTTCTTGGATTTGCTCATTTTACTCTTATTTATGATGATTTTGACTCCGGTGTTCCTTGGAGTTTGAACCTTCAAATTTTATGGATAGAGTTGGTCTTGAATGTTTCTCATAGTTTGACTTCTCTTTTTGAGTTTCGTTCTATGTAATGATACTTTTGTTTATTTTTCTTTCTTTCCTTTGGCTAGGTTACATAATACAATTCAAGGAAGTACTATCAAAATATGTTCAAAATTGCCAACGCATGTAAATCATCTAATAATTAACATGCCAGATATCTGGATTTAATTATTTCATGTAATCTTGATGATTCCTAATTGAATTCGTGAAACCCATTTTATAGACCTTAATATTTGCTTTATTAAAAAAATAAATTTCATTGCATTCTCCAACTTTTAGTTATGTGATCCTTTAATTATCTTTATCAGAGTAGATAAGTGAAATAGCCTTTCTATAGAATTTCTTATAATTAAGTTGATCATCTGATTCATTTGATTATTGGTATATTTTATCAAGAAGGAAGATAACTTTGATTTCCTTGAAATTTTTCCTTAGTAAAGACAAACTTTAAAACAGAAGAATTAAACTTGAACTTGTAACTAGGTCAAAACATAATGAGATATAGTTTCTCTCCCAAAAACACAAATTAAGGGTATTTTCTTTCCACCTTGAAAATTTATAATTTAATATAACAAAAATTATTATTTTGATATGACTTTTTGATATATTGATCTTTATAATTCATAAATTTGCTCTTTACAAGCATCCTCCCCCACTTTTAGCTCAGAAAATCACCATTTTACACCTGGACCGGAACCAAGCCGTAGGTCGCGGCAGCCTATGCTTCTATGCTTCCGGGATTAGGGATCTCGGCAGATACGATCGAATCATACCCCTCGCGATCGCCCGTCTTAGAAATAAAATCTCACTAAATTGTCATTATCAACAATCATCAGTAATTAATCTATATGTAAAATAAATATTCCCTCCCCATAACTGGATCCAGATTGTTGGCTTTGGCTCCGAAATGTGGTCCAATTGGGGTTTTAGTAGTTCACTGTGTCGATTCCATGCAGCAGTTCCCAAATATGTGATTAGAGAAGACCAAACTGAGAGCTTGTAAAGTCACTATCCCATTTGTAGTATTAGCAGAAGATGTGATAGAGGGAAAAACATAATTGTAGAGGTAAACATCTATGAATCAAATGAATTAGGAAATATTGGTCTGAAGTTAGAGTCGTATATTAGAGAAAAGCCTCAGTTAATCAACTTGTAAGAAAACTCAAAACCCCGAAATCTTAAAACCCCGAATCTTAAAAATAAAACCTCAGACGTGGAAAATAATCACTATAGCTGACAATCACCATAGCTGACAATCACCAATTGCTGATGGCCACTTCGCTCATGGACGGTGATTGTGAACCAAGGACCCGGTGAATGACAATCACAGTCCTTTGACACGGATCTTATAGTATGCTATATAGGGTATTGTTAAACGACACACACTTTTACTAATTTGACTCACCCTACACTAATAACAAGTATAGGTTATACAGGGTATTGTTAAACGACCTACACTTTTACTAATTTGACCTGCCTTACTCTATGGTAGGTGTGAGTACTTGTAGATGAGTCATAGGGTCTAGTACGGAAATCAAAGGGAATCATAGTAATGTCACTAGAGTGCACAGTGACCTACTCAAGGTCAAGATGATGATTCTTGTGTGAGTTGAACTTGGGAGTATGAATTGTTCACATCTAACATTGCAATCCTCTGGAGTGGAAATGGTTGGTTTTTGCTTGAACTCTAGTATAGCCTAGCTTGGACTAGCAATGGACTTACAATTGTCAAAAGTTATCTAGCAAAATGTCTACCAAAACTACAATGGGTTGAGAAGAACTTTATTTTGATGTTACGTTGATGTTGATTGAGGTTATGAATTGCGGTAGCATTTGAAACTCATCACGGGTTTGCTAAGGATTCTTCAGATATTGCTTGCATTGGCAGATTAGTGCATTTCCAAGCATCTTATTAGACTCAAGATATTTTGTGAACCTCAATGGCAAATTTCCCACTGTTGTTTCTAGAGATAAGTTGCTGATGTAGATCATTGGTCACACTTTTCTATAGGCTTACGTTTGACCATGGTGACCCATCAAACCAAGCCAATTATTTCAAATGGGCAGCTTCTCACAACTCAATTATAGCCTTGCCTGAATGCACAATGGGCCCAAAATTATAAAAAACTGTCCTATGAAATTTCTACCAAATAACATTGGGTTGAGAAGAAGTGAATTTTGGTGTTGCTGTACTCTATTGATCCAATGCTAAGTCTTACCTTGTCTTTGGTACTATCTGCAAACATTACAGTAGTAAGTCTAGGATTTACATGTGACTGATGTTCTTCTTCCGCTGCAACTTCTTCTCAAAGTAGGTTTCTATCCCATCTCTTTTCCATGACCCCTATGGTGCACATTGATGCAAAAGGACATCAACATGAAGTATTGCTTAATAAAAGATCAAGGTGACTGCCCCATGAGAACTACATCCAAGGTATTGCAAGAATTGCATCCAACTGACAAGTGAGCTGCATTTGAAAACCATTCAATTATAATTATATACATGTCTTTGTACACATCCTTTTCGACAAAAGCCACCAAACTGGTTTTAGGCCAGCTGCTGTTAAGACATTACATGTTCTATTTAAGTGTTTATACTAATTACAACAAGACTTATGCATGTTTGATGGAATACACCAACAATTGTAAGGAAAGTTATGATCTCACACTTAGTTGGTTTATGTTGCAAACTCAATATATGCGATTCACTTGCAATATATACATGGCATGGAATTTGTTGATTCTGCTTGAAATATGTGTTGGAACATATCATACTAATTTGCTAGACAAATACTGCATGAATTGATCTAGAAGCTGCTCTTGTTGATTTAAATGGAATAATAAATTGTACTCTATAAACCGTAATCTATAAATGCCAATCCATTCCAAAAATCAACAAGGCTAGCTGACCAAGAGGTATACCACAGATAATAAACTACCAAACCCCACAAGACTAATAGTTGTTTCATGTTGGAAACAATTTGGTATGGGGCAACAACGATTGACATATTCACACAATTCATTGAATGTTATATTAAAAGATTGTATTCCTCACCAAACTATGAGATTGTGGAAAACACTCAAAACAGATATTGAACCCATCAATTTCCATATGCCTTGTTTGCATAAAGCTAGCTCTGCTTGCTATGTATGGTGCAACATAATACCCCGGCTGCGTACATTTGGACAGAGAAAATTGTAAAGTCTGAAACAAACACCTAAGGAGAATAGTCTCTTGTTGCTCAGATATATCATCTTCATCTTCCCCCATAAGGTTGGAACTAGATTTGGGGAACAAGTGAGAAGAGACAATGTAGAAAACACTGACAATATTGACAGACGTACCAAACTTGTTTCTTCCACTACAAGAAAGATGGCTGTGCTCATTGGGTTTGCAAGTAAAGTCTCATTGTGTGCAAAGGTGACCATGCTATTTGCCATGTACCTTTAATTTATAGCCTTTAGGTTTATTTGGCTTTGCTTACATCACATGATACAACAAACCATGTCAAGATAAAAGGGAAATCTGTAGAGATGATATCAGGATAAAATCTTCAAATATACACATCAGTTTCAAATTTCAAAGCATGCTCAAAATGAGAGAGCTCAAGAGCGCAGATGAAAAATTATATACTAGCCCAATATGGCTTTTCTAGACCTAGGGGTCAGAAGGTAAAGAGTGGTTCTCTTATAATCCTAAATCCAAAATAATAACTTGGTCCTTATATATTAAGAAATGAGAGCATTAAGCACTTTATAAATGCATATGAAGCACAAATGAAAATTAAGCATGAGTATACAAGCTGAGAAGCCATGAAATAAGATGAAGTAAATAAACAAAACTAATACTGAAACTAAAGTATAATGGTAGTAGATGGAGAACCATATAAGTCAAGAACTAGTGAGCAATGAGAAAATGCATCACAATAACTCTAAGTGCTTTGTCATTTTCTCTAGCATCTCTATCTTATTCTATACTCTTCCTACACTGACAAATATGATACGTATGATGAAAAAATAATTTAATGAGGACACATTTGTGCATTATGTCTAGTAAGCTTACATATTCCACAATATCTAAGTCTTCATTGTGAACTTGATGCCTCCACCAACTCATAGTGTGAGTACTCTCTTAGTTTAGAGGAATTAACTCTAACAACACTCTATTGACAATTCCCTTGAGAGCCTTGAGGATGTCCATGAGTATGCTGCATTAGTGGATTCTCTAGAGCCAATGTTCTAGAAGTAATTTTTAAGAGTTGATACCATATTTTCTCCTATTGATGAAGTGATACTATCTGATAAATTGGTTGAAAAGCTATAAAAATTGGTCTAGAATTGGTAGGATAACATGTTGAACAATATAAAATAGTCTTGATGTGATAGTCTCACACATAGTTTCAATGTTTACCAAATGCCATATAGGATTAAAATCATCCATTGAAAGCAAATCTTTATCATTTAGCATTCTCAAAATCCATTGCTTACAAGACAATCCCATTATCTTCAAGCCATTGAACACTTTATCAATTCTTTACTTCCTTCCTCTTGTGCCATCAGCAATTGCTTGTGAACTTCCTTTAAAGCATAGAATGATATTCATTGGATCATTATGATAAAATGCTTAATTGTGATCATGCTTGAATGTGATCCATGCCTTGCTGTGCTTTGATTTCTTTGAGTTTCTTCTCAAATGAGTAATTTAACCTTGAACATCTTGTAGATCTTTGGTGGAGGCTTTCAAGTATTGTTTTACCATCAAGTGGTGGCCTTCAACTCAAGAAGATGTATTGCAAAAATGAGTATGCTAATTTGTGCATGCTGCTACAAAGTGTTCTTTGTATACAATCCATGTTTTCCTCAGATAGTTGACCATTATTGGAATCAAGGCATAAGTTTCACATATGATGAGAATCAACCCAAAACACCAAAGCGCTAGGAGGATAGGAAGAGCGGATATTCATGGGTGTCTCATCAATTTCTTTTTATTTTGAAAGCATGGGTCAAACAGTGCACTTCCCTCTAAGCATGCAAAGGACTTCACAATTTGGTGAAGATTTATGAGGTCTTTGATTGGACCACATTTCTCCATTTGCTCATGAATGTATTCCACTCATCATTAATACCAAAGTACTTTGTAGAATTGGCTACAACATTCTTTTAAATATGCCAAATGCAAATATGATGTGCTAAAGTATGGAATGTGGATGGAAGAACATTCATCAAAGTAAGCTCACAATCTGCGGTTTGATAAGATCATACCAGGCTGCAATGCGGTCTAAAGCCCATTGGTAGTATGTTTGTGTTTCTTCTTATAAGAAGGGAAATTGCAATTGTGATGTCTTAAAACTTGTCACTCCAACAACATGAAGCATTTTCATTCAAAAGAATTATTTTTAAACGTATAATCCATAACCAAAGCATATGGACATGCTTGAGCCAAATGAATGGAATTGGGATGTGCAAAGAACAAACAAGTAACTTCATTTGCATCATTGCATAAATAACCATTCCAATAGTTTGAATCTTGAAGAGTATCTAAAAGAGCAAGAATTGGTGGTCTATTGGCAAGCTCTATATTTTGAAGCCATGCCTTCTTCATTGTATATTGTTCTTTCTATCATATGAGTGCTAGGAGTAGCTTGTCACAAAGTTGTACAAACAAAATTTGGAGCAATGCAAACAACTAACATTTTGGATGTCATTACACATTGATCTTGTTGAAGATGATAAAAAATATGATAACCATTGATGCAAGCTGTAGAATCATGATTGTGATCTCCACTACAAAACTTAAGATGCCAACATCCATCAGATTTTTGTAACTATCCATAGAACATGAATGTGCAATAAGTCAAGCAAGAGCCTGAAGTTTTATGGCTTTGTACAATAGTGCTTGGAGCTTTAAGGCATTGTATGCGCATCCTTGGTTGCATTTGAGTGTCACTTGATTGATGTCTGAATGATGTTTAACTATGGCATATCCTTGAGAATGCGCAAAAGTATTGATACTTTGGAGCATTTCATCAAAGAAGTTATAAGAAGTTTTAGAAGGAGGTAGCATGATAGAAGTCAAGAAATTGGTCACATGAGTTCATGTGGTAGAGAAACCAAAGAGACTGGAAAACCAAAGAGAACAAAGAAACTAGTAACCAATCCAAACCAGAGAAACCATAGAGACTAATAATCCAATTGAGAGAGTGAAACAAGAAAGAGAAGATGGTCAAACTTCTCAAGTATCAATTGTTTCAAAATAGTTGTAGTCTCTTGTGAGATCTAACAATATGAGGTTTGAAATCTGCCAAAAGCTATAGTACAAAGATTGAGCACTCATCTTGATATGTTATTGACTATGGTGGACCTTTATAAACTTTAGGATTGTCATTGTTGCCAAAAGAAAACAAGAACCCAAGTCTTCATCATCATGCAATACAAGAAATCTGATTGCTAAAATACCACAACAAGAACCTATAGACCATTACCACTTTCAAAACATAGAAGTGCATCATAAGCAAAGTTCACCTTCACCAAGTCCTTGGCACACTTTGGCACATAGTCTTGCTGGCTTCCTTTGAGATTTACAATGGACACACCAAATAACAATGAAGATAGTAGGGTTAACATTCTAATCTAATTTTAGTAACCTTATCTAATCTAATTGTAGTAACCTTATTCCAAATCTAGTAACCTTATTCCAAATCTAGTAACCTTATAGTATGCTGCCTCACACATAAGCACCAAGAATTGCTTCAAATAGTGACTAGGAGAGATGAAAGTGAGTGAGGAATGAAGAATTCATGAAGTTATAGGTTTATGCCTTTGAAGCATGAGAGAAGGAATTTTGACAACCCAATGTCAATTTACTATTAGTATAATTGGTAAGAATGGGTTGTTCCCACAAGGATACAATTCATAAATGGCAAGAACTGAAGAGAAAGTGTCACATTGTCATAATTCATCTATTGTTACATCTTTAACTTCTTGGGCTGGAACTATTCTCAAAAGAGGGTAGTGCCATCCACAATTGCACACTACAAAAAAACTAAAACAACAAAATCACTTCCAAAAAAGATATATTATTGATGGTGCTCCCAAAGGTGATGCTTTAGTATGTATTGATGGTCTCTCCCTTGCAATTACCTATATTATGCATACTAAAATGCTAATGATAATGTTTTACACTTCCAAAAAGGCATTCACCACTATATTGTAGGTTTGTTACATGCTTGGCTTTTTGTTGTATGTGGTACTTTACAATACTCATGGTCCTTGGGATTGTTCAACACATCATCCCAATCCTTCAAAACACCCTAGGATCCACTGCCACAGTCAAGCTTGAATGCCTTCCTACATTCTAGCACTTGCATTCTTACTTTGAGTTCCTCACCACTAATTGGTCAAGCCATCAAAAAACATTCACAACACTAAAATTGATACTCAAGATCTTAGAGGTCCCCATGCATCTGCCTCAAAATAGAACCCAATTTTCATACACACAAGCAAGTAGATTGAGCATACATAAAATAGACAAAAACATGTGATTTGGAGTTCCTAGATTGAAATTGTATTATGTTGGGTTGATTCCTCTTATACCTCTTACTACAAAAAAATGTGATGCATCCATGGTTTTGCAAAACCACAATCTCCCAATTGACTTTAAACCAATGAAGGTTAACCCTAATGTAACTACCTTATCCTTCTAATTAAATTTTGTGACAATGCAACCTGCAAGGTATGCTTTATTGTACACCAATCATATGACTCCCATCAGGCATCAGGAAAATACTCATGCAAAAATGTCCTATTGTATATTAGAACTATCATTTGTGATTTTGGAATGGAGCCACTCTGATGATGATCCAATCCCAATGGTCTCCCACTACAATGATGCTTGAATTTGATAATCTTCCACCATGATTATATCTAACTTCAATGATCATGACTCACTATACATATATAAAAATTTATAATTGATAAAATGAGCACTATCTTGATGATCCACCTTCACACCTTCAAATCAACTCATCAACATGATTTTTATACCCCTGAAGTTCTTTGTGGATATTAGCTTAGACATCCTTGAACTTGGCATTGGTATGCTTCTGCAATCTGTCTACCAAATTGACTAATTGCTTGTTTGAATATATTGTTGTTTCTAAAGCATATAGTTCTAACTTCAACTCCCTTAGCTTTGTGTGATGAGCTTGAGTCATAACCAATGTTTCCACTTGCGTCTTTAGTCAGTTTGTGGCATCCTCCATGTTAGTAAGAACCCTCACCTGCTGGTCTAATGTAAGGTATCCAAATGGATTGAAACTCCATCTCTAATTCTTGATTGACTTGCACATGAAGTACTTGTTCCTTTCCTTGTGATCATTGATATCATGGTTAATTCCTCAATGCACATTTGTATCTTCTCACTATTTGTGATGTGGGTAAGTTTGTCCTTGGCACCATAGAGGCAGAAAACCTTCAGATCTCATTCAAGGGATGCTACCCCCTCATCTTCAGCACTTTGATGCTCCTCATGTGTCTTGTTCATCTTCTCAATATGATGCTCAAACCTCCTTTTGGTGGTTAATAAGTTTGTATCCAATTGGAAAATCTGCTATTGTGATCTTGCTATCTCTTCCTCCATGGTGGTAAGTTTAGTCTCCTTAGCACTCAATTTCTCCTCTTGCACCACCTTGTAATCTACAAATGCCTACTCCTACTAGGATGTGCTTATCTTTAGCACCGTTACCTTAGCCTTGGTATTGTGAAACTCTTCTTTGCATGCTGAAAATGGCTTGTAGATTTTTGACAGCTGGATATTTATGCACTTTGCACCTTATACCATATGGGTTTGCAGCCTAGAGCCATTGCGTGTTGATTATGCTTGCTTATTGGCACTTCCTCCACCGGCTTGAACCAAAGGATCTTGAACTGTATAGCGGACTGGATAGTCCCTAGTAATGTGTTATTATCCCTCTTCCAGACCTTCTAGTACTTTGAAAATGAAATTATACTCCTTTCTCTTGCTTTGCAGGTTTGCATCTTTATCTACAAGTGCAATCTCCAACTCGTGGATCTAGGATGCATGGTGCTTTGTGAGCCAGCCTATCTCTCACTTAGGATGAACCTCTAATGGCTATTAATGTAGCATACAATGGACTAAGAAAGCAAGGAACTCCAACTCCATCACACTTCTCCAAGGCTAAAACTCCAAGGCACCCTCAAAAAGCCATTGCTCACTAGAGAACTCAATGAGAAAATAATTACAAATGAATGAATGATTAGTATCTTCTCACCCCTAGTTTATATACTTGTGAAATAGTTATACACCACTATTATTAATGGCCATAGTAACTCAAGTTACTAGGCAAAAATTCATATAAAGTCAAAAGTCTAAAAGAATATCCAAACTCATGGGAATAGTCTTCTAAGCATGTGGTCTTGTCTTGACCTAACTACTAAGTCAAGGATTCCTCCACATGGGCTATCATTGGACTATAGAAGAATCCAAAGCAAAATGTTTTGTAGGTCCAAGAGTTCTCAACTCTTTCCTCAAATCCAAACACTTAGGAATAATACCAAGTCAATACACTAGAATCCAAAATAGTGGTGCTCATTCTTTCATCTTCCCTAAATTAGAGACATCTTTATCTTATCTGTGACTAACTCTAGCTAATCATAGCTAATGTAGAAACTTCCTTTGACTTTATATAAATAATATCTCTCAATTTCTTGCAATACCAAATTAAATATCATAATAGAGCATGCATGCACCAATGGGTGTTACAACTCAGGATCCCTTCTCTTCTTATTTCTCCTTCCTTTTCTCAGCTTTCCTAGACCTGGTTGTATTGACAACCTCTCTCCTTGACTATCATGAGCCACTCCTTGAGTTGTGTCAGCTCTTAAGTGTCTCCTTGGCTTACACATTGCTCTTGATATAGGCAATGTCCTTGAACCTTAGCAAGTTGAGTCTCCAAGCTTATGATACTAGCGTGTTCCTTGGTAACTCCTTCTTTGCTCCCAACTTTTCCTAGATGGCATTCTGAATGTGATAGTGTAGGTATTGTATCAACCTCTTGTAGTTTGTCACCATAGGATCTATTTACTAGTAAGTAGGAAGTAATTCTTCCATGGGCTTCAACATTGCTCCCAATACATGACAACCCATGTTGCCAATAGTGGATAGTTCAACATGGGTTTTGTGTGTCATCTTGAACTTGGTCTTGAACAAGTTTCCTCTTCTTGTAAGATCTTCCCTTCTAAATGGATGATCCTTAGTTGTTGTTAGGACCACCAAGGTGGTCTCTACTTGTAGCACTAAAGAGATAGCCTAATGCTATCCCTTTCCCTCCATCTACTTGTTTGGCCACAATTGCTTTGGTAGCCACCACAATCTTTGTAGTAGCAACTAGTTTTACAAAAAAAGTTATCTAAATCTAGGCACACTCTCTTCCTCATACACTTATCTTTGTTTTTGCACTTGAGAGACTTCCCTTATCAATTGATTTTTCCTCCACCCGATTGAGATCGCATTGCTTGGGTATCCTTGGTCTATGAGCCGGCCTGTCTCTCACATAGGATGAACCTCTGATGGCTATTATGGTAGTGCACCATGGACTAAGAAGGCAAGAAACCCCAACTCCATCATACTCCTCCAAGGCTAACACTCCAAGACTCAAGACATTGCTCACTAGAGAACTCAATGAGAGAGAGATAGTTGCAAATGAAAGGATGATGAGTACCTCCTCACCTTTAACAATATGGAGTTTAGCAACAAAGTCAGTCGGGCTCACAAAGTAGCACATAAGACAAATTAGCCTAGAATATTCCGGAAGTATCTAGGAAGCTTCTTGGGAAGCTTCCCGGTTAGCTTAGCTTGCACCTTAAGTAAGTAGCTTCTAGAAGGAAGCTTCTAGAAGCTTCCAACTAACTTGGCTTGCACTCTAAGAAAGCGGCTTGAGGAAGCTTCTTGAGAAGCTTCTCAAGGGCCTTGTATGTACCTATAAATACCAAAGCCAAAGCTCATGCTAGGCATTTGGAGTTTTCCGTCATTCAAGTGTCCCAATGTGAGCTTTCATTCTCCTATTTCTCTCCTGAATTTTGGTCTTTTACATTGGTATCAGAGCAGGAATGGGATGGATGGAATTTATGGACCACCAAATCCACTTCCGCCAAACCATTGGGACTTTCATGTCCAGATATTACCAAAGCATTGTTTCACACAATTCATCACCTCACGCTTTGGGCAGGATTTTCTACATATGATCACCGTGTCAGAGGAACCATTGATACTTCCAGTTGTAACTTATGGAGAACGGTGGACGTGTTGTATCTATGTGTTAATCTACTAGATAAATTGAGGGTAGTGGAATAAAGTAGTAGCAATGGCGGCAATACCGGATGTTATCCTTGCAATACAACAACAAATCGAGCATCTTACTTGATTGTTGGATGAACGAGACCAGCAATGACGAGAATAGATAGACAGAGCGCCAGTTCGAGATGGAGAAGATCACATTCAATTTCCGAAACCCAAGGTGTTTGAAGGCAAGAATCTTCCAGGCACAGTGGAGAATTTTGTGTTTGACTGTGAACGTTACTTTGAAGCCACCAATCTTCAAGACGAGCGGAAACAAATTCTCTTGGCTTCTAGCCAGTTGGATGGAGTGGCAAAACTTTGGTGGCGATTCTGAGTAGAAAGAGCTGAACGACAAATTGTTACACCAATTTTTACATGGGCAGAATTCAAGGATGCAATACTTGGTCGATTTCAGACTATAAATGCCACCCGAGCTGCACGAGATAAATTGGCGGAGTTGAGGTAGATTGGCTCAGTGAGAAGCTACATCACACAATTTCAAAATATCATCATGCAAATTCCAGATATCCAAGAAGGTGAAGTTTTGGATCAATTTGTGCGAGGATTGAAGTCACGAACCAGATTGGAGGTGACCATGCGAGAGCCACAAAATGTAGAAGAAGCCATGCAATTGGCTGAGCATTTTGATTCCTTAGTTGCGACAACTTGGTCTCGACCTCGACCTACACAAAACCCACCAGTACCATGAGTGGAAGAACCGGTACCAATGGAGATTGATGCTATCCAACAAAGACCACTTGGCACAGCAGATAGAGAAAGATTACGACAAAATGGAGGTTGTTTTTATTGTCGCCAGTTGGGGCATCGCATTGCTGAATGTCCACTCAAGAATGGACGACCTCGACAAGTTGCCCAAGTGGAGGTTGTGGAGCAGAATGATCAGGGAAATAAGGAATCCCAATAGGAGATTTTGAGCCGCCTTTTGGGAGCTTGATTAGTTCCAATGGGATTGAAGGCTCAACCTATGCAAGTCTGCTTCACTTGATGATATCTAATCGGGGTTGTAGAATTTTGGTTGATTCTGGAAGTTTAGAGAATTGCATGTCTATGCAAGTAGCAAAGGAATTGGGTATTCCTATCAAGCCAGTGATTGGAAGTAGTTTGATGATGGCAGATGGTAGAAAGGGTTCTATATTCCGCACCTTGCATCCTATTACCTTCAAGATTGGGAAGGAGTATTTGGAGTGTATGAGGTTTGTAGTGGCACCTCTACACTATGATATCATTCTGGGTCTACCTTGGCTTGAATGTCATAAGGTTCAATTTGATTGGACCCAACATCAAATTCAAGTACAACACCAAGGTAGGAATTTCCGATTAGGTTGTCTGGCACCTCTGAGTAAGACACCTAAGAATAGTCAGTCCCAAGATGGGAAGTTTGTCGAGAAGGTAGCCATAGAGCAAATCTGGAAGGGAGATGAATCCCAAGATGGGAAGTTTGCCAAGAAGGCAACCATGGAGCAAGCTCGGAAGAGAGATGAGTCCCTAGAAGGGAAGTTTGTTAATGAAGCAGCCATAGAGCAAGCTTTGGAGGAAGATAAGTATGTATTTGCGGTGTGGATCAAGCCGATTGCACAAGAACAATCTGAGGAGGGCCAAGTGCCGCATCAAGCAACAATTGATTGGATAGTTCAAGAGTTTGTAGATGTGTTTCCGGATGATCTGCCAAAGGGATTACCCTCTGATCGAGGTATGCCCTTCAAGATCAAGTTATTGCCAGGGAGTACTCCAATGAGTAGACCAATCTATCGGCTCTCACCAAAGGAGTTGGAGGAGTTGCGAACAACAGTTATAGAGTTGTTGGAGAAGGATTTCATATGACATAGTACCTCTCCTTGGGGAGCACCGGTACTATTTGCTCCAAAGAAGGATGGAGGACTTTGTTTCTGTATTGATTACCGTGGGCTCAATAAGCAAACCGTGAAGAATGCATATCCCTTGCCTCGGATCAATGACTTGCTTGATCAATTAAGTGGAGCATGCTACTTTTCGAAGCTAGATCTTTGTAGCGGCTATTGGCAAATTCCTATTGAAGGAGAGGACGTGCAAAGACTGCCTTTCGCACAAGGTATGGACATTTTGAGTGGAGAGTTCTACCTTTCGGACTCACTAATGCTCCAATAGTCTTCATGGATCAGATGCATTAGGTGTTGGAGGGGCTATTGGATCAGTCCGTGGTAGTGTTCTTAGATGATATCTTAATCTATAGTAGGACAGAGGTAGAACACATGAATCATGTGCGAGAAGTCCTAAGACGACTACGACAATGGAAATTTTACTGCAAGAAGTCAAAGGAGGTTACCTTCTTGGGTCATAAGATCTCATCAGAGGGGATCAAGATGGAAGAAGAGTTTTCAAGGCCATTATTGATTGGCCTACCCCGAAGGATGCTACCGAAGTACGAGCATTCAATGGATTGGCCAGTTTTAACCGACGGTTCATCCACTATTATGCTCACGTGGCTGCGCCATTGACTGACCTCTTGGGAAAGAACTCGAGCTTCCAATGGACAACCAAGCATGAAGAAGCATTCTAGAAGTTAAAGCATATGGTGTCTTCAAGACCCATTCTTCAACCATATGATCCTCAACTACCTTGTGTGGTTGATTTTGATGCTTCTAACTTTGCAATTGGAGCTGTGTTGCAACAAGAATTTCCAGATGGACTACATCCTATTGCCTTTGTGTCTTGCCGACTAAATACAGCTGAAAGAAATTACTTTGCTCGAGATCAAGAACAACTTGCAATGGTATATGCCACCAAGGTATGGAGGCATTATCTCTTGGAGAAACAAGTGATCATGCAAACTGATTACAAGCCATTGTTGTAGACCTTACACCTAGAACACATGAAGAGTCAACATCATCGATGGGAAGAGCAACTCCAATTGTTCGACATCAAACTTGAGTAAAAACCAGGTCGGTTCCATGTCATCCCTGATGCTCTATCACGACAACCTGATTTGATGTCTCTTCCTCTCATCATGGCAGCAATTACGACGGTGTCAATTGATCCCAAGATTCATAACGAGTTTCGGTTAGCTCTACAGAAAGATCCCTTCTTCCAAATGGTACATGGTCGGCTAACAACAGGTGACAAGGAGTACAACACCTTCTCCTTCAAGGAAGGCCTTCTATTCCATGCGGACTGGATCTATTTTCCAGCCAAAGTTGATCTTCGACTTGTGCGCCTTCAAGAAGCCCATGATTTACCCATCGCTGGTCACATGGGTGTGGACAAGACCTTGGGTACCCTCCAACATCAATGGTGGTGGCCCAACATGACACGAGATGTTCAAGAATTTTTCCGATCATGTGAGAGTTGCCAACGTAACAAGGCCTGCAACCAGAAGCCGGGTGGACTCCTTCAACCGCTTGTCGTTCCATCAGCTCGTTGGGAGCATGTGAGCTTGGATCTCATCACATCCTTGCCAAAGACAAAACAAGGACACACCGCCATTGTGGTGTTTGTGGATAAGCTTAGTGAGAAAATCCACTTGGCACCAACTTGTGATACCGTGGATGCTCCAACCTTAGCACACATCTACTTCAACAATGTCTTCAAGCATCATGGAATGCCATGCATACTCATCTCCGACCGTGATCCTCGCTCTACCAGGAAGTTTTGACAAGCACTCTTTCAGATACTCGGCACCAAGCTTGCTTTGTCCATGGCCTATCATCCTCAAACTGATGGACAAACCAAACGTGCAAATCATACATTGGAGGATATGTTGCGTGCCTTTGTCAATGTCCACCATACCAATTGGGATGAATGTCTTGCCGCTGCCGAATTTGCCTACAACAATTCCAAACAGGCAAGCACCAGATTCTCTCCTTTCTTTCTCAATTTTGGCCAAGATCCGCTTGTTCTAGATTCTCTTCTTGCTCCCCCTCCATCTCAGGTTCCTCATACTTCCACTTTCTTGACCACTATATCCCAATCTCGCCAACAAGCCAAGTCTCACCTCCTTATTGCTCAAAATCGCCAAAAACAATATGCGGACCACCATCGTTGAGATCTCACCTTTGAAGTCGGTGATAAAGTCATGCTATCCTCTAGTAACCTCCCTCTCCCACTTGATACCCAAGTTCGTAAACTTGCCCCTAATTGGATAGTACCCTTTGATATCACCCAAATTGTCTCTCCTGTTGCTTATCGTCTTGCCTTGCCTTGTCACATGCGTATCCATCCTATCTTTCATGTTTCCAAGTTGAAACCCTTTGTTCCTAACCCCTCTTCCTTTTCCTCTTGAGTCCAACCTCCTCCTCTTCCTATCCCTATCACTAATCATGAGGAGTACAAAGTTGATCGTATCCTTGCACGTCGCCATATTCAACGAGGCCGTCGCCAACATACAGAGTACAAGGTCCTTTGGAAAGGGTATCCCCTTCATGATGCCACCTGGGAACCTCTTTCTCACCTCCACAATGCACAAACGGCCATCCAAGAATTCAAAGCTTCACTGGCAACGAGGACGTCACCAACTAGCGGCGGGGGAATATGTAACAATATGGAGTTTAGCGACGAAGTCAGTCGGGCTCACAAAGTAGCACATAAGACAAATTAGCCTAGAATATTCCGGAAGTATCTAGGAAGCTTCTTGGGAAGCTTCCCGGTTAGCTTAGCTTGCACCTTAAGTAAGTAGCTTCTAGAAGGAAGCTTCTAGAAGCTTCCAACTAACTTGGCTTGCACTCTAAGAAAGCGGCTTGAGAAGCTTCTTGAGGGCCTTGTATGTACCTATAAATACCAAAGCCAAAGCTCATGCTAGGCATTTGGAGTTTTCCGTCATTCAAGTGTCCCAATGTGAGCTTTCATTCTCCTATTTCTCTCCTCAGTTTTGGTCTTTTACATCACCACTTGTTTATATACTTGTGAAATAGTTACATACCAAAGTTTCTAATTACTAGAATAACTCAAGTTACTAGGCTAAAAGTCAAGTAAAGTCAAAAAGTAGAAAGGAATATCCATTCACATGGGCATATTCCCCTAAGCATGTGATCTTATCTTGATCCAACCACTAAGTCAAGGATTCCTTCATGTGGGCTATCCTTGGACTAAAGAAGAATCCAAAACAAAAAGGCTTGCAAGCCCAAGAGTTCTCAACTCTTTCCTCAAAGCCAAACACCTAGGAATAATACCAAGTCAATATACTAGAATCCAAAATAGTGGTGCTCATCTTTTCCACTTCCTCTAAAGTAAGGTCCACTCTATCTTAGCTATGACTAACTTTAGCTAATCATGATTAATGTAAAACCATCCTTTATCTTTATATAAATAATACCTCTCAAGTACTTGTAATACCAAGCTAAATATCACAATACCACACACATGCATAAATGGGTGTTACAGGTCATGTGTTCTTGGGGTAGAATCATCACCTATTGTTCTTCAAGCGGTAGGACAATTGGAACATGCATTATCTCCTTTTGGTCTTGGCATTGGAAGAGAATTCTTCATTAATTGAGATAACAAGGTATCTTTCTCCTCATCCATTGGAGTCTCCCTTTATTTTTGAGTGCATTTTTCTAGTACATTTGGCTCCGCTCTTGTTGCGGGGGTGGATTGTACTTCCATGCTTGGCTCTACATCACCTCCCTCCTGATTGGAAGAGAATTTTGTTCAAGGAAGGTTGTTTGCTTTCAAGGTGATTGTCTTACCATTGGTGATTGTTCCTCCCTTTCCTCTAGCATTTGCATTGCATTAGGAGTATATTGGGAATCTTGATAATCTCTCCCTTCACTTCTTGATCTCAAAATTTCATCAAAATTGGAATCATTTGCAACCAAAGAACCCAAAACTTGGGGATTAGGCTTGTGCATTTTGTGATCTATATTGGTAACGTGTTTATCTTTTGCTTTGTTGTGCATATAAACATTGCTACACAACAAACATCACTGCCAACATCATACACTATAGAAGCACAACTCATAAAACTCTAAAGTGCCACAATAATCAGATCATTTACAACTCAAATCAAATCAAATCAGATCAGTACTTGATTTGATCCTCAAAAACTTGCCAACAATAGGGCACTGATAATGGTCAAGCCGCACCCACTCTAGCTAAGAGACTCCAAGTGATGCTTGCCAGCTTTCTATCCATTCTAGCCAGGAACTCAAAAGCTCAACATTAGAGAAGTGAGCTCTCTAGAGTTGCACTTCTAGAGTATACTCCTGATTTCAACCTAGGTCTTATCCCAATGGTCCAGTTGACAACACACCTGATGGTGTAAATGGTGCAAGTAATGGTGGGCTCTACCATGAAGTCAGTACTCTAAACATGAAATCTAATCGTTGGAAAGTAGTCTATGCGTAACTACCAAAATCCCTCTTACTACTATCACTGAAACTCCAATGTCCAAGCAATCTAGATGCGACACTACAAATAGCATGACAACTATAGTGTGTATATACATCACTACACAACATACATCATTATCAAGATCATACATCATAGAAGCACAACTCACACATAAGTCATACATGAACTCTAAAGTGCCATAATCGCCTCCCTTGTTGGTGGTTAGGTCCCTCTAACTCTAGATAGCAATCTACTCCAAGTATATGGTATACACTATGATGGGCAAAGATCAGGAGGTTGGGTGCTATGGAGCCCCATCGTTAGTCGCTTGTCTGCAATCTATACCATATAACACATGAACGAGCTATAGGTCAAGTACATCTAGGACATAACCATTGTCCTTGAGGAACCACTGTGAAGGGAGGAGTCATACATGCCATATACCATCATCTTGAACAACTATCACACACTAACATAGTAACTGCTCCACCAAAAGAGTCACATAACATGGTGTACAATTGTGCGTACAATTGTGCACATGATCCTTCCAAACAACACCATCACATCCTTCCAACACAAGGACTCTAGATAGAAAAACCTCATATACTCTCAAGATAGTGTAGCCTATTGAAACATCAAGTGTTGTCGGTGCTGTTTGTTGTAGATATACTAGATGAAATCAATGGATCAAGGGTTTATAACCTCCTCCTTGAATAGTACATAACATAAGGTATCCCTATGCTAAGCAATTGCCAAGTTCTCAAAAGCCATCGACATCACCCTCTAAAAGATATTTGCTTGTTGAGAACATGTGCTCACCCATACATCTGAATCATCCAAGTCCAAGACTACAATAGCATCTTGACAAATGGCTACAAGTAAATCTAGGTCTTATCCATGGAGTAGGAAGTAAGGAGAGAAGGTTGCTAAGGATGCTTGCCGGCTGAACTGATAGCCCATGGTCAACCAAGGTAACTAGAGATCCCAATCCCCTAAGTGGCTTCTTTGCAAACCAAACTTTTGCAATCCTCTCTTCACTATCTAAACCACTTTCTCTGCTAAGCCATCTGCCTCAAGGTGATCTCGGGAGGTAGTATGATGATCAATCAAAACCTTGTCACACAAGACCTAAAACTCTCCCAAGAACTCTATTCCTTGATCAATCAAAACCTCAGTTGGTGCACCAAAATGATTGAGAACCCAATCCAAGAACGAGTAAGATGTACCTTCATTGGATTTCTCAAGAAGTGCCACCAACTCAATCCACTTGGAGAAGTGTTCCACCATCACCAAAACATACCAATGATGTCTCACAGTCAATAGTAAAGGTCCAGCAAAGTCCAAACCCAAGCCTATGATAGGTAATGGGTGCAACTGTGGCGTAGGAGCATTGAATGATGCTCTAACTTGGTCACAATCCACACATTTGATAAAAAAACCATTGCACATTGGTTTGCATACCGTGCCACCAATAATGACTCTAGAGTAAGCTATATGTATGCTTTACTCCAAAATGTCTAAGCTCCTCATGATCATGACGGATCAACTGTAGTCTTTGAGATGGAAGTGGTGCTACTCTCACTCTACCATTCTCCCATACATGCAAAAGATGTCTGCTCTCCAATCTGAACCATCTGGCTTGTTGAAGAACAAGGTCTTTCTCTCCTTGGCCTCAACTGTGCCACCCACAACACCATTGCAAAGATAGTCTATGTAAAAGACCAAAACCGAGGAGAGAAATAGGAGAATGGAAACTCACATTGGGACACTTGAATGAGGGAAAACTCCAAATGCCTAGCATGAGCTTTGGCTTTGGTATTTATAGGTAGCATACAAGGCCCTTGAGAAGTTTCTCAAGAAGCTTCCTCAAGCCGCTTTCTTAGAGTGCAAGCCAAGTTAACTAGGAAGCTTCTCAAGAAGCTTCCTTCTAGAAGCCGTCTACTTGGCGTGCAAGCTAAGCTAGTTGGAAGCTTCTAGAAGCTTCCTTCTAGAAGCTACTTACTTAAGGTGCAAGCTAAGCTAACCGGGAAGCTTCCCAAGAAGCTTCCTAGATACTTCCGGAATATTCTAGGCTAGTTTGTCTTATGTGCTACTTCGTGAGCCTGACTGACCTCGTCGCTAAACTCCATATTGTTACATATTCCCCTGCCGCTAGTTGGTGATGTCCTCGTCGCCAGTGAAGCTTTGAATTCCTGGATGGCCGTCTGTGCATTGTGGAGGTGAGAAAGAGGTTCCCAAGTGGCATCATGAAGGGGATACCCTTTCCAAAGGACCTTGTACTCCGTATGTTGGCAACGGCCTTGTTGAATGTGGCGACGCGCAAGGATATGATCAACTTCGTACTCCTCATGATCATTGATAGGGATAGGAAGAAGGTGAGGTTGGACTCAAGAGGAAAAGGAAGAGGGGTTAGGAACAAAGGGTTTCAACTTGAAAACATGAAAGACAGGATGGATACGCATGTGACAAGGCAAGGCAAGATGATAAGCAACAGGAGAGACAATTTGGGTGATATCAAAGGGTCCTATCCAATTAGGGGCAAGTTTACGAACTTGGGTATCTAGTGGAAGAGGGAGGTTACTAAAGGATAACATGACTTTATCACCGACTTCAAAGGTGAGATCTCGACGATGGTGGTCCGCATATTGTTTTTGGCAATTCTGAGCAACAAGGAGGTGAGACTTGGCTTGTTGGAGAGATTGGGATATAGTGGTCAAGAAAGTGGAAGTATGAGGAACCTGAGATGGAGGGGGAGCAAGAAGAGAATCTGGAACAAGCAGATCTTGGCCAAAATTGAGAAAGAAAGGAGAGAATCCGGTGCTTGCCTGTTTGGAATTGTTGTAGGCAAATTTGGCAGCGACAAGACATTCATCCCAATTGGTATGGTGGATATTGACAAAGGCACGCAACATATTCTCCAATGTACGATTTGCATGTTCGGTTTGTCCATCAATTTTAGGATGATAGGTCGTGGACAAAGCAAGCTTGGTGCCGAGGATCTGAAAGAGTGCTTGTCAAAACTTCCCGGTAAAGCAAGGATCACGGTCGGAGATGAGTATGCATGGCATTCCATGATGCTTGAAGACATTGTTGAAGTAGATTTGCGCTAAGGTTGGAGCATCCATGATATCACAAGTAGGTGCCAAGTGGATTTGCTTACTTAGCTTATCCACAAACACCACAATGATGGTGTGTCCTTGTTTTGTCTTTGGCAAGGATGTGATGAGATCCAAGCTCACATGCTCCCAACGAGCTGATGGAACGGCAAGCGGTTGAAGGAGTCCACCTGGCTTCTAGTTGCTGGCATTGTTACGTTGGCAGCTCTCACACGATAGAACAAATTCTTGAACATCCCGTGTCATGTTGGGCCACCACCATTGATGTTGGAGGGTACCCAAGGTCTTTTCCACACCCATGTGACCAGCGATGGGTAAATCATGGGCTTCTTGAAGGCGCACAAGTCGAAGATCACCTTTGGCTAGAACATAGATCCGGTCCGCATGGAATAGAAGGCCTTCCTTGAAGGAGAAGGTGTTGTACTCCTTGTCACCTGTTGTTAGCCGACCATGTACCATTTGGAAGAAGGGATCTTGCTGTAGAGCTAACCAAAACTCGTTATGAATCTTGGGATCAATTGACACCATTGTAATTGCTGCTGCGATGAGAGGAAGAGACTTCAAATCAGGTCGTTGTGATAGAGCATCAAGGATGACATGGAACCAACCTGGTTTGTACTCAAGTTTGATGTCAAACAATTGAAGTTGCTCTTCCCATCGATGATGTCGACTCTTCATGTGTTCTAGGTGTAAGGTCTGCAACAATGGCTTGTGATCAGTTTGCATGATCACTTGTTTCTCCAAGAGATAATGTCTCTATACCTTGGTGGCATATACCATTGCAAGTTGTTCCTGATCTCGAGTAGAGTAATTTCTTTCAGCTGTATTTAGTCGGCAAGATACAAAGGCAATAGGATGTAGTCCATCTGGAAATTCTTGTTGCAACACAGCTCCAATTGCAAAGTTAGAAGCATCAAAATCAACCACACAAGGTAGTTGAGGAACATATGGTTGAAGAATGGGTCTTGAAGACACCATATGCTTTAACTTCTGGAATGCTTCTTCATGCTTGGTAGTCCATTGGAAGCTCGAGTTCTTTCCCAAGAGGTCAGTCAATGGTGCAGCACGTGAGCATAATAGTGGATGAACCGTCGGTAAAAATTGGCCAATCCATTGAATGCTCGTACTTTGGTAGCATCCTTCGGGGTAGGCCAATCGGTAATGGCCTTGATCTTCTCTTCTTCCATCTTGATCCCCTCTGATGAGATCTTATGACCCAAGAAGGTAACCTCCTTCTGCCAAAAAGCACACTTTGACTTCTTGCAGTAAAATTTCCACTATCGTAGTCGTCTTAGGACTTCTTGCACATGATTCATGTGTTCTGCCTCTATCCTACTATAGATTAAGATATCATCTAAGAACACTACCACGGACTGATCCAATAGTCCCTCCAACACCCGATGCATTTGATCCATGAAGACTGTTGGAGCATTAGTGAGTCCAAAAGGTAGAACTCTCCACTCAAAATGTCCATGCCTTGTGCGAAAGGTAGTCTTTTGCACGTCCTCTCCTTCAATAGGAATTTGTCAATAGCCGCTACAAAGATCTAGCTTGGAAAAGTAGCATGCTCCACTTAATTGATCAAGCAAGTCATCAATCCAAGGCAAGGGATATGCATTCTTCATGGTTTGCTTATTGAGCCCATGGTAATCAATACAGAAACAAAGTCCTCCATCCTTCTTTGGAACAAATAGTACCGGTGCTCCCCATGGAGAGATACTATGTCGTATGAAATTCTTCTCCAACAACTCTGTAAGTGTTGTTCACAATTCCTCCAACTCCTTTGGTGAGAGCTAATAGATTGGTCTACTCACTGGAGTACTCCCTGGCAATAACTCGATCTTGAAGGGCATACCTTGATCAGAGGGTAATCCCTTTGGCAGATCATCCGGAAACACATATGCAAACTCCTGAACTATCCAATCAACCGTTGCTTGATGTGGCACCTGGCCCTCCTCAGATTGTTCTTGTGCAATCGGCTTGATCCACACTGCAAATACAGACTTATCTTCCTCCAAAGCTTGCTCTATGGTTGCTTCATTAACAAACTTCCCTTTTAGGGACTCATCTCTCTTCCAAGCTTGCTCCATGGTTGCCTTCTTGGCAAACTTCCCATCTTGGGACTCATCTCCCTTCCAAATTTGCTCTATGGCTACCTTCTCAACAAACTTCCCATCTTGGGACTGACTATTCTTAGATGTCTTACTGAGAGGTGCCAGAAAACTTAATCGGAAATTCCTACCTTGGTGTTGTACTTGAATTTGACGTCGGGTCTAATCAAATTGAACCTTATGACGTTCAAGCCAAGGTAGACCCAAAATGATATCATAGTGTAGAGGTGCCACTACAAACCTTATACACTCCAAATACTCCTTCCTAATCTTGAAGGTAATAGGATGCAAGGTGCGGAATGCAAAACCTTTTCTACCATCCGCCATCATCAAACTACTTCCAATCACTAGCTTGATAGGAATACCCAATTTCTTTGCTACTTGCATAGATATGCAATTCTCTGAACTTCCAAAATCAACCAAAATCTTACAACCCCAATTAGATATCGTACCTTGCAAGTGAAGCAAACTTGCATAGGTCGAGCCTTCAATCCCATTGGAACTAATCAAGCTCCCAGTAGGCGGCTCAAAATCTCCTACTGGGATTCTTTGTTTCCCTGATCATTCTGGTCCACAAACTCCATCTGGGCAACTTGTCGAGGTCGCCCATTCCTAAGTGGACATTCAACAATGCAATGTCCAACTTGGCGACAATAAAAACAACCTCCATTTTGTCGTAATCTTTCTCTATCTACTGTGCCAAGTGGTCTTCGTTGGATAGCATCAATCTCCATTGGTACCGGTTCTTCCACTCGTGGTATTGGTAGGTTTTGTGTAGGTCAAGGTCGAGACCAAGTTGTCGCTACTAAGGAATCAAACTGCTCAGCCAATTGCATGGCTTCTTCTACATTCTATGGCTCTCGCATGGTCACCTCCAATCTGGTTTGTGACTTCAATCCTTGCACAAATCAATCCAGAACTTCACCTTCTTGGATATTTGGAATTTGTATGATGATATTCTAACATTGTGTGATGTAGCTTCTCATTCAGCCAATCTGCCTCAACTCCGCCAATTTATCTTGTGCAGCTCAGGTGGCATTTATAGTCTGAAATTGACCAAGTATTGCATCCTTGAATTCTGCCCATGTCAAAATCGGTGTAACAATTTGTCGTTCAGCTGTTTCTACTCGGAATCGCCACCAAAGTTTTGCCACGCCATCCAACTGGCTAGAAGCCAAGAGAATTTGTTTCCGCTCGTCTTGAAGATTGGTGGCTTCAAAGTAACATTCACAGTCAAACACAAAATTCTCCATTATGCTTGGAAGATTCTTGCCTTCAAACACCTTGGGTTTTGGAAATCGAATGCAATCTTCTCCATCTTGAATTGGCGCTCTGTCTATCTGTTCTTGTCATTGCTGGTCTCGTTCATCCAACAATCGAGTAAGATGCTCGATTTGTTGTTGCATTGCAAGGATAACATCCGGTATTGCCGCCATTGCTACTACTCTATTCCACTACTCTCAATTTATCTAGTTGATTAACACATAGATACAACACGTCCACCGTTCTCCATAAGTTACAACTGGAAGTATCAAGGGTTCCTCTAACACGGTGATCATATGTAGAAAATCCTGCCCAAAGCGTTAAGTGATGAATTGTGTGAAATGATGCTTTGGTAATATCTGGACATGAAAGTCCCAATGGTTTGGCGGAAGTGGATTTGGTGGTCCATAAATTCCATCCATCCCATTCTTGCTCTGATACCAATGTAAAAGACCAAAACCGAGGAGAGAAATAGGAGAATGGAAACTCACATTGGGACACTTGAATGAGGGAAAAATCCAAATGCCTAGCATGAGCTTTGGCTTTGGTATTTATAGGTAGCACACAAGGCCCTTGAGAAGCTTCTCAAGAAGCTTCCTCAAGCCGCTTTCTTAGAGTGCAAGCCAAGTTAACTAGGAAGCTTCTCAAGAAGCTTCCTTCTAGAAGCCGTCTACTTGGCGTGCAAGCTAAGCTAGTTGGAAGCTTCTAGAAGCTTCCTTCTAGAAGCTACTTACTTAAGGTGCAAGCTAAGCTAACCGGGAAGCTTCCCAAGAAGCTTCCTAGATACTTCCGGAATATTCTAGGCTAATTTGTCTTATGTGCTACTTCGTAAGCCTGACTGACCTCGTCGCTAAACTCCATATTGTTACAGTCTATCACTATCATCATGAATGTCTCACTAAATTGTACCAATATCTTCACTCTTTGGATCTGTGACCTCTATAACTCCTCATGTATGCATTGAGAAAGATTCCACCATAGTCTCAAAAAATATATAGAGAAAGGCAGATGCATGCCAACTTGGCACCATCTCCTCATCTGTCTCACCATGCCAACATGCTTCGGTCTGATCCTAGTGGTTGGGACATGGGATTCTACTCAACCCATCTACATCACGATTTACCACTCCGGGTCTATGAATAACCATGAAATCATACTCTTGTAAAATCAGAGCCCATCTTGCAAGCTTTCTTTAAAGCGTCTGACTCTATCAACCACTTCAGTGGCTGATAATCAATGATGAGAGTGAAGGGATTACCAAATAGGTAATATTGGAAATGTGCTACTACCGAAATTGCTGCCAAGCACTCTCCCTCATATGAATTATACTTTACCTCCGCTGAATTGTTGGAGTGACTACCATAGGCCACCACACACTCCTTCCCCTCATCATCATGCTTAGTGAGCACTACTCCAAGCTCCAACATACTCCAATCATTGTGAACATGAAATCATCGTCCTTTGATTGATCTCCTCAAAATAGGAGCATATGTCAACCTTTCCTTGAGCTCTACAAAAGCTCTCTCCTACTCATCTCCCCAATACCACTCCTATGTAAACTTGGTCAGCTACATCAAGGCGCTTGGCAATGGTACTAAATCCTCTAACATAGCGGCAATAAAATTTTGCCAACCAAAGAGATGCTTGCACTTTGCTAACATCCGTAGGTCAAGGAATATGTGCAATAGCCTCCACCTTGGTCTGCTAAACACCAAGTCCTCTGAAGTAGATAGTGTGATGCAAATACTCAACCTGATTGTGGAAGAACCTACACTTCCCAGTTTGTAATTTGAGTCCATGAGATTTCAACCTCTCAAACACCTCCAGCAATTGTCTCTCATGCTCCTCCATAGAAGTGCTAAAGACCAAAATGTCATCAATATAGCATCGAGCAAAATCCAATCCAACTAGGATCGTATCCATGACCCTTTGGAATTCAGCAGGACCATTCTTTAACCCAAATAGTAAGAATCTCATTGATATAACACATCCAATTGTCTCTCATGCTCCTCCATAGTAGTGCCAAAGACCAAAATGTCATCAATATAGCACCGAGAAAAATCCAATCCAGCTAGGATCCTATTTAGGACCCTTTGGAATTCAGTAAGAACATTCTTTAACCCAATAGTAAGAATCTCTATTGATATAACACATCCTTACCATGAGGATCAATAGCCCAAAATGCTATCTTGGACTTATCCTCCTCCTTGATTGGCAATTGACGATATCTTGCTCAAAGATCTAAAGTACCAAAGACCTTTGCATGCCCAATTGCTTCAAAGATTTCCTCTGATGTAGGCATGGCATACCAATCAACCTTAGTCCATCAGGTGATAGGACGGTAATTTCCACACATCCACCTATCTGTGTAGTTGCCATGCATATCCTTCTTGGTAGACATCACTATAGCTGATACATACTACCCACCAAACCAACCTCAAAAAGTTCTCTACTCCAACTTTGAATCAATATCCTCTCCATATCACTATATTGATAAGGACGTAAAAAATGGTGTATTGCTAGTCAGCTCAATCCAAATACTAGGTCCCTTCTGAGCACTCAAATCCTTCATATTGAATGCAAAACAACTTATGTAGCTCCTCAAGAACCTCCAAACCCTCCATCTTTCCTCTCCTATAAGCTTGGGTCCAGGATCTGGCTCCCAAGTATCCTTTATAACTATCATAGGAGTGGAAGACGTACTGACTGGCTACTACACTAGACACTTGGGAGCAATAGTGTCATGCTCCCAAGCATTAGAGGTCCCAACCTTAGTGTGAAAAAATCACTCCACTCTGGCTGCAAGCTCCACACGTCCTCTAACACCATCTCAAGTAGACTAAAGGTGTAATCCATGTAGCCCACACTCACCTGGATGGACTCCAAGTAGACCACTCTCCCTAGTTGCAATTGACTGTGTCCCAAGAATACCATGCACACTTGGTCTATAGCCCTCAGCATGGGCTTGAATTGTCTCAATAGGCATAGGGCTCACAAGTGTCTGAGTGTTGATGCCTATCAAATGTATCCTACATTGCTTTGCCAAGCCAAGGCTCACAATCCAAGTCAAACAATTCAGGTCCATAGCCTGACCTAACACTTAACGCTTGGATACCTCTAACATTGATGGAACAATGATAATACTAGTGCAAAAACCCATCACCCGCTCTCTCTTATTGGTGTTGAGCTCCACCAACTATTGTAACTATAAGTCCTAAACAAGTCCATGTCCTCTCTCTTGAAAAGGTTAAGAGCTTAGGACTGGCGCACTGTAGAACCTCTCTAGGTAAGAGGTTCGTCCACCAAAGACATAGATGATGAGCTTGTGATCTCACTCTAGCTGCATCTAACAATACAACAGGTCCCATCCAAGAATGGACTTGATGTGTACTCACCACCACTTTGGTGCAAGAATCACCCATTAAAGGAATGTTCTCCAAAATGTAAGTTGGAGAAACGGATTGATGAACCTGGAGATATTGTAGTATTTGTAACATCTCCCAAAATACACCATAACAAGGATCCTAAAGACCCTAACCTTGGCCAACATGTGTATGTCCCTAACATGGCCACCTAGAAATCACCAAATGAATAGGTCCATATTGCTCTAGATCATGCACCCCTAGTAAGGAAATATCTGCTAGTAGGGCCTTTTGGTAACCCTTAACTGCTGATATTGTTAACAACTCAAGATAGAAATAGGCCAAGTATGCCACATGATGGATAGAGACTTGCCTAATAGTCTCATCTCTCTCCACATACAAGTACCTTTGTACTCATATACTTGTGTGTAATACCACAACTAGTCCAATGCTAGTCCCACCAAACAACTCCAATAGACATACTTCCTCTATTGGATACTGCCAAGCAATGAGTGTGGTATCTAGAGGTGTCAACGTAATCAACTCTAGAGGCTCATCCTCACACTCATCTCTTGGTGGTACAAAGGCTCCACTCCAAGCCTACTGCACCAACCAATCTGCATGCTATTGCAATGCCTCCTCTGAACTCCACAATGGAACATCCAAGGTGGAAAGAACAATCCCACTTGTACTCCAAATTTGAATGATCTCCTTTGGTATTGGAGTATTCTTTGCAAGGGCGTTCCACTCCAATAAATCACCAGGCCAAGTAATTGCCCCATTGAAAGCTGAAACTAATGCTACCATGGTCCTAGACTGTAGTGAGCCAAGACTCCACTACTAAAACATAAAGGTAGGCAATATACTTATCCCTCACCAGATTGCCAACTTGGTCTATAGGAGGTTGTCTTCTCCCAATAGTCAATACTGAAACCCATGGGGTATATCACTGGTCCACCGACTAGCACATCATATGACTCAACTATGGTTGCAATAGCTTGAGCTCTCACCACCAAGCTATCAATCAAATGACCAGGCTGAACTTGGACAATAAGCTCCCCATGTGTGATGTACTGTGTCAAACCACCACCTAGAGATGTTTGGATTTGAAATCTACACCTCTCCACATCGGTCTTCCATAACTCTAGACCGACAACTACAGCTTTTCCCAACATAAGGGGTTGCACACCAAAGTCTAATAAGACTCTTTGTGGTGTATAGACCTTCCCTGAAGGTTTGACCAAATGGAAAATCCTCCTTTCGTAATCCAATAGGACAACACTTGGTGTGAATTGTGCTCTCTCAAAGGCCGTCTAGTTGGCAACTCCTCCAATCTAACCATTGTTGCTTGCCATAAACCATTGGTCACTGAGCGGATCCCATGCTCCTCAACCAAGTCAGCTCCACTATCAACCTTTGCTCTAAAAGTAGAAACTACATCATTCCTACTCTCACAAAGTGTAGCAGCCAATTTGAACACTGGGGTTGAGTCAACTCCCAATGTACACATCATTGGCTAAAAATAAAGGATAGTGCATAATTAGCTGAGCTGCCCCCAACATTGTGCTAGACTCAACCTGTGTAGTAGGTTGTGTAATATGCACCCCACCACCACCTACCACACATGCACTATGATGTTTAGGAACCATGGATGACCTCTGTAGGGCCTCAAAGAGCTTGAAAGACTAAGGAAGTCTAACTTGTCTCCCAACCTCTCCTCTCTATGGGTCCAATTCCACTGATGCTCCTTTAGGCTCTAAGGCATATATTGCACTCCTAGTCATTGCTATAGATGCATCCACCTGTGCTGCTCCACACATGAAGTCCAAAGCATCTCTATCACCAACATATGAGGTGGAAGCCTCAGCACCCAAATCTGATTTCCTTTGAGCAATGATCATACTAGCTAATCTCTACTCCAACTACTCAATCCAAGTAGCTATAGTTGTATCAAAAGTAAGGGCAGGTACTACCTCCCTACAAGGTGTAGACCCTTGACCTCTACCTCTACCACCTTGTCCTCCATGAACTAGAGCTCCTCTATTACCTACCATAGCAGCGCTACCACTCCGTAACTCCAACATTCCGATGGAACTCCTTCAAGCTCCTCTGCTTGTCCATCCGCACTCCTTGGTAGTTCTGCTTCAAATATTGGAAGAACTCCACCATGGATAAACCCTGGTACCACACCATCTCCTATAGCGGTACTTTCACTTGTAGTAGCACTATCTCTAGCTAGTGCACCTCCACTAGCTCCACCAATGCTACTCAAGCTAGAAATTGTGGGTATTGCCAATTTACTCCTGGCAACCAAGCCTAAAGTGACAAAGACATAGTTTAGAGACCAATATTGTCTCCATAACTCAGTCTCCTCCAAGTGAGCTCTCCTAAACTCATGATAATTGTCTATTGGCGGACTCTCCATATACTGAAACAACCCCTTCCATGCCATGGGTGTAAACAAAATCGGGTTCCACATCTGCAGCAGATCACACCAACTATCAAACTCCTAGATGAAGACATCCAACTCAATGGTACCCACTATACCAGAGAAACACCTAGGGCCTTTGGAGGCCCCATAAATCTTATCCATATCCCACGATAACAATGCAAACACGCCAAGTGCACTCTCAACTGGATCAACTCTTGTGCAAACTCCAACTCTGAGTCAATCTCCTCCCTCATTGGGACCTGAGATACAAGCTGATACCAAGCACCACTTTGAGTAAACCCACAACGTACTGCAAGGCTATCTCCTTTGGAATCCCCAATGAACTCCGTTGTGACAAAGTAACTACAAACTGCCAACTACAAATCGGAACCACAAACTAAGACAACTACACTAGGAGAAAGGGCAACTTGTAACCTACCATCACAACATGCACTCTCACAATTTGTAGGTCATCACTTTGTGCCTCACCAAAGAGAAACAAAGATACTATGATTGGTCATCACTCTAGCCACACTATCAAGAGCACACCAGAGCACCAACGCTCTAAATTCAAGGCACTTCACACAAACACAATGCACAAACAAGAAGTAAAGAATGGAGAGGGTCCAATCACAATAAATCTAAACAAAAACTCTCTATCTCATAAAATAACACTAGATTGACTCTGTAACCATTTGAAATTTAATATAATCAAAGCACTTATCTACTTCTTGCGCTACAAAGATCATTGAGAAAGGGATCTTCTTGCCAAAATCTATTCTTCTTGCCAAAATTTGTTCTTCTTGGCAAAATTTGACATAAACCCTTCACAAAATTTGACATAAATCTGATGTAAAATCTGACATAAGTCCCTAAATTTGGCTGACCTCTAAATCCTCAACTAACTCTTCACTCAAGCCAAATTGGAAAAAAAGATTTCATCTAATCTCTAATTCACAAAGATATGCTCTCAACTCAACCTTCAATTTCACTTTTGAGCTCAACTCACAACAAATTGGTCATACTTTCACCTCCTAAGCTCAAAATCACAATCACCACTTAAAACTACTTCTCTTTGGCTCCAAATTTTGCCTGCACTTCCAGTCACAATCTCTCTTAGGGAAATTTGAACTACTCGATCAAGACATCATGATCCACCAAGCTTGGAGAAACCACCAATACTTGCCGTTCTTGCATCCAATTTCTCCCTTATTCACTTCTTTGATGTAATCAAAATGTTTACCACTCAAATCAACTCAAATCAGATTAGCAATTGATCTGATTGTCAAAAAATTACCAACAACAAGGCACTGATTATAGTCAAGCCACACCCACTCTAGCTAAGAGATTCTAGGTGATGCTTGCCAGCTTTTTGTCCACTCTAGCCAGGAACTCAAAGGCTCAACATTAGAGAAGTGAGCTCTCTAGAGTTGTATTTCCAGGGTATACTCCTGATTTCAACCTAAGTCCCATCCCAACAGTCCCATTGATGGCACAAGTGATGGTGGGCTGCACTATTAAGTCCGTACACTGAACACAAAATCTGACCGTCAGAAAGTAGTCTATGAGTATTGCTTAAATGCCTCTAACTACTATCATTGGAACTCCAATGTTTGAGCAATCTAGATACGACACTATAAATGGCGTGATAGCTTGTTGGTGCTTGCCCCAATAATCTTGGCTATCTTGACACACATTTTGTCTTTTGGTACTTGAGTACCACATCCTTATATTTCTTCACTTCTTGTGTGTATTTAGGTTGAGCATAATGATACCCTAATGGGTAGTAGTGCAACGGAAAGAGCTTCTTCTCTTCCTTTCATAGTAGCTTCATCTTGATGTAAGACAAACAAGGAGAGAAAAGTGTTTCCTCCATTTGTTTGCAACCACTTAGTCAATTCAAAGGTTCAATGGTTTAACATCTTGGCCTAATCCATGGGTCTCCTTGCATATAATGATTGGGAAAAAGTGGCTTGCCAATTGTTGATGTAAGTGGTTTGTGTCAACTTGAAGATCTTCATGAGCAAGGTCACCATGATATGCCTGATAAGATTGTTGTACCCATCACCTTCCAAACATTCCCCATCTTCTTGGATCAGAAAAAGGCCTCAAATTTCCTCATCATGTCTCCTATTGCTTAGAGCCACTCCTTATTGCGATACATTGCTCCAAGTGTTGAATTTAGACCCCAAGAACCTTTGCTGGTGCTCTTTGATCTAGCAAATACATTGCCTCACAAGTTAGGAAAATAAGATTCTTCTTTTCCTTGATCTCCATTATCATTGAGAGATAGATATGGTCCCATATCTACAGCAAGAGTTGTAAAAAGTTCAAGCTGAAATACTTGGCGTAATAGTAATGCACTGATTTCTTTATTCTTGGTAAGCACAAGGCAAATCTGGTTGGTGTCTTATTCTTCTTTGGCAACATGATGTTACTCAACATTCCCAATTTGAATTTGTCTCACTAGTTTACCTCCACATTCTTGGTCCTAATCACCTTCTCACAAAGCCTCTTATGCTAACTCAGAAATTCTACTTGAAGTCTCCTTACTTCTACTTCTACCTAAAGTCTCCTTATTTTCCTTACCTTCTACCTCACCTTCATCCTTTTCATGCTTGTCTTTTTCCCCTTCTTTGCCTCAACTTCATCCTTGTCTTTCTTTTCCTCACCCTCTACCTTTCCTTCATCCTTCTGCCTCTTTAACAATACCCTTTATATATATCTAAATATTTTTATGTTTTTTGGAGTTTTTCATTTATAACTAAGCATGAATTGGTATCCAAGGATGGAAGTTTATTATAGGAAATGTTTTGGACTTCATACAATATTATACATAGAGGTATGTGGATTTTTTCCAATAAGAATTATAAACTCTTGCATATTCTTGGGAGGAGGTACATATGCAAGGCTAATAATCCAGGTATGTGGAATTTTTCCAATAAGAATTATAAATTTTTGCTAATGTTATGATGCATATTCTTGGAAGGAGGTACACATGCAAGGCTGACAAACCCAGTTCCAAGGGTTGGGGTTGGAAATTTTTGTCTTTTCTAATTGTGTCTAGAAAACACATGCTAGACTAGTATAAATATAATTAAAAACTAGTAAAAATATTTTAAAATGCATTGTGTCATACAAGACACAATAGTTACTTGTGTAAATATATATAAGAACTAGAAAAGAATACTAAATTTTTTCATACAAGATATAATAGTTACTTGACTCTTGGGGTGACCCTACAAACCACCCCGATAGTCAACATTGATTGCAAAGGCACACCATTAATAGGAAAGTTAACTTTAAAAAAAAGTGCTTTAACTCAACCAATGCTCAGGTGATAAATAATAAAAAGCACCAAATTTGCACTTCATAAGAGGTAAAAAGTTTTCTATTAAGAATTGGTAGTCTTTGTGGTACAGATCTCAAATTTGTTTGATTACTATGTTAAGTGGTGTATGAGGTAAAAAGTTTTACATTGAGAATCAATTCTCTTTGTGAGTTCTCAAATTATTGATGACGTGTATTTAGTGGTGGCTAATGAGGTGTGTGTTTATGCACAAGAATGCTTGGACCATATCATGATGTGATATATTTAAAAATGTCGAAGCTTTAGTAACACCTGAATCCCAAAAGAGCATGTGTTTAGATGATTTAGGATATGTGGCAATAGTCATCTAGTGCCTTTGTTTAAAAAACCACACAATCAAGAGAGAAAGTATTTAAACCATTATGTGGTTCAAAAAAGGTTCTAAATGAACAATACATTGGGATATTAAAAGCACTTCAGAATTCTTTGCAATAGTTGAGGGTTCAATTAAATAACAAGAAACAAAACTTTTTCTTCTTGCATTGGATTGTCACTTGTGTTATTTTGCACAACTTCTTGATTATAGATGCTATATGTAGGAGGAAAAGGAGAAATATTCTAGAGGTGAAGTTGATTCCATATATCATAAGTTCATGGGAGCAAGTAGTGGGAGTTATCAATAGATTAGGGACGAAACTAGGCAATCAATGGTAGAAATGTACCTTGCCTTGAATAGTGCACCTATGGATGTTTGAATGTGACATATTAATAAAGTGTTAGGCAAGGAAATCTCTATAAATGTGTGATTTTCCTAAATGTGTCACTCCTAGCATATTTCTTGTATGATTTTTTGAATGGGTTTGCTCATTTTTGAGAATGCATTTGCTCATTGTAGGGTGTCATTACTCAAACTGTTTCTAGGTGCACCTTTTTGAGTTGAGGGTTGCTCATTTTTAAGGTTGTGGGGTTTGCTCATTTTGCTTGGATTTAATTTTCAGTCCTAATTTGGTTTTGGATTAAAAAACATCACCATCAAATTATTGCAAGTTGTTAAGGACGAGATGGATTTTTAAAAAATTTAATAGAGCAATTTGCAGTTGAAAAACTACACATTTATACATTTCAACTTCCTATTCATACATTTCAAGCATTATTATACATTTCAGACATGGATTTATACATATAAAAGGTTATAGATTTTTAGAGTTTAGCATAAAAGATTGATAAAGGGTTTAGAATTGCATTGCACCTATAGAATTAATGAGAAGAAATGTGTGAATGCAAGAGTGCCAATAGAGGAAGTGTTTGCACACTTGAAATATAATAGGGTCACCTTGAGAAAAGATACATATTCAAAACATTTGGTAGTGAAAGGGATCCAAAAATAGGTTATGAGGGAAAGAAAGCCAATCACAATTCAAAATTGAACTGTGAGTGCATAATGAGGAACATGGACAAAAGAGTTAAGGGTTTTGGAGAAAGAGCAATTTGGAAGTTAGAACTGAGTTTGAAAATAGAGGGGTGAGGAAGGTGAAGGCAATGTCAAAAGAGAGGAAAGTTGTGGGATGAATGCAATTTTGAAAGGGAATACAAAGGATTCCAAATAAGTTGAGGTACTTGGCATAGTAGGAATGTGCACATTCTCCACTCCTAGAGAACATAAGGCAATTACGGGTGTTTTCTTCTTTCTCTTCATAGATATCATGATACCTAGCACTCCAATGCTAATTTTTTCCACCAATTGCTTCCACACTCTTGGTTCCGATCATCCACTCACACTATTTTTGGTGTTAAGTTCCAAATTGTTAAACTTTGTTAAGCAAGTTCATCTTAATGCACGTAAGTTAATTTTTATTTTATTGGATCTTGAAGGCAGTGCAAATTCAATTAATTGAAACTTACTTCCTCTCAAGGGAGAGATTCTTATACTTTCCAATTGACCCATTTCAAAATTTTAATGTGCACTAGTGGTGAAATGTCATTATTCCCACATGTTTAAAGTGTCAAAAGGACTTATGGAAACCAAAACCAGTTCTTTATCCTATGTGGCAGTAGACTGGTCATAGGAAGGTGAACCATTAATGACTGACTACCTGATGTTGACATTGCAGGTACACATTATCATGATGGTGCTTGTGTTATTGTGGTATGATCATCATTGTTATCATGGTCATGACTATCATCTCTTTTTTTGGTGTTGGGTTGGTCCCATTCTGTTGATGTCTTCTCTTGGTACAGAATATATTATGGTCTTTTCCTGTAAGGTAAGGTACAAGCCATAATTCCCATCTACTATCTTTTATTCTAATCTGCATGTTTAACTAATTACAAGAAAAAAAGGAAAGGAAATCTACAAAGGAGATGCAAGGTGGGCTACCACACCTATATTCTTGGACATCCTATAGATTGTTCCTTGAGCAAAGATCCCATGGACTTCCATCTCTTCTACATGTGGGAAAACATGACGACACAATCATCTTAGATGATCCAAATCAAGCACTACCTCTAGACGAGAAACATGCCTTGTGATTTACTAAGAGCAAAGCACAAAAGTTTTCATATGTCAGCACTTCCCTTCACCATTTTGCAAGGAGACCTATATTGCATGGGTGTGGATAGAGTACTCTGGTGTTGTATTATTCCAGATGAAACCTCTGTTGTGCTAAAAGCATGCCATTTTGATGAATCAAGAGTGCACTTTTCTAGCAAGGTTACTACAATCAAGGTCTACCTTTCAGGATATTGATGGTCATCTATCTCTCAAGATGCCAATGGGTATGTGTACATGTGTGATGCTTATCAAAGAATTGGCAAACCCCTATCATGATACCAAATGCACCTACACCCAATATTAGTGGCACAACCAATTCAGAAATGGGGACTCAACTTTCTTGGAGATGTTAATCCCGCAGCTTGATGGAGTAGGAATCATTACATCATTGTCACCATTGATATGTTACAAAGTGTGCAGAGGCTGAATCCTTTGTCACCAATTTTGCTGAGGTCACCATATAATTTTTGCAGCAAAATATCATTTCCAGGTTTGGTGTTCCCTAATCCATTATCATAAATAACTGATCCCATTTTATCAACAAAGGAGTATGGGATTTCACTACAGCCTATGGAATTCAACACCACATGCAAGCCAATGATCAAGTAGAACAATTCAATGGAATTCTCTTGATAATTCTTAAGAAGATTGTAAGTTTGATCACATAGATTGGGATCAAAAACTCTTGGATGCTATTTGGGCATACTGCACCATGGTAAAACTCACTATGGGATACACTCCATTCCAACGTGTCTATGTGCAAGAAACAATCTTGCCAATCAAGTCCTTAATCCCATCTCTAAGAGTACTTAAGGCCAATTTGACATGGATATCTTCATGTCTTTTGAGGGGGAGACAATGGAAGAAAGGGATTTTGCACTTCCTAATCTGCTAAGAAATGTCTATATGCACTCTGCACATAGTTCAAGACTCAGGCTAAGCAAGAAACCCTTTTTTATTGCAAAACCAAGGAGGTCCCACTCTACTTCGTGTTGAAGTTCAATGTTAAGGTTGGCTGATTCCCCAGCAAATTTGCTGAAAAATGGCTAGGTCCTTTTCAAGTATGGAAAGTTTTCAACAATGGATCATTCCAGTTGGGAAGATTGGATAGAGAATTCCTGGAGTCCCATACCAATGGCACAAAGTGTAGACCATACAATCCAAACTACATTCCGCTATGGGATAAAGAAGAAAAGATACCATGGGAAATATGATGCTCTTTCATGAGAAAGGAAGAGGATACTAAAACACCATTGTGGAATGTCTTCCTCAAGGATTAAAGGGTTTCCTAAATGACAACGGGATCAACTATGGGTTACATCATGTTGCGAGATAGTCCTTCTTGGACCTACGATCTTGGAGGAAAAATTCAAACCTTAATTGAAAGTACAGCAATCCTCAATGTCATGGAACAATTATTGGCTGCACCATTTGGCATTCAAGGAAAAAATGGTGCCACACAAAGGACAATTTGCATTCAATCCCGAAACGATGCAAAATACATTATAATTCTCATTCAAGTGCAAAAAAACACCAAATGAGTGAAATTATTTCCTCTACTTGAGAAGGACTGTACAAGCTGGAAAAAGTTTTAAATGCCAAGAAAGTATGACATTCACAAGAGGAGACCAAACTCCTATAAAGCACTCTCATGATTATTTTTTCTCTTTAGTTTGCAAAATTCAACTTTGAGAGGAAGTTGATCGTGATCAACTTGTTCTTCTCTGTTATATACTCGTGCCAAGGAGTATTCTCTCAATTCGTAAAAGCAATCTTGTCAAGGAGAACAAAACAAAAAGAAGTCAAAGAACCTATGCAAGTGGAGTAGCAATCCGGATTCACAGCCAGATTGATTGTAGGAGCAATCTTAGATAGGCTGGATCAGACAGGTCAAGAAACCATCATCTCTCTCATTTGCAAGTTTTGGTAGGAAGCGGAGACATACTATGTCAATAGAGTTCTACAGACACAAGAGTTGCAGAAAATCTTTGAACAAATCTTTGAGGAACTAGGAAGCTGTGTAGATTCATACTAGTTAAACGGGAGAGCTATCAGAAGAATTCATCAAATTCATCAGATTTTGCAAGATGAAGGAGAGATGGTTCCAATCTATATGCAATCAGGCCACTTGTGTGGTTTCAGAAATGTGGACCCGGAGATGAGGAAGAACATGGAGCCGCGTGGAATTTAGAACATCGTTGCACACAAATTCTACTTACCAAGCAATGAGGAGCTCACAAGAGAGTTGGATATGGTAGAAGAAATACAAGTGGAGTTGAAAGTGATCCACTTATCAATTCCCGGACCAGCTGCTCACCGAAACCTTTGCCCGTGATGGAGGATACGATATTGATATTGGAAGTATTCACCCTAAAAAAGAAGTCAGCCAATGTTCCCCTGGCTTGGCTTGTAGGGAATTCCAATTTAGCCCATAGCATTTGCAAGGGCTATTTTTCTTGAGAACTCCACAAAATCTATCTGGGATATGCATAGAAACGTGTTCCCGATTGCAGTGGTCACATACCTGCCAGTGTATTTCTCTATGAAGAACTTTCACTAGCTCATTAGAGGTCGTGGGAAATGTATAGTACTTGAATGCGTCACTCATGGTTAGCTCTAATCCGAAGTGGGATCTGAGGGAAAGCATCTGATTATGAGCCCATACTATTCACAAAGCTGCGGGAATGATGTGCTGGTTTCAAGAAGGTGCTCTCCCAACTGACAAAAACCAAGAAAGCCTTTTACTATGGAGCCTTTTACTGGGAATATTTGGCTCTGAGGCCTTCCAACAGAAGGAGAATCTGGTTACCATTGGAGAGGAAGCATCAAGAATGTGCAGTTTCAACAGGACCCGTCCGGAACCCTGTGTATAATAACGCTTACAAGTTCGAGCAGAATTTGCAAGTCTCAAAGTTGGCAACAAAATGTCTGGTCCCCTTGCGTCATTGTCAATTCATAGACGCGAACACATTCATAAGATGAGGTCAATTCGAAGAGAATTTCGCAGGGACTTGAATAGATAGTTAAGAAATCTATGAACCCAAGACAGATAGGAGATAGTACAATCTCTTCCACATCTAATCGTATAAAAGGAAAACAACATGGTGTGTGATGAGTCTTGGATCTGATAGTTTCCTAGCATGGCAGAATAAGGAATGGAGTGTTAGTAAGAGCAAAGATTCCTGGACGGAACTAACTCATGGAAGCAAATCTATAAACACAAAGAGAAACCTCTCCTACCTCCCAGAATATATTGCAGAACTAACTCGTCTAATTCACGACCTGGAAAGAAGCATTGGACTTAAACTGCTGCGTTTTATCATCCATAGCTGCAGGCCCAAGGATCATAACAACGCAAGGAATCGGGAATCATCTACGGATGCGGACTTCTAACGACCACTACAATACAGATGGAAATCTAGAGAACATACGGGTCGATCGTCTCTGAGATGGTTCACCGAAGCAGAGCTATATTCACTTGAGCAAGCTTAATCGAGAAGGACGCGGTATCACCCCTGAATTCCGGAAGACAAACATGTAGGTTGAGCACGATCTACTGGCGCACGTGAAACTTTCTGTACACGTCAAAACTTTCTGTGTGAAACTTTCTGAAGCTCTAACTTCATGTGAAAACATTGTTGCTCCTTGATCGCGCAAGACTAATTTCAGTAGTGTTTATCTTCTGGTCCAACTTGATTGCTCACTCATGAATAGATATGGCAAAATACGTTCTGATCATCAATTCTTGAACGCGGTCTTTCGTACTACAAGTAATACAGGACCTTGAGGAATTCATCCTTCTTGCACGGGAGTCCATATTCCATGTCGTGGTGGGTGTCCACTACGATATGAGTATGGCCTCCCGTCAGTCAGTGTCAGTGGCGACTAAGATGTCATCGATTCTCTCCAACCCTAGGTATGCAGGTAAATAAAACAAATCTTCACGAGAAGTCCCATTTTCTTTTAAGAAATAAAATTGATCTCACTACGCCTAGTCCTGTTACGTTTTGTTTCTAATCGCAAGTGGAATAAGTGTGAGACCAATTGCTAAGACGATGTAGTCATGTTTGTCATATTGATTTTCGATGTAGTCATATTCGCTCGGAACGTTTACTACTAGAACCTCTCCGTCATGTTTGAAGCGTTGGCCAACATACCAATTGAGTATCAACATTAGAAGCGTAGTCCCAATAGCTTTGAAAACAATTCCGTCTGTGTGCAGATTCAAAGTCGTCCATTGTTTTCTCTACTGAATTGCTGAATTGCTGATGATGCATTTACACTTTTATATGTCCCGCCTAAGATGCACTTACTAGATTTCGACCAATCATATTAAGAAAGTCAGATAGTCAACCGTATCCATCATGTCTTTCTTGAGGCTGGTCGTCGGAAGAAATAGGGGGTATCAAATAATATTTTACGGATATCCATAAAATGATTTACGGGAAGTATGTAAAAGTTTCATGGGGTGCGCGGTGGCGCAGGAAATATCCAGACATATAAAATAAAATATTGCGTATTGTGAAAGATATAATGTGGGTTAAGGATAATCAGAAGAATCTAACGAAAAAGCGTTTATAATACCAATAAAATTATTTTTGTAGAATTTTTTAGTTAGAGGCAATCTGTAGAACTTCATGAGAAAAAAAAATCACCCAAAACTTTTGCCCGTAGCAAGTTTTCCCTTTCCCCAAGTTTTCGTCATAAATTTTAAGTAGCGGTCGTAACCGAGCACAATGTTTCTCAAGGGTACCCGTCAAATCTGCGTTTGAGACCAACCCCTAATATGTTTGTGAATATGCTTGCGAGCAAAACTGGACTCAATACCGCTAAGGCACCTCGACTTAGCGGTACTCTAAGTTAGAAAAACTTAATAGTGCCCCAACCCTTGACGTGGGCTTAGTCCGTCCGCGTTAGAATTGAATGTTCTTATAGTGTTCATTTTGCTACAGAAATAAATTCCTATAATGGTCATTGTGCAGCAGAGATAAATTCAGTATACTGTAACACATTGTGGTTTTGAGATTCTACGAACTCCTTCACTTCATTTTCATTGATCAATTCCTGGTGATACGGAGGGCAAGGGAGAGAAGCATCGCAGGAGTGACAGGGTTACAAACGACGCCAAACACCTTGATTTCTGAATGCGTCCAAAATAAACGATGTGGTAATATGAAGAGTCCACTCCGCTCGTCGGGGAACACCGTCAGGTTTTCAACAGGATTGGTTGCCACCATTCAATAACTTCGTCCGCAAACTAAATTGAGATTTTCTCAAACTTCGTGAATAAGTGACCTGCCGCAAAGTAAATTAAAGAATTAACCTGTTGTCAAACTCGCTGTTGCAATGGGTATGTATAAGGGAAGATGATGATAACTGATTGTAGATTATAAAGTACGGTCTCACAATTGTGATAGGTATGTCTAAAGGATGATAATGATAATTAATGGTAGATTGTAAAGTTCGGACGGTGTAGATCAATTTTCTTCATATAGAAAGTCCCCTTTGACAGGTCCACTTCAGCAATTCATAGGAAATGGAAATGCCCGCACCATGGCCGGACACAAGAAAATATGTGGTTCACCTATACAAGGTAACGTCCAGGGGAACACACCAGTAGCATTTCTCATAATAAGACTAATGTGCAGTGAGAGCTTCTACTAGCTTGCTCACATAGTAGTCCAGCCCTAGACTAACTGATCACAATCAGACTAACTTGAGTTACTCAAAACTTGAGTCAACTCCTAACAATCTCCCTGTTGACTCATGTCTTGGGGTCCTTAACCTCTATAACCCGTATGATTACTCCATGATAGAAGAAAGAAACCTATCATAGGTCCCTCTATAAACTAGAGTTAACTAGAACTAAGCCGTAGCCTAAACAAGATAGAGTAAAATAATATATATAGAGATAACTGCTAGTCTACTCTACTTGTGCCCATATGCAACACCTGCAACTTGACACGATGTCTCAAAAAACTCTCCAAAGCAATCACTTGGTAAAAGCATTAGCAGGGTTGAGTTTACCTTCAATCTTGACTAGCTCAATCATTTTATCAGACATAGCTTGTCTGAGAAAATGATACATGATGTCAATGTACTTCATTCTATTGTCCATCACTTGATTCATAACTAGATGTAAAGCACTCTGGCTATCACAATAAAGATTCACAATGCATGTTTCAATCCCATCTCTATGATAAGCCTGTCCAACCAGATTGCTTCCTTTGCTGCTACAAACTCAGTTTCTGTAGTAGACTGAGCTACGCACTTCTGCAATGTAGATCTCCAAATTATGCATCCACCTCCAAGTGTGAACACATACCCAGTTGTAGATTTCCTCCCATCCAAATCTTGTCCATAGTCAGCATATACATAGCCAATAAGTGATTTGGCATTGTAGGATTTACCATCAAACACAAGGCCAAAATCCAACGTACCCTTGAGATATTTGAGGAACCACTTCACATGTTCCCAATGTATCCTCCCTAGACATGTATCTGCTAGTCTTGCCCATTGCTAGAGCAATGTGGGGCCTAGTGCAAATCATCAAAAACATGAAACTTCCCACTGGCTTGTCATAAGGGATCTTGGACATCAAACCTTCCTCCATGGCATCTCTTGGACAAAGAGCTATGAAATCTTGAAGTGAGGAGCTAAAGGAGTACTCACTGCCTTGCAATTCTCCATGTTAAATCTTGCAAGTACCTTTCTAGCATACTTCCCTTAAGTTAACCACAGCTTCTCTGTTATGTTTGGCTTGCTATAAGTGACTTGCCTGATCAAGAGCAAGAGCAAAACTTGACTGATGGAAACTCCTTACTGTATCATGCGGATATATATTCAGTCACTTCTAAGGTTGAGTATTAAAGTGACTAGATATCTTGAGTGGTCAATACTGATGAAGTCACGCAGGTCTATATTCAAGAGTTTAGACAGATGACAGATGACAGAGGGACTATCCCTGTATTTGTATATATATACATATGTGCAATGGAGATAAAGTTCAAAGGCTGGTGTGAGCCTGTTTCAGCCGTGGAGGTAGCTTTTGGGACAAGGAGTGAACCATGTTATTTCGTGTTAGTCCTCTGATTTATGTTTAATGGGCCTTATGATGTGTTATTGCGAGAGGTCCCTTGGGACTGTATTTTCTAACAATTGGTATCAGAGCTTAGAGCTTAGTTTGTCCTGAAGAGGGTCTTGAGATCTGAGGGTGCTAGGAAGTGGGTCCAGAAGCAAGTCCACAGTAAAGCAATGGCAGGGATGATATCCATATCAAATGCTAAATTTGTAGCGGAGAAGTTTGATGGGAAAAACAATTTTGGACGTTGGCAACTGAAGATGAAGGACCTTCTTGTCCAGCAAGGACTGCATAGAGCACTGAAGAAGAAAAAAGAGGACAAAAGTGATGAGGATGGGGAAGATGAAGATGCAGATCTGAGAGCTATTAGCACTATTAGGTTGAACCTTGCTGATGAAGTGCTATACAATGTTATGAATGAGGAATCTGCACCAAAACTATGGGCCAAACTGGAAAATCTTTATATGACCAAGTCTTTGACAAACAGACTGTTTCTTAAACAGAAGTTGTATATGTTGAGGATGAAAGAAGGCCAGAGTATTATGGAGCACCTCAATGCTTTCAACAAAATCATTTGTGAGTTGATGAGCATAGAGGTTAAGTTAGAAGAGGAGGATAAGGCATTGTTGTTATTGACTTCACTTTCTCCATCATATGAGCATCTGGTCACAACTCTTCTATATGGGAAGGATGATATAAATTGTGAGGAGGTCACTTCAGCATTATTGTTCAATGAGATGCAGAAAAGACCCAACCAAGAAAAGTCAAATTCAGAGGCTCTATTTATCAGAGGAAGGACAAGAGAGAGAGAGATCAGATCAGGAGTAAATCAAGATCCAAGTCTAGAACTAGAGGTTTCAAAGGCAAGTGCTGGACTTGTGGGAAGGTTGGACATTTCAAGAAGGATTGTAACAACAAGAGGCTTGAGTCCAACAAGGATAAAGGTCAACTTTCAGATCAAGCAAGCATTGCTGAGTCATCTGGAGTTGTGGATGATGTTCTATGTGTTACCCAAGATAAAGATCAATTTGAGGAGTCACGGATATTGGACTCAGGTTGCTCTTACCATATGTGTCCAAATAAGGAGTGGTTTCATGAGCACAAATCATTCAATGGAGGATCTGTAACAATTGGGAACAACATGGCTTGTAAAGCTATTGGCATTGGTACAGTACACATTAAGATGTTTGATGGTATTGTGAGGACTCTTGCTGATGTGAGGCATGTTCCTCAGTTGAGGAAGAATTTGATATCACTAGGCATTTTAGACTCAAATGGTTGGAGGTGAAAATGGAACACTCAAGGTATCAAAAGGAGCATTGGTTGTAATGAAGGGCAAGAAGATAGGAAACCTTTATGAGCTTGTTGGAGAAACCATCACTAGAGGAGTGGCAAGTACTATTTCTGAAAATGAAGATCCCAAAGATCTTTCTCAGTTATGGCACCTCTGTTTGAGTGAAAGGGGTCTAAGTGAATTGTCCAAGCAACAACTTCTGAAGCGCCTTAAAAGTTGTAAGTTAAAATTTTGTGAGCATTGTGTTATAGGAAAGCAACGGAGGGTAAGCTTTTCCACAGGAGTTCATTGCACAAAGGGAATTTTAGACTATGCGCATTCTGATGTTTGGGGCCCCCCTGCACCTATAGCTTCAAAATCTGGAGCATTATATTTTGTGTCTTTGGTTGTTGATTACTCTAGGAGAGTATGGGTCTACACCATGAAGCAAAAATCAGAGGTCTTCTCTATCTTTAAACAATGGAAGGTGATGATGGAGGAACAAACTAGAAGGAAAGTGAAGTGTTTGAGGTCTGATAATGGTGGGGAATACAAATCTGGAGAGTTTGATAGATATTGTAAGAGTGAAGGGATAATCCATCACTTTACCATATCGGGTACTCCTCAACAAATTGGTGTGGCAGAGCGGATAAATCATACACTCTTGGAGAAAGCAAGAAGTATGTTAAGCAACGCCGAATTGGAGAAGAGTTTTTGGGCAGAAGCTATAAATACGGCTTGTCATTTGGTAAACATTTCTCCCCTCTACTGCTATTGAGTGTAAGACACCTATGGAAAAATGGACAGGTAGGCATGTTGATTACTCTTCACTTAGAGTATTTGGATGCATAGCTTATGTTCATATTCAACAAGAACAAAGGACAAAGTTAGATCCCAAATCTAGAAAATGTATATTCTTGGGATATGAGAAGGATACAAAGGGATATAGATTATGGGATCCAGAAAGGTGTTGTCTTGTTGTGAGTAGGGATGTAGTTTTTGATGAGACTAGTACAATGAAGACTATTTCTATAGCAAAAGAAAAGAAAAAACAAATTCAGTCAGATTTTGTTAAGATAGATAGTGATACTGGAAATGAAGACATTTCACCTCTTGTAGATCTACCAAGTGAACCATTAGAAGAGCAAAGCCCAGAAGTGATTCATGAACGTAGGTATCCAAATAGGGATAGAAGGCCTCCAAAGAGATTTGATGATTCTTTTGTAGCTTATGCTCTTCTTACGGAGAATGGTGAGCCTTCTTCATATGAAGAGGCAATGCAAGATCAAGAATGTCAAAAGTGGCATTGTGCAATGGAAGAGGGGATGAAGTCTTTGGCCAAGAACCAAACTTGGAGACTTGAAAAATTGCCTATGGGAAAGAAGGCAATTGGTTGCAGATGGATATTCCGGAGGAAGGAAGGACTTCCAAAATCAGGTGGAGATAGATACAAAGCAAGGCTTGTACCAAAGGGTTATAGCCAAAAAGAAGGTATTGAATTCAATGAGATTTTTTCACCAGTGGTAAAAATCTCTTCAATTCGTGCACTATTGGCAATAGTTGAATTGCATAACTTGGAGTTGGAGCAACTAGATGTTACAACTGCTTTTTTACATGGAGAATTGGAGGAGGAGATTGACATGCATCAACCTGAGGGTTTTGTGGTACCAAGGAACCCGAACTTGGTTTGCAGGTTACAAAAGTCTTTCTATGGACTAAAGCAAAGTCCAAGACTTTGGTACATGAAATTTGATACTTTCATGTTGAAGCAAGGATTTAACAGAAGTGAATCAGATTGTTGTGTGCACCTCAATAAGCTACATGGACCTAGAGTATTTGATTTAATCATCTTGGTACTATATGTGGATGATATGCTGATTGCTGCAAAGGATATGGTTGAGGTGGAGAAATTGAAAGCACAACTTGGTAAAGAGTTTGATGTGAAGGACTTGGGTTCTTCAAAGAGGGTACTTGGGATTGAAATCCACCGGGACAGGAGCAAGGTAAAGTTATGGATATCTCAAAGGAGATATTGGGAAAAATTACTTGCTCGGTTTGGCATGGATAAAGCAAAACCAGTGAACACTCCAATGGCAAGTCATTTCAGGATATCATTGGAGCAATGTCCATCAAATGAGGAGAGAAAAGTAATGTCCAACATTCCTTCTGCTAGTGCTGTTGGGTGTTTAATGTATGCTATGGTCTGCACTAGACCAGACATCTCATATGCTGCGAGCATGGTGAGTAGATACATGGCAAATCCGGGGAAACAACATTGGGAACTTGTGAAGTGGATACTTTGTTACTTGAAAGGGACTATAAATATTGGCATTACCTTTGATGTGGAGAAGGAACAAGAAGGAGGAATTACAGGGTACATAGATTCTGATTTTGCCGGAGACTTGGATAAGAGAAGGTGTACAACAGGATTTGTTTTTACACTTGTTGGTGGTGTGGTGCAATAAGTTGGAAGACTACTCTCCAATCTACTGTTGCTCTTTCTACTATAGAGGCAGAATATATGGCAACAACTGAGGCTGCCAAAGAGGCAATATGGCTACAAAGATTAGCCAAGGATATAGGACTCCCTAATTTGAAGTTCACACTCTTTTGTGATAGCCAAAGCGCTATTCACTTGGCAAAGAATCAAGTATATCATTCAAGGACAAAGCATATTGATGCAAGACATCATTTTATTAGGGAAGTTGTGACAAATGGTGAAATCAATTTGCAAAAGATTGGCACAGAGGTAAACTCAGCTGATATGTTGATTAAACCTGTTCCTGTTGAGAAGTTCAAGTTATGCATGAACTTGCTTAACGTTCAATGTTGCTCTTTGGGATGATAAGGTGGATACATGCAAAAGGTAGAGTTTGTTATGTTTGGCTTGCTATAAGTGACTTGCCTGATCAAGAGCAAGAGCAAAACTTGACTGATGGAAACTCCTTACTATATCATGCGGATATATATTCAGTCACTTCTAAGGTTGAGTATTAAAGTGACTAGATATCTTGAGTGGTCAATACTCATGAAGTCACGCAGGTCTATATTCAGGAGTTTAGACAGATGATAGAGGGACTATCCCTGTGTTTACATATATACATATGTGCAATGGAAATAAAGTTCAAAGGCTGGTGTGAGCCTGTTTCAGCCATGGATGTAGCTTCTGGGGTAGGGAGTGAGCCACATTATTTCATGTTAGTAATCTCATTTATGTTTAATGGGCCTTATGATGTACTATTGCAAGAGGTCCCTTGGAATTGTATTTTCTAACACTTCTTCATCCTCCAAGTTTCTTTGGATCTCCATCCCTAAAATCCTCCTTGCTGTACCAAGACCTTACATTCTAAACTCAAAACTCAAGAGAGGTTTGAGCTTATCAACATTAGATCTGTTCCTAGCTGCAATAAGCATGTCATCCACATAGAGTACCAGAATAATGAAGCCAAAGACTTCACTACTCACCTTTCTCATGTAAACACAAGGATCAAACACACTCCATTTAAATCCTTGTGACCTCATGAAATCATCAAACACTTTGTTCCATTGTCTAAGGGCTTGCTTCCATCCATACAAAGATTTTAGCAACCTGAAAATCACATCCTCCTGGCTTTTCTTCACAAAGCACATAGGCTAACTCATGAAGATCACCATACCTAAATTGCCATAGAGGAAAGCAATGACAACATCCATTTGATCTACGATAAAACCAAAGAAAGTCACAAGTACACACAATAAGCAAATAGTGGCATACTTAGCAACCTCATTGTAGACCTCATTGAGTAGATCTCATTGTAATCCACACCTTTCTCTTATGTGAATCCCTTGGCCATCAACCTGGCCTTGTAGATCTTCTTTTCTCCATCAATAGGGCTATCTTTTAGGTTTTAGATGCACTTTCTGTCCACCAATTGTTGATGTTTTGCAAGCTTCACTAACTTCCAATGTTGTTGTCAATCAATGGTTGCATCTCTCTCTACATTGCTGCATTCCACTCAAACTTGTCCATAGAAGCTAGAGCCTCATTGTATGAAGAAGGTTCCCCTTCTTCCAAGATCAAAGCTATACCATCATCATCATCATCAAGAGAGAGATATACTTGTCTCCTAATTGTGTTGAATCAGCCCATTTTCCAAATTGTTTAGGAGCACAAATAGAGCATCCAAACGTCCTCCTTGTTGATGAATCCACTTGATCTTCTTATGCTGACATGTGTAGAGGTTCACCAATCTCCTCACACTCTTGTAATTCCTCAATTTGGGGAACTTGCTCCTCTATGGGAGCACCTCCTTGTGCCTCATCATGAAAACCATCATAATTAATCTCTCCCTCAACAATATTTTCATTATGAGGAGCTTGAGCTTTCTCTCCTTTGTCAATGATCTAGACTCATTGAATGAAATATCTCTACTGACAATCAATTTACAAGTGAGTGTATCCCACAACCTATAACCCTTCACACCACTCTGGTAGCCAAGATAAACACATTTCATGGAAGTAAGATCTAGCTTAGATCTACTTTCCTTGGATATGAGAGGATATGCATGACATCCAAAGACTACTAAACTATTGTAATCTGCAGGGCATCCATACCTCAGCTCAAATGGGTCATGTAATTAATCATACTAGAAGGAGACAGATTTATCAAATATGTTGTAGTATTGATAGCCTTAGCCCAAAATACATGTGATAAACTTGATTGGCTCAACATACTTCTCATCCTCTCCAATAGTGTTCAATTGAGCTGCTCAGCAACACCATTCTGCTATGGAGTATATACTGTAGTGAGATGGCAAGTTATCCCTCTTGTTGAAAATACACCTCAAATTCTCCAAAAGTGTATTCCCTGCCATTATCTAATCAGTAAGAACTAAAGAACTCTTTCTTAAAACATATATGGTATGAACAAGCACAATCTAGAATCCATTCATCTCCTCTTTGTTGAAATAAATTGCAAAGTGCATACCGTTGGTGTCATAGAGCATAAGCATCATCAAGCAGGTCCTCCTCGTCTTCTTCCTTGTGATCTTTTGCCACATTTGTGGAAGAAGGCTTGACTACTTTGACGTATAATCTCTCTTGAGGTGGCCCACTTTGCCACACTTCCAACAGAGCATACCTTACGGTCTTGGGATCTCTTCCTAGACCAAGATCTAGTCTTAGATCTTTGCTCCCCACCATTTCTCTACTTCTAAGTCCTTCCATGATTCATGTTCAACATTATTCCTCAAGGAGTCAAAGGTTGAGAAAGTTACATCATCTTCTATTGAAGATCACTTGTTAACAAAGCATGCACTACCTCATTGTAGGTGATGGTCTCCCTATCATGATGTAGTAACACTTGTGATAAGGACTGGTAGGGGGTAGGGAGAGAACTCAACAGGTGGAGGGCCTTTCTCTCATCACTCAGGTCCTCTCCAAGGTTCTGCAAGTCCACAATAAGATTATTGAAGGCATCAATATGACCTTGTATCTTGGTCCCATTGTCCTTCATCTTTAAGCTCATCAACTTCAAGGACATGTAGAGATGATTTGATAACTCTTTCTGATGGTACTTCTGTTGTAGCTCATCAAAAAGAGTAATGTAGTCCTTGTACTCACCCAGCTGCTTTATGACATGTGGTTGTAGATGTAAAACCATTGTGTGTACAATTATCTCCTACATGTCATTCCAATCATCCTCTAACATTAAATAGGTCTTGGGTCTCAACAATTTCCCAAAACCATTGGCCATGAGCATGCCTTCTACCTGATGCTCCCATAGGAGATAATCTGAGTGTCCATTGTACTTGGCAAGGTCAAATTTGGAACCTCCAATCTTCATGACTGCCATCTTGCCTTGTTTGGTAAAGTTAAAGTAAAAAAATAAGGTTAAAGTTCTCTTGAAGAGTTTTGTAAGATCTGTATCAACAGCCCCCGGGTGTAATGGAGTGCACTCAATAGAAGCCTTGTGTCATGGTAATAACACCAATCAGCTCCATAGATTTGTGCCTTGGGTCTAGCTAGCTCTTATGATAAGCAAGCATAACCCTAATTGCAGCCCTTAATTCCAGCCCTTAATTCTCCTAAAACTCCAAATTGTGCCACAACTCTTGCCGGAAAGAATAAGCACTGACCCATTCTGCCTATTAAATTGATTTCAATCTGACCGTTGCCTTGCTGCACTTCTCATGTACAGATGATGTCAAAACCAAATGTTGACAAAGTTGAAAGGATAGTCAAAGAAGTTCATGTTGAAGGAGCTAACATCATTTTGATTCAAGAGCTCTTTGAAGGCCATTACTTTTGCCAAGCACAACAAGAAGATTTCTTTGAGGAAGCCCAAACTCAAGAAGGTCACTCAACAATCAAAAGGATACAGAACCTAACCCAAGAGCGTGGTGTGGTGATTCTAGTAAGTTTCTTTGAACAAGCTAATTGTGCCCACTATAATTCAGTAGTTGCATTGATGCTAATGGAAAAGACCTCAGGCTATACCAAAAGTCCCAGATAGGCCAGCTGTTGTACATACATACATTGCTACACAACATACATTGTTGTCAACATCATACACTATAGAAGCACAACTCACACATAAGTCATACATAGACTCTAAAGTGCCCCAATTGCTTCAAGCTGGTGGTTAGGTCCCTCCAACTCCAAATAGCCATCTCTTTCAAGTACATGGTATACCCTATGATGGGCAAAGATCAGAAGGCCAGGTGCTATGGAGTTCCTTTGTTAGTCGCCTGTCTGCAATCTATACCATATTAAGAATGAACGAGCTATAGGTCAAGTACATCTAGGACATAACCATTGTCCTTGAGGAACCACTATGCGGGGATGAGTCATACATGCCATATGTTATCCTCTCAAATAGCTATCACATACTAACATAGTAGTAGCTCCACCAGAAGATCCACATAACATACACCTCAAGCCTGCACGTACAAGTGCCAAGCTTGGGTCTATAGTACCATCAATGTTTGGGAGGTGACATGGTGCACAATTGCGCACATGATCCTTCCAAATGACACTATCATGTCCTTCCAACACAAGGACTCCAAATGGCAAAATCTCATGCACTCTCAAGATAGTGTGGCCTATTGGAACATCAAGTGTCATTGGTGCTATCTACTATAGATATACATAGTCTCTAGGATGAAATTGATGGATTGAGGGTCTATAACCTCCTCCTCAAATGGTAGCATAGCATAAGGTATCTCTATGCTGAGCAATCACGAAGTTCTCAAAGGCCATCGGCATCACTCTTTGAAAGATCTCTACCCATTGAGAACATACACTCACCCATATATATCTGGATCATCCAAGTCCAAAACTACAATAGCATCTTAAAAAATGGTTGTAGGTACATCTGGATCTCATCCATAGAGTAGAAAATAAAGAGAGAAGGATGCTAAGGAGGCTTGCCAACTGAACCGATAGCCCATGGCCAACCAAGGTAATTGGAGATCCCAATCTCTCAAGTGGCCTCTCTACAAACCATACTTTTGCAATCCTCTCTTCACCATCTGAACCACTCTCTCTGCTAAGCCATCTGCCTCAATGTGATCTTGGGATGTAGTATGATGATCAATCAAAGCCTTGTCACACAAGACCTAAAACTCCCCTAAGAACTTTGTACCATGATCAGTCAAAACCTCAGTTGGTGCACCAAAATGACTAAGAACTCGATCTAGGAATGAGTAAGTTGTCCCTTCACTAGACTTGTCAAGAAGCACCACCAACTCAATCCACTTGGAGAAGTGCTCCACCATCACCAAAACATACAGATGATGTCTCACAGTCTACGGTAAAAGTCCAACAAAGTCCAAATGCCAACGGTTACCCAATCCCATGATAGGTAATGGGTGTAACTGTGGCATAGGAGCATTGAATGATGCACTAACTTGGTTACAAACCACACATCTGGCAACAAACTACTGTACCTCGGTCTGCATACCATGCCACCAATAATGACTCTAGAGTAAGCTATATGGTACTCCAAAATGTCCTAGCTCCTCATGAGCATGACGGACCAATTGTGGTCTCTAAGATGGAAGTGGTACTACTTTGCACTCTACCATCCTCCCATACATGCAAAAGGTGTCTGCCCTCCAATCTGAATCATCTGGCTTGCTAAAGGACACAATCTCTATCCTTGGCCCCAATTGTGCCACCCACAACACCAATGCAAAGATAGTCCATCACTAAGATGTCACCATGAATGTCTCATTGAACTATACCAATATCTTCACTCTCTAGATCAGTGACCTCAATAACTCCTCTTGTATGCATTGAGAGGGATACCACCAAAGTCTAAAAAAATGTACAAAGAAATTATGCATGCCAACCTAGCACCATCTCCTCATCTGTCTCACCATGCCAACATGCTCCAATCTGATCATGCTGGCTGGGACATGGGTTTCTACTCAACCCATTTGCATCATAGTTCACCACTCTATGTCTGTGAATAACTGTGAAATCATACTCCTATAAAATCAAAGCCCATCGTGCAAGCTTTCCTAAAAGCTTGGCGGACTCCATCAACCACTTTAGTGGCTAATGATCAATGATGAGAGTGAAGAGGCACTCTTCCTCATATGAAGTATACTTTGCCTCCACTGAATTATTGGAGTGACTAGCATAGGCTACCACAAACTCCTTCCCCTCATCATCATGTTGGGTGAGCACCGCTCCAAGCCCCAACATACTCCAATCAATATGAACTTGAAATGGTCGTCCTCTAATTGGTCTCCTTAAAATAGGAGCAGATGTCAACCTTTCCTTGAGCTCTACAAAAGCTCTCTCCTGCTCATCTCCCCAACACTACTCCTATGTAAGCTTGGTCAGCTTTGTCAAGGCCTTGGCAATGGTATTAAATCCCCTAACATAGCGACGATAGAAGTTTGCCAACCCAAGGAATGCTCGCACTTTGCTCACATTTGTTGGTTGAGGAATATGTGCAATAGCCTCCACCTTGGTCTACTAAACACCAAGTCCTCTAGGGTAGATAGTGTGACCTAAATACTCAACCTGCTCATGGAAGAACCTACACTTCCCAAGATGTAATTTGAGTCCATGAGATCTCAACCTCTCAAACACCTCCAACAAATCTCTCTCATAATCCTCCATAGTAGTGCTATAGACCAAAATGTCATCAATATAACACCAAGTAAAATCTAATCTAGCTAGGATCCTATCCATGACCCTCTGGAACTCAGCAAGAGCATTCTTTAACCCAAATAGTAAGAACCTCCATTGATATAACACATCCTTGCTGTGAGTATCAATAGCCAAAAATGTTGTCTTGGACTTATCCTCCTCCATGATTTGCAATTGATGATATCCCGCTTGAAGATCCAAAGTACTAAAGACCTTTGCATGCCCAATTGCATAAAAAATCTCCTCCAATGTAGGCATGGCATACCGATCAGCCTTAGTCTGTTGGTTGATAGGACGATAATCTCCACACATCCGCCAATCTATGTAGTTACCATGCATATCTTTCTTGGCTGACATCATTGTTGCTAATGCATACTCTCCATGTGAAATCTCCACCAACCTAACCTCAAAAAGGTCACTACTCTAGCTCTAAATCAATGTCCTCTCCATATCACTATATCAATAAGGACATCAAAAAATTGGTGTATTGCTTGTCAGCTCAGCTCAGCTCAATTGGTCCCTTTAGAGCAACCAAATCCTTCGTACTAAAGGTAAAATAACTCGTGTAACTCCTTAACAACCTCCGAATTCTCCGTCTTTCCTCTATAGTAAGCTTGGGTCCAAGATCTAGCTCCCAAGTATCCTCTATAACTATCACAAGAGTGGAAGATGTATTGATTGGCTACTACATTTGGCCCTTGAGAGCAATAGTGTCAAGCTCCCGACCACTAGAGGTCCCAACCTTTGTGTGAAAAACTCCCTCCATTCTAGTTGTAAGCTCCACACGTCCTCTAGCTGCATCCCAAGTGGACCAAGGGTGTAATCCAAGTAGCCCATGCTCACCTAGATGGACTCCAAGTAGCCCATGCTCACCTGGATGTGCTCCAAGTAGACCACTCTCCCTAGTACCTAGTGGTTGTGTCCCAAGAATACCATGTTCACTTGGTCCCTCGTCCCCAACATGTGCCTGAATTGTCTCGATAGGCACATGGCTCACAAGTGTCCAAGTGGTGATGCATATCAAGCGCATCCTATGCTGCTCTACCAAACCAAGGCTTACAATCCAAGTCAAACAATTCAGATCCATAGCCAGACCTAACACCTGACGCTTAGATGCCTCTAACACTATTGGAATAGTGGAAATACCAATGCAAAAACCCATCGCCCGCTCTCTTTCATTGGCATTGGGCTCCACCAACTATTGTAACTATGAGTTACAAACAAGTCTAGGTCCTCCCTCTTGAAAAGCATGAGAGCTTGGGAAACTCATGAGGGTGGGAAATGAGGCTCTAGGCTGTCCTACTAGGTTTATTACTACCATAGGTGACCTATCATCCACTACCATTGTCTAAGACTAGCGCCCAACATCCAAGATGTCATCAACAAGGATGTGGTCAAGTTGCTAAATCCTATCATAAGCATGTTGTAAAACCTCTCTAGGTAAGAGGTTCATCCACCAAAGACAAAGACGATGAGCCCGTAATCCTACTCTAGCTGCATGTAACAATATAGCAGATCCCATCCAAGAATGGACCAGATGTGTACTTGCTACCACTTTGGTGCAAGAATCACCCCTCAAAGGAACATTCTTTAAAAGGTAAGCTGGAGAAATGGACTAATGAACTTGGAGATGTCGTAATATCCGTAACATCTCCCAAAACACACCAAAATAAGGATCTTGAAGACCCAAACCTCGGCTAGCATGTGTATGTCCTTGACATGGCCATCCTGAAATCACCAAATGAACAAGCCCATGTCGCTCCAAATCATGCACCCCAAGTAAGGAAATGTCAGCTGGTATGACCTTTTGGTAACTTCTAATTGTTGATATCGATAAATAACTTAGGATATCAATAGGCCAATTGTGCCAGATGATGTAGAGAGACTTGCTTAGCTGTCTCATCTCTCTCCACATGCAAGTACCTCTATACTCATGTACCTACATGTAATACCGTAGCTAGTCCGATGCTAATCCCACCAAACAACTCCAATAGACATATCTCCTCTACTAAATACTGCCAAGCAATGAGTGTGGTATCTAGAGGTGTCAAAGTAATTGACTCTTGAGGCTCATCCTCACACTCATCTCTTGATGGTACGTAGGCTCCACTCCAAGCCTATTGCACCAACTGATTTGCATGTTGTTGCAATGCCTCCTCTGGACTCCACAATGAAACATCCAAGGTGGATGGAACAATCCCACTCGCACTCCAAATCCAAGTGATCTCCTCTGGTACTAGAGTATCTTCTGCATGGACGTTCCCCTCCAATAAATCACCAGGCCAAGTAACTGCACCACTGAAAGCTGAAACCAATGTTGCCATGGTCTTGGACTGTAGTGAGCCAAGACAACCACTACTAAAGTGTACTGGTAGGCAACATACTTGTCCCTCACTAGACTGCCAACCTGGTCTATAGAAGGCTATCTCCTCCTAATAGTCAATACTGAAACCCATGGGATATAACAATACTCCCCCAACTAGCACATCATATGACTCAACTATTGTTGCAATAGCTTGAGGTCTCACCACTGAGCTATCAGTTGGATGACCAAGCTGAACTTGAATAACAAGCTCTCCATGTGTGATGTATTGTGTCAAACCACCACCTAAAGATGTCTGGATCTGAAATGGACACCTCTCCACATTGGTCTTTTGTAACTCCAGACCGACTACTGCAACCTTGCCCAACATAAGGGTCTACGCACCAGAGTCTAACAAGACTCTCTATGGTATATAGACCTTTCCTAAAGGTCCCACCAAATGGAAAATCCCCCTCTAGTTATCCAATGGGATAACACCAGGTGTGAATTGCGCTCTCTCAAAGGCCAGTCTAGTTGGCAACTCCTCCAATCTGTTGTTGCTTGCCATAAACCATTGTTGCCTGCCATAAACCACTAATCATTGAACGGATCCTATGCTCCTCAACTAAGTCAGCTCCATTATCAATGACCTTTGCTCTAGTAGAAGGACCGCATCATCCCTACTCTCACAAAGCGTGGCAGCCAACCGGAACACTAGGGTTGGGTCAACTCCCAATGTAAACATGTCATTGGCTAAAAACAAAGGGCAATGCATAATCAGCTGAGCCGCCCCCAACATTGTGCTCAACTCAGTCTATAGCTGACTGGTAGGTAGTCCATCATGCACCTCATCACCACTTACTACACTTGCACTGGGACATTTAGGACCCATGGATATCATCTGCAATGCCCTAGATAGCGTGAAAGATTGGGGAAGTCTAACATGTCTCCCAACCTCTCCTTGCTGTGGGTCCAAGTCCACTGATGCTCCTTTAGGCTTTGGAGCATATATTGCACTCCTAGTCATTGCTACAAATGCATCCACCTGTGCTGCTCCGCACATGAAGTCCAAAGCATCTCTATCACAAACATATGAGGTGGAAGCCTCAACACCTAAATTTGATCTTCTCTAAGCAATGGCCATACTAGCCAATCTCTACTCCAATTGCTCAATCTGAGTAGCCATACATGTATCAAAAGTAAGGGCAGGTACTACCACCTCATCCTCCATGAACTAGAGCTCTTCTACTACTTGCCATAGCAACCCTACCACTCCATAACTTTGGGTTTAGGTCAAAGCACCGATCACTAGTATGACCAAATTTGTGGCAATCCTCACACTGCCTCTTTGCTAGCTATGATGCACTAGAGGTATTAGGTCCATTGCCTGGAGTACACTCTCTCCTATGGTGAGATCCATTACAAGTCCAACAAGTAATACCACCACTTATTGGCTGTTGCTTACCCCAAAATGAAAGGAAGGGTCTAGCTCCACTAGGCCGTCCACTTGCTCCATAAGATCTGGGTTGTCCACCTTGTCTTCAAAGACCAATTGGGCGTGGTGCACTTTACTGCACTCTAGAAGAAGTAATAGTTGTAGATGAGGTCTCCCTACCAAATGTAGATGTCACCACACTCTCCTCCACCATGTTGAGCTCAATACGCTTAGCCAAACCAAAGACCATTGCCAAAGTAGGCAAAGTAGCCTATAATAACATAACATCATGAACTCTACGTCACAACTTCCTATCTAGTACTTCCATACCAAAATTGATCACAACTTCCTTACCAAAATTGGACTACTTGGACCTTAATAACCCCCTCAATGAAACTGATCAACTGCCTCATGTGAGTGTATGCCTCATGTAAGCTCTTTCCAACCTTCAGTTGGAACTCCTACAAGCTCCTTAGCTTGTCACTATGCACTCCCTGGTTGTTCTATCTCAAACATTGGAGGAACTCTTCCATGGAGTTAAACCCCAATACCATACCACCTCCTGCAGCGGTACTTCCACTCTTGGTAAACACTATCTCCAACTAGTGCACCTCCACTAGCTCCACTAACACTACTTGAGCTAGAACTCGTGGTACAACCAATCTACTCTTGGCAGCCAAGCTTGAAGTGATAGAGATATAGTTTGGAGACCAATATTGTCTCCTCCAAATGAGCTCTCCTGAAATGAGCTCTTATCTCCTCCAAATGAGCTCTCTTGAACTCATGGTAGTCATCCATCAGTGGACCCTCCAAATGCTGAAACAACCCCTTCCATGCAATGAAGGGTGTAAACAAAGTCAAGTTCCGCATCTAATGCAGATCACACCAACTAGCAAACTCTTTGATGAAGTCATCCAACTCAATGGTACCCACTGTACCAAAGTAACGCCTAGGGCCTTTGGAAGCCCCATAAATCTTGTCCATGTCCCACAACAATGATGCAAACACACCAAGTGCACTCTCAACTAAATCAGCTCTTGTGTCAAACTCCACCTTAGAGTCAATCTCCTCTCTCACTAGGACCTGAGATATTGGTTGATACTGAGTGCCAGTCTGAGTAACCCCATTGTGTATTACAGTGTTAACTCCTCTGGAATCCCCAAAGAACTTTGTTGTGACAAAGTGATTGTAACTACAACCGCAAACCATAACTACTCCACCAAGTGCCAACACCAACTAAGCACCACCAAGTGCCAATACCCACGGAATACCACCCACTAATGTAACTCTAATTGAGATAACTACACTAAGAGAAAAGGTGACCTGTAACCTACCATCATAACACCCACTCTCATGGTTGATAGGTTATCACTTCTTGCCTCACCAAAGAGAAACAAAGGTAGATTGATTGGTCATCACTCCAGCCTCACTACCGAGAGCATATTAAAGCACCAATGCTCTAAATTCAGGGCACCTCATACAAACATGGTGCACAAATAGGAAGCAAAGAATGGAGGGAGTCCAATCAGAAGAAAGTAAAGAAAACCCTCCATCTCATAAAGCCACATGAGATTGACTCTACCACCATTTGGCATTTGACATAAGAGAAGTTCATATCTACGTCCTAAGCTACTATGATCACCAAGAATGGGATCAAACGTCTTTCCAAAGCCAAAGCTACAAGTGTATAGATAACAATCACTAGAATAACAAGTGAGGGTGGACCAATTGGCTAGGGCAGCAGCAGTCTAGGAACAAGAGATCTAGAAGTCAAACCCAATTGCACACAATCTAGCAAGATGGGTAGATTTTGCCAAATAATGACCAAGATCTACTCTAAACAAGCTAGCCTCACTTTAGCAAGCTGGCCAATCTTGCCCTTCTAGGGCTTCGTATCCTCTCATAGCCCGTAGCCTTATGCCTCAAAGCCTCTAAATGCCCAAATGAGGCCTTTCTTCTTGTCACTTCAAACCCTGTCCAAATCTGGCAAAACTCCTCCAAATTGCAAAACTCCTCCAAACTTGCAAAACTCTTCTAAATCTGGCCAACTAGCAAAACTCTTCCAAATCTGGCCAAAATCTTATGTAAAATCCAGCAAAAATCTGATGTAAAATTTGACATTAACCCTAAAGTTGGCTGACCGCCAAATCCTCCGCCAACTCTTCACTCAAGCCAAATTTGAAAAATGGGTTTCTCGAAATCACAAATTCACAAGGATATGTTCCCAATTCCACCTTGAATTTTACTTTCTGAGCCTAACTCTCAACAAATTGGTCATACCTTCACCTCTTAAGCTCAAAATCACAACCACTGCTCAAAATTTGCTTCTTCTTTGCTCAAAAATTGCCAAACGCTTTAGCACACTGTCTGCCTTATTGCCCAATCTGCATCAAGCAACGAGCTTCTACACACCAAGGAAAAACTGAACTTCAATCAAGCTACCAACAATCCACCGAGCTTGGAGATACCACCAACACTCATAATTTTTGCACCCAATTTCCCCCTGACTTCACTTCTTTGATAGAATCAGATTGTTTATAACTCTCGACTCAACTCAACTCAACTCAGATTAGTACATGATCTATCACTCCATAAACTACCAATTATTGGGAACTGATTACAATCAAGCCACACCCACTCTAGCTAAGAATCAAGGTGATGCCGGCCTCTGTACAGCATAGCCAGGAACTTGAAGGCTCAACATCAAAGAAGTGAGCTCTCTGAAGCTGCACTTCAAAAGTATACCCTTGGACTTGAGCTAGGTCTGAAACCCTAATAGTCCTACTGACGGCACACTTGACGGTGCAAACAATGCAAAGTGACGGTGGGCTCCACCGTGAAGTCAATACCCCCAAACATGAAACCTGACCATCGGAAAGTAGTCTATGGGAAACTGCTGAAAATACCTCTAACTACTATCACTACGACTCTAGTGTCCGAGCAATCTAGATGCGATACCACAAATGGCATGACATAGGTTATCAAAGGGAAGTTCTACTTCAATTTGGCTTTGTTAGAACATTGATTTGATACCCTACTACTCTTTCCCGTGGTTTCAACACCTACTCCCTTTCAACTTTCAACCAATCAAACAATGAGGAAAAAGATGATATACCCATAGAATCTAGAAGAATTGCTTGTAGAAAGTGTAATGAAACACATGTCTAGATTTTCACCGATAGAAGTAAGTTACAAGCAAGATGGTGTTTATGGTGTCAAGAATGTAATGAGTATCATCAAGTGGAATATTTGGACCAAAAGATGGCAGTAATGGATCAAGAAAGAGTGGCAATGAGAGAAGAAGAGGTGGTAAAGACACCACAAGAAGATCAAATTCCAGTGCAGGAGATGGGACAACAAAAAATGTACTTAGGAGAGTGTTAGTAAGAACTAAACAGGGTGCAAATGCATTCAAATCCCTTTTTGAATCATTTACCAAAACTAGGAGTAAAATACCAAAGGATCCAAAAGAAGGATCCGATGTAGGTCTTGAGCTTGCAGAAGAAGACACCCAATGAAGTCTAATGCTATTGCAGAAGACGGGTTTGGTTAAACACCGGTATTGGTCATTGGTTTACAAAGGAGTTGAAAATGCCTGATCCATGGCTGGTGATGGAATCTGCAAGAAACGTGCAACTACAAGCAAAAGAGAAAATAGGACTTGACATGGAAGAAAATTTCCTGAAAGGAAATGATTCCTTGCTGATTAGAAAAAATTGATGTTTAGATATTACTCCTTTTCCAAATTTTTAGCAAACAAGAAATTCTTCACCATCACTGCACCAACTCCATCTCATCAAATTGCACCCTCAAACAAGCAAATTGTCACTAAAACCTCCAATCTTGCACTTGTTATGTTGCCACAAGCATCTCCCCTTCAATTCCACACCACGCCTTACAATCAAGAACTCCACTCATCCAAAACTTTCAAGAGCCAAAGAGTTGAAGGGCTCTTGAGTGCTTTGTCTTGTAGCTCTTCTATCAGCTGAAAGTGTATCAATGCTTTGTAATGCTCTACTTGTCCTTGTCAATCTGCTCCGTCATTGTCTGGGCATCTAGCAAGAAATTTTGAGACTTGGTGATGTCAAAAATCATGTTATGCTCTTTGAACAAGTTGTCAAAGAACCATAGTAGAAATTGTGTGCCAATGCATTTATTTTTCTTGTGCAACTCGGATATACATGAATTATGTCAAGAGCTCAAAATCACTTTGGATGAACCTGATATCCCTGCGGGGGAATATTTTTGCACCATTGATGTGGCACCACTGCAGATGATTAATTTTTCCAACCAAGCTATTTGATGAAAAAGTGGTGCCAAATGTATGTTACTCTCCCAACATTGCTCTGATACCAATTGACAAGTCCAATTTAGTAATTCATTGGAAATGGAAATGAGTGCACCATGATCAAACACAAGAAAATATGTGGTTCACCTACATAAGGCTACGTCCATGGGAACACACTAGTAGCGTTTATGATAATAAGACTAATGTGCCACAAAGAGCATCTACTAGCTCGCTCATATAGTAGTACAACCCTAGACTAATTGATTACAACCAGACTAACTTGAGTTACTCAAGACCTGAGTTAACTCCTAAAACCCTTTAATGATGATGAGTTTCCTTAGCAAAATCACCATAGACTCAGGAAAGTCTATATTTTAGTATATTTGTGAGATTTGTCAAATTTATGGAAAAACTACCTCATAAGTGCAAAACATGCAACCCTAATGCAAGTATAACTTGTGTGTAGGGACTTTGAGGACAACATTAATAAGCCATGGCTTATTGAGCTATCAAATAGAATCAGTTGAAAACCAACTCAATTGCACTACTAAAAATGGCAATCATCCCCTAACTCAAGGCAATTGTCTAAAGTAGATTATGAATGAGGAAAGTCAGAATGGCTACCAAGACATCTATTATGATAGGCTCTTGTGCACTCTTTGACAAATGTTTTGAACAAAGTATACATTGTATCATATAACTCCAAGGTTAGAGGAACAAAGAGGTGATCTTGTTGCATACCCTTATACTTAGAAATCTTGGCAGCTGCCACTTTACTTGCTGGGCATCTAGGAGAATGGGTAATCACCCTCTCCAAAATTGCAGCACAACTTAACCACAACATCCTATTGTCACTTGATTATCCCTAACCAAATACAAGTCTGTCCTGACTTGTGTGTTTTGCAAAGGATACAAACCTCCCTCCAAGTGAAGTGTCCACCCTCTCATGCCATGGCAAACATTATATCTCTAATGGCATCATGGGTAGCTATCCTTTGTCCTCCAAAAGGACACCAAGTCATATAAACACTTTCTACATATAGTGTAGAACCACACTCACAAGTGAATCATGAAGATATAGATAGATGGACCAAGCATAGGCAAAACCTCACTATTATAGAGAAAGTAGTTGGTGCAAATGCTATATTTCATGATCAAGCTAGGATCTAAGAGCCTTTTACCCTTGCCAAAGCAAGAGCAAAGGCATATCCTAGTGATAGATGAGTCAACAAAGAGAGAATGTAGCACATGTAGAAATTAATGATCCATCAAGGAAAATTGCAAACCTCTAGTATAATCAAAATGTAAAGAAGCAAAGGGAAGAAGGTCATATCATGCCTATGAGAATAAAATTTCTCTCATTTGTTACAATAGCACTTTGGAGAGAAAAAGATCTACTCTTTACCTCAATCAGATACATCTCCAAGATTGGCATGTAAGCAAACATAAAATAGGAATAAAGCAAAGGTTTAGAGAGTGCTAAACTACTACAAGATGCTATAGTTACTATCTCCTCCATAACCTATTAATAACCATAAAATAGAAGGAAAGCAAAGTTGCAAAGAGGGCTCAACTACTCCAAAATACTATAGTTGATATTTATTTGCTCCATATATAAAGTAGACATACTCTTTTGTATGAGATTGGTAAAGATGAAATTTGTTATGCTGAATCCGTTGTCATATACTCAAAGATCACTAGTCCAATAATATCACCAAAAGTTCCCATGATCCTTCTATTGAGAGCTCCTACACATGATTGGAAGGTTAGAGAAGATGGAAACGTGCAAAGTAGGTAAGTTGGTTGATGTGTAATACTAGAAGAGAGTATACCAAATGTCACCTCTGGATCTCCTAGGAGAGAAGATCATCCACATGGAAAACATCCTCTATAAAGGAAGTTGTCTAAAACGTGTGACAATATCCTTAGAAGTTGGAGGTGAGGAGTGATCTCTAAATGGAACCTATCTCTATCCTCCTCTAGTGTAAGGAAGACACCATCATGGAAGTTAGAGGAAAAAGAATCATGCTAACTCATCCAAGAAGTCACATACCAATCCATTGATTGATAAGCAAAAGCATATCTAGCCTCATTATAGAATGCACGGGGAACCTATAGAATAGATATGAAAATAATCCCAAAATACAAACTACAACTCTTATTTTATGCGTGAAGACCACATAGCCATAAAAAGTTGCAAGTCACTTTCAGATGTGACTTGTAGCTTTCTATTATTGTGAGCCTTTGCACATAAAATAAGGAGGTTTCAATTATCATTTCCAATGATACCCATAAAAAGTAGGTTAAGTTTACCAATAGACAAAGACTTTTCATGGATGAAGATCCCATAGTCACAAATAACTATGGGTCACATTTAAACTTTAGAGTTTAGGGTTTATAGGTGACCAATAGCTTTTTAAAACTATGGGCTATTACTCCTAAAGGATTGAATCCTAAGATTCCTACAAATATTCTTAAAGTCAAAATTGAATGATAATAAGACCCCCTAATGTCACATGATCTCTTGCTTCACATGAGCATCCTAAGTAGTCAAATTATAGTCCTTATGCATCTTTTCCACATGAGTCTTTATCCCTAGCAAGATAAAGACTTTTTGACACATTGGGCATGGAGTATCTCATTGGAGTAGCTCCACATCAGGAAGTGAAGTCGTAGCTAGTATAAGAATAATGATGGTAAGACCATCCTCTATCCTATATCTGAAGAATCAAAACCTACTCTGATTCCACTTGTAACAACCCAATGTTGATGTACTAGTATTAAAATAGTAAGAACAAGTCAATCCCATGAGGATATGGGTTGGAAATGACCAAAAATGAAGGGGAAGTGTCACAAGTTGCAGTTTGTTTATTTTTTGCTATTTAATCTCTTGGGCGGAAACAAATCCCTACATGAATATAGAGGTACCAACTCCAAAAACCCACAAAAACCAAAAAAGATCCTAAATCACTCATAAATTTACTTGTAACCAAAGTTAACCTAAAGGTGATGGTGCACTTTGCGCTAGAAGTACCGACCTCAATAGTATGTTCTGTCCTTCCCTGGGGGCAAGCCATTAGAGAGGCTTGACTGGTAGACAAATGTCCTTAAGTCTAGATTGTGTGTTACTAATAGCACTGAAGAATGATCAAATCCATCATCTTGCCACTCCCTACATTCAAACTTCAATTGACAACCCTTTTTCATGGATTCAACAATTTCAATCCTTCAGCAAGATTCACATCTCTACAATACAAGAATACTCCAAGCCGGACACTAGGTGAATATAGATTGATTGGACTTCAACTTGATACAAAATTGTATTGGCAAAAGTGGACTTTGAGATTATCAAGCCAAAGCCTTATGTAATGGTTGTAGCAGGTTCCTACTGCTACAACCACTTTGCCCCAAAGGGTCTTCAATGGCCAGGTGGGTTCCTTGCCAGACCTAACTACTCTGCTACCATCAATTACAGACTTAATGTCTCTATTATCTTAATCTGACAACTTAATTAAGTTCTGCCAATAGGTGGGGAAGATATCAATCTTTTCTTGGCATATATGCTGCAAGAATTTAATGTCCTACCTAAGCTACCACACCAAAGGTTTCTTTGGCCAAGGAGACGGAACTTGGCCAAATGCCATTCACCCAAGAAACTATATTGGGCCAAAGCCTTTGGCTCTAAGTTTAAATTACAAATTTACAAAGAACTATCACTTCCAAGAAGATGGGTTTGGAGTTTTGGTAATTAACTAACATATCCTATATACAATTGCTACAAAAGATGAAATAATAGGAGCTAATCTAACATGATGATATCTTTGGGTGATTTGGCTGCCTTTGGTTCCTTCTCATGGAACAAACTTCCTTCCTGTAGCATTGTTTGCTTTTGCTCCTCCTTTTGTGTGGATTGTGGAAGTACTTCCTCCTGGTTTTGCAAGGAACTTCCATCTCCTTTCAATTGTTGTAGAACCTCCTTTCCTCCTTTGTACACTCTTGGTAATGTGCAATCTTCAACAAGTAAGAGTTGTGAACCTCACTAAATTTCTGACCAGTGTGGCTTTGGAGGGGAAGGGCAAGCTGGTCCATTCACTCCTCCTCATAGATTCTACCCTCTAGCTTTTGTACTTGCAACTTGAGTTCATGGATCTTGGCCTTGGTAGCTCTCCCTTTGGCTTCTTCTTGGAGCATCTCCACAAGTTGAGTCTGAATTCCTTCCACTTGTTGGAGTTCCTCCTTCTTCTTCTCTTCAATGTGCAGGCAATTTGCCTGAAATTCTTCCTTGGCCTTCTTGTGCACTTGCTTGAGTTTGGCCTCTCTCTCCAAGGCCAAAGCCAACTCCTTTGGTTGGGCTTTGAGTTGGGTAGCAACCTCCTTCCTATACTCCAACATTTGCAGATCCAAGGTTGCATTCCTTATCTTGGCATCACTTAGTTCTTGGTGCAGACTCTGCACCTCCTCATCTTGAGCTTTGAGATGGTCTTTGTAATTCAGCTCCTTTTCATTCTTCTCCATGCATAATTTCCCCAAATCCTGTTGGACCTTGCACAATTTATTCTCCTGACTTTGCTGCAAGGAAGCAAAGGAGGCATTCTTCTTCTTTTCCTCAAACACTTCTTGCACTAAATCATTGACCTACTTCACTTCTTCCTTGACTTGCTCTTGGGTTTGGGTGACTCCTTCTTGGAGTTTCTATTCTTGGGCCTTCTTTGTGTAAATTTCCTTGTGCCTCCCTTGCATCAAGGAAGTGTAATCTAGAATTTGTGGACACTCATGCTAGTACTATGGCATTATGAGTTCTAGCAACTACAGAACCGCTCCCACCAAATGAATTACAAAGTTGGACCCCTTTGGTATTCAATAGGTGGTGGTTTGGCCTAGTCCTTCTTCCTTCTCTATTGGGAAAGGACTTCAACTTCTTCTATAATCTTCATTGGTGTCTCATCTATCTCAACATCAATGTCCTCTTTTGCTTCTGCCCCTTCTTCAATTGTCGGTCGAATGCCTTCTTCAACCTTGGCCAAAGTGCTTGTTCTTCTTCCAAGTGACAACTCTTCTTTGTTGTGCGTGGGGATGGAGGAGTGGGACTAGGGAGTTTAGGTCCTTCTCTTGGGTTCTCCTCCTAGTCTTCTTCTCTTTCCTTGCCTTCATCTTCTGCCTTCATCTTCATCTTCTGTTGCTTCCTTGGTCACCGGAAGTTTGGGGACAGATTGAGCATCCTCATATTGCTCCTTGCTTTCTCCTTCCTCCTCAAATTTTAGAGTAAAGGAATCTTCTTGCTTTTCCTCTTTATCCTCCTTTGAACTAGAGTCCTCTTCATCCTTGAATTCAAAGGAGTCCATCTTTAGTGTTTGCCATTTGTAGCATCGCATCTAGATTGCTCAAACACTAGAGTAGTAATGATAGTAGTTAGAGGTATTTTAGCAATTACTCATAGACTACTTTTTGATAGTTAGATTTCCTATTTGGGGTACTAACTACATGGTAGGCCCACTATCAATTGTACCATTCAAACCGTCAGGTGTGTTGTTAGCAAGACCGTTAGGGTGATCAAAATCAAGAGTATACCTTGGAAGTGCAACTCCATAGAGCTCACTTCTTTGTTGTTGAGCCTTCATGTTTCTAGCTAGAGTGGATAGAAAGCCGACCAATGTTACCTAGAGTCTCTTAGCTAGAGGTGTGGCTTGACTATAATCATTGCCCAATTGTTGGTAGATTATTGAGTGATAAATCAAGTATTGATTTGAGTTGTGTAAATGAACTAATTACAACACAAAAGTGAGAGTCAGAGGAAATTGAGTGCAAGAACTGAGATTGGTGGTGGTATCTCCAAGCCTGGTGGATTGTGGTACCTTGATTGCAGTTTTGATTTCCTTAGGAGTGATTGTGTGTAGACGCGTTGGCCAAATTTGAAGGAAGAAGGAGTTGATTTCAAGCAGTAGTTGTGATGTTGAGCTCAAGAGGTGAACATAGGACCAATCTAGTAGAAGTTGAGCTCAAAAAGGGAATTGAAGGTGGATATGGGAATCCATTCACACAAATTAGAGATATGAAGACCCTCATCTTTCCAATTTGGCTTGAGTGAAGAGTTAGCAAACAATTTGGTGGTTAGCTAACTTTAGGGATTTATGTCAGATTTTATGTCAGATTTGTGTTAGATTTTTTGAAGGGTTAATGTCAAATTTTGGCAAGAAGAACTTTGATCCCATTCTTGGTGATCCTCGTAGCTTAGGAAATAGATAGGTACTCTAATTAAGTCAGATGCCAAATGGCGATCTGATCAATCCGATGTTGATTTATGAGATGGAGGTTTTTATTTAGCCTTCTTGTGATTGGATCCCCTCCATTCTCTACTTCTTGTCTTTGTACCATTTTTGTATAAGATGCCTTAAATTTAGAGCATTAGTGCTTTGGTGTGCTCTCGATAGTGCGATTGGAGTGATGACTAGTCAAACTACTTGTGTTTCTCTCCGGTGAAGCAAGAAGTGATGACTTGCAGACCTTGAAAGTGCATGTTGTGACTACAAGTTATAGGTTGCACTTTCCCCTAGTGTAGTTATCATAGTTAGAGCTACATTAGTCGGTGATGTTTAGTAGGTGGTGTTGGCACTTAGAGGTGTTGGTACTTGGTGGGGTACTTGTGGTGGTTTTAGTTACGGGTTGTAGTTCTTGGTTACTTTGTCACAATGGATTTCTTTGGGAATTCTAGAGGAGATAACAATGCAATACATAATGGATTTACTCAAAAAGGTGCTTGTTATCAGCTTGTATCTTAGGTCCCAATGAGGGAGGAGATTCAACTCTTAGTCAAAGTTTGACACAAGAGCTTATTCAATTGAGAGTGCACTTGGTGTGTCCGCACCATTGTTGTGGGATATGGATAAGATTTATGGGGCCTCCAAAGGTCCCATGCGTTACTTTGGTACTGTGGGTACCATTGAGTTGGATGACTTCATCCAAGAGTTTGATAGTTAGTGTGAGCTATAGTAGATGTAAAACCTGACTTTGATCACACATGGTGTGGAAGGAGTTGTTTCAGCATTTCAAGAGTCCATTGATAGATGACTACCATGAGTTCAAGAGAGCTTACTTGGACGAGATTGAGTTATGGAGATAATATTGGTCTCTAAACTATATCTCTATCACTTTAAGCTCAATTTCTAGGGGTAGATTGGTTGTAACCATAGGTTCTAGCTCTAGTAGCATTGGTGGGTCTCTTGGAGATGGTGTTACTACAAGTGGAGGTACCACTATAGGAGGTGGTATAATATCGAGGTTTAAATCCATAGTAGAGTTCTTCAACTATTTGAGGTAGAACTACCAAAGAGTGCAAACTAACAAGCTAAGGAGCTTATAGGAGTTCCAATGGAAGGCTAAAGAGAGCCCATACAAGGCATACACTTGCATGACATAGTTGATCAATTTTACTTAGGAAGTTATTGAGACCCAAGCAATCCAATTTTGGTATAGGATACTAGATCAGAAGTTGTGACATAGAGTCCGTGATGCTACATTGTTATCGGCTACTTTTCTTACTTTGGCAGTGGTCTTTGGTTTTGTTGAGTGTATTGAGCTCAACATGGTGGAGGAGAGAGTGGTGACATTTAGATTTGGTAGGGAGACCTCATCCATAATAGTTACTTCTTCCATACTGCAATGGAGTGCACCATGCCATGTTGGTTTTTGAGGACAAGGTGGATAGCCTAGGTCTTATGGAGTGAGTGGAGGGCCTAGTGTAGCTAGAGCTTTACCTTCATTTTTTGGGTCAACAGTAGCCAATGAGTGGTGGTGTTGCTTGTTGGACTTGTGGTGGACCTCATCACAAGAGAGAGTGCAATCAAGGTAGCGACTTGATACCTTTGGTGCATCATAGCCAACATAGAGACATTGTGAGCATTGCCACAGATTTGGTCACTTTAGTGATCAATGCCTTGACCTACACCCGGAGTTACGGAGCGGTAGGGTTGCTATGGTAGGTAGTAGAGAAGCTCTAGGTCATGGAGGACGAGGCGGTGGTAGAGGATCCACACCTAGTAGAGGTGTTGTACGTGCCCTTACTTCTGATATAGCCATGGCTACTCGCATTGAGCAGTTGGAGCAAAGATTAGCTAGCTATAATACTCCAAGGATAAGAGAAGAGAGAAAACACAGATTTCACACTCAATCCTCTGTTGCCCCAAAGGAGCACCTTCTCTTTATTATATAGACCAAGAGGATCTCTTCTAAGGAAGCTCCACCATAGGATTAGGCACATGGATAGATGACATGTAAGCAATCTCCACCCTTGGATTACTTACTTGGATGGGTGACATGTTGGTCTTGGTCCTATCTGGTTGGTCAAACAAGCTTTGACCAAAAGAAATATTTTAGGGAATCTTCTTGTAGGAATCTCAAAATCAAGTGGGTAAGGTACCATTGGAAAGCTCTCAATGAGACAAACCAGAGAGGAGGGAAGGCTAGCATTTGTTGGGGTGGATCATTTGCACATTTTCAAGGCCTAATTTTTTGTTTAGGTCTTCAAAATTGCCTTCAAGATTTTAAACATATTTAGATTCCTACTCTATTAGTAGAAGTCTTCTTTTGGTGATATTTCTTCTTGATCCATTTATTCCATCATGTGTAACATCCTTCTAGATGTTACCAAACCAATTCTCACCTTTAAATCATATGTCTAGCTATTGGTTCTAGGGTTTTCAAGTTTATTTTGGTTTTTGCTCTATTAGTAGAAGTACTCTTTTGGTGATATTTCTAACTGATCTATTTTGTCCATCATTTATAACATCATTCCAAATGTTACCAAACTGAATTTCACATCTAGATCATATGGCTAGCTTTTGGTATTACAAACCTCTCTCCTTTAAAGACATAATGTCCTCGTTGTGCAATTGTTGCTCAAACACTTATACCAACACTTGTGCATGCGTCAAATTGGAAGCAGGCTCCCAAGTTGCCCCATAGAAGGAGTAACCTTTCCATTGTACCAGATAGTCCACCCGCGGATGACAAGTACCATGCATGCATTTTTGGAGGATATACTTCACTTCATATTCCTCCGTGCTATCAATGAGTGTCAAACAAGGTTGAAGGTCTTGTGTAGAATGAAAGTGGTCCTATTATGGAGCATATTTTCATAGAAAGGAAACATGGAACATTGGATGGATCTTCATGTGTGGTGGTAACTTGATGTGATGGGCTACAGTGCCAACTTGACAAAGAATAGAAAAAGGCCCAATAAAACAAGGTATGAGCTTACGAGGGCCAACTAATGTGAGGTTGGTTGTAGATAGCCACACCTGATCCCCAACATTGAATTCCATGTGCCAACAATATGCATCTACATACTACTTTTGGTGATTTTGCACAATCTACAATTTGTGCTTGGCACTCTTCACACCTTGTTGGATTTTTAAAACAAATGTGTTGACTAGATCAACCTTGGTAGCCACCAGACAGATCTTCATCAAGCTAGAAGGTGTGAAGAGATGCTCACCATACATGAGGGAGAATGGAGTGACACGGTGCATTTATTGAATTGTTGTAAGAAAATTCCACGAAGTGGAGTAGGGTGTCTCATCTCTCTTTCTCTTCTAAGGTGAAGCCGCACATGTTTTCAATAGTGCAATTAGCCAGCACTATTTATCCATCCATTTGTGGGTGTTATGCTGTGGACATGGCCAACTTGGTTTTGAAGAAACCAAAGTGTGTTTGCCAAAACAAACTGGTGAATAGAGTGCCTCTATCAATGATGAGTACTTGAGACAAGCCATGGTGAGAGAAGACTACATCTAAGTATAATTGAGCTAGTTGTAGAGCGGTCACATCCTTGGTGGTAGGATGTACATGAATCATTTTGCTGAGCTAGTCCATAAATACTACAATGGAGTCAAACCTTGAGGTGGTCTTGGGTAATTCACAAACTAGATCCATACTCACTTGTTCCCAACGTTGTGAAGGAGTGAGGAGAGGTTGAAGGAGCCATACAAGAGCTTGATTAGAAGCTTTGTTTTGTTGACAAAGTAGGCAACTATGTACGTAGTCCATCATGTTGTTTTTTATATTGGGCCAATAGTAATGGCATTGGACTGCACTCTTGTCCACTCCGACATGACTTGGAATGGCCAAATCATGACATTCTGCTAGAATGGTGATGCATAATTCTATGACATTTGAGATCCATAATCTACCATCACAAAAGGTGAGTCCTTGGGTGTTGGTGATACCTTTGGATGATTGTGCTCCTACAATCTGTGGATTATTTTTTGTAGCAGCCAAAATCTTTGGCCAGAATTTAGGGTTAATGTTAACCTCTACCACCAAATTTTTTACCATCGGCATGCGGGTGAATGCATCTACAAGTTGCTTCTTACCTTCCACATAGGTGATTTCCATGTTGAAGAAATGTCACCACTCTGCCCACCAAATCTAGCAACAAGATAGATCTTTTTGTGTCTCAAGGTAGACTAGAGGTTTGTGGTCTATCTCTACTACAAATGCCTTCTTGCCCAAATAATGCTTCCAATGCTTAGTTGCAAGAACAATGGCCAGCTCTTCTCATTCTATGGTGTGATAGTTGCGCTTTGCGGGTGTCGTCAAGAAAATAGCCCATGTGTACCCTTGAGGCTTTTGGTGTGATATTTTTTTTCCTCTTCTTGTTATTGTAAGGAACATGGATTTATGTCAATATGTCTCGGGTGTGGTGTTATGCTACCTTGCCGCGGGAGATATGATGTTATTGTGAAGCCTGGAAAAAGTTATGGTGTTATTAGCTCAAGGAGTCTTTTAATGTGTCTTGAGCCAAGAAATAATGTTGAGTTACACAAGCTCAGGTTTGGTTTTATGTTATTGGAGTGAAGAGTATTTTCCTTAGTGGAGGAGCAAAAAAAAAGTCATTTGAGTTGGAAATACTTCGGGAGGCTTTAGATGAGTTTTGATAGAGAAAGGTTTGTGGAAGAACAGCAGGAAAAAAATAGAGGACGGTGAAGGAACTCAGCTTGGGAGGAGAGGTTTTTTGTAGGACAGGACTTGAAGTTGAGTGATAGGGGTTGGGCAGATTTTTTTGGGAGGTATGGTAAAGGACTGCCGAGGAGGAATGTCAGGGGGGGTTTTTGGGGAGAGTTGAGCAAGGGACTGAAGAGGGGAGATTTTGCAAAGGTAGGAGGAAGGAGGAGGAAAGGACGAGAGGAAGGAGGAGGAGAGAAAAAGAAGAGGGGAATTTCGCAGGTCTAAAGGGTTTTGCTGCAGAAGTTGCCAAAGGATAATCTCACAAAGGTGAGGTCAGGAGAGTGAAGGTGGATTTCTGGGAAAATGTTATGAGAGAGTGTGAGAAGGAGAATAAGGAAGGAATTTTTGCAGCTCTGAAGGGTTTTCTGCAAAAGCTGCCAAAGGATAATCTCACGAAGGTGAGAACAGGAGAGTGAAGGTGGATTTTTGGGAAAATGTTGTGAGAGAGTGTGAGAAGGAGAACAAGGAAGAAATTTTCGCAGGTCTGAAGGGTTTTCTGCAGAAGTTGCCAAAGGATAATCTCACAAAGGTGAGAATGAGAGAGTGAAGGTGGATTTCTGGGAAAATGTTGTGAGAGAGAGTGGGAAGGAGAACAAGGAAGGAATTTTTGCAGGTCTGAAGGGTTTTGCTGCAGAAGTTGCCAAAGGATAATCTCACGAAGGTGAGGTCAGGAGAGTGAAGGTGGATTTCTGGGAAAATGTTGTGAGAGAGAGTGAGAAGGAGAACAAGGAAGGAATTTTTGCAGGTCTGAAGGGTTTTGCTACAAGAGTTGCAAAAGGAGAATCTCACGAAGGTGAGGACAGGAGTGAAGAAGAGAGATTTCTGTGGAAAAATGTTGATAGAGTGATGAGGGACAGAATTGGAAGGGAATTTTTGCAAGTGTGAAGGGTTTTGCTGCAGAAGTTGCCAAAGGATAATCTCATGAAGGTGAGGATAGGAGAGTGAAGGTGGATTTCTGGGAAAATGTTGTGAGAGAGTGAGAAGGAGAACAAGGAAGGAATTTTTGCAGGTCTGAAGGGTTTTGCTGCAGAAGTTGCCAAAGGATAATCTCACAAAGGTGAGGTCAGGAGAGTGAAGGTGGATTTTTGGGAAAATGTTGTGAGAGAGAGTGAGAAGGAGAACAACAAAGGAATTTTCACAGGTCTGAAGGGTTTTTCTGTAGGAGTTGCACAAGGAGAATCTCACAAAGGTGAGGACAAGAGTGAAGAAGAAAGATTTATGTGGAAAAATGTTGATAGAGTGATGAGGGACAGAATTGGAAAGGAATTTTTGTAGGTCTGAAGGGTTTTGCTGCAAGAGTTGCAAAAGGAGAATCTCACGAAGGTGAGGACAGGAGTGAAGAAGAGAGATTTCTGTGGAAAAATGTTGATAGAGTGATGAGGGCAGAATTGGAAAGGAATTTTTGCAGGTGTGAAGGATTTTGCTGGAGAAGTTGCCAAAGGATAATCTCATGAAGGTGAGGATAGGAGAGTGAAGGTGGATTTCTAGGAAAATGTTGTGAGAGAGTGTGAGAAGGATGACATGGAAGAAATCTTGAGAAGGAACACAAGGGAGTGTGAGGGACTTTGAATGTGAGGAAATGCTACTTAGGAGGGAAATATTGAGGGACTTGGATTGTGATAGGAGGAAAGGAAGAGGGAGAAATTTGAACAGGAATTTGGACTGGAGACTGTGACAAGATCAAGAGAGACATTAAGGTTCATGAGATGTTTGGAGAGAATGCTCAGCTGAGGAGGTGACAAGAGAGGAAGGAAGTTTTGAGAGAAATCTGCTGGCTGAGCATGCCAAGAGAGTGAGGAGAGAAATGCCAGAGGTGACAACACTACAAATTTGCAATGATAGGGGGGGAGAATCCCCAAAGAGGATCTGCCAAGCAGCAATCTTGGAGCATCATGCAGAGAACTGCAGACACAAAGCTAAATGCTATAAGGGATAGGAGTTAAGACTTGGATGTTTCTTGTTTTGTATATGCTTGATTTGACAATGTGCTTGATGCAAAACTATTCAGTCTGAGATTTTGATCATTCTTGAAGAATTTATGAATTTTGGAGAACTCGGTGCGGTGATGGAAGTGACGTTCCTTATGAATGAATATGTATGTAAAAAGATAAGCAAACAATGATAAGAAAAGAATGAAAACTTTGGCACTCAGTCCGGTCCACGGAAGTGAGTCAAAATCTTGGGGTAGAATCAGTTGCATGACCTATGGACTAGTCCACGAATACCACCAAGGCTGTGCTTTGGGCCAGGCTTGACTGTCATGGCAAAAACCCCACCCACCTAAGAATGAAAAACTAAGAAAAGAGTCAAGAATGATAGATCAAGAATAGTAGCCAAAGAACAAGCTGCAAAAATTTAACCTAAAGCCTATGCAAGCATTCATTGATGAGGATCAACACCCAGAATAGTGACAGACAATCTCCCAAGAGAAGCTGCTATCATAAACCCAGAGAACAGAACCAGTGCCAGACTACGGAAGAACTGCCAAGTCTATGACAAACAAGACAGCCTAAGCACATGCAGCTAGGTGCCCGGTGCAATCTTGAGACCTTACAATCCCCACAACACCAGAAACAGCTTTCAAGAGAAATATGCAATTGGATACCATCCATCATGCCACTCTTGTTGTAGGACTGCTCCTATTGCTATGCATGATGCATCTATAGCCAACTTGATTGGACATTTTGGGTTATACCACTTCAAAATTAGTGCATGTAGCAAGGTGGCTTTCAATTCTTGAAAGCCAACTCTTGTGTGTTTCCCCACATCCACTTCTTCCCCTTGCCAAGTAGTGCCATTAAAGGTTGTGCAACCTTGGAAAAGTCCTTGACAAATTGACAATAGAATCTCATCAACCCCAAGAAGCTCTTGAGTTGAGTCTGATCTTTTGGGGCACTCCATTTTTGAATGACCTCTATTTTGTCTATCAATACTTGAATACCCTTTGCACTTACTCTATGCCCTAGGTAGTCTACTTCAAACTTGCCAAACTCGCACTTTGAGATTTTGGTGTACAATTGATTCTATCTTAGAATCTAGAGGACTTCTCGAGATGCTATTTTGTTTCATCATTGTGCTACTATATACTAAGATGTCCTCCAAGTACAATCATAGACTTATCCAAGTATGGACTTAATATGTCATTCATTAGACTCATGAAAGTGGCAGGTGCATTGGTGAGGCTAAAAGGCATCACGAGATACTCAAAGTGGCCATACCTGGTTTCAAAGGCAATTTTGTACACATCCTCTTCTACAACTCAGATTTGATTATAACTACTTTGCAAGTCCAATTTGGTGAAGTATCTTGCTCCATGGAGTTGATCTATTAATTCTCTCACTTGATTGCCTTCTAAGACTCCATTCACAACAATCAATTATGAGGTTGCCTTTTTGGACCTTTGTGTGCTCATCTTCTTCCTTTTCTCACTTCTTTGCTTCCTTATTGAGCCAACAAGGCCGCAAGCTACATTTACTAGAAATCTTCATTTTCCAAAGTGATTTCCACCTCTTCCTCTTGAGTGCATCTCTTTGTGTTGTTCAAAGATCACCTATATGAAGGCCGAGGGCCTCTAGGGGGATGAGCACAACAGTTGGTAGATATATGCCCAATATGGCCACTATTGTAACAATGGTGTTGTTCTCCTTGAGTTCCTTCTCCTCGTAGGACTCCATCTCTCCTTGAAGCAGTTGTGCTCCTTGGTCTCAAAACCAAAGGTTGCCCAGTTCCATCGGTATTGGTCCACCCATTTTTGCCCGATAATGTTGAGGTAGAACTACTCCTTCACCTCCACCCAATGCTCTTGTTATTCTCTACGCACAAGCAATGGCTTCAAATACCATGCAAGGATTTTGTACCATTACTTCTTGGCAAATCCACTCCTTCAACCCTCATTTGAAATTGTTAAAAGTCTCTGCTGGACTCATGTCGGTTATTGCAACTTGTAGATCTAAAAATGCCTCCACATACTCTTGTATGTTGTTCTTTTGTTTCAATCCCTATAGTTGAACCCGGGCTATCTGCACTTCACTTTGTAATACCTCCATGGTCATCTTAATCTCTGTGACAACCCGGCAAATATCACTTTTGCGGTAATCGGGTAAGTAAAGTTCGTTCCCGCAGAGATACGAGTCAGAAATGTCCAAATACAAAGCAAAGTAACAATTTCAGTTCTTCTTGAGTTCTTCTTTAGTCTCTCAGGTAGAAACCACACCCAGAAGAGAGTAACAAGCACTGACTCGCAGTCTTCTCACAAATTCACACTCCTTAATCACAACTCCATCAATTATTTCCAAACAATCTTGATTGTGATGATTCACGCTCTCCCAAAAACAACACTTCACTGTAAAATGAATTCACCTCAGAATTGTGTTCCACCCTTCCACTGAAGGCACAACTTCCTCGATCAAAATTGCTCCACATCAACTTCGCCCTGCACTCACAAATGCAGAATACTACCAACACTACAATTCCTCTCAGATCTGTCAAGGCATTGCTTTGATTGCACTTCACTCAGGATCAAACACACAGAATGAAGATCAAGGCTGTGGAATCCAACATCCAACAAGCACTTTGACTTGCACTTCGAATTTCTCCAAACATTCACAAACACAATCACAAAGTTGATACTCGGAATCAAGCTTAAGCAACGAGCAATGCTTCATAGCACTTCGCTTTATCTATTCTCAGAAATAATGAGCACTGAACAACAATTTCCTGTGAATGCCACTCTTAAATAGTGAAGCAATCGACAGTTCTAACAACTATACCGTTCTACCACAACTATTCTAACCTGATCCAAAATGACAATGCACCTCTTCATATCTGCCCCTTCAAATCTCAAATTGGTTACTAATCCGATCCGATGTCTACTTCTTCCTTGGCTTTCAAACCCGAACCCAAAGTAATCTTACTTCCTACTATTCTGTCCTCCGGTTTCACAACTCCTACATCTTCTACCAGATCCCGATGTTATCTACGTCGGGTTTTGCTTTAACATCCTGCCGAAGCTTTTCTAACTCTATTCTTACTAAGTCTAATCTAATCACGATATTGTCTTCTACTTCTAAGATCTTCCTATCTACACGAGTTCTCAATTTAATCAACAAGACATTCAAATCTGTATCTTTTGCTTGCCTTCGCCTCGTCTCCTGCACCAACAGCTTCAACTCGTGCAGACGCGCTTCTTCAATTCGAACGCTGGTCTCTGTACTTAATATCACGTTTACCCTGAGGACTATCTCCTGCAATGGCTCTAATCTTGTCTTCCTTTCTCGTTCCCGATCTGCAAGCCATTCCTCTCTGTACATCACCAATTCTTCTTCGAATTTGGCCTTCACCGCGTCCTTCTCTTTCTCCTTCTGTGCAACCTTCTCTTCCTGATTACGAAGTAAGTCTCGTAATCTCTCTTATTCTCCATATCTCGCAGCCAACTCTCGCTGCCAAAGTTGCTTCTTCTCCTCCATACTCTCCATCACTCGATCGAGCTCTTGATCCTTCGATGCTACTCTCGCCATAGCATGGATGAGCTCTACTCTTGAATCAGCAAACTGCTGCTTCAAGATTTCAAATTCAGCTACTTGTCTCTCCCTTACGACGTCACTCTTCCTCGCAAGATCCTCTCGATAGCTCACTTCTCTCCTCAGGTCTTTGATTACCTTACTTCTCTCCACTGCTTCCACTTGCAGTACTTCTCTCTCCTTCTCACCTCGGGTTATACTCTTCTTCAACTCCAAGTTTTCTTCTTCTAATCTTGATACCACCTGCAATACAGTCTTTACCTCTGGACAAGTCGACTGCATCTCCTTCTTCTTCTTCTCCAACTTCACCAACAGCGGGCAGACTACCATCTGCAGGTAATCTACTCCATTACTGATACCTTCGTCCTCCCTCAAAGTAGTCTCTCTTCTTTCTTCGTGTTCTCCCGATTCTCGCCTTCTTCTCTGGAGCCTTCGTATCGGAATTGATGCCTCATTGCCCGAGCTTCCTTCTACCTCTTCCTTCACTCTACTCGGTCCCGCTTCACCCTTTGCCTTACGTCTCGAGCGAATTCCTCGCTGTACTGCGATCTTCTTCTCCTCGAGCACCGGTACTTCGTCTTCCAGCGCCGCATTGCTTCGGCTTTTACTTCGGCTTGAATTTCTTCTTTGTATTCTTCAGCACTGGTGCCGAGGTCATTTCTCCACCATCTTCACTATCACTGCTTGTATCTCCACTCTGTAGTGTCAGCTCAAGTTCCTCCTCACGTTCCGAGTCCTCCGTCTTGAGCTCGGCTTCGCCTTCTGAGTCTTCATCTTCCGACTCAATCACCACCATTCCTCGCCTCGGGTTATTTTTCTGCATCTTCTGAGGTTTCTTGTTTTCTTCGGCGTCTGCTTGCCAAGTTCTCTTCTTCGTCGGGGTACTTTCAACGACCTCCACGTTCTTCCCTGTCTTCACGTAGTAATCGTCTGCGCTCCGGATTTGGAGAATGTATTGCTGCTCCTCCGCGTCAACTTCTCTTCTTAAATCAAGATGGAAATGAGACACCATTCGATTACGCTCAGCCACATTGAGCAGATTTAACCCGAGGTAAAAGTGGGCTGCAAATGGTACGATGTAGTGTGGAGGCGACTTATCTTGCAGATTCCACACCATCTGCCTCGTTCTTCCGTGAAAGCACCTTGCCCAATTTATCGATTCTCCTGCAAATAACTTGTGAAAGAACACCACTTGGTGTTTCATCACATAGGTAGTTCTCTCCGGCTTCAGGAGGGCCATTAGTGCACTCACAATTCCCCTCCTCACTGGGTCCTTATAACTCTCAACTTTATACCCATTCTTCGTCCTCTTCGACGAGAAGGCTTCCCTCACCTCCTACGTTTCTTGAGCTATCTCTCCTTTCCCCAAGAACGTGGCCCCCTGCTCCGAGCCTGCCTCCTTCCCGAGTATGAGTCTCCAATCCGACTCAGTCCAGCGAGCCGGATTTCCTCTCTTCCCTTCTTCCTCGGGACCATCGAGACATTTACTCTCGATGATTTCTGTCATGAATCCTTGAAAACTTATGTTCCAATTCCATGCCAAAAAGGTGATCCGAAGTCGGCTCAAGACTTCGATCCTCGCTACTACATCTAATCTCCAAATTGCATGATTTCTCACTGCAAATTCGGAGTTCTTCTTCCCTCCTCCCATCTCTTCTGCTTTCTTTTGGTCTCTTGATTTCTCTCTCTCGACTTCTCCCTTACGCACTAACCCGAGGCCAACGCTATGTCCCTTTCCCCGATCACCTACAAGACGACTCCTCAACGGCGAAGGAAAATTGCTCGACATTTCGTCGTTGCAGTTTCGATTTTTATAGAGTTGCACTTCTTTGTCTTCCGTCACTTCGAGTTTCTACCGAGAAATCACACCTCCTGCATGCACCCGTCATTGTCGCCCCACCTTCGCGTGTATGAGCCGCCAATTTTGAAACTGCCCCTTCTTGAATTTCTCGCCCCGACGAAAGGTTGTTAGACTGTCTTTGCCTTGGGTTGAGCTCCCCCCCAATCCAAAGACAATTTACTTCGTATCGTATGCTGACACGGCATTTCAGAGTACTTTGCCTTATGACCCGAGGTCACTTTACTTCGGGTTTCACCCCGAAGACAGTTTTCTTTGTCTTCTTTGGCCAAACAGGCGCAATCCGATTTCTCTATACACTTCTTCTGCTTTATTTAAAAAAAAACAAAAAATATGGGCACCACATACCCCCTCCCTCAAATGTGAGCGTCCCCGTGAACATAGACCTCGGTTGTCTTAGAAACTTCCGAGTCTATGGTCCAATATCTCTGAACTCTCCACCCGTTTACTCGAGTGGCAAAAGGATTACCTTCCAAATCGACGAGTTGCATGGATCCATTTTTGTAAACATGACGAACTCGATAGGGACCCATCCATTGCAAATGCAACTTGCCTGGAAAAAATATTTGGCGATTATCATATAACAAAACCAAATCCCCTTCTCGTACAGTCACAGGTTTGATTCTTTGATCGTGCCTGACTTTCCGCTGTGCTTGTACTTCTTTTGTGGTTTGTATTGCATCATCTCTTTTCTCTTGTAACCACATCAGTTGTTGAATCCAAAGATCTTGACTTTCCTCTTCCGACATTCATTCTTCGCACAGGACTCAATAAGTCGGAACTTCAAATTCAACTTGCAGTATGGGGTGCAAGCCATATGTCAAGAAGTGTGGGGTTTGTTTGGTTGTAATCTTCTCTGTTGTCCAATAGGCCCATAATGCGGCTGGTAATTTTGTATCCCAGTCATAGGCATAATTGACAATCACCTTATTCAAAATTTTACAAAGTAACCCATTCGCTTTTTCCGTTAAGCCATTCGCTTTTGGGTTATAAGGAGTCATCTTCCGATGTTTAATCTGAAAATACTTGGTTAACTCCTCCATTACAGAGTTCAAAAAATGTGTTCCTCGGTCACTGACCAATTCCAAAGGACACCCATATCGGGAGATGATGTTTTGAAAGAAAAATTCCGCCACAGTTTCAGCATCATCTCTGCGAGTTGCTTCCGCTTCAACCATCTTGGTAGCGTAATCAGTGCAAACCAAAATCGCTTTCTTGTGACTCGGGTTACTGGTTGAATGGGACCCACAAAATCAATACCCCATTTCTCAAAGGGGGCCAAAGGCAAAATTGGTTTCAAAGGCCATTGAGAAGTGGCCGTCGGCTTCCCCGTTCTCTGACACGCATCACAGCTTCGAATATGAGCATGTACATCTTTGTACATTGTAGGCCACCAATACCCTGCCGAAAGAATTTTCTTTACAGTATTCTTCAGAGCATAGTGTCCTTCTGATGCCTCAGAGTGTAAAGATTCAATTACTCCTCCTACTTCGTATGACTCCAAGCATCGCCGAAGTACTTCATCTTTGCCCATCTTAAATAAAATGCTGTGTTTAAGCTGGTACGGCCCCATTTTCCGGAGAAAGACTGCCCGCTGTTCCGGATCCATCCCCTCAGGACAATGGAGAGTATTCAGATAATTATATTCATCTGCATACCTCGTACTTCTCATTGCTGATAAGTGATACAACTCTTCGTCAGGGAACCGATCGTCAATTTCCCACTCCTGGTCTTGAGTGTCTAACCTGGACAAGAAGTCCGCATTCGAATGCGAAGCTCCCTTCCTCACTTGTACAGTATACGTGAACTCTTGTAATAACAAGATCCATCTTGCAAGTCGTCCCGATAAATCTGCCTTCTTGACCAGATGTTGCAATGCATAATGGTCAACATAGAAGACAAACTCATACCCCAACAAATAATGCCAAAATTTCTTGCAGGCATACACCATTCCGAGTGCTTCTCTTTCCGTCGTCGAATAATTCTTTTCAGAAATTGAAAGTTGTCGGTTGGCGTAATACACCGGGTAGTCTTTCTTCTTCTCGTCCTTTTGACTTAAGACAACCCCGATGGCCATGGACAAAGTGTCCACATACACATGAAAAGGGACGTCCCAATTCGGGGCCCTCATGACTGGTGCTTCAACCAGTTTCTTCTTCAACACCTAGAAGGCTTCTTCTTGATGTGCTTCCCATAGATAGTCTTTGGATTCCTTCAAAAGCTTTGTAAGTGGTGCAGCAAGCACTGCATAGTTTGACACGAAGCGTCTGTAATATCCGACATGTCCCAAGAAGGCTCTCAGCTCCCGGATGTTCTTCGGGGATTCCAAAGCTGCGATTATTTTAACCTTCTCAACATCGACTTCAATACCTCGGCTTGACACCCGATGCCCCAGAAGAATTCCCTCCTTCATTGCGAAGAAGCATTTCTTCGGGTGTAATGACAAGCCGGCAAAACGACACCTTTCAAACGTTTGGCAAAGGTAATCTCTATGTACATCCCGTCGTCCAAACACACAAAAGTCATCAATAAAAACTTCGACAAATTTGCACAGGAAATCTTTAAAGATCAAATTCATCATCCGCTGGAAAGTAGCGGGAGCATTACACAACCCAAAGGGCATTTGATTGTAAGCGAAAGTGCCCCAATCGGTCGTGAATGTAGTTTTATCCTTGTCTTCTTCTCGAATGGATACTTGATTGTACCCTGAAAATCCATCGAGAAAACTATAACAAGGATGCCCAGCCACCTGGTCTAAGATTGTATCGGTAAAAGGCAAGGGATGATGATCTTTCCTTGTGACTGCGTTCAATTTTCGGAAGTCTTGGCACACTCGGATCTTCCCTGTTTTCTTCTTCGGGACAATGACAATGGGGGAGACCCATTCACTGCTTAAGACAGGGAAGATGATTCCGGCCCCTAAGTACTTATCGATTTCATCTTTTACCAAGAGCGAGTACTTCGGGTTCAAGCGGTATTGTCGCTGCCGAACCGGAACTGCACCTTCAATCAAATCAATCCGGTGTTCTCCAAATTCTCGTGGAATACCCGGCATTTGATCAATCGACCAGGCGAATACATCCTGGGATTCTATAAACAAGGCAGTGTATCCTGCCAACTCCTCCGAAGTAACTGTCTTCGAGATTTTTAAAATTTTTCCTTCAGTGAGTAACACCTCTTGACAGTCATCGGGGTTGATGACTCCTTCAACGTAGCTTACTCGGCTTATCCCGAGGCGAGCGGCCATCAAACCCCCTCCCTCCAAGTCAGGTTCACCCGAGGCGAGGTCATATGGATCTTCGTCATCAGCCTCTATCTCGTAGCATTCCAAGTAATTAACTTGGACTTCTTCTTCGGATTTGTCTGAAGACGAAGACGATGAATCTTCGGACTTGTCCTCCTCTTCTGACGAACTTGTTTCCCCAAGATGGGGAACCTTTGTCCAACTCACAGTCACCAGCTTCTGATCCTTGGACGAAATGTCCTTGAATCTTAACTTCTGCTTATGCCAATCCACTACAACTTGGGCACTATACAACCAGGGTCTGCCGATCAACAGAGGGTAACCCGTTTTTGTCACTGGCCACAACACGATGTAATTCAACTTGAAGGGTACCCCTCCAATGATCGTGGTAATGTTCGACAGCATGCCCAAGGGCCGTCTCCTGGTTTGGTCTGCAAACTTCAAAACTCGGGGTGTTGGTTCAAACGTATGATACCCGAGTCAATTTGCAGTATCTTCAGTCATGACATTCACACCGGACCCAGAGTCAATGGGTATTGATGTGATCATGCAACCTGCAATCTTCGCGTCTACCTCGGGAGATCCCAAATCTTCTTGTTCAATATGATAGATAGCAGGCAGGTCCTTCTTTGACATCGACCTCACCTTCTTGAGGGCCGAATTAAGCTGTCGCTTGTACAGCTTGTTATCTTCCCACAAGTGCTTAAATGTAACATTGGCATTTGTGGTGGCCAAGTCAGCTATAATATCATATTGGGGAACTCCTCCCAATTTGACCGTCTTCATCTTCGGCTTTGAGTCCAAGGACTCTCCATGCTCCCTCTTGACTTCAGAACGCTTCAAAATGGTGACGGGCTTGCTGATGGCCTTAACCCGAGCTTCCTCGGGTTGGCCTACCTCGGCTTGAATCAGACCCTTTACTTCGGATCGGATGTCCGCCGGAAAAATTGGAGACTTCGTCTTCGTCTCTTCTTCCAAACTTAGTTCCCGAGTCCTGAGTAATGCCTCCGTTAATTCTTTCTGCAAGGCTTTAGCTTTAGCTTTTGCAAGGATCTTTTCCTCCTTGGCCGAAAGAATTGCTTTTGGGCGCTGTCTCTTCGCCTTTTGGGAAGACGACGAGGTCGTACTCAGTTCTTTGGGATCACGCTTCTTCTTGGTGGAGCGTGTCTCAACTTTCAAAATTTCAAGGTCTGGCCATTCTCCTTCTGAGGCCGGACTCCCTTTGTGAGGTCTTTCTTCCTCAAGAGTTATACAATTCACATTCATATCCCCCTTCGGCTGAAGTGCTGCACGCTTAGCAGGGGTCTGTACATATTTTACAAGAGGCTTTGGGTTCGGCGGGTGAGGGCATTGGTTGCCCGTATGCCCCGATCCTTTACAATTTCCACACAGGGGAACGTACCCAATTTGCCTTCTTGGCTCGGGACATTTGGAGACCAATGTCCCATCGAGCCACAATTATAACAGGCTCCGGGCGCAACATTCTCAGGGCGATTTTGGTTGCTCATCGGTGGTCTTTGTGCAGGAGCATTGGGGTTATACTCCCTGGGTCCCAACCTCGGACCTTGATATGATGTGCTTGGTTGAGGCTGTACCTCTTGAGTTTGATACACCGCCTCTTCATCATCGTCTTGGTTCCATCCCAGAACCCAATCAATTTGCTGCACCGGGAATGCATTACGAGTATTGCATTCTGTGTTGGCGTGGCCGGATTTTCCACAGGCGGTGCACCACACATTAGATCATCCAAATGCGGGGGCCTTTCTTCGGTCCTTAGCCCCAATCATTTGGATCTTGAAATCCGAAAAATCCTTGATGAGGGCATCCAGCTTCGTATCCGCCTTATGTACACTCTTGGCTGGTGACATCACTAGTTTCTTGCCTCCACGTCTTCTGACTCGTCTTGGCTTTGATTCTTCTTCGGATTCCGAAGAAGAGCTTGAAAACGTAGAGGATTCGTCCGAAGAAGGGGAGGTACTGCGTGAAGCTCTCCTTCTGGGCTTCTTGCCCTTCTTCTCCCGATTTCTCCGGTTACCGGCAGAGTGAGAGTGTGCCGCTTCATAACAAGCGACATGTTTGAGTACTTTATCGAGGGAAGTTACGTTCCTCTCCCTGGCAAAGATTCGTATCTCTGGTGACAGGCCCTCGAGGAACCAAGTAATGGCTTGGGCATCGGAGTATCCCACCACCCCCGATTGCTTGGGAACTCGGTTCAGTAATGCCATGAACCGCTCAGAGTAGTCTCTCAACTTCTCCTTCTTGCCCCGGTCCAAATCGTTTAGTGCCGCGAAGACACTCGTATCATAGTCAACCTCCCGGAATCGTTCCATGAAGTTGTTTCTCAAGTCTGCCCAGTCCGATGGTACAAACCCCTTCTGAGTCACATGCGTGTACCAGCTCCGAGCTTTCTTGCGAAGCAGACTTGGAAAAATTCTTAGTTGATCCGCCGAGTCATGCTCCTTGTAAGCAAAGGAGATGACTTCGAATTCTTCGATGAATTCATCGGGGTCTTTGTCTTGTTCCGTCCCCTTATACTTCTGATAGGCGTGTTGGGTGACAAGAAGCGAAGTCATCGTTTGATGCACTGGGATCGGCTGAGGTAATGTAGAACTTGACGGAACGGAAGAATTGGCTGGAATTGACAATTGGAACGCCGTGTTGTCAGCCCAAGGATTCCAATTCGTCAAATTCAACACAGGGTCTTCTTCGACAATTTCTACTCTGAGAGGGTCGACTTCAACCCGAGTGGAAGATTCAGGATCAACACCTTCAATAAGTTCTTCCAAATTCCTTCGAGACAACCGAGGAATCGTTTGTAGAAGATGTTGACACTCGTCTTCAGTAAGTGTGCGTGCTATCTTTTCTCGAACAAAGGTCTTCAAGGAAACAACTTCCTTTACAGCTCTAGGGGAAGTTGGGGTACTGGGCCGCAATGCATATGTTTGCCCACTCGATTCTTTCTTCTTCTTGGAAGAAGAGGGAGATGCGAAGTAGCCTTGCCAACCGCCTTCACGTTTCTTGTGATCAAGTTCTTGCAGGGCTTCTTGCACTTCATGAAGGAGTTGAAACTCCAACGCCTCTCGCTCAGTTTCATCAATGATGGATGGGACGTTCAGACGTTTGTCTTCTTCACGCTGAAGTGCTTGTCTTCGGGCTCTCTCTTCCCGTTATTCTTTCAATCCAGACATTCATATTGCCTTGATACCTAGTGTTCAATTTGGCTTCGTATTCTTCCACTTCCGAGATTTGTATACATGGCAGCGGCGCCAAAAATCATGTGACAACCCGGCAAATATCACTTTTGCGGTAATCGGGTAAGTAAAGTTCGTTCCCGCAGAGATACGAGTCAGAAATGTCCAAATACGAAGCAAAGTAACAATTTCAGTTCTTCTTGAGTTCTTCTTTAGTCTCTCAGGTAGAAACCACACCCAGAAGAGAGTAACAAGCACTGACTCGCAGTCTTGTCACAAATTCACACTCCTTAATCACAACTCCATCAATTATTTCCAAACAATCTTGATTGTGATGATTCACGCTCTCCCGAAAACGGTACTTCACTGCAAAACGAATTCACCTCAGAATTGTGTTCCACCCTTCCACTAAAGGCACAACTTCCTCGATCGAAACTGCTTCACATCAACTTCGCCCTGCACTCACAAATGCAGAATACTACCAACACTACAATTCCTCTCAGATCTGTCAAGGCATTGCTTCGATTGCACTTCACTCAGGATCAAACACACAGAATGAAGATCAAGGCTGTGGAATCCAACATCCAACAAGCACTCTGACTTGCACTTCGAATTTCTCCAAACATTCACAAACACAATCACAAAGTTGATACTCGGAATCAAGCTTAAGCGACGAGCACTGCTTCACAGCACTTCGCTTTATCTATTCTTAGAAATAATGAGCACTGAACAACAATTTCCTGCCAATACCACTCTTAAATAGTGAAGCAATCGACAGTTCTAACAACTATACCGTTCTACCACAACTGTTCTAACCTGATCCAAAATGACAATGCACCTCTTCATATCTGCCCCTTCAAATCTCAAATTGGTTACTAATCCGATCCGATGTCTACTTCTTCCTCGGCTTTCAAACCCAAACCCGAAGTAATCTTACTTCCTACTATTCTGTCCTCCGGTTTCACAACTCCTACATCTTCTACCAGATCCAGCAATATTCTTTCTTGATCTGAAATTGCACTAGTGGGTAATCTATCTAACTCTTCATCTTTCGACCCACTCTTCTCTACTGTCGCTGAGGGCAACTCCGAAGACATTTGGATCCCGATGTTATCTACGTCAGGTTTTGCTTTAACATCCTGCCAAAGCTTTTCTAACTCTATTCTTACTAAGTCTAATCTAATCGCGATATTGTCTTCTACTTCTAAGATCTTCCTATCTACACGAGTTCTCAATTTAATCAACAAGACATTCAAATCTGTATCTTTCGCTTGCCTTCGCCTCGTCTCCTGCACCAACAGCTTCAACTCGTGCAGACACGCTTCTTCAATTCGAACGCTAGTCTCTGTACTTAACATCACGTTTACCCTGAGGACTATCTCCTGCAATGGCTCTAATCTTGTCTTCCTTTCTCGTTCCCGATCTGCAAGCCATTCCTCTCTGTACATCACCAATTCTTCTTCAAATTCGGCCTTCACCGCGTCCTTCTCTTTCTCCTTCTATGGAACCTTCTCTTCCTGATTACGAAGTAAGTCTCGTAATCTCTCTTCTTCTCCATATCTCACAGCCAACTCTCGCTGCCAAAGTTGCTTCTTCTCCTCCATACTCTTCATCACTCGATCGAGCTCTTGATCCTTCGATGCTACTCTCGCCATAGCATGGATGAGCTCTACTCTTGAATCAGCCAACTGCTGCTTCAAGATTTCAAATTCAGCTACTTGTCTCTCCCTTACGACGTCACTCTTCCTCGCAAGATCCTCTTGATAGCCCACTTCTCTCCTCAGGTCTTCGATTACCTGACTTCTCTCCACTGCTTCCACTTGCAGTACTTCTCTCTCCTTCTCACCTCGGGTTATACTCTTCTTCAACTCCAAGTTTTCTTCTGCTAATCTCAATACCACCTGCAATACAGTCTTTACCTCTGGACAAGTCGACTGCATCTCCTTCTTCTTCTTCTCCAACTTCACCAACAGCGGGCAGACTACCATCTGCAGGTAATCTACTCCATTACTAATACCTTCGTCCTCCCTCGGAGTAGTCTCTCTTCTTTCTTTGTGTTCTCCCGATTCTCGCCTTCTTCTCTGGAGCCTTCGTATCAAAATTGATGCCTCACTGCCCGAGCTTCCTTCTACCTCTTCCTTCACTCTACTCGGTCCCGCTTCACCCTTTGCCTTACGTCTCGAGCGAATTCCTCGCTGTACTGCGATCTTCTTCTCCTCGAGCACCGGTACTTCGTCTTCCAGCGCCGCATTGTCTTCGGCTTTTACTTCGGCTTGAATTTCTTCTTTGTATTCTTCAGGCGCTGGTGCCGAGGTCATTTCTCTACCGTCTTCACTATCACTGCTTGTATCTCCACTCTGCACTGTCAGCTCAGGTTTCTCCTCACGTTCCGAGTCCTCCGTCTTGAGCTCGGCTTCGCCTTCTGAGTCTTCATCTTCCGACTCAATCACCACCATTCCTCGCCTCGGGTTATTTTTTTGCATCTTCCGAGGTTTCTTGTTTTCTTCGGCGTCTGCTTGCCGAGTTCTCTTCTTCGTCGGGGTACTTTCAACAACCTCCACGTTCTTCCCTGTCTTTGCGTAGTAATCGTCTGTGCTCCGGATTTGGAGAATGTATTGCTGCTCCTCCGTGTCGACTTCTCTTCTTAAATCAGGATGGAAATGAGACACCATTTGATTACGCTCAGCCACATTGAGCAGATTTAACCCGAGGTAAAAGTGGGCTGCAAATGGTACGATGTAGTGTGGAGGCAACTTATCTCATAGATTCCACACCATCTGCCTCGTTCTTCCGTGAAAGCACCTTGCCCAATTTATTGGTTCTCCTGCAAATAACTTGTGAAAGAACACCGCTTGGTGTTTCATCACATAGGTAGTTCTCTCTGGCTTCAGGAGGGCCATTAGTGCACTCACAATTCCCCTCCTCACTGGGTCCTTATAACTCTCAACTTTATACCCATTCTTCGTCCTCTTCGACGAGAAGGCTTCTCTCACCTCCTGCGTTTCTTGAGCTATCTCTCCTTTCCCCAAGAACATGGCCCCCTGCTCCGAGCCTGCCTCCTTCCCGAGTACGAGTCTCCAATCCGACTCTGTCCAGCGAGCCAGATTTCCTCTCTTCCCTTCTTCCTCGGGACCATCAAGACATTTACTCTCGATGATTTCTGTCATGAATCCTGGAAAACTTATGTTCCAATTCCATGCCAGAAAGGTGATCCGAAGTCGGCTCAAGACTTCGATCCTCGCTACTACATCTAATCTCCGAATTGCATGATTTCTCACTGCAAATTCGGAGTTCTTCTTCCCTCCTCCCATCTCTTCTGCTTTCTTTCGGTCTCTTGATTTCTCTCTCTCGACTTCTCCCTTACGCACTAACCCGAGGCCAACGCTATGTCCCTTTCCCTGATCACCTACAAGACGACTCCTCAACGGTGAAGGAAAATTGCTCGACATTTCGTCGTTGCAGTTTCGATTTTTATAGAGTTGCACTTCTTCGTCTTCCGTCACTTCGAGTTTCTACCGAGAAATCACACCTCCTGCATGCACCCGTCACTGTCGCCCCACCTTCGCGCGTATGAGCCGCCAATTTTGAAACTGCCCCTTCTTGAATTTCTCGCCCCGACGAAAGGTTGTTAGACTGTCTTTGCCTCGGGTTGAGCTCCCCCTCGATCCGAAGACAATTTACTTCGTATCGTATGCTGACACGGCATTTTAGAGTACTTCGCCTTATGACCCGAGGTCACTTTACTTTGGGTTTCACCCCGAAGACAGTTTTCTTTGTCTTCTTTGGCCAAACAGGCGCAATCCAAAATTCTCTATACACTTCTTCAGCTTTATTTTGAAAAAAAAAATGTGGGCATCACAATCTCTCAAAATTCATTCAACATCCCTTGCATTCCTTGGATCAGCTGTTGCAACTACGGATCCATGGGTCCTTCAACACTCAATCACTATTATCTACTTCAATAGAGAGTTAATATGATCACTTTGGAGGGCATATGAACTATCAAGACTACCATTGGGACCTCAAAAGCTATCACTCGTTAATAATACTCCTCACCAAAATTTCTAACTACAAAATCTCTAAACATCACTTTTGGTCTCACTACGTAAAAAATTTCTACTTGAATGTTGAAAGGAAGAGGATTTGGGACATTCATATCCATAATGTAAAAGTCCAAGACCAAGGAGAGAAATAGGAGAATGGAAGCTCACATTGAGACACTTGAATGAGGGAAAACTCCAAATGCCTAGTATGAGCTTTGGCTTGGTATTTATAGGTAGCATATAAGGCCCTTGAGAAGCTTCTCAAGAAGCTTCTTCAAGCCAATTTCTTAGAGTGCAAGCCAAGTTAACTAGGAAGCTTCTCAAGAAGCTTCCTTCTAAAAGCCACCTACTTGGCGTGCAAGCTAAGTTAGTTGGAAGCTTCTAGAAGCTACTTACTTAAGGTGCAAGTTAAGCTAGCCGAGAAGCTTCCCAAGAAGCTTCCTAGATACTTCTGGAATATTCTAGGCTAATTTGTCTTATTTGCTATGTTATTAGCCCTACTAACTTTGTCGCTAAACTCCATATTGTTACATATTTCCCCATTGCTTGTTGGTGATGTCCTCGTTACCAATGAAGCTTCAAACTCCTAGATGGCCATCTTTGCATTTGGGAGGTGAGAAAGAGGTTTCCATCTGGCATCATGAAGGGAATACCTTTTTGAAAGGACCTTGTATTGCATATGTTATCGATAGCCTTGTTGAATATGGTGACGCACAAGGATACGATCAACTTTGTACTCCTCATGATCATTGATATAGACAAGAGGAGGGGGAAGTTGGATTTGAGAGGAAAAGGAAGAGGGCTTAGGAACAAAGGGTTTCAACTTGGAAACATGAAAGACAAGATGGATACGCATGTGACAAGGCAAGGCAAGTTGACAAGCAACAAGAGAGACAATTTGGTTGACATCAAAGGGTCTTATCCAATTAGGGGTAAGTTTACGAACTTGGATATCAAGTGGTAGAAGGAGGTTACTAGAGGATAGCATGACTTTATCACTAACTTCAAAGGTGAGATCAAGACAATGGTGGTCTACGTATTGTTTTTGATGCTTTTGAGCAACAAGGAGGTGATATTTGGCTTGTTGGAGAGATTGGGATATAATGGTCAAGAATGTTGAAGTATGAGGAACCTAAGAAAGAGAGGGAGCAAGAAGAGAATCTGGAACAAGCAGATCTTGGCTAAAATTGAGAAAGAAAGGAGAAAATCTTATGCTTACCTGTTTGGAATTGTTGTAAGCAAATTCTGTAGCTACAAGACATTCATCCCAATTGCTATGTTGGGTATTGACAAAGGCACGTAGCATATCCTCCAATGTATGATTTGCAGGTTTGGTTTGTCCATCAGTTTGAGGATGATAGGTTGTGGACAAACCAAGCTTTGTGCAGAGTATCTAGAAGAGTGCTTCCCAAATCTTCCTGGTAAATCAAGGATTGCGGTGTCGTCGGGAAAATAATCTACACTAGTATTGGTGCCATTTGGTGTGAGTTTTCATGTTAGTGAACTCAAGGGTTTATGTTATGGTGAAACCGGTAGTTGCCTTGTGTTCCTATAAGCTCAAGGATTTTCTCTTGTGTTAAGGAAGTGATGGATTTTTTTTAATGTTACATAAGCTCAGGGTATTTGGCTTGTCACTTAACCGTTGGAGTATTACTATGTTATTGGGGGTCTCAAGAATTTTGGGGAAGACAATAGGGTTTTTGGGAAATGACAAAGGAGTTTTTTGAAGGAGAAGTTTGCAGGAGTTGAGTTCTTACAGTGTGAAAATTTTTGAGAAGAGAAGGGAGCAATGAGAAGTTTCAGGAGTTGAGTTCTTACTGTGTGAATTATTGGAAGATGAAGGGCTGATAGTAGGGTTTTCAAGAAGTGACAAAGGAGTTTTTCAAAGGAGCAATGAGAAGTTTCAGGAGTTGAGTTCTAACAGTGTGAATTATTGGAAGATGAAGGGCTGACAGAAGGGTTTTCGGGAAGTGACAAAGGAGTTTTTCAGAGGAGCAATGAGAAGTTTCTGGAGTTGAGTTCTTACAATGAGAATTATTGGAAGATGAAAGGCTGACAGTAGAGGTTTCAGGAAATGACAAAGAAGTTTTTCAAGGAGGAATGTTGGGTAGAGGTTGAGTTCTTACAGTGAGAATTATCAGAAGATGAGGGGCTGACAGTAGGGTTTTCGGGGAAATGACAAAGGATTTTTTGAAGGAGAATTTTGCAGGAGTTGAGTTCTTATAGTGTGAATTATCAAAAGATGAAGGGCTGACAATAGAGTTTTTGGGAAATGACAAAGGAGTTTTTTGAAGGAGCAATGTTGGGCAGGGGTTGAGTTCTTACAGTGAGAATTATCGGGAGAAACAGAGGGCTGACAGTGGGGTTTTGGGAGTTTTTGAGGGCAATGTTTTCCAAGAGTTGATGGGTGGACAGAAGGAGTTTTGGGAGAAACAGAGGGCTGACAATGGGGTTTCGGGAAGTGACAAAGAGTTTTTGAGGGCAATGTTTTCCAGGAGTACACAGTGAGAAGTTTTTGGGAATTCAGTAGGGCTGGCAGGAAGCTCTTCAGGAATTGACATGGGTTTTGAGAATGAGGAATGCCTCTTCCAAGAGTTGATTTGACAGTGAGAAGTTTTTGGGAGTTGAGAAAAATGTCTTCCAAGAGTTCACAGTGAGAAGTTTTGGGAATTCAGTAGGGCTGGTAGGAAGCTCTTCAGGAATTGACATGGGTTTTGAGAATGAAGAATGCCTCTTCTAGGAGTTGATTTGACAATGAGAAATTTTTGGGAATTGAGAAAAATGTCTTCTAGGAGTTCACAGTGAGAAGTTTTGGGAATTCAGTAGGGCTGGCAGGAAGTTCTTCAGGAATTGACATGGAGTTTCAAGTAGGAGAAGTTCCAGGAGTTGAGTTTACAGTTAGTGTTTCAGGAGAATGACATAACAAAGAGTTTCGGGGAATGCCAAAGAAGGGAGTGAAAGAGAAAAAAGTGACTTGTTTCGAGAAAGGTGTGAGCAGTGTTTAGGAGAATGACATAACAAAGATTCCGGATGAATGACAAAGAAGGAAGTGATTAGTTCAGGACAAGAATAAAGAAGAAGTGGAACAAGAACTTGTCGACCAGAGAACAGACTTGGAGAAGATCTCAGACGGAGGCACGACAGAACGGAGGGCTAAGAATTGTAAGGATTAGGATGTAGAACTTGCTCAGTTCTCCTCCTTTGTGTACATGCTTTGCCGTTGAAGATTTTAGTTGGTCATTGTATTGTTTGAAGCTGCTTGGGTTTCCCTCAAAAATTTATAACTTCGAGGCTTGGGATTACGATAAATATATACTTCCTTGATGAATGTGAATCTTTAGCCCGTGAATAGTATAAATGAGAGGACTCTAGTCTCGTAGCTCTCAGTCTTAGTTGAGCCGCATTTCCAAGACCTATCACTGACCTGATCATGATTATCTGAACCTGTCCATAGGATTGTGATTTGTTAGAGGAATTACATCACAACACATTGAACACAACTTAACATGGACAGAACTTTAACATCGGCTATGAAGCTTGAAGAATACGATTACACCAATGAGGCCAATCCAAGAAGCCATTAACCATGAGCCTACATTTAGAAAGATCGGTAGCAAGCTGCTCTAGCAAGAAGGACTGCCAGCCGGGCAAACAGAGAGAGCGTCTGATTACAAAAGGCTTTGAACAGTTGACAAGCCTAGCAGTCTGAGCGCAAGCAGCCATGTGCCTGGCACACTCCCGAGACCAACCGATCCCTGCAACAACGGTTGGAGGTGAGTACACATGGCATCCCATGATGGTTGAAAATATTGTCAAAGTAGATTTGCACTAAGGTTGGAGCATCAACGATATCACAAGTTGGTGCCAAGTGGATTTGCTTACTAAGGTTATCCCCAAACACCATGATTGACGTGTGTTCTTTCTTTGTCTTGGGCAAGGATGTGATAAGATCCAAGCTCACATGCTCCCATTAAGTGGATGGAATGGCAAGTGATTGAACGAGTCCACTCGGCTTTTGGTTGTTGGCCTTGTCACGTTGGCAACTCTCACATGATTGGACAAATTCTTGAACATCTCACGTCATGTTGAGCCACCACCATCAATGTTGGAGGGTACCCAAGGTCTTGTCCATGCCCATATGACCAATTATGGGTAAATCATGGGCTTCTTGAAAGCGCATAAGTCAAAGATCACTTTTGGTTGGAACATAGATCCGGTCCTCATGGAATAGAAGGCACTCCCTGATGGAGAAGGTGCTGTATTCCTTGCCGCATGTTATAAGGTGACCATGTACTATTTTGAAGAAGGGATCTTGTTGTAGATCTGACTAAAACTCATTTTGGACCTTGGAGTCAATTGACACCATTGTAATTGCTGTTGTGATGAGAGGAAGAGACTTCAAATCAGGTCATCGTGATAAAGCATCAAGGATGACATGGAACCGACCTGGTTTGTACTCAAGTTTGATGTCAAACAATTGGAGTTGTTCCTCCCATCAATGACGTTGACTCTTCATGTGTTCCAAGTGTAAAGTCTGCAACAATGGTTTGTGATTAGTTTGCATGATCACTTTTTTTTGCAAGAGGAAATGCCTCCATACTTTACTGGCATATATCAATGCAAGTTCTTCTCAATCTCAAGCAAAGAAGTTTCTTTCAGTTGTATTGAGTCGGCAAGACACAAAGACAATGAAATGTAGTCCATCTAGGAATTCTTGTTGCAACACGGCTCCAATTGCAAAGTTAGAAGCATCAAAATCAACCACATAGGGTAGTTGAGGATCATACGGTTGAAGAATGGGTCTTGAAGACACCATATGTTTCAACTTCTAAAATGCTTCTTTGTGCTTGGTGGTCCATTGGAAGCTCGAGTCCTTCCCCAAGAGGTCAATCAATGGTGTAGCCACATGAGCATAATAATGGATGAATTGTCAATAAAAACTAGCCAACTCATTAAATGCTTGTACATCTATAGCATCCTTTAGAGTAGGCCAATCAATAATGGCCTTGATTTTCTCCTCTTCCATCTTGATCCCCTCTGATGAGATCTTGTGACCCAAGAAGGTAACTTCCTTTTGCCAAAAGGCACACTTCGACTTTTTGCTATAAAATTTCCATTGTCATAGTCGTCTTGGGACTTCTTGTACACGATTCATGTGTTCTGCCTCTATCTTGCTAAAGATTAAGATATCATCCAAGAACACCATCACATGCCAATCCAATAGTCCATCCAACATCCAATGCATCTAATCCATGAAGATTGCTAGAGCATTAGTGAGCCCAAAAGGTAGAACTCTCCATTCAAATTGCCCATACCTTGTGCAAAAGGTAATCTTTTGCACATCCTCCCTATCAATGAGGATGCCAATAGCCACAGCAAAGATCCAACTTGGAAAAGTATCGTGCTCCACTCTACTGATCAAGCAAATCATCAATCCGAGGCAAGGGATATGCATTCTTCACTATTTGCTTATTGAGCCCATGATAATCAATACAAAAACAAAGTCCTCTATCCTTCTTTGGAATAAATAGTACCGGTGCTCCCTAAGGAGAGGTACTATGTTATATGAAGTCCTTTTCCAACAACTCCATAAGTGTTGTTTGCAACTCTTCCAACTCCTTTGGTGAGAGCCAATAGATTGGTCTACTCACTATAGTACTCCCTAGCAATAACTCAATCTTCACGAGCATACCACAATCAAAGGGTAATCCCTTTGGCAGATCATCCGGAAACACGTCCACAAACTCCTAAACTATCTTATCAACCATTGCTTGATGAGGCTCTTTGCCCTCCTCAAATTGTCCTTGTACAATCGGCTTGCTCCACACCGTGAAAATAAACTTATCTTCCTCCAAAGCTTGCTCTATGGCTACTTCACTAACAAACTTCCCATCTAGGGACTCATCTCTTTGCAAAGCTTGCTCCTTGGTTGCCTTTCTGGCAAACTTCCCATCTTGGGACTCCTCTCTCTTCAAGGTATTCTCTATGATTACATTCCTAACAAACTTCCCATCTTAGGACTGACTATTCTTAAGTGTCTTACTCAGAGGTGCCAAACAATCTAATCGCAAATTCCTAACTTGGTGTTGTACTTGAATTTGTCATTGGGTCCAATCAAATTGAACTTTATGACGTTCAAGCCAAGGTAGTCCTAAAATGACATCATAGTGTAGAGGTGCCACTACAAACCTCATATACTCCAAATAATCTTTCCTAATCTTAAAGGTAACATGATGCAAAGATATAGAATGCAAAACCTTTTCTACCATCTGCCATCATCAATCTACTTCCAATCATTGGCTTGATAAGAATACCCAATTAATTCCTTTGTTACTTGCATAGACATGCAATTCTCGAAACTTCCAATATCAACCAACATCCTACAACTCTGATTACATATTGTTCCTTGCAAGTGAAACAAACTTGCAAAGGTCAAGCCTTCAATCCCATTGGAACTAATCAAGCTCCCAATAGGCAGCTTGAAATCTCATATTAGGATTCCTCATTTCCTTGATCATTTTGTTCCACAAACTCCATTTGGGCAACTTGTTGAGGTTGCCCATTCCTAAGTGGACGTTCAGTAATGCAATGTCCAACTTGGTGATAATAAAAATAACCTCCATTTTGTTGCAATATTTCTCTATCCGCTATTGTGACACACCCAACAAATGTCACTTTTGTGGTAATCAAGTAAGTAAAGTTCATTCACACAGAGATACAATTCAGTACAAAGTCAAATAGTAACAATCTCAGTTCTTCTTGGTTGTATCTTTAATCTCTCAGGTAGAAACTACACCCAGAAGACAGTAACAAGCACTGACTCATAGTCTCGTCACAACAATTTGTCACACTTAATCACAACTCCATCAAATCTTTCCAAAACAATCTTGATTGTGATGATTCAATCTCTCCCAAAAATGGCACTTCACTGTAAAACAACCTCACCTTAGAATTGTGTTCCACCCCTCCATTGATGGTACAACTTCCTCAATCAAAATTGCTTCACATCAACTCTACATTGCACTCACAAATGTAGAATACTACCAACACTACAATTGCTCTCAAATCTGTCAAGGCATTGCTCCGATTGCACTTCACTTGGGATCAAACACATAGAATGAAGATCAAGGTTATAGAATCCAACATCCAACAAACACATTGATTTGCACTTCAAAATTCTCCACACACTCACAAACACAATCACAATGTTGATACTCAGAATTAAGCTCAAACAACAAGCACTACTTCACAACACTTTGCTTTATCTATTCTCAAAATTATGAGCACTTAACAACATATGACTATGAATACAACCTTTAAATAGGCAAAGCACTTCAGTAGTTACTAACAACTATACCATTTCCTAACAACTCTTCCCACTAATTCTTGGACTGACTTCCTCTTCACACACCAGTACATCTTTGACTACACTTCCTTTCCCATGATCTCCCGCAAGACAACTTCTTAATGGAAATGGAAAATTACTTGTCATTACTTTGTCTCTAGCCTGAATATTATAGTGGCGTGCTTCTTCCGTCTTTCTTCACTCTGAATTTCTACCAAGAAATCACACTTCCTTCATGCTCCCATCAATATCAAATCACCTCTCGCTCATAGGCCAGCTGTTTTTTTGTGCACGGTACCTTCTTGAATGTCCAGCCCCAAAGGAAAGTTGTTACATTGTCCTTGCCTCAGCTTGAGCACCCAAGAGACAAAGTCTCCTTACTTTGGGTTTCAGGTTGACAAGGCAAATTTGAGTACTTTGTCTTTTGACACGAAGCCACTTTTCCTTGAGTTACAACCCGAAGACACTATTCTTCACCTTTTGATGTCATATAGGCACAATATGACTTCTTTTGTACACTTCTCCTTCAAACATTAGGAAAAAAAATGTGGGTACCACATACCCCCTCCCTCAAATGTGAGCATCCCCGCAAACATAGACCTTGGGTGTCTTAGAGACCTCCAAGTCTATGGTCCAATATCTTTGAACTTTCCACTCCTTCACTCGAGTGGCAAATGATTGCCCTTTCAAGTCTACAAGTTGAATGGACCTATTTTCATAAAGATGAAGGACTCAATAGGGACCCATCCATCTTAAATGCAATTTGCTTGGAAAAAATATTTGGTGATTGTAATAAAACAAAACCAAGTCTCCTTTGCATACACTCATAGGCTTGATATGCTTATTGTGCCTGAATTTCCTCTATTCTTGTACTTCTTTTGTGGTTTGCATTGCATTGTCTCTTTTCTCTTCTAACCACATCAATTGATGGATCCAAACATCCTAAATTTCTTCCTCCACCAATCGTTCCACACAGAGAATCCAATATCTCGGGACTTCAAATTCAATTGGTAGTATAGGGTGCAAGCCGTATATCAAGAAGTATGGAGTTTGCTTGGTTGTGATCTTTTCTATTGTTCAATATGCCCACAACACGGCTGGTAACTTTGTATCCTAGTCATAGGCATAATTGATAGTCACCTTATTCAGAATTTTACAGAGTAACCCATTTGCTTTTTCTGTTAGGCCATTTGCTTTTGGATTATATGGAGTCATCTTCTAATGTTTAATTTGAGAGTATTTGGTTAACGCCTCCATCACCGAGTTCAAGAAATGTGTCCCTTTGTCACTGACAAATTCCAAAGGACATCCATATTGGGAGATGATATTTTGAAAGAAAAATTCTGCCATTGTTTTTGCATCATCTCTACAAGTTGCTTCAGCTTTGACCATCTTGGTAGCATAGTCAGTGCAAACCAAAATGTATCATTTTCTTGTGACTCAAGTTACCGGTTGTATTGGTCCCACAAAATCAATTCCACATTTCTCAAATGGGATCAATGGTAAAATTGGTCTCAAAGGCCGTTGTGAAGTAGCCATCAGCTTCCACGTTCTCTCACAAGCATCATAGCTTTGGATATGAACATGCGTATCTTTGTACATGGTAGGCCATCAGTACCCCAAGGAAAGAATCTTCTTTACAATATTCTGTAGGGCATAGTGTCCTCCCAATGCTTTGGGGTGTAAAGACTCAAATACTCCTCCTACTTCATATGACTCCAAGCATCGCCAAAGTACTTTGTTTTTGTCCATCTTGAATAAAATGTTGTGTTTTAGCTGATACTGCCCCATTTTCCTGAGAAAGACTGCACTTTGCTCTGGATCCCGCCCATCAGGACACTAAAGAGTATGCAGACAATGATATTTGGCTACATACCTTGTACTTTGCATTGTTGTCAAATGATAGAGCTCTTTGTCATGGAACCAATCATTGATCTCCCATTCCTGGTCTTGAGTCTCTAACTTGGATAGAATGCAAGTTTGCATTAGAATGCAAAGCTCCTTTCCTTACTTGTATAGTATATGTGAATTCTTGTAGTAACAAGATCCATCTAGCAATTTGCATAGACAAATCTCCTTTTTGACCAAATGTTGCAATGTGTAATGGTCAACATAGAAGACAAACTCGTATCCCAATAGGTAGCGGTGAAAATTTTTGTAGGCATACACCATTCCAAGTGCTTCTCTTTTATTTGTTGAATAGTTCTTCTCTAAACAAAAAGTTGTTGGCTGGCATAATAGATTGGGTAATCCTTCTTCTTGTCATCCTTTTGACTCAAGACTACTCCTATTGCCATGGACGAAGTATCCACATATACATGAAAAGGGACATCCCAATTTAGGGCCCTCATGACTGGTGCTTCAACCAGTTTCTTCTTCAATACCTGGAAAGCTTCTTCTTGACTTGCTACCCACAAATAGTCTTTGGACTTCTTTAGAAGCTTCATGAGGGGTGCAGCAAGCACCACGTAATTTGAGACGAAGCATCTATAGTATTCAACATGTCCCTAGAAGGCTCTCGGCTCCTGAATATTCTTAGGTGAAATCAAGTCTAAGATTACTTTAACCTTCTCGACATTGACTTCAATACCTCAGCTTTACACCTGATGCCCTAGAAGAATTCCCTCCTTCATAGCAAAGAAGCATTTCTACGGGTGTAATGATAGACCGGCAAAATGACACCTTTCAAAAGTTTGGCAAAGGTAATCCAAATATACATCTCTTCACCTAAACACACAAAAATCATCAATGAAGACTTCCATAAATTTGTGCAAAAAATCCTTGAAGATTGAATTCATCATCTGTTGAAAAGTAGCGAGAGCATTACACAACCCGAAAGGGCATTTGATTGTTAGCAAAAGTGCCCCAATTGGAAGTAAATGTAGTTTTATCCTTGTCTTCTTCTCAGATGGAGACTTCATTGTACCCTTAAAATCCATTGAGATAACTATAACAATGATGACCACCTACTTGGTTCAAAATTGTATCGGTAAAAGGCAAGGGATGATGATCCTTCCTTGTGATTGTATTCAATTTGTGGAATCCTGGCACACTCAAATCTTCCCCATTTTCTTCTTTGGGACAATGATAATGGGTGAGACCCACTCATTGCTTAAGACAAGAAAGATTATTCCGGCCCCCAAATACGTGTCAATTTCATCTTTCACCAAAAGCAAGTACTTCATGTTCAAGCGGTATTGTCTCTACCAAACCGGAACTATGCCTTCAACCAAATCAATCCAATGTTCTCCAAATTTTCATGGAATACCCGGCATTTGATCAATAGACCAAGCAAATACATCCTGGAATTCTATAAACAGGGCAGTGTATCTTGCCAACTCCTCCAAAGTGACTATCTTCAAAATTTTCAAGATTTTTCCTTTGGTCAAGACAACATCTTGACAATCATCAGGCTTGATGACTACTTCAACATGACTCACTCAGCTCAATATGAGTTGAGCTGCCATCAAACCCTCTTCCTCCAAGTCATCTTCACCCAAGGTGAGGTCAGATGGGTCTTTGTCTTTGACGTACACCTCATAACATTCCAAGTAATTGACTTGGACTTTGTCTTTGGAATCTTTTGAGGACAAAGACAATGAGTCTTTGGACGTGTCCTCATCTTCCAATGAACTTGTTTCCCCAAGATGGGGAACCTTTGTCCAACTCACGGTCACAAGCTTCTAGTCTTTGGACAAAATGTCCTTAAACCGCAACTTTTGCTGGTGCCAATCCACCACAACTTAGGCATTGTACAACTAGGGTCCTCCGATCAATAGAGGGTAACCAGTTTTGGTCACTGGTTGCAACACAATGTAACCCAACTTGAAGTGCACCCCTCCAATGATCATGGTAATGTTTGACAGCATGCCCAACGGCCGTCTCTTGGTTGGTCTACAAATTTCAAGACTCAGGGTGTTGGCTCAAACGTATGGTACTCCAGTCAATTTGCAATATCTTTGGTCATGAAGTTCACACCAAAACCCAAATCAATGGGTATCGATGTAATCATGCACCTTGCAATCTCCACATCAACTTTGGGAGATCCCAAATCCTCTTGTTCAATACAATAAATGGCAGGCAGGTCTTTTTTAAACATCACCCTTACTTTTTTCATGGCAGAATTTAGCTACCTCTTGTACAACTTATTATGTTCCCACAATTGCTTGAATGTGACGTTTGCACTTATGGATGCCAAATCCACTACAATATTGTATTGTGGTACTCCTCCTAATTTTACCGTCTTTGCCTTCGGCTTCAAGTTTGAAGTCTCTCCATGTTCAAATTTGACTTCGGGGCACTTCATGATGGTAATAGGAGTACTAGTGGTCTTGATCCGAGGTTCCTTGGGTTGGCCCACCTTGGCTTGGATTAGATTCTTTACTTCAGATCTGATGTTTGCTAAAAAATTGGAGGCTTTGTCTTTGTCTCCTCCTCCAAACCCAATTCCCAAGTTCTGAGTACCGCTTCCTTGAGCTCTTTCTACAAGGCTTTAGCTTTGGCTTTTGCAAGGATCTTTTTGTCCTTGGCAAAAAGAATTGACTTTGGGTGCAGCTTCTTTGCCTTTTGTGAGGACGAAGAGGTCATACTCAGTTCCTCAAGATCACGCTTCTTCTTACTAGCACGTGTCTCAAGCTTCAAAATTTTGAGGTCCATCAATTTTCCTTCAAAGACCGGACTCCCTCCTTGAGGCCTCTCCTCCTCAAGTGTTATACAATTTACATTGGTATCACCCTTTGCCTGAAGCGCATCATACTCAGCCGGGGTCTATACATATTTTACAGGCAGCTTCGGGTTTAGTAGATGAGTGCATTGGTTCCCATATGACCCGATCCTTTACAATTTCCACATAGGGGAACATACCCAATTTGCCGTCTTGGCTCCGGACAGTTTGGAGACCAATGTCCCATTGAGCCACAATTGTAACATGCTCCAGGTGCAACATTCTGAGGTCAGTTTTGGTTGCTCATCTGTGGTCTTTGTGGGGGAGCATTGGGGTTAAACTCCCTTGGTCCATACCTTGGACCTTGGTACGATGTGCTTGCCTAAGGCGTCACCTCTTGGGTTTGGTACACCGCTTCCTCTTCCTCTTCATGGTTCCATCTCAGAACCCAATCAATCTGCTGCACCGGAAATGCATTACGAGTATTGCATTCTGTGTTTGCATGGCCTGACTTGCCACATGCAGTTTACCATATGTTGGATCTGTCAAATGATGGAGGCTTCTTCCCATCCTTAGTCCCAATCATTTGGATCTTAAAATCCAAACACTCCTTTATAAGGGCATCCAGCTTGGTATCTACCTTATGTGCAATCTTTGCTAGGGGTGTCAATGGTTTCTTGCTCCCATGTCTTTGTATTCTTCTTGGCTTTGTTTCTTCTTTGGATTCCAAAGAAGAATTCAAAGATGTGGAGGATTCCTCCAAAGAAGGGGATGTACTACAAGAAGCTCTTCTTTTGGGCTTCTTGCCTTTCTTCTCTTGATTTCTTTGATTACCGGCAAAGTGAGAGTGAGCCATGTCATAGCAAGCAACGTGTTTGTGTACTTTATCCAAGGAAGTTACATTCCTCTCCCTGGCAAAGATTTGAATCTCAAGTGAAAGTCCTCCCAAGAACTAGGTAATGGCTTGGGCATTGGAGTAACCCACCACACCCAATTGCTTCAAGACTCAATTCAAGAGTGTCATGAACAGCTCAAAGTAGTCTCTCAACTTCTCCTTCTTGCCTCTGTCTAAATCGTTGAGCACCATGAAAATGCTCATATCATAATCAACTTCCTAGAATTGTGCCAAGAAATTCTTTCTCAAGTCCACCTAGTCCACTGGTACAAACCCCTTTAAGGTTACATGGGTTTACCAACTCTGAGCTTTCTTGTGGAGCAGACTTGGGAAAATTTGCACGCAATCCGTCGAGTCATATTCCTTGTTGGCAAAGGAGATGACTTCAAATTCCTTGATAAATTCATTAGGATCTTTGTCTTGTTTTGTCCCCTTGTACTTTTGATAGGCATGTTAGGTGATAGGTAATGAAGTCATTGTTTGACTTGGTAGGATCAGCTATGGTAAGTTTGAACTTGCCGGGCCCAAAGAGCTGGCTGGTATCGACACCATGTTGACAGCCCAAGGGTTCCAATTGGTCAAGTTCAAAGTGGGGTCTTCTTTGATGATTTCTTCTTCTCTATTTGTGTCAATTTCAACCCAAGTAGAAGTAAGAGGTTCAACACCTTCAAAGTGTTCTTCAAAATTCTATCGAGACAATCGAGGAATCATACGTAGAAGATGTTGACACTCTTCTTCCATGAGTGTTTGTGTTGTCTTTTCTTGAACAAACTTCTTGATAAATTTGACTTCCTATATAGCATTAGGGGAAGTTGGTGTACTGGGGCATAATGAATATGTCTGCCTGCTCAAGTCTTCCTTCTTCTTAGAAGAGGGAGACAACAAGTAGCCTTGCCACCCGCCTTCACATTTCTTTTGTTCGAGTTCTCACAAAGCTTCTTGCACTTTGTGAAGAAGTTGAAAGTCCAACGCCTCTCGTTTGGTTTTGTCAATAGTGGATTGGATCTTAGGTGTTCTTCTTCTTCACAATGCAACCTTTGCCTTTGAACTCTCTCTTCTTGTTGTTCTCTCAATGCAGACATTCATATAGCTTTAACACCCATGTTTGAAATTGGCTTTGTATTCTTCTGCTTCCAAGATTTGTATCCCTGGCAGCGGCACCAAAAATCATGTGAAAACCCAAAAAATATCACTTTGTGGTAATCAAGTAAGTAAAGTTTGTTCCCGCAGAGATATTATTCAAAATTGGTCAAATATGAAGTCAAACAATAACAATCTCAGTTCTTCTTGGTTGCATCTTTAATCTCTCAAGTAGAAACTACACCCAAAAGAGAGTAACAAGCACTGACTCGTAGTCTTGTCACAACAATTTGTCACACTTAATCACAACTCCATTAAATCTTTCCAAACAATCTTGATTGTGATGATTCAGTCTCTCCCAAAAATGGCATTTCACTGTAAAACAACCTCACCTTAGAATTGTGTTCCACCCTTCCATTGAAGGCACAACTTCCTTGATTGAAATTCTTTCACATCAACTCTACACTGCACTCACAAATGCAAAATACCACCAAAACTACAATTGCTCTCAAATTTGTCAAGGCATTGCTCCAATTGCACTTCACTTAGGATCAAACACACAAAATGAAGATCAAGGCTATGGAATCCAACATCCAACAAACACACTAATTTGCAATTCAAAATTCTCCACACAATCACAATGTTGATACTCAGAATTGAGCTCAAACAATGAGCACTACTTCACAACACTTTGCTTTATCTATTCTCAAAATTATGTGCACTGAACAACATATGATTGTGAATGCCACCTTTAAATAGGCAGAGCACTTCAATAGTTACTAACAACTATACCATTTCCTAACAACTCTTCCTATTGATTCTAAAACTGACTTCCTCCTGACACACTATTGTGTCTTTGACTACACTTCCTTTCCCATGTTCTCCTACAGGGTGACTTTTTAATGGCAATATAAAATAACTTGTCATTGCTTTGTCTCTAGCCCTAATCTTATAGTGGTGTGCTTCCTCCATCTTTCTTCACTTCAAATTTCTACCAAGAAATCACACCTCCTTCATGCTCTTGTCATTATCAAATCACCTCCCGCTCATAGGCCAGCCAATTTTTTGTGTATGGTACCTTCTTGAATGTCCAACCCCAAAGGAAAGTTGTTATATTGTCCTCGCCTTGGGTTGAGCACCCCCAAAATAAAGTCTCCTTACTTTGGGTTTTAGGCTAACAGGGCAAATCCGAGTACTTCGTCTTTTGACACAAAGTCACTTTTCCTTGGTTTACAACCCAAAGATACCATTCTTTGCCTTCTGATGTCATATAGACACAATACAACTTCTTGTGTACATTTCTCCTTAAAAAATAAGAAAAAACAAAAAATGTGTTACTACAATTGTACCAAGTGGTCTCCATTGGAAAGCATCAATCTCCATTGGTGTCGGTTCTTCCACCCGTGCATAATGTATTGGTAGGCTTTGTGTAGGTCAAGGTCAAGACCACATTGTCACAACCTAGGAATCAAAGTGCTCAACCAATTGCATGGCTTCTTCTACATTTTTTGGTTCTTGCATGGTCACCTCGTACTTGGTTTGTGACTTCAATCCCCACACAAATTGATCTAGAACTTCACCTTCTTGTATATCTAGAATTTGCATAATGATGTTCTAAAATTGTGTGTTGTAGCTCCTCATAGAGCCAATCTGCTTCAACTTCACCGATTTATCTTGTGCGGCTCGGGTGGCATTTATAGTTTGGAATTGGCAAAGTATTGCATCCTTGAATTCTACCGATGTCAAAATTCGTGCAACAATCCATTGTTTAGCTTGCTCCACTCGAAATTGCCACCAAAGTTTTGCGACACCATCCAATTGAGATAGAAGCCAAGGGAATCTATTTTTGTTCATCTTGAATATTAGTGGCTTCAAAGAAATGTTTGCAGTCAAACACATAATTCTCCATTGTGCCCGGAAGATTCTTGCCTTCAAACACCTTGGGTTTTGGAAATTGGATGCAATCTTCTTTGTCTCAAATTGGTGCTCTCTCTCTATGTGTTCTTGTCGTTGCTGGTCTTGATCATTCAACAATTGAGTAATGTGCTTGATTTGTTGCTACATTGAAAGGATAACATCCGGTGTTGTGGGGATTGGTTGGTCTCAAGAGTGCGCCATGCACCTACTGCTTGCGCTCGGGCTCCTTGGCTTGTCAACTGTTCAAAGCCTTTTTGTAATCAGACGCTCTTCCTACTTGCCCGGCTGGCAGTCCTTCTTGCTAGAGCAGCTTGCTACCAATCTTTCTAAATGTAGGCTCATGGTAAATGGCTTCTTGGATTAGCCTCATTGGCACAATCGTATTCTTCAAGCTTCATTGCCTATGTTAAAGTTCTGTCCATATTCAGTTGCATTCAATGGGTTGTGATGTAATTCCTCTAACAAATCACAGTCCTATGGCCAGGTTCAGATAATCATGATCAGGTCAGTGACAGGTCTTGGAAGTGTGGCTTGACTAAGACTGAGAGCTCTGAGACTGGAGTCCTCTCATTTATACTATTCATGGATTGAAGATTCACATTCATCAAGGAAGTATATATTTATTGTAATTCCAAGCCTTGGAGTTGTAAATTTTTCAAGGGAAACCCAAGCAGCTTCAAACAATACAATGACCAACTAAATCTTCAATGGTGAAGCATGTACATGAAGGAGGAGAACTGAGCAAGTTCTATCCAAACCCTTACAATTCTTAGCCCTCCGTTCTATCATGACTCCGTCTAAGATCTTCTCCAAGTCTGTTCTCTGGTCGACAGGTTCTCGTTCCACTTCTTCTTTATTCTTGTCCTAAAACTATTCACTTCCTTCCCTATCATTCACTTGGACTCTTTGTTATGTCATTCTCCTAAAAACATTGCTCACACCTTTCTCAAAAAAACAAGTCACTTCCTTCTCTTCCACTCCCTTCTTTGGCATTCCCCAAAACTCTTCGTTATGTCATTCTCCTCCTTTGCAAGAAAATCCTTCCTCTGGTTTGTTTGAGGCAAAAGCCTTTTCTCAAGAATTCTCTCCTATAGCTTCCTCTGTCCAAAACCCTTTCTACTCAAAAATTTCCCTCTCTTGTTTCTTCCTCTGTCCAAACCGTTCTCTTCTCAAAATTTTCTCTCTCCTATTTGTTCCTCTGTCCAAACCCTTCTCTTCTTGAAAATTTCTCCTGTGCCGGCTTTTCTCCCAAACTTCTTGCTGTTCTTGCACAAGCCCAAGCCCAAGCCTCTCTCAAAAAATCTTTGCTTTCCTATCCAGACTTCAATGCTCCTTCACAGCCAAGCTTTTCCTTCAAAAATTCCCCCACAGCAAATTCCCTCTCAAAACCCTAGCAATTTTCCCTTTCTTTCTCTCCAAGCATAAACTCTTCTCCTCGTGAAATCTCCCTGCCAACCCATCTCCTCAAAGCACAGTCATTTCTCTCGAAGCATTGTCCCTAAGCATTGTCACTCCTATTGACACACTGTCCTTGAAACACTGTCATTCCTCTCATGGTATTTCTCCTTAAGCCTTTCTCTTCGAAGCACAGTCCTGTCAAAATCCTTTCCAAATTTCATCTCTCTTCCTGAAGCACCTTCAAAGCACACTCATTCCTTGTAGACCCTACAGCTTATCTCATCTCCCTTGAAGCCCTTCTCCTCAAAGCAATCATTTCTCTCTAAAAAAAACCCCTCTCGTCTCTCTCCTATGCAGGCTTTTCTTCCAAAATTCCTACTGTTCTTGAACAAGCCCCAGCCTCTCTCGAAATCTCTGCCTTCCTGTCCAGATTTCAATGCTCCTTCACAGCCAAGCTTTCCCTTTGAAAATTCCTCTGCAGCAAATTCCCTCTCAAAACCCTAGCAATTTTCCCTTCCTTTCTCTCCAAGCATGAACTCTTCTCCTCGTGAAATCTCCCTGTCCAGCCCTTCTCCTCAAAGCACAGTCGTTTCTCTTGAAGCACTGTCCCTAAAGCACTGCCATTCCTCTCGATACATTGTCCCTAAAGCACTGTCATTCCTCTCAAAACATTGTCCCTCTCATTGTATTTCTCTTGAAGCCTTTCTCTTTGAAGCACGGTCCTGTCAAAACCCTTTCCAAATTTCATCTCTCTTCCTGAAGCACCTTCAAAGCACACTCATTCCCTACAGACCCTACAGCTCATCTCTGTCCTACCAACCTTTTGAGATTTTTCTGTCCTCCAAAACCCTTTGAGATTTTTCTATTCTTGCGAAGCCCTTTAGGACACCTCTGTCTTGCTAACCTTTCTGCTGATTTTTGTTCTCCCGAATACCTTCCCTATTTTTCCCCTGCAATTTCTTCTCCTGGTATCTACTTTTGATCTTGGCTAAACCCTCTCTCTTTCTTCCTAGCTGAATCGCTGCCTTCTTCTCCTGAACCCTTCAATTCTCCTCTCCAAAACCCTTTGATTCTTGTATGTCACTACTCTCTTTTGATATTCTCCTGTCACTCCAAAAAACCCTTGACACTTCTCTCACACCTGTTTACATCTGCAACAATCCCTCAGCTTCTACCACTGCACTCAGGTTTCTTGTCCAAATCTCCATTCTACTCCCATGTTAATCAGCAACCTCAACTGATTATTCACATCACTCTCCTTGATCCTTTCCCATTCTTCCTTTCTCCTTTCCTCTAATCCTTCACTCCCTCAATCTCCTGCTCATTCCTTTCCCCTCGATACTTTCTCTTTTTCCCATCTCCACTCTCCTTCCTTTCTCTTCTTCCCCAAAAATCTCCTCTCCTTCCAAGCCTCTTTCTCTCAAAAATATCCTCTTTGTTCAGGTCACTTTCTATCAAAAATCTTCTCTCCTTCCAGACCTCTTTCTCCCAAAATCTCCTCTCCTTTAAATCACACCAGTCACAAAACCCTTCTGAAATTCCTCTCTCCCTGTCCAGGCCTCTTTCTTCCAAAAATATCCTCCCTGTCCAGGCCTCTTTCTCCCAAAAATCTCCTCTCCTTCCAGACCTCTTTCTCCCAAAAATCTCCTCTCCTTCAATTCACACCAGTCACAAAACCCTTCTGAAATTCCTCTCTCCCTGTCCAGGCCTCTTTCTCCCAAAAATCTCCTCTCCTTCAATTCACACCAGTCACAAACCCTTCTGAAATTCCTCTCTCCCTGTCCAGGCCCCTTTCTTCCAAAAATATCCTCCCTATCCCGGCCTCTTTCTCTCCAAATCTCCTCTCCTTCCAGAACTCTTTCTCCCAAAATCTCCTCTCCTTCCAAGCCTCTTTCTCCCAAAATCTCCTCTCCTTCAATTCACACTAGTCACAAAACCCTTCCAAAATTTGTCTCTCCCTGTCCAAGCCTCTTTCTCCCAAAAATCTCCTCTCCTTTAATTCACACCAGTCACAAACCCTTCCAAAATTCCTCTCTCCCTATCCAAGCCTCTTTCTTCCAAAAATATCCTCCCTGTCCAAGCCTCTTTCTCTCCAAATCTCTTCTCCTTCCAGACCTCTTTCTCCCTAAATCTCCTCTCCTTCCAGTCCTCTTTCTCCTGAAAATCTCCTCTCCTGAAAATCTCCTCTCCTTCAATTCACACCAGTCACAAAACCCTTCCAAAATTCCTCTCTCCCTGTCCAAGCCTCTTTCTTCCAAAAATATCCTCTCTGTCCAGGCCTCTTTCTCCCAAAAATCTCCTCTCCTTCCAGACCTCTTTCTCCAAAAATCTCCTCTCCTTCCAGGCCTCTTTCTCTTGAAAATATCCTCTCCTTCAATTCTTTTCCTGTCCATTATTGTCCAAAAACCCCAAAAAAAAATCTTGACTCCTTCTATTCCTACTTCTCTTTTTTTTTCTTTTTTTTCCCCAAAAGGTCCACTTCGTCCTCTTTTGTCTTCTCCAAAACCCTACTCTTCCTTTCCAAAATCCTGGCTGTTTTTTGCCAAATTTCCCAAATACCCTCTACTACTACCGCTAATTAAAATAGTCACCCGGCCTCTATAACATAAACAAACTCCAGCACTTAAGTGATATGCAAATAAACCCCAAGCTTATGTAACATTAAAGAAAATCCACCACTCAATTTCCTCCTTCCCTCAACACAAGAGAAAATCCTTGAGCTTACAAGAACACAAAACAACTACCAGTTTCACCATAACATAAACCCTTGAGTTCAATAACATGAAAACTCACACCAAATGGCACCAATACTACGTGTAGATTATTTTCCCAATGACACCAATATTGCCACCATGACTACTACTCTATCCCACTACTCCCAATTTATCTAATTGATTAACATATAGATGTATCACATCCACTATTCTCCATAAGTTACAATCAAAAGTATCAAGGGTTCCTCAAACAAGGTGATCATATGCAAAAAATCATATCCAAAGCGCGAGGTAATGAATTGTGTGAAACAATGCTTGGGTAATATCTGGATACAAAAATCCCAATGGTTTGGCGGAAGTAAATTTGGTGGTCCATAAATTCCATCCATCCCATTCTTGCTTTGATACCGATGTAAAAGTCCAATACCAAGGAGAGAAATAGGAGAATGGAATTTCACATTGGGACACTTGATTGGGGGAAAACTCTGAATACCTAGCATGAGCTTTGGCTTGGTATTTATAGGTAGCATACAAGGCCCTTGAGAAGCTTCTCAAGAAGTTTCCTTGAGCCGCTTTCTTAAAGTGCAAGCCAATTTAACTAGGAAGCTTCCTTTGAGAAGTCGTCTACTTGGCTTGCAAGCTAAGCTAGTTGGAAGCTTCTAGAAGATACTTACTTGAGGTACAAGCTAAGCTAGCCGGGAAGCTTCCCAAGAAACTTCCTAGATACTTCCAAAATATTCTAGGCTAAGTTGTCTTATTTACTACTTTGTTAGCCCTATTAACTTTGTCACTAAACTCCATATTGTTACACATAACATCATAATAGAATGTAGATTGTCAAATCCCACTTTGTCATATACCACCACATGTAGAATCATCAGGTTTAGTGAGTTCATCACTTTGTCCATGAATTCTACTCGAAATTGATAAACTAACAATACTCTTATTTTCATTAGATGTACATAATCTTGATGTGGAATGGATTCAAGAATGGGAAGCTAGGTGCGGGAAATTATCCTCCCGGTGCATCCATCCCATCTGCTCTCTAAAGCTCTTCCCAAGTCTAGCAATTACTCTATGTTCTCCACTTCAAATTGCTCAATTTCAGTAGTTCATACTCTTCCAAGAGTGGTGATCCACTCTCTTGGATTAAAACACTGGCTTTGATACCATTGTAATACTCCAAGGACAAGAGAAGAGAGAAAACATAGATTTCACACTCAATCCTTCAATGCCCCAAAGGAGCACCTTCTCTTTATTATCTAGACAAAGAGGATCTCCTCTAAGGGAGCTCCACCATATGAATAGGCACATGGATAGGTGACATGTCAGCAAGATCCACCCTTGGATTATGTACTTGGATGGGTGACATATCGGTCTTGGTCCTATCTGGTTGGTCAAACAAGCTTTGACTAAAAGGAATCTTTTAGAGAACTTTCTTATATGAATCTCAAAACCACATGGGTAAGGTACCATTGGAAAGCTCTGGACAAGACAAACCAAGGGAGAAGAAAGGCCAACCTTTCCTCTATTTAGGGAGGGGGGACAAATTTGCATATTTTTTAGGCCTAATTCATTCATTTAGGCCTCCAAAATTGCCTTCAAAGATTTTAGGCACATTTTGGTTCCTACTCTATTAGTAGAAGTCCCCTTTTGGTGATGCTTCTTTCTGATCTATTTAGTCCATCATGTGTAACATCCTTCTAGATGTTACCAAACCAATTCTCACCTTTAAATCATATGTTTAGCTATTGGTTCTAGGGTTTTCAAATCTGTTTTGGTTTCTGCCCTAATAGTAGAAATACTCTTTTGGTGATACTTCTATCTGATGTATTTTGTCTATCATGTATTACATCATTCTAAATGTTACCAAACCAAATTTCACATCTATATCATATGGCTAGCGCTTGGTATTACACTAGCATAGCATAGCTCAAAGGAGATGAAATTTGGGCGCTAAGGCTTCCACCTCATATGTTGGTGATAGAGACGCTCTAGATTTCATGTGTGGAGCAACATAGGTGGGTGCATCTAACATAGTGACTAGGAATACAATACTTGCTCCAAAGCCTAGAGGAGCATTAATGGAATTGAACCCACCGAGCGGAGAGGCTGGTAGACAGATCAGACTTCCCTAATCTTTTGCACTCTTTGAGGCATTACAAATTATATCTATGGCTCCTAGATGTCCTAGTGTTGATAGAGTATGATATGGTGATGATATATGATATGGTGATGATAGAGTGCATGATGAACTACCTACTAGTTAGCTACTTGCTACTACACAGACTGAGTCTAGCATAATGTTGGGGGTGACTTAGCTGATTATGTGCTTTCCATTATTCTCAACCAATGACAGACATGTGTACATTGGGAGTTGACCCAACCCTAGTGTTTTGGTTAACGGCCATACTTTGTAACAATAGGGATGATGTAGTTCCTATTACTAGAGCAAAGGTAGTGTAGCTGACTTGGTTGAGGAGCATGGGATACGCTCTGCAAACAATGGTTTATGGCAGGCAATAATGGCTAGATTGGAGGAGTTACCAATTAGACCGGCCTTTGAGTGAGCATGGTTTACACCTGGGGTTGTCCTATTGGATAACCAAAGGGGAAATTTTTGTTTGGTGGGACCTTTAGGGAAGATCTATACACCACAAAGGGTCTTACTTGACTGTGGTGCACAACCTCTTATGTTGGGGAAGGCTATAGTTGTCGATCTAGAGTTACAAAAGACCAATGTGGAAAGGTGTTCATTTTAGATCCAGACATCTCTAGGTGGTGGTTCTACATAGTACATCACATGTGGAGAGTTTGTTGTTCAAACTCAGCTTGGTCATTTGATTGATAGCTCTATGGTGAGAACTCAAGCCATTGCGACGGTGGTTAAGTCATATGATGTGTTAGTTGGGAGAGTAGTGTTGTACTCCATGGGTTTCAATATTGACTATTGGAAGGAGATAGCCTCCTATAGACCAGGTTGGAAGTCTAGTGAGGGACAAGTACATTGCCTACCAGTACACTTCAGTAATGGTAATCTTGGCTCACTACAGTCCAAAACCATGATGGCTTCAATTTAAGCTTTCAGTGGTTCTATTACTTGGCCTAGTGATTCATTGGAGGGGAATGCCCATGTAGAGGATACTCCAATACCATAGGAGATCATTTAGATTTGGAGTACAAGTGGGATTATTCTACCCACCTTGGATATTCCTTTGTGGATTTTAGAGAAGGCATTGTAGCAACATGCAAATCAATTGGTGCAACAGGCTTGGAGTGGAGCCTTTGTACCACTAGGCAACAAATGTGAGGATGAGCCTTTAGAATCAATTACCTTGACACCTCTAGATACCACACTCATTGCTTGGCAATATTCAATAGAGAGAGTATGTTTATTGGAGTTGTTTGATGGGATTAATAATAGACTAGTTGTGGTACTACATACAAGTATACAAGTATAGAGATACTTGTATGTGGATGAGATTACTAGGCAAATCTCTCTATATCATGTGGCACACTTGACCTATTGGTATCCTAAGCTATTACCAATGTAAGCAATCAGGTCACCAAAAGACCCTACCCATAAACATTTCCTTGCTAGGGGTACAAGATTTGGAGAGACATGGTCCTATTCATTTGGTGAATTTAGGGACATACACGTGCTGGCCAAGGTTTGGGTCTTCAAGATTTCCATTTTGGTGTGTCTTTGGAGATGTTACATATACTATGACATCTCTAGGTTCATCAATCTTTTCCTATAGCTTACATTTTGAAGAACATCCTTTTGATGGGTGATTCTTGTACCTAAGTAGTGGTGAGTACGCATCAGGTCCATTCTTAGATGAGACCTATAGTGTTGTTAAATGCAGCCAAAGTGGGATCACAGGCTCATCATCTTTGTCTTTGGTGGACAAACCTCTTACCTAGAGAGGTTCTATAATGTGCTTATGATGGGATTCAACGACTAGACTGCATCATTGTTGATGATATCTTGGATGTTGGGCGTTAGTCTCATATGGTGGTAGTGGTTGATAGGCCACCTATGGCAATAGTGAACCTAGTTGGATAGCCTTAAGTCTTATGCTTTTTGAGAGAGAGGTGGAGTTTTTTGAGACTCACAATTACAATAGTTGGTGGAGCTTAATGCAAATGAGAGAGAGCAAGTGATGGACTTTTGCACTGGTATTACCGCTATTCCAGCAATGTCAGAGGCATCTAGGCATTAGGTTGAGTTCTAGAGGGTCATGGATAAGATCCTAGCTAGATTGGATTTTACTTGGTGTTATATTGATGACATTTTGGTCTATAGCATTACTATGGAAGAGCATGAGAGATAGTTGTTGGAGGTGTTTGAGAACTTGAGATCTCATGGACTCAAATTACATCCAAGGAAGTGTAGGTTCTTCCATTAGTAGGTAGAGTATTTAGGTCACAATATCTACTTTAGAGGATTTGGTATTCAACACACCAAGGTGGAGGCTATTGCATATATTTCTCAACCTATGGATGTGAGCAGAGTTTGAGCATTCCTTGGGTTGGCAAAATTCTATCACCGCTATGTTGGAGGTTTTAGTGTCATTGCCAAGGCTTGACAAATCTGACCAAGCTTACAAAAGAGTGGTGTTGGGGAGATGAGCAAGAGAGCACTTTTTTAGAACTCAAGGTGAGGTTGATATCTCTTATTTTGAGGAGACCAATTAGAGGATGACCATTTCAGGTTCACACCAATTGGAGTATGTTGGAGCTTGGAGCAATGCTAACCTAACATGATAATGAGCAAAAGGAGTTTGTGGTGGCCTATGCTAGTCGCTCCAACAATTCAGCAAAGGCAAAGTATAGTTCATATGAGAGAGAGTGCTTGGCAACAATATGGGCAATAAGACGTTTTTGATGTTATCTATCTGGTAACCCCTTTACTCTCATCATTGATCATCAACCACTAAAGTGGTTGATGGAGTACAACAAGCTTTCAAGGAAGCTTGCATGATGGACTCTGATTTACAAGATTATGATTTCATGGTTATTCATAGACTTGGCGTAGTGAACCATGATGTAGATGGGTTGAGTAGCAACCCATGTCCCATCCAGTAGGATCAGACCGGAGCATTTTGGCATAGTAAGATAGATGAGGAGATGGTGTTAGGTTGGCGTGCATCTGCCTTTCTTTGTATATTTTCTAAGGCTTTGGTGATATCTCTCTTGGCGCATACAAGAAGAGTTATTGAGGTCATAGATCCAAAGAGTGGAGATAGTGGTATAGTTCAACAAGATGTTCATGATGTTGTCTTAGTGATGGACTATCTTTGCATTGGTGTAATGGGTGGCATAGTTGGGGCCAAGGAGAGAGATTATACAACAAGCCAAGCGGTTCAGATTGGAGGGCAAACACCTTCTTTGTGTATGGGAAGATGGTAAAGTAGTCCCACTTCCATCTTAGAGATCACAATTGGTCCGTCATGCTCATGAGGAGCTAGGACATTTTGGAGTAAAGCGTACATATAGCTTACTCTAGAGTCATTATTGGTGGCATGGTATGCAGACCAATGTACAACAATTTGTTGCCAAATGTGTGGTTTGTGACCAAGTTAGAGCATCATTTAATGCTCCTACACCATAGTTACACCCATTATCTATCATGAGGTTTGGTTGTCATTGGAATTTGGACCTTGCTAGACCTTTACCATTAACTATGAGACATCATTGATACATTTTGGTGATGATGGAGCACTTTTCCGAGTGGATTGAGTTGGTAGCACTTCTTGACAAGTCTAATGAAGGGGATGGTTTACTTGTTCATGGATTGGGTTCTCAATCATTTTTGTGCACCAACTAAGGTTTTAACTGATCAGGGTATAAAGTTCTTGGGGGTTAGGGCTTGTGTGACAAGGCTTTGATTGATCATTGTATTACCTCCTAAGATCACTCTAAGGTAGATGGCTTCGTAGAGAGAGTGGTTCAAACAATGAAGAGAGGATTGTGAAAGTATGGTTTGCAAAGAGGCCACTTGGGAGATTGGGATCTCCAATCACCTTGGTTAGCTATAGGCTATCAGTTCAGCCGGCAAGCCTCCTTAGCATCCTTCTCTCCTTACTTTCTACTATATGGACAAGATCCAAATTTACTTGTAGCCATTCTTTGAGATGCTAATGTAGTGTTGGACTTGGATGATCCAGATGTATGAATGAGTGCATGTTCTCAACGGACAGAGATCTTTTGGAGAGTGATGTCAATGGCCTTCGAGAACTTGGCAATTGTTTAGCATAGGGATATCTTACACTATGCTACCATTCAAGGAGGAGGTTATAGATCCTTGATCTGTTGATTCCATCTAGGTGACTATATATATATATATTGTAGACAGCACCGATTACATTTGATATTTCCACAAGCCGCACTATCTTGAGAATGCACGAGGTTTTGCCATCTAGAGTTTTGCAATCCTTATGTTAGAAGAACATGATGGTGTTGTTTGGAAGGATCATATACACAATTGTGCACCATGACACCTCCAAAACATTTATGGTACTATGGACCCAAGTTTGGCACTTGTATGTGCAGGCTTGTGGTGTATGTTATGTGGTTTTTCTGGTGGAGCTAATATTATGTTAATGTGTGATAGTTGTTTGAGAGGATGGCATATGGTTTGTTTGATTCCTCCTCTCATGGTGGTTCCTCAAGGACAATGGTTATGTCCTAGATGTACTTGACATATAGCTAGTTCATCCTTTATATGGTATAGATTGCAGACATGCAACTAACAATGGGGCTTGATAACACCCAACCTCTTGATCTTTTGCCCACCATAGAGTATACCATATGTAACAATATGGAGGTTTAGCGAAAAAGTTAGTTGAGCTTACAAAGTAAGACAAAATAGCCTAGAATATTTTAGAAGCATCTAAGAAGCTTCTTGGGAAGCTTCCCAACTAGTTAACTTGCGCCCTAAGCAGGTAGCTTCTAGAAGGAAGCTTCTAGAAGCTTCTAACTAGCTTAGCTTGCATGCCAAGTAGGCGGCTTCTAGAAGGAAGCTTCTTGAGAAGCTTCTTGGTTAACTTGGCTTCCACTCCAAGAAAGCGGCTCAAGGAAGCTTCTTGAGAAGCTTCAAGGGTCTTGTATGCTACCTGTAAATACCAAAGCCAAAGCTCATGCTAGGCATTCGGAGTTTTCCCTCATTCAAGTGTTCCAATGTGAGTTTCCATTCTCCTATTTCTCTCTTCGGTTTTGATCTTTTACATTGGAGTAGATGGCTATCTAGAGTAAGAGGGACCTAACCGTTAGCTAGGGAGGCAATTTTTGTACCTTAGAGTCCATGTATGACTTATGTGTGAGTTGTGCTTCTATGGTGTGTGATGTTGACAACAATGTATGTTGTGTAACAATATATATATCTATATATATATATATATATATACGTGTAGTACACACATCTTTTGGTTTGGAATAGTATTTAGGATAATGTGAAGAAGAAGTATGTGGATAGAGCCTAAAGAGTGCTAAACTAGGAAGAAATAAGAAGAAGCATAGGTTTGAAGTAAAACCCAAAGTTGACCTCAGATCAAGACCCAAAGACAAAGAAGAAGAAGTAGAGACTTCATACCGGATGGCATGCTCGGTTCCAAAGAACCTGTAACAAACTTCTTTGGAGTCGGTGCAATCAAGAAAGTATGCGGGAAGAAAGTAATGACCTCAGGATCAAGAAGTCCTTGATAGTGATAGGAACCAACTTCACCGAATTGGAGACTGAAGAGGAGGAGCAACTGAAGAACAACCGATCGGCGCAAGACTATAAAATTACAAGTTTTTTGAGGAAGTAAGCAATGTCCATTTGCTACCCGATTCCTATTCAGAGTCAACCCAAAGTAATGCAAATTGCAAATCCGCAAGAGGAGGAGTGGGTTAGGATCTCGGTAACAATTTTCCATAAGAAGAGGGTGAGGAAGCACACAATGACCCCAAAAATGAGTAAGCAAAGTGCAGTGAGGCGGCTTGCAATTTAGAGATTAGAAGTAAAATCGTGGATTGAAGTCTTGACGAGACTTCGTACCACGTTCTTGGCCTAGAACTAGAACTTCAGTTTTCCAGGTTTCATGGTCAAAATTGCAGCAAGCAATTGCAAGGATGGACCAAAGCATGAGGGAAAAGAGGGAATCCCGCTCAATGGATAGAGGCAGATTGGAGAGTTTTTTTGGGAAGAGAAGCAGGAGAGGTAGGAGGCACCACCTTCTATCGGAAGTGTGATGCTTCAAAAGAGATTGCCAAAGTGAGGAATTTTCTTAATCGACCTTGCACCAAGAATGGGTATAAGGTGGATTGTTAAAGAGATCCCAAGCAGAGAGGGATAGTAAGCGTCATGATGGCAATGTTCAAGCCAGAGTGAACTACCTATGTTACTATGCAGCAGGTGGTGTTCTTTCACCAAATGTTTGCGGGAGGGGCAGTAGATTGGGCAAAATGTTTGCATCAAAGAGTGGGCCTGATGATTTTGGGATGGAGAATGGATATGCCACCACATTACTTTGTGCCCTTCGCAACACATTTTTATTTTGGGTTGAACTTGCTACCCTCGGAAGATTGAAATCAAATGTGTTTGCACTTCCATCTAGATTTATAGAAGGAAGCAGATGTGGATGAGCCATATTATATGGAGAGAGAGCGCAAAGTTGATGTGATGCAATTTCAATTGAGGAAGTTGTGCCTTCAGTGGAGGGGTGGAACACAATTCTAAGGTGAAGTTGTTTTGCAATGAAGTGCCATCATCGAGAGAATCCGAATCATCACAATCAAGATTTGTTTGGACAAAATTTGCTATATTGTGATTAAGGAGTGTGCATTTGTGATAAGTTGTTAAGTTTGTGAGCTTGTTACTCTCTTCCGGGGTGTAGTTTCTACTTGAGAGATTAAAGAAGAACCCAAGAAGAACTAAATTGTTACTTTGCTTTGTATTTGGAAATTTCTGATCAGTATCTCTACGGGAACAAACTTTACTTACCTGATTACCGCAAAAGTGATATTTGCCGGGTTGTCACATGATTTTTGGCGCCGCTATCAGGGATACAAAATTTAAAAGTGGAAGAATATGAAGCCAATCTTAGAACTAGGCACCAAAGCAATATGAATGTCTGCATCGAGAGAACAACGGGAAGAGAGTGTTCAAAGATGAAAGTTGCATTGTGAAGAAGAAGAAGAACGTCTGAAGATCCAATCTACTTTTGACAAAACCAAACAAGAGGCGTTGGACTTTCAACTTCTCCACAAAGTTCAAGAAGCTTTGCAAGAATTCAAACAAAACAAATGTGAAGGAGGGTGGCAAGGCTACTTATTATCCCCCTTTTCCAAGAAGAAGAAAGACTCAGGCGTGTAGACATATTCATTACTACCCAGTACACCGACTTCTCCTAAAGTTGTAAAGGAAGTCAAATTCATTAAGAAGTTTGTTCACAAAAAGATAGCACAAACACTTATGGAAGAGGAGTGTCAACATCTTCTGTGCATGATTCCTTGGTTGTCTCAAAGAATTTAGACAAACAATTAGAAGGTGTTGAACCTCTTACTTCAAGTCGGGTTGAAGTCAACACAACTAGAGAAGAAGAAATTGTCAAAGAAGACCTCACTTTGAACTTGACTAATTGGACCCTTGGGCCGACAACATGGCATCCTATGAGCCGGCCTGTCTCTCACTCAGGATGAACCTCTGATGGCTATTATGGTAGCACACCATGGACTACGAAGGCAAGGAACTCCAACTCCATCATACTCCTCCAAGGCTAACACTCCAAGACTCAAGACATTACTTACTAGGGAACTCAATGAGAGAGATAGTTGCAAATGAAAGGATGATGAGTACCTCCTCACCCCTTGTTTATATACTTGTGAAATAGTTACGTACCAAAGTTACTAATAATTGGAGTAACTCAAGTTATTAGGCTAAAAGTCAAGTAAAGCCAAAAAGTAGAGAGGAATATCCATTCACATGGGCATATTCCCCTAAGCATGTGATCTTATCTTGACCCAACCACTAAGTCAAGGATTCCTTCACATGGGCTATCCTTGGACTATAGAAGAATCCAAAACAAAAAGGCTTGCAGGCCCAAGAGTTCTCAACTCTTTCCTCAAAGCCAAACACCTAGGAATAATACCAAGTCAACACACTAGAATCCAAAATAGTGGTGCTTATCTTTTCCACTTTCTCTAAAGTAAGTGCCCCTCTATCTTAGTTATGACTAAATTTAGCTACTCATGACTAATGTAGAACCATCCTTTATCTCTATATAAATAATATCCCTCAATTACTTGTAATACCAAGCTAAATATCACAATATCACACACATGCACAAATGTGTGTTATATTTACCCCCGGACTAAGTTTTCACTTTGTCCTCATAGTGAAGGTCTCTCTACCTTCTGTAATACATCTTCAACTTATCATGGTTAATCCTATCAAAGTGTCTTCCTCCCAACTCCTTGAGATCATAGGTATAATTGCCCCATACCTTCTCCACTATGAAAGGTCCAAAGTACTTAGGCAAAAACTTCTTTTGCACTCTCTTGAATTGAATGGAATCAAATAACATTACCCAATCACCTTCTTTGAAAGGCTCTACCTTCTTCTTGCCTTGCCTCTTGTCATAGCTCTCCTTTTGTTTCCTTTGGGCTTGCTCTACTCAAATAATAGCAACTGCTCTTGCCTCTTCCAACTCCATGAGTTGTTCCTTCCTTGAATTCTCTACATCATCTCCTTGTGCTTTCTTCAATCTCTTATAAATGCTTTGGAAGGTAGGAAGATCAAAGTGAATAGGTAGGGTAGACTCAATACCATAAACCAATTGAAATGGAGAATATCCGGTGGAAGTCTTCATGGTTGTCCTATACTCCCACAAAACTGCATGAATCCTCTTGTCCCAATGATGTTTAGCCCCCTCCATTTCTACATCTTTGGCCAATATCATGCACAAGGTCTGATTGGTTCTCTTTGCCAAGCCATTGGAATTTGGCTTATAGGATGTAGTTACTCTATGTGTGATAGAGAAATGTCTTAGCATGGCTATAGTAATGCTTCTTGTAAACTCTCCTCCTCTATCAGAAACCAACTCCAAAGGGCATCCAAATCTAGTGATAATGCGTTCATAAAGAAATCTACCAACTTCATCTTCATTCTTGTCCCTCAATGGTCTAGCCTCAACCCACTTGGTAAGATAATCAGTAACTACCACAATATATTGATTGTTCCTTGGGGTTCTATTGAGAGGACCTACAAAATCAATTCCCTACTTCTCAAAAGGTCCTAGCAATGGAATTGATCTAAGTGGTGGAGTGGATGTAGACTTTCTAGCAAAAGCTTTACAAACATGACAAGTTTTGCAATCCTTGAAAATTCCTCTCCAATGGTAACCTGCATCTAGAATCTTGAAAGCAGTCACATTTCTTGCAAAGTGTCATCCACACACTAAACCTTCATGAAACTCCTCTATGAGTAAGATAGACTCTTCTTTACCCACTACTCTTTGAAGTAGACCATCTGCTCCTTGGTGAAAAATAATATCCTCCACCATTGTGTAAGGTCTAGAACTTGCTGCAAGGGCCTTCTTCTCCCTAGCATGCATCCCTTTTGGATAGTTACCTCTTGTCACAAAATCCACAATCTCCTTGTACTCCATTGGAACCTCTTGAGTGACTGAGATTGTCATGAGCTCCTCATCCGGGAAGGAATCATCCAGTGGCTCATCTCCATCATGATAATAGGCTCTAGAAAACAAATCAACATTTGCATGTTTCTTTCTTGCCCTATCTTCAATGGTGTAATCATACTCAGACAAGGAGTATCATCCACCTTGCTAGTCTCCCTTCAACATTAGGCTTGTTGAAGATGTACTTCAAAGCCTTGTGATCCATGACAATGGTGGCTTTCCCTCCAATCAAGTAGTGTCTAAACTTCTTGAGACCAAAGATCACTACCAACCCTTCTCTCTCCGTGACAGAGTAGTTCTTTTTTGCTGAAACCATCTGCCTACTAGCATAAGCTATTAGATAATCATGCCCATCTTGGTCTAATTGACTAAGAGTGCATCCTATAGCTACATTAGAAGCATCAGTGTAGAGGATGAAAGGCTTACTCCAATCAGGTTTAGCAAGAATTGGAGCTACAACCAAGGATTGCTTGAGCTCCTCAAAAGCTTTGAGAGTCTCCTTGTCCTCCAAAATCACCATGTAATGTACACCTTTCTTCATGTAGATGATCAATGCATAAGCCTTGTTGGAAAATGAGAAGATGAACCTCCTATAGTATCAAACCATCCCCAAGAATTGGCGTGACTTTGTCAAGCTTGAAGGGAATGGAAGGTCTAAGATTTTCCTCACCTTCTCAGGATCAACTGCTCTTCCATCCTTAGAAATGATGTGCCCTAAAATTAGATCTTCTTCACATCCAAAAATGCACTTCTCTAGGTTGAGTGATGCATTTGCCTCATCCAAGCAATGCAAGACCTTGATTAGGTGCTCAAAGTGCTCCTCCTTGCTCCCATAGACACAAAAGTCATCAATGAAGTCTCTCACAAATCTCTTGTTCATGAACCGTTGTCGTCAGGAAAATAGCCCACGTGTACCCTTGAGGCTTTTGGTGTGATAAATTTTCTTTTCTCTTTTATTTGTTGTAAGGAACAGGGATTTATGATAATATGTCTCGGGTGTGGTTTTGCTACCTTGTTTCGGGAGAAAGTGAGGAGACAGAGAAGGGCTGAGGGTTTTCAGAAAATGCAAAAAAGATTTTGAGAGGGAAGTTTGCAAAAGATTTTGAGAGGGAAGTTTGCAAAAGATTTCGAGAGGGAAGTTTGCAAAGGATTTCAAGAGAAGTTGCAGAAATTTTTGTGAGAAGAGAGGAGTAGGGTTTTTTTTCTTGAAAAGTGAGGAGGGTTGGACAGGAATTTTTGAGTTGGACAGGAGGGGGTTTGGCAGGAGGAGAAATTCTTGAGAAGCTGGGGGGTTAGGAACACACACAAGATAGGAATTTTCGAAATGTGAAAGGAGTCTTGAAGGGCTGAAGGCTTTTGGAGATGCCTTAGGGCTGTGTTTTGGACCAGGATAGGAATTTTCATAATGTGAAAGGAATCTTGAAGGGCTGAAGGCTTTTGGAGATGCCTTAGGGCTGTGTCTTGGACCAGGAGAGGAATTTTTGAAATGTGAGAGTCTTGCAGGGCTGTGCTTGGACCAGGATAGGAATTTTCGAAATGTGAAAGGAGTCTTGAAGGGCTGAAGGCTTTTGGAGATGCCTTAGGGCTGTGTTTTGGACCAGGATAGGAATTTTTGAAATGTGAAAAGAGTCTTGAAGGGCTGAAGGCTTTTGGAGATGCCTTAGGGCTGTGTTTTGGACCAGGATAGGAATTTTTGAAATGTGAAAGGAGTCTTGAAGGGCTGAAGGCTTTTAGAGATGTCTTAGGACTGTGTTTTGGACCAGGAGAGAAATTTTCGAAATGTGAGGGGAGTCTTGCAGGGCTGAAGGATTTTGGAGATGCCTTAGGGCTATGCTTGGACCAGGAGGTGTTATTTCAAAATCTGAGTCTGAAGGGGATTTGCTGCAGAAGTTGCCGAAGGATATCTCCCGAAGTCAGGAAGAAGAGGAGTAGAATTTTGAAGTGGATCAGTTCATCTGAAGCAAAGGCAAGAAAATATTTGAAGTTGGTTGGCCTGTCTGAATGGAATGGATCTGATCTGCAAAACAAGGCATAGGAGAATGAAGAGGTTCGGAGGGTGAGTTGCCTTGTCTGCTGTCGGACAGAGTATATGTGAAGTGCCGGGCTGAGTTGATGAATAGTTGCAACCTTAGGGGCAGGCATTGCCTTGACTAGAACTATTTGACTTATCCAACCTTTTGAATTTTGTTGTTGGAATTCTTGTGAATGATGAGTCTTGGAAGCGGATTTGTGTTATGAATTGTGACTAGAGTTGAGGAAAACTCCATTCTAGGAGCTCTTAGTCTGGTCCAGGTGAAAAGCATAATTAAATGATCTGAGTGCCTGGGTTTATGTTCAGTTAGATCACTCAGTTGTCATTTATTTTATTTTATCAAAGGGCCACCTGACCTAGGTCTATGAACTGCCAGATCCCAAACCATAGCTTGAACCTGACGAGAAAATAGGATATGAGACCAGGCAGAGGTAGAAACCATAACACGAGACTTGCATGACAAGATTGGATTTGCAAAAGTCAAGGATAAAACAAAACCTTCAGGGTGAGCCAATCTCAGGGAAACTGAAACAACAAGTTCATATAGAGACAAATTCTTGACAATCCAGGAGTAGGTAAGGAATGTCAGTCTGCAGGAAAATCCAAAAGAAAGGCAGTAAGGAAAACTAAGCACAAGCAGCCATGTGCTCGGCGCACTCTCAAGACCGAACGTTCCCTACGACACCGTTGGAATGTGGCTGGAGCATTGCAAAGCCTTAAAGGTATGACATTGAAAGCATAAGTTCCCCAGGTGTGGTGAATGTGATGAATTGTTGATGCTTTGGTGCAATCTTGATTTGGTTATATCCACTATAACCATCTCCAAAACTGTACCTCTCATGACCTACAACCTCCTCCAAGATCTCATCAATGAATGGCAATGGGTAGTAGTCTTTCTTGGTAACAGCATTGAGCTTCTTGTAATCCACACATACCCAAAGCTTGTCATTCTTTTCTTCACAATGACAACTGGAGACACCCATTCTGAATTCTCCACCTCAAAGATAAATCCGGCTTCCTTGAGCTTATCAATCTCCTCCTTCACAACCAAAGATATTGGTGGGCTAATGTGACGTTTCTTTTGGTGGATTGGTCTTGCATGTGACTCACCTCTATCTTGTGCTCCTCCAAGGTGACTTCCTTCAAATCCTTGTAACTAAAAGCAAACACATGGATGAACTTGCGGAAAATCTCCTCAAATCTCACCTTCTACTCCTTGGTAACATTTGGGCCATACTTGAGGGTAGCTAACCTTCTCTCTATCTCCTCAAGTGTCAATGGTGATTTATCTGGGTCCTTCAAAACCTCTAGCTTAGGTGCAAAATCCATAGCACACAAAGGATACACATCTAAATAAGATTCAGATTCATCCTCCTCCATGGAAGTCTCTTCCTCCATGCTTGTGTCCACACTTGAAGCTCCTTCTTTGGAATCTAATTCCCAATAGTCAGAAGATGGTGTATCTGAATGTGAAGTGTTGGTGGTGTTAGTCATAGGAACTGTGACTCTAGTTTGATGGCCCAATCCTCAAGTACCCTTTATGCCATTGATCAGTTGTATGTGCTGCTCTCAACCATGGCCTCCTAAGAAGTAAGTCATAGCTTGAATCCTTCAAGACTAAGAAATTCATGAGATTTTGAACTCCCATAACTGAAACTACCACTTTATCCATCACCCCTATTGGTCAAACTTATTGCTTGTTTGCCATGCTCATCATAAATGTTGAAGGTCTTGAGGGTATCATACCCTCAACTTCTTCATCAACCTTTCTGACATGGCATTCACTGCTGATCCTCCATCAACAAGTGCATCCTTGATGTTGTGACCATTCACTCTCACATCAATTTTGGAGGCATATTCACAAGCCTTCCATGGTGTTGGCTTGGCATCCACCACCCCCATTGATACTAGAGCTTTTGCCTTCTTCTCCTCTTTCTCCTTGTAGAACTCAAACCACTTCTAAGCTCCTTTCTCAAAGTAGGGTTCAAAGCAATCAATTGGCCTTCTATGATGTTAGCCTTGTGACTACCAACATCCTCCAACACATTGTAGTTCTATTGTTGCTTTGAAATCAAGAAATCCTCCATTCCCAACTTCTTCCTTGGAGTCTTTGTTGTCGATGGTGTTGAGGTGCAAGTGCTCCTAGTAGACAAAGGAGTATCCTTGCTTTGAGTAAATCCTTGAGAAGAGTGAACATCCTCTACAAAATGAGCTCTCTTCATCTCTTGTGCCAAAATCTCCAAATTAAGACCCTTGGAGTTTGAGCACTCTCCCTTCTCATACTTTCTCTCAACCACATCTATGGATGATATCCCCTTACCTTTGTTTGGATTAGGAGACACTTGGGCTTCACTACCTCCCTCTTTCCCTCTATTGGCTCCCTCATAACCCCTTCCTCCATGGTAAGTGGAATTTGGGTAATTCCTTTAGATATGGCCTCTTCCTCCACAACCAAAACAATTTCTATCAATGAAATTGTTGGCTAGTTGGCCTCCTCTATATGGATAGTCTCCATTACTCCTAGGCCCTTTCCCTACATTCTGATGCACCTCTCTCTTCTCCCATAGTTGCACCACATTGATCTTGAGATCCGCAAGTTGTTTTGTGATGGTTTGAAGTGGATCCTTTGGTGGAGGTGCAAGAATTGGAGAAAATACTACTTGTGGTGCAACCCTTGCCACCAAAGTATCAGCAGTTCCACCATACTTGTAACCTTGAGGAGGATGCACAACCTCCTTCACCACCAAATCACTCTCATCCCCTTCCAAACTCTCCTCCATACGAATTGCGATCTTGATAGCTTCAACCTTGGAAGAAGGTTTCTCATATCTCACCTTCCTTTAAATTTGTGCTCTCAACCCTCCCACAAAATTCTTGGTGAGCATGGCCCCTATGCCAATCATAGCAGTCTCCACATCATCGCCACCCTTCCTCAACACTATGTAAAATCTGGACTCTAACTTTTCCACTCTTTCCACATGGACTCTCACTTGCTCTCCATCTCCTTGTTTTAGAAAGATAACCTCACTCATCAATCTCTCATAAATCTAATCTGGGAGAAAGTTCTCAATGAGTGGTGAAGTCAAAATCTCCCAAGACTCTTCTTGCCCATCTCTCCTCTCTCTCTTTTGGTATTCTAACTCATACCATGTAAGTGCTGCATCCTCAAAGAAATCTGGTAATAATGAGGCCCACTCATTCTTCCTCCTCTCATTGTTTCCTATGCAAGCTCTCTTGAAGTCTCTCACAAAGGCCTCCACATCTTCTCCATCCTTGCCAAAGAAAACTGGAAGTTTCCCCATCTTAACTCCTCACTATCTTTCTTTTCTCTCAAACTTTTTTTTCTCTTTTCTTTCTTGCACTCTATAACTAATAGAGTATGTACATGACTAATACCATTTGAGAATAATCCACCCTAGGGAACACAAAAGGGTCAGGTTGCTCCAAGATTTCTATAGCAACATCAAATCCTAGAGTGCATATTAATCTAACTCTCATGGATAGTTTATCCATAAGTTGAAAGATTATCTCCATCATTAATCTTGAGAACTAGCTGATGAAGGTGGTAGTATTTCTATAGCTGTAATAAGACTCTCTCCAAGATCCTTCACCAAAGTCTCCAAAAGTGATTTTACTCCACTACACTCATGTCTTTTTGGAAGTCCTTCAACTCCACAACCCTCATACAACTCCTTGGTCTTAGATCTTCTCGCTCCTAATCTTGGTGAAGAATGTCCAACATGCAAATCCAAGTCAAGTAAGCCTCTCATTTCCCTTAATCTCTTGCTCTCAAAGGTCAATGGACATTAACTTGCCTTATGTCCCTTCTCTCCACATGGAAAGCACTTAGACTCACTCTTTCCTCCAAGTGGTGTAGGTTTTTGGATCCTCTCAACACTCTCTTCAAATTCTATTGTAAACTCTCTTTTTCTCAAATCCACCTCTACAATCACCTCAAACCCTTGGGGAACCTTGCATAGTCTCAATTTCCACTATTGGTGACCCTTCATGTTCCCAAGATGAATCTAAACACTCAAACATGCTTTTTGTTGCTCTCAAACTCCTCATGCATGAGATCTCCACTTTGCAGAATTGACCCTTCCTCACAATATCACTCAAATCTCTTAATCAGTATGTCACAGTCCTCTAAAAATTTTCACACTTGAAAAAAATTTCAGGGAGTCCCTCCCTCAAAATTTTAGATCTTTTCATTAAGCCATTTGACCTAGACACCTTTCTATTCAACACACATATTTCAGATTTAGTCTAAAAATCACCCCCTTCACTTCAAAAGCTCATAACTCCCTGTGAACAAATGATCTCTCTCTAAGTTTTGTGGCAGCAAGTAGGATATAATGCACTTAATTTTCTCGCAAATTTTCAGAACAATTCACTGAAAATTAAAGAAATGGCAGACTTTGTAAAATTTTCCAAAGAGCATGCAGTTACGGGAGCAGTTTACCCCATCAACTTTCAAAAATTCTACCCCAATGCGCATAGTATCTCTCACAATAGTTTCAAGTGTGATAACTGAAAGATAACCCAAGCTATCATGTGTAGAAATTTCAAGTCTAGATCTTAAACTTGAGATTTTACCCAAAATCACCTTAATCTCCAAAATCTCCAATCCATCTCACACAATCTCTCCAAATCCTCTCATGTGTACAAGATGTACAAAATCACTTCAAAAACATCATAATGAACTACAGGGTATAAAAATGGATCTTGGTTCTCTAACATAAGTTCAGCCCTCTCCTCTTCTAATGTTCTCTCCAAGTGAGCTCTCATAGCCTCCTTCTGTCTAATGTAGAATTAAACGTGGAACATTATCTTGCCTTCTAGAGAGGTCCCGGCAACGAAACCAAAAATGTGAGCCGGCCTGTCTCTCACTCATGATGAACCTCTGATGGCTATTATGGTAGTGTACGATGGACTAAGAAGGCAAGGAATCTCAACTCCATCATACTCCTCCAAGGCTAATACTCCAAGACTCAAGACTTTGCTCACTAGAGAACTCAATGAGAGAGAGATAGTTGCAAATGAAAGGATGATGAGTACCTCCTCACCCCTTGTTTATATACTTGTGAAATAGTTACGTACCAAAGTTACTAATTATTGGAGTAACTCAAGTTATTAGGCTAAAAGTCAAGTAAAGTCAAAAAGTAGAAAGGAATATCCATTCACATGGGCATATTCCCCTAAGCATGTAATCTTATCTTGACCCAACCACTAAATCAAGGATTCCTTCAAATGTGCTATCCTTGGACTATAGAAGAATCCAAAACAAAAAGGCTTGCGGGCCCAAGAGTTCTCATCTCTTTCCTAAAAGCCAAACACCTAGGAATAGTACCAAGTCAACACACTAGAATCCAAAATAGTGGTGCTCATCTTTTCCACTTCCTCTAAAGTAAGGCCCCTCCTATCTTAGTTATGACTAACTTTAGCTAATCATGACTAATGTAGAACCACCCTTTATCTCTATATAAATAATATCTCTCAAGTACTTATAATACCAAGCTAAATGTCACAATACCACACACATGCACAAATGGGTGTTACAACCCTTTGCAACACTTTTTTTTTGGGTTGAACTTGCTAACCCCGGAAGAATGAAATCAAATGTGTTTGCACTTCCATCCAAATTTATGGAAGGAAGCAGATGTAGATGAGCGATATCATATGGAGAGAGAGCACAAAGTTGATGTGACGCAATTTTGATCGAGGAAGTTGTGTCTTCAATGGAGGAGTGGAACACAATTCTGAGGCGAAGTCGTTTTCTAGTGAAGTGCCGTCTTCGGGAGAATCTGAATCATCACAATCAAGATTTGTTTGGACAGAATTTGCTATATTGTGATTAAGGAGTGTGCATTCATGACAAGTTGTCAAGTTTGTGAGCTTGTTACTCTCTTTTGGGTGTAGTTTCTACCTCAGAGATTAAAGAAGAACCCAAGAAGAACTAAATTGTTACTTTGCTTTGTATTTGGAAATTTCTGATTAGTATCTTTACGGGAACAAACTTTACTTACCTGATTACCGCAAAAGTGATATTTGCCGATTGTCACAATATGCATGATAGTTGTCACGCCATTTGTAGCATTGCACCTAGATTGCTTGGAGTCTAGAGTAGTAGTGTTGGTAGTCAAGAGTATTTTGATAGTCAAGAGTATATTGGTAGTTACTCATAGGTTACTTGTTGATGATCAAATTTCATATTCATGGGCCTTTGAGTTCTTGGCTATGGTGGGGCAGCAAGTATCACCTGGATTCTCTTAGCTAGAGTGGGTGTGGCCTGATTGTAAGCAATGCACATTTGTTGGCAGATTATGGAGTGACAAATCAAGTATTGATATGATTGAGTGTGATTCAAGTTGTGTAAACAAATTGATTATTGTGGTACTTTAGAGTCCACGTATGACTTATGAAAAAGATCAAGACTAAGGAGAGAAATAGGAGAATGGAAACTCACATTGGGACCCTTGAATGTGGGAAACCTCCAAATGCCTAGCATGAGCTTTGACTCTTGTATTTATAGGGATCATACAAGGCTCTTGAAAAGCTTCTCAAGAAGCTTCCTTGAGCCGCTTTCTTGGGGTGCAAGCCAAGTTAATCGGAAGCTTTTAGAAGCTATCTACTTGGAGTGCAAGCTAAGCTAGTTGGGAAGCTTCCCAAGAAGCTTCCTAGATACTTCTAGAATATTCTAGGCTAATTTGTCTTATTTGCTACTTTGTTAGCCCTACTAACTTTGTCGCTAAACTCCATATTCTTACAACTTATGTGTGAGTTGTGCTTCTATAGTGTGTGATTTTGATAACAATGTATATTGTGTAGCAATGTATATATGCACAACAGACTTGTCCCCTTATGGTGGCTCCTCAAGGAAAGTGGTTATGTCTTGGATGTACTTGACCTATAGCTAGTTCACCCTTTATGTGGTATAGATTGTAGATATGCAACAAATAATGGGGCTTGATAGTACTTGGCCTCTTGATCTTTGCACACCATAGGGTATACCACATACTTAGAGTAGATGGCTATCTAGAGTTAGAAGGACCTAACCACCAGCTAGGGGGAGGTGATTGTGGCACTTTAGAGTTCATGTATGACTTATGTGTGAGTTATGCTTCTACAATCTATGATGTTCATAGTGATGTGTATTATATAGTAATGTATATACGCATGACAATTATCATAATATTTGTAGCGCCAAAGCTAAATCACTAGAGTGAAAGTTTAGTTTAGTCATAAATATTTTGGTAGTTACTCATGGACTATTTGTTGGTGGTCCTATTTTATGTTAGAGCTATAGATCATATGGTAAGACCCACTATCACTTGCACCATTTGCACCATTGGATGTATCAACAGTGCCATTAGGATAGGAAACCTAGGTCAAGCAGAGGAGTATACAATTAAAATGTAGTTCCAAGGAGCTCACTTCTTTGATGTTGAGCATTTGAGTTCTTGGTTATGGTGGACATAGGCCGGTGAGCATCACCTAGAGTCTCTTAACTAGAGTGGATGTTGCTTGATTGTAATTAATGTCTGATTATTGACAGATTGTTGAGTGAAGGATCAAGTACAAATTTGAGTGTGATTTGAGTGGAAGGAAAAATTGATTTTTTGCACTTTAGAATTCATGTATGACTTAAGTGTGAGTTGTGCTTCTATAGTGTATGATGTTGAAAATGATGTATGTTGTGGAGCAATGTATATACCCACAAGTATAATCAATGTCTAAATAGACAAATAATTTAAGCCAATGGAGAAAATTTTAAATTTGGGAAGGTTTTTGATTATGACCTAAAACATGCATATATCTTATTATTACTCAAAAAACTCAAATTTAAAATTTGGATACCAAGACTCAACATGGGAATCACCTCACATTCCCCACTCTAAACTTTTGGATGCTTACAATAGTCTTTTGGAAAGATCTTGATGATAGCTTCTTGATAATACCAATATCAAACCAAACATATGAATATTTATTTCTCATACCCATACTATACAGGAGTAGCCTCATTTTACCTCTTATGTCTCATCAAACCAAACATATAAATGTTTATTTCTCATACCCATACTATAGGGGATTAGCCTCATTTTACCTCTTATGTCTCAACTTGTATGGCTTAATGAGGGCTTCCCATCCTTCATAATTTTCTATGTTGTCACCTTTCTCTCTATAAGTATTTATTGAAGATACATCTCTAGATGGGATGCACATTTCTGGAGTTGAGAAATGCTTGTTTAGGTGCAAAGTCAAGTAAAGTGAACAGTAGGGATTTTAGATTTGCAAAAAATCCATAAGTTTTTTATGGGTAAACTAGGGAATTTTAATTTAAGGGTTTTGTGTGTATGTAAATACCCATGAAGAAAATCCATGGGAGTTCCAATAAGAATTCACAAGATATTGTGAGGAATACAAAGAATATTTATGGATTATACCCCTTGCTCTAAATGGGCTATGGGTAACTTGGAAGCCCGTATATTCTTACAGGCTTCCAAGTGATTACGAGATATCTTGTAAATCTTAATGAGACCCTCATTAATTAAATTTCAAATATTATGACAGGTTTCATTGGCGGTCCTGAATCAAAATCAAAATGTCATTGTTTGAATCAGAAATCAATTCCCTTGTTCATAGTTGCTCTCATAAGGTTTATTGTTTGAATTTGAATGCAATTACCTTGTTCATAGTTGCTCCCCAAATCTTCATAACTACTCCTCAAAGACATATCTTGTTCCTTGATGCTAGATGGGAGACTTAAGAAATAGAAATTTCATACCTACCTGATTCAAATCTTCATAGCTACCTAGTGGCATATCCCTACTAAGCTTTGATAGACAATTAAACCACTTTGATTAGCAATTCAACATGTAGTTCTTTGAATGCAGTTCCGAAATGTCCTTGACAACTCAGTTCTGGGTAGTGGCCTTTGATTAGCAGTTTGTTGGTAATGCCGTCCCATGTTGTCTTTGACAATGCAGTTCCTTGTTATACTCTACTGAAAATTTCCATTTATAATTACTTATTTTTTGTGACAAGCACTATTGGGAAGAAATAAGGTGATAAAAGTTGGGTTTCTACAGTTAGAGGGCAACTCAAGGTTTTATAATGACTCATTTCAATACCCAAAAACTGTTATGGAAAGAACTGAAAAATTTAATGTGCATCCAAATGGTAAGTTTGAAAATTATGATGAAGAATAGACAAAAGTACAATGGACCGATGAATGGTTGGATGTAAATTGGGATTTGGAGAGAGCAAATTGGAGCAAAGAAAAGGAAGATATGGATGTTATTGATAAGCTATTCAAATGGCGTGAATTTTTTCACAAGCAGCAATATTTGGAAGGAATTCAAACTTCTCATAGGACTGAATTTTTGTACCAATTTCTCTCATTACTTGATCTTCTTGAAACTATGATGAAGAATGGACAAATGAAGAATGGACCAATGATGAGAGGTTGGATGCAAATTGGGATTTAGAAAGAGTGGAATGGAGCAAAGAAAAGGAAGATATGGATATGGATGTTATTGATAAGCTATTCGGATGGTGTGAACTTATTCATGAGCGCCAATATTTGAAGGGAAGAGTTCAAACTTCTCATAGTACTGAATTTTGTACCAGATTTTTTAGTACTTGATCCTCTTGCTTTCAAAGAGCTTATGAGGATAGATATTGCCTCTTTTGTTACTGTAGTGAATTCGCTTAAAAATCACAAGGTGTTTAAGAGAAAGAGGGCTTCAAGCAAACAACAAACACCTGTATAGCTCCAAGTGGCATTAACATTATATAGTTTTGGACATAATGGTAATGGAGCATGTGTTGCAAGAAGAATGAACCTATGGGTAATTTGTACTAGGTCCACAAGTAAATTTACCAAAAGATTTATCATTGCCATATTATTTCTTTTGAGAAAAGAAGTGCAATGGCCAAGGATTGAGGAGAGAGCTAGAATTCTTTTGTGTGCAAACACAAAGGACTTTTGGGTTGTGTTGGGCTAGTGGATGGAACTCTCTTCCCTTTTTTCCCAAAGGCCAACCATTGATGGTGAAGTGTACTTCAGCCAAAAGGTTAGCTACTTGATTCATGGACAAGCGATTGGTGATGACAAGAAAAAAATTATACAATTTTCTAGAGGTAGAAGAATTAGTAGTCACATTTCCATAGTCACATTCTATATTCTACAAATGCATCTTTGTGCTTTTTGTTTTTGTAAAAGTGGTGGATTGCATGAAAGATGGCTAATGAAGGATTTCTTTTAAATAGTGCTGCCTGGTTCGTGTCATGATATACCATGTTTAAGAAATTAAGAGCTTTGGTCAGACCTCAACCAAAGAGGAGCATGTGTTTCATTCAAGAGCAACCAATATTGATTAGGAGATGGAGATATATACCAATTAGTCACTTGGTCCCTTTATCTAAACTAGCTCATTAACAAGAAAGGAAGGATTTCAATTGATGCATGGCTAGAACAAGGTCTTTAAATGAACATTGCATTGGTATTTTAAAATCTCATTGGAATTCTTTTTGTGAGTTGATAGTTCAACTAAATGATAAAAAAAGTAATTCCAATCTCTTGTGTTGGATTTTGAATTGTGTATTATTGCATAATTTTTTTTAATGAATGTGAGATGATGAGGATGAATTAGGTAGAGATGACACAGATTCCTCCCATCCATACATGGAAGCAACTGTGAGCTATCAGCAGATTAGAGAAGAGAAAATAGGCTCATGGTGGTAGAAACATATCTTGCTTTCAACCATGCACCTAGTGGATGTTTGTATGAGATTTTATAAGATGAATAAAAGGCCAAGTTTCATTTGGCTACATAGGAACTCTCATTTTTCTAGTTTATCCACACTAGGTTAGCCCATTGTAAGATCTTGGAGTCACTTCCTTTTTGGGATCACTTGGTAATTAACAATGTGCATTTTGAACAAGGATCAACTACTATATACTCAAAGTTGTACTGCAGACCAACCTTGTTTATCCTCTACAAATCACAATAAACTCATTCAACTACATTTAGTCCCAAAACACATCCAATCAAGACAAAAATAAACCAATACCAAGCAAACCCAAACTCTCATGAGCAAACCCATTCTGTAAGAGAACCTAACAGCAAACCCATATTTTCCCAAGTGACCCCATGACCTTTAAGTGAATCCATCCAACACCACCTTGAACAAAGCCATTGTTTGCAAGCTTTTTTGTGAGTGTGCAACCTCGTTTTGGGGGGAGCAAATCCAAGTTAAACCAAGAAAATCCAACCACTATATGTGAGCAAGTCCATGTAATCAGTGTGAATCCAACATTCTCTGTTGAGTGACTCCATGCAAACCCATGCGCTTATAGCTTCAAAAGCAAGAATTGTCACGTCTAGAATTGCAAGCAAAACTAATGATATTTCACCAATGCAACATTATACTGAAGATTTGTTATCACCATTAGAATTGCAAGCCACAAGGTATGCAGTGTGATTACTGCCAATATTAGTATTAGCAAGAGTTGCATAGACATCATCTATTTGAGAAAAAATACTAACAATGTGGTGTTTTCCCTGCCTTTGCTAATTCCAAAGTCAGTTGATTTTGCTTGTTTGCTTTTGCAATTTTTCCTTGAATCCAAAATTTTTCACTTTTTATCTCTCTTATGCTTTTACCTTGAGTTTGATTTTTTCTATCTTAGCAATCTCTTCAGTATCCACATGAGCAAAATTGGACCTCTCCTTGGCCTCTAGTGAATAGGTCCTCAATTTTATATGGTTGGCCATATCTTGAGCAATAGTATTACAAGTTGGACAATTCTTCAAATTTTCTAAAGGATTTCTTCCTCTTGCAAGATTCACCTCCCTCTATCTTGTACATCTCTTATGTACTTTGTATATCCTCTTAAGCTCTTGGAATCTCCTCTTCTTCTCTTGTGTTCCTCTTTGTAATTGGAACATCCTTCTCATTATGAATGCATGAATATGATTGGTGCATATTTTTGTGTAGTGAACTCAAATAGCCTCTACTCTTGGGTACTTGGAATGCTCATTAATATAGACTATCCTTGCACAAGAAAAGCTTATGAAGTTCCAAACAAAGGAGTATGTTCTCTCGATATTTCTTCCTCCTCCTCAAGTGTCACTCTGCACATTTCATCCTCATTGCCAAACAATTTAAAAAGATTCAATCCACTCCCCATCCCCATAAGTGCCAAGGAGATATATTAACTCTACCTGCAAACATAACATTCATTCTAACATAAAAATAGACATAAATTATTAAGTTTATCTTCTATAGTGGTCTGTCCGTGTTTGATCTCTTTATCATTGAGACACTCTCTCATGAACTTATCCTTCCAGTTCCGAGCAGTATTGTAGGACTTCAAAAACCAGGCCCATTTCTCCTTCAATTTCTTTACACTCATGTACACTTGGAACCCATTACCAAAACTCAAAAGGAAAATGGCCATGTAACTTAGTGTTGTATTGTTTTGAATGGGTTTCTTGCTACTGCAACCATGGCTCTGTTTAAAATGCTAGGCATCTTCTAGATAATCTAGAATTTGATGGTAATGATGTGAGACCAGCTTGAATCAGTCTTCCTACATTTGCTTTGCTCCCGGAAGTGATTGCTGGCACAGATGCTACAGAGCAAACCATTGTCAAGACTTCTTGAAATCCTAAACCCTTCATTCATCATGTATCGGGGCAAAATCATGGATGAGGTAAGGGACAAAAGAGGATTTAAGTCATGTGAGGCTGGTCATGTAGAAAACTAGCATGTCCCACTGTTTCCCTTAAGCGCCCATGGAAAAGCACTATCGTGAAAGGGGACGTCTAATCATGTATCGGGGCAAAATCAAGGAAAAGATAGAGGACAAAAGTGGATTTAAGAGTCATGTGTGATAAATCGTAATAAAAGTAATTATTACATGTTATCTTGCAAGCAGTGGACACGCAGACGTAAGAAGATTTGATTTACCCCTAATCAATATTTATTTATCATCTCCCGTATACACCCTATACCCCATAGTGAATTCGTGGATTGATTTTTTCTTTTCTCGAGAATGTGATGGGATGTGGGGCTTAACCCATAATTCAAAATGTGTAACCTTATTTCACCTATCATGAAAAAAAATTCAAAAATCACATATTATTTTCATACAGAGAGGACCCGATAACTCCCTAACTGCATACTGCTACTCTAGTCCATAGTAGCATAGTCTTTAGAGGTGCTACTGTACGTGGGTCCAGTGGCTTTCGCAGTACTTTGAGCTGCATCGGAGCAGTTTCTGACGTTAGTTCAGTTGAATCAGTTGCACTAAACTAATCAATAAACTTCCTCAATAAACAAGTGTGGTACAACAGACCAGTAGCAGATGCATCAGATACTAGTACAACTTTCCCCGTTATGTTTGCAGTTTAACCTGCGGTTTTGCTTGTGTGGTGAATTCTCTCGTTAAAGTTGCAATATAACCTGCAATTTTGCTTGCATGGTGAGTTCAATTTCTAGTTGAACTTGCAAGCTGTGCAGTCGCATGTAATAAACGTTTCGTATCTGCTCAATTTGGATAAGATGTTGCATGACACTTGAAATCAAATTGCAGGAGCTGAATCTCCTATCCAAATATTTATTATACCGGCTCTTTAACTAGCAACCTTGTATTTGAGGTGTATAGACCGTACGTATGTTTACTTTTGACGTGGATATGTAGTATGTCAATCGAGAATTTTGGAGAAATGCGTGTCCGCGTACATTCAATTTTAATCATGGCTTTCAAATTTATCTCCTCGCCGGTTAAATATCCCTAGCTGAAAGGTAAAACAAGGAAGTGTACATAGAACATCTGGTTAAACCAGTGAAATATGGTGATTCCTGCCTTTGGAGTAGTGCGTTGTGGAATCAAGTTTAACCATGAAGGTTGTGCTTTTGGAAGACCGAAGCAGTTGTTGTGCTTTTTGGAAGCGCCCGAAGTGAACATTGGATTGAGAATATTACCACATTTGCACAATCTACTTACCAAACCTAAAGCTTTGTAACTCGTTCAAAAGCCGGGTGGCATTGTTGAATTGTCGAATTCATCACGATCAACATCCCCAAAGTGAAAAGTGAGATGACATAGAAAACATGAAGGATGAGAAGACCCCATCAAGCTGTACAAAAGTGAGACAAAATAGATAAAATGGAGCTAAGCCCCAATAGAGTCTATATGGAAATCTGCCCTACTGGACCTAAGATATCCAAGCTATGCAAGTCGTATGGTCTACAAACAACTGGAACATTTGAAGAAGCACCACCTAGTGTGATTGTTATCCTATCTTATGGATTGAACCAGCCACTACACTATGTAGAGCAATGAACACATGTTGTCTAACATATGCTACAAAGTTTGAGAGTGAGAGTGGTACCCCCTAGCACCTAACATGATAAGCTCTCGCATACTTCCTTACAAATGGGTCGATCGGCATGTCCATCACTCCAAGGCTAGAGGAACAAAGAAGTCACCTCGATACATACACCTATACTTGGAGACCTTGCGAGCTGCTGTTGCACTCATTGCCCATCCAGGGGGTGGGTAATCACTCCCTTCAAAACTATATCACGCATAGGGTCCACAACCATGACATCCACTATTGTCATCTAATAATCTCGGACCAAGTATAAATTTACCCTAACACATGTCATTTGCAAAGCATATAAACTCTCCTCCAAGCCAAGTATACACTCCCCTATACCATAGCACACACTATGTCCCTAATAGCATCATGGGTAGCAATCCTCTGTCCTCCAAAAGGACACTATGTCATATGGATTGTTGTTGCATCAAGTGTAGAACCACATTCACAAGTGAATAATGAATATACATATGAGTGTACCAAACTGAAGACAAAATTTAATTGTTATAGAGAAAGTAATTTATGCGACTCGAAATACCATAATACACTGTCAAACTAGGATCCAAGAACATGTGCCCTTGCCAGGAGTAAGAGCTAAAATGTGTTCTAGTAATGAGGAATGGACAAGTCCACTAAGAGAGAATATACATATGTGTACATTGTTGGTCTATCTAAGAAAACTATAAACCTTTAGTCAAATTGGATGATGGCAAAGAAAAAATGAAAAGTTATCTAGTACACATGAGGATAGACTATCTTTAATTGGCAACAACATCTAAAGAAAAAAGATTCATTTTTCATCTGTGTCATATAAATCTCCAAAATTGACTTAACGACATAAATCTCCAAAGTCGACCTCTCCACGACCACCAAGCGATCAGAAAATAAAAATACAATGAAAATACACTTACCCAAATGCACTATGAATGCCGTCTCCTCCAGTTCCCGCAGTGTATTCTTTTTATTAGCACGAGCATGGCGATTCGCGGGAGTGCCTCGACTTGACGTGGGCGCCACTGACAGACGCGAAATAAAATTGTTCGGAAGTGTGGGGATGTGGTCATATACTGGGTGCGTACAATCCGTACGGTGCACGGTAGGGGAATTCTCTCCTGGTTGACTCTGTTAAACAAAGTACGTGGATCCTGAAACTCCTGCTGAACATAAGAGCCAATGACATCGAACCAAAGCCGATACATGCCCCATAATACAGTGCAGCAAATGAAATCCAAACCTCCACATCGTATCCGGATTCCTCTTGAACATCTTCGGGCAGCTGAGGAAAAGTTGAGCACTTGGGCAGAGGAGGTCCACATAGACCTGCGTTGAAGCTGAACATGGAAGAATTGAGAATGGAGAATTGTGTTCCGCTAGGTATTCTACCCGTGAGACTGTTATATGCAACATTGAAATAGGATAGGAATGACATGGTATTGAGTTGTGGCGGTATGGTTCCAGAGAGATTATTGTGGGACAGGTCTAAAGATATGAGGTTTGAAAGGTGGGCTAGACTGGGTGGTATGTGACCAGTGAACTTGTTGAGAAACAAATTCAAGTACAGAAGACCTCCTAACTTTCCTAATCCGTCCGGAATGGTGCCACTCAGCAGGTTGTTGGAGACATCAAAAGAAGTTCGCGTAGAGAGAATGTATGCCAAATCTAAAGGGCCCCCATTGACGTTGATTCTTATGACGTCGTTGTAGAGTGTATCGTTATAGAGTTTCTCAGTCGAGTCAATGACTCCAGCAGTTTTAAATGCCTCCATATGAGGGAAATTCCGGGGCAGTTCCCCAACAAAGTTGTTGCTGGATAAATCTAGCACCTGCAGCGATCTAAGCTGGGTCATCCAAGCAGGAAACTCTCCTTCCAGGTTGTTGGATGGGACCAACAATACTCGTAACGAGCCAGCAAGGTTCTCGAGACTCGGGGGCAATTCTCCATGAAATTGATTGCCACTCAAATCCAGCACCCGTAACCTAAAACAATTGCTCAAAGAGAAAGGTATCTCACCGAAGAAGTTGTTATTCGGAATCGAGAATGTGAGCAATATACTTCCTGTTCTGCAGAAAGAATTGGGAATCGGACCTGTCAGTCGGTTGCCCCCTAGTTTCAGTCTCTGGAGTCTGGAACTGTTTCCCAGACTGCTTGGCAGAATTCCGGTGAATTGATTGTTTGTCAATTCGAGCACCTCCATGACCTCCATAGACCCAAAATACTCGGGTATCGGTCCTGACAACATATTGTTTGATACGTCGAACATCTCCAGACGAGTCGATCTGCTCCAAGAAGCAGGAATGGAACCTGTAAGTCTGTTGTTATAAAGGCGTAGGAGACTGAACGTGCAATTTGTAAGAGCTGGAAGGAAGCCAGTGAACTTGTTCGTATGAAGATCCAGAATCGCATGCTTATCCGTTCCCCAATTGAAATCTGGAACGGAGCCTGTGAAGTTGTTCCGAGAAATGTTGAGGCTAGTGGGATGAAATTGTTCACCGGAAGCTACGTATTGCGGAAGCTTCCCTGCAAGCATATTACCGGCCAAATTGACTGTATGCAGATTCGTGAGATTTTCTAAAGATGCAGGAAACGGACCAGATAGTCTATTGTCTGATAGATCTAGATGTTGCAAGAGGTTCCCAAGGTCCCCTAATCCATTGGGTATATTCCCTTCCAAATAATTGCGAGCCAAATCCAATTTGGTCAGACGTGGAAAGCCACTCCAAACTGCCGGAAGTGTACCCTTGATGGAGTTATCTGATAAAAGCAAACATTCTAAACTTGGCACTGAACTTCCAAATTCTATCTCTAACTTTGATAATTTGTTGAAGGACAAATCGAGATATTTCAGCTTTGACAACCTACCGAAGGAGAAGAGCATGTCTGTGATTTCATTGCTATGCATATCAAGAGCAATTAGAGAAGATATACGTCCTAGTGACGCTGGTGCTAACGTCAACAGATTCCCGGTTAGGTTCAAATGTTGAAGTCTCGGAAGATCCCCCAAAATTTCGGGAACACTTGTGATTTGATTCTCAGCAAGGTCGAGAGTCTGAAGACGTGAGAGGTTGCTAATGAATGAGGGTATGAACCGGAAGGAGTTTCGATTCAAAGTCAGTGTTTTCAATCTCGACAAATGACCAAATGAGCTGGGAATCTGGGTGATTTTACTTCCTGTAAGGTGGAGATGTTCCAATTGGACGGCCTCGCTAATCCACTGTGGCACGCCATCTGACAATGGCAGATTTGATAGATCCAATATTTGCAGCCTCGAAGATGGCGATATTGATGTAGACGCTGACAACCCTCCGTCGAAGGGATTTTGCGACAAGTCAAGAAAACGCAGTTGAGGTACGTTCCACAGGCAAGCTGGGATATGACCGGAGAAGTTGTTATTACTTAGATTGATCACTTCCACAGCATCCAGATTACACAGGTCTGCAGACAGTTTGCCCTCAATCCCTAAGCCAGTGACATTCAGTTGAACAACCCGTCGTGTAACTCGGTTGCACGATATACCGACCCATCCATGGCAACAATCAGACCTCGGTTTCCAGGATGCCAAAATTTGAGATAAATCGTCTCCTTTTATTGTCAAAAGGGCTTGTGACTCCAAGGGTAAGCAACCATTGCATCCAGCAAGCGCAATCCACAAAACCACTGTCGCTGACAAGAGCCAGTTCAACCCTGAGGTGTTTATCATTTTAGAAATTCTTGATGAAACTACGAGAGGAAAGTTGTTGAGACTACGTAAGATCAAATGACACGTTGATCCCTTGTTTCTCAGGAATTAAACGTACTATCTCTCAGCCTCAGGGCTCACACCACCCAATGCGAATTTGCTTGGCTCTCTTTGCTCAACGAACACAACCTTGTACATATTCCTCTCTCAATGCAAAGTGACCACACCTTCGTCTTCTAACATGTGGAGCTCAGACATCTCTTGACAATTGCTTCTCCCATCCAATCTTTTCGTACCACGTTACTTCTTCTTACCATGAGAACTCCTGTACCATCGACATCTCATTCAATCTTCTATTGAGCAACCTTCGCGCCGGATTCGATGACCGTAAATAACAAAAAGTAGTTTGATTCTTCTGCATCAGCACGTTATGAGGGCCACACTTGAGAAAAATAGTTGACTTTTGTTATAAATGGATTACGGAGATGACCCGCAAGCCGGAGATGAATTTACGACACATCTACTTTGGCACTTTGACTGCACAGTACCCAAGTTGGCTCAAAGGCTTAAGAGTACTCCAAATCTTGACGTCTACTTTACGGTACCCAAGTTGGCAAGAGGAATTCAAGAGTACCCAAAGCCTGATATGGACCGACGCGGCAGCTGATTGTCGTGGTGACAACAAATATATAAGATTATAGGGGATGAATCAAAAAAAGCGACCGCTTAAGATAACAAGAAGGATGGGACTACCCATCAAGCCATAAAACGATAAAAACATAAACGGCAATAAAATAGAATGGGCTAAGTTCTAATAGTGTCCGTATGATAAATTTGTCATTGTACACCTTAAGATAAGTTATGTGAGCTATGCAAATGGTATGGTCTATTAGATCTGATAGTCACAAAAGTATCATCTAGTTTGATTGTTCTCCTGTAGATTACACCAACCAGTATTCTTAAGAGAAATAGATATATGTTATTTAAAGTAAATTACCAAATTATAGGAAAGTGAGAGTAGTAACACTGATGTCTATATGATAAGCTCTTGTGCATTCCTCACAATATGTGCCAAATGTTGTATCCATTACTCCATATGTCTCCAAAGTTAGAGGAACAAAAAGGTGACCTTGCTGCATACCCTTGTACTTGGAAGCCTTGTTTATTGTAGCTCCACTCACCTCCCATCCAATAGGATGAATAATCATCCCCTCCAAAACTGCACCAAATACAAGTCTGCCTTGATTTGTGATGTTTGTACAATATACCAATCATCCCTTCCAAAACTACATCACATACGGGATATAGAACCACAACATCAGCTATTGTTATCTGATCATCTTGGACCAAATACAAGTCTACCTTGATTTTGGGTGTCTGTACAACATACAAACACTCCCTTCAAGTGAGATCTATGATGCATGGCAAAACTATATTTTTGATGGTATCATATATAGTTATCCTTTGTCCTCCAAAAAGACATCATGTCAAATGGATCACTGTTGCATCTAGTGAACAACTACACTCACAAGTGAGTAATGACAATGCAGATCGGTAGACCAACCCAAGTGGAATCTCTTCATTATAGAGAAAATAACTGGTGTGAGTATTAACATGTGTGTGAACTGGAGTAAGTAGTTATCAAGAAATGTACTTTAAGGACCTAAGAAACCTTGTGATTATGGAGATGCTGCAACTGATTACCTTGCACTTCTTGATTACCTCTTCCCCAACATTTAAACTCAAAATTAGTGTGAGTTTACCTAATTTCAAGGCAAGTTCCCAATATGACATCACTGAATGAGCTCACTCTAGCTCAAGGCAAGTTTGATAATAAATTTTATTAGAAGACCACAACATGTGGCACTCTATCATCTTGTCTTTAAGAAAAAAATTCAGGAAGGAAATATTGCTAAAACAAAGTGAAATGATATTTTGAAACAAAGAGATAAGAAAATGAGATGTGGCGCAAAGTGGGGGATCCAAGGAATTGGAAGAAGGGAGAAGGATAGGAAATTCTGGAACTTTAAAGAGTAACCTAATATGCTACACATATAGATATTTTCTATGTCTTTCAATTTTGGTACATTGGTACTCAAATTGAAGGCTCAGATGGAAATTTTAGTAGAAACATATGAGTACATTTATTCTTTTAGTGTTTAGAGTGATTATTTCAGTATGATAGAGATAGCTTAGAATTTCCACTAAAATCTTTTTGTTTTCATGCTTTAGTTTTATGGGAACGTATTCTGAACACTATAAAGATATAAAATGCAAGTCATTAGAGTTTATAATTTGTAGGGCTCAAAAGTTATTATTTTTCTGTGTGAGGTAGGTTTGGTGCCCATATTTCTTCAAAAAAGGTTTTTTTATTTTAATTTTCAACTTTATTGGGGGGGAACTTTAATTTATTTACACTTTTTGATAGAGACCTTGTAAAATGTAGCTTTCTTATGGGATGTACCTATTGAACTAGTAGCCAAAAGAACCGAGAGTGAATAAGAGGAACATCTGAAAGAAGAGGCTGATGTTGTGCATATATACATCGCTGCACAATATACATTGTTGTCAACGTTACACATTATATAAGCACAAATCACACATAAATCATACATGGACTCTAAATTACCACAATTTTGCCAACAACCAAGCACTTATTACAATCAAGCCACACCCACTCTAGCTAAGAGACTCTAGGTGACGCTCACTGGCTTTCTATCATGTAACACCCATTTGTGCATGTGTGTGGTATTGTGATATTTAGCTTGGTATTACAAGTACTTGAGTGATGTTATTATATAGAGATAAAAGATGGTTCTACATTAGTCATGATCAGCTAAAGTTAGTCATAACTAAGATAGAGGGGACCTTACTTTAGAGGAAGTAGGAAAGATGAGAATCACTATTTTGGATTCTAGTGTGTTGACTTGGTTATTCCGAGGTGTTTGGCTTTGAGGAAAGAGTTGAGAACTCTTGGGCCCGCAAGCCTTTTTTTTGGATTCTTCTTTTTGGATTCTAGCCCATGTGAAGGAATCCTTGACTTAGTGGTTGGGTCAAGATAAGATCACATGCTAGTGGAATATGCCCATGTGAATAGATATTCCTTTCTACTTTTTGACTTTACTTGACTTTTAGTCTATTAACTTGAGTTACTACGGTAATGAGTAACTTTGGTATGTAACTATTTCACAAGTATATAAACAAGAGGTGAGGAGGTAATCATCATCCTTTCATTTGCAACTATCTCTCTCTCATTGAGTTCTCTAGTGAGCAATGTCTTGAGTCTTGGAGTGTTAGCCTTGGAAGAGTATGATGGAGTTGGGGTTTCTTGCCTTCTTAGTCCATGATGCGTTACCATAATAGCCATTAGAGGTTCATCCTGAGTCAGAGACAAGCAGGCTCACTGTCCACTCTAGTCAGGAACTCAAAGGCACAACAACAAAGAAGTGAGCTCTTTGGAGCTGCACTTCTAGGGTTTACTCATGATTTCCACCTAGGTCTCATCCCACTGGTCCGATTGACGGCACATCCAATGGTGCAAATGGTGCAAGTGGGCCCTACCATGTAGTCAATACTCCGATCACAAAATTTGACCATTAGAAAGTAGTCTATGAGTAATTGCTAAATACCTCTAACTACTATCATTGCTACTCCAATGTCCAAGCAATCTAGATGTGACACTACAAATGGTGTGATAGCTATCATGGGTATATACATCGCTACACAACATACATCTTTGTTAACATCACACACTCTAGAAGCACAACTCACACATAAGTCATATGTGGACTCTAAAGTACCACAATTGCCTCCCTAGTTGATAGTTAGGTCCCTCTAACTCCAGATAGCCATCTATTCCAAGTATATGGTATACCCTATGGTGGGCAAAAGATCAGGAGGTCGGGTGCTATCAAGCCCCATTGTAGTCACATGTTTGCAATCTATACCATATAAAGGATGAACTAGCTATAGGTCAAGTACATCTAGGACAAAATCACTATCGTTGAGGAACCATCATGAGGGGAGGAGTCATACATGCCACATGCCATCCTATCAAACAACTATCACACATTAATATAGTAGCAGCTCCACCAAAAGAGCTGCATAACATACACCGCAAGCCTACACATACAAGTACTAAGCTTGGGTCCATGGTACCATCAATGTTTGGGAGGTGGCATGGTGCACAATTGCACACATAATCCTTCTAAACAACACCATCATGTCCTTCCAACACAAGGACTCTAGATGGAAAAACCTTGTGCACTCTCAAGATAGTGCGGCCTGTAGAAACATCAAGCGTCATTGATGTTATCTACTATAGATATATATAGTCACCTAGATGAAATCAATGGATTGAGGGTCTATAAAATCCTCCTCAAATGGTAGCATAGCATAAGGTATCCCAAAGCTAAGCAATTGCCAAGTTCTCAAAGGCCATTTGCATCACTCTCTAAAAGATCTCTGCTCATTGAGAACATACGCTCATCCATACATGTAGATCATCCAAGTCCAACATTGTAGTAGTATCTTGATGAATGGTTGTAGGTAAATTTGGATTTTGTCCATAGAGTAGAAAGTAAGGAATGAAGGATGCTAAGGAGTCTTGCTGGCTAAACCGATAGCCCATGGCCAACTAAGGTAATTGGAGATCCTAAATCTCCCAAGTAGCATCTCTACAAACCATAATTTTGCAATCCGCTCTTCATTGTGTGACAACCTGGCAAATATCACTTTTGCGGTAATCGGGTAAGTAAAGTTCGTTCACGTAGAGATACGAATCAGAAATGTCCAAATACAAAGCAAAGTAACAATTTCAGTTCTTCTTGGTTGCATCTTTAATCTCTCAGGTAGAAACCACACCCAGAAGAGAGTAACAAGCACTGACTCGCAATCTTGTCACAAATTCACACTCCTTAATCACAAATCCTTCAATTTTTTCCAAACAATCTTGATTGTGATGATTCAAGCTCTCCCAAAAACGGCACTTCACTGCAAAATGACTTTGCCTCAGAATTGTGTTCTACCCCTCCACTGAAGGCACAACTTCCGCAATCAAAATTGCTTCACATCAACTTTGCACTACACTCACAAATGCAGAATACTACCAACACTACAATTCCTCTTAGATCTATCAAGGCATTGCTTCAATTGCACTTCACTCAGGATCAAACACACAGAATGAAGATCAAGGCTGCGGAATCCAACATCCAACAAACACTCTGACTTGCACTTCAAATTTCTCCAAACATTCATAAATACAATCACAAAGTTGATACTCGGAATCAAGCTCAAGCGACGAGCACTACTTCACAGTACTTCACTTTATCTATTCTCAGAAATAATGAGCACTGAACAACATTTTCCTGCAAATGCCACTCTTAAATAGTGAAGCAATCGACAATTCTAACAACTATACCGTTCTACCACAACTGTTCTAGCCTGCAGATCCAAAATGACAATGCACCTCTTCATATCTATTTATTCAAATTTCAAATCTGTTACTAATCCAATCCGATGTCTACATCGTCATCGGCTTTCAAACCCGAACCCGAAGTAACTTTACTTCCTAATATTTTGTCCTCGGGTTTCACATCTTCTACTTCTTCTACCAGATTCATCAATTCTCTTTCCTGATCTGAAATTCCACTAGTGGGTAATCTATCTAACTCCTTATCTCCTGACCCACTCTTCCCTAATGTCTCTGATGGTAACTCCGAAGACATTTGGACTCCTATGTTATCTACTTTGGGTCTAACTATTATCAATTCTTTTGCTAATTCTACTATATCCTCATCAAGAATTGTCATTGAAAGCATGAATACACTATCTATACCTTTAATTTGTAACCCACTTTCCCCTAATCACTCATGTTACTAACCCGAAGACACTTACTATCGGATCCTGCACTTTGGGTTTATTCACTAGTGTTACTTCTCCTTCAATTTCTATCATATCTTCAATCAGAACTGAAATTGAAGTCATAGGTATCCTAACTATCTTCTTTCCCTACTCTAACTTCCTTTAATCCCTCTGGCAAAACTCCCAAAGTCACCTTCACTGCACTCCGAGGTCCGGCTTCCTCAAATTTTGTCGGTCATCTTAGTCTTGAGACGAAGTCTTTAGACCCGAAGTCCGAAGTACGAAGTCCGAAGTCACATTGACACGAAGACACTTTGACCCGAAGTACATCTACTCCAGAAACTTCAAATGTTTGTACTTCTTCTACAGACCTCCAAACTTTGCGATTTTGGTGTCAATGGAAAGCCCTAAACGAGACGCTTCCAACGAGATATAACATGCTTGATTTGAACTTGTGTACATTGAGATATGGCCCCCGCAAGAATCCTGACCTACAACTTCTATTTCTCCTTCGGGTTTGCTCTCCTCAACGTCTGATCCGAGTTTTTCCTTCCTCTGACACGAAGTAAGCATCTTTGGGTCTGATCCAAACCAAGCCCTTCTTCCTCTTACATGAAGTCAACTTACTCGGGTCTGATCAAAACACAAGTTTGCACTCATTTCTTCTCCATTTGGTTTCAATTTGGTTTCAGCAAGGCATTTCTTCTTCTAAACTCGTCCAAAATGAAAAATGTGGGTACCACACATTGTCTCAACCACTCTCTCTGCTAAGCCAGCTGCCTTAGGGTGATCTTTGGAGATAGTATGATGATCAAGCAAAGTCTTGTCACACAAGACCTGAAACTCCTCTAAGAACTTTATACCCTAATCAGTCAAAACCTCAACAAGTGCACCAAAATGATTGAGAACTTGATCCAAGAATGAGTAAGCCATCCCTTCACTAGACTTGTCAGGAAGTACCACCAACTTAATCCACTTGGAGAAGTGCTCTACCATCACCAAAATATACCAATGATGTCTAATAATCAACGATAAAGGTCCAACAAAGTCCAAACTCCAATGATAACACAATCCCATGATAGGTAATGGGTGTAATTGTGGCATAGGAGCATTAATTGATACTCTAACTCAGTCACAAACCACACGTCTTGCAACAAACTATTGTATATTGGTCTGCATATTGTGCCACCAATAATGACTCTAGAGTAAGCTATATGTATGCTTTACTCCAAAATGTCCTAGCTCCTCATGAGCATGACGGACCAACTGTGGTCTCTAAGATGGAAGTGGTACTACTCTCACTCTACCATCCATACACAAAGATGTCTGCCCTCCAAATTAAACCATCTAGCTTATCGAAGGATACAGTCTCTCTCTCCTTGGCCCCAATTGTGCAACCCACAACACCAATGCAAAGAAAATCTATCACTAAGATATCATCATGAATGTCTCGTTGACCTGTACCACTATCCCCACTCTTTGGATTTGTGACCTCAATAACTTCTCTTGTATACGCTGTGAGAGATACCACCAAAGCCTTAGAAAATATACAAAGAAAGGTAGATGCGTGCCAATCTGGCACTATCTTGTAATGTGTCTTACCATGCCAACATGCTCTGGTCTGATCTTGCTAGCTGTGACATGGGTTTCTACTCAGCCCATCTACATCAAGGTTCACCACTCCAGGTTTATGAATAATTGTGAAATCATACTCTTGTAAAATCAGAGCCCATCATGCAAGCTTTCCTAAAAGCTTGTTGGACTCCACCAACCACTTCAATGGTTGATGATCAGTGATGAGAGTAAAAGGTTTACCAAATAGGTAATAGTGGAAATGTGCTATTGCCCATATTGCTACCAAGCACTCTCCCTCATATGAACTATATTTTGCCTCCATTGAATTGTTGGAGCAACTAGCACAAGCTACCACAAACTCCTTCCCCTCATCATCATGTTAGATGAGCATTGCTCCAAGCCCCAACATACTCCAATCAATGTGAACCTGAAATGGTCCTCCTCTGATCGGTCTTGTCAAAATAGGAGCAAATATCAACCTCTCTTTGAGCTCTACATAAACTCTCTCCTGCTTATCTCCCCAACACCACTCTTGTGTAAGCTTGGCTAGCTTCATCAAGGCCTTGGCAATGGCACTAAATCCTCTAACATACCAGCAATAGGAGTTTGCCAATCCAAGGAATGCTTGCACTCTATTCACATATGTAGGTCAAGGAATACATGCAATAGCCTCCACCTTGATTTTCTAAACACCAAGTCCTCCAGGGTAGACAGTGTGACCCAAATACTCAACCTACTCATGGAAGAAATTACACTTTCCAAGATGTACCATGAGATCTCAACCTCTCAAACACCTCCAAAAATTGTCTCTCATGCTCTTCCATAGTAGTGTTATAGACCAAAATGTCATCAATATAGCACCAAGCAAAACCCAATCTAGCTAGGATCCTATCCATAACCCTTTGGAACTCAGCATGAGCATTCCTTAACCCAAATAGTAAGAACCTCCATTGATATAACACATCAATGCCATGAGGATCAATAGCCCAAAATGTTATCTTGGACTTATCCTCCCTTATCCGCAACTAATGATATTTTGCTCAAAGATCCAAAGTACTAAAGACCTTTGCATGTAATTGTATCAAAGATATCCTTTGGTGTAAGCATGGCATATCAATCAGCCCTAGTTTGTTGGTTGATAGGACGGTAATCTCCACACATATGCTTATCTATGTAGTTGCCATGCATATCCTTCTTGGCTTGCATCACTATAGCTGATGCATACTCTCCATGTGAAATCTCTACCAAACCAGCCTCAAGAAGGTCACTACTTTGGCTTTGAATCAATGCTCTCTCCATGTCGTTATATTGGTAAGGATGTTAAAAAATTGGTGTATCGCTAGCAAGCTCAATCTAAATACCAAGTCCTTTGAGAGCACCCAAATCCTTCATACTAAAGGTAAAACAACTCATGTAGCTCCTCAAGAACCTCCAAACCCTCCATCTTTCCTCTCTTGTAAGCTTGGGTCCAAGATCTGGCTCCCAGGTATCCTCTGTAACTATCATAAGAGTGGAAGATGTTCTAATTGGTTGCTACACTAGGCCCTTGGGAGAAGTAGTATCAAGCTCCCAACCACTAGAGGTCCCAACATCAATGTAAAAAACTCTCTCTGATCTGATTGCAAGCTCCATATGTCCTCTAGCTGCATCCCAAGTAGACCAAGGGTGTAATCCAAGTAGACCACGCTCACTTTGATGGACTCCAAGTAGACCACTCTCTCTAGTAGCCACTCACTGTGTCACAAGAATACCTTGTCCACTCGGTCGGTCCATCACCCCTAGCATGTGTCTGAATCATCTCAATAGGCACAAGGTCCACAAGTGTTTGAGTGATGATGCCTATCAAGCACATCTTATGATGCTTTGCCAAGCTAAGGCTTGGAATCCAAGTCAAATAGTTTAGGTCCATAGCCTAACATAATACATAATGCAATATAGCTAGGATCTTATCCATGACCCTCTAGAAATTAGTAGGAATGTTCTTTAACCCAAATGGTAAGAACCTCTATTGATATAACACATCCTTACCATGAGGATCAATAGCCCAAAATTTTATCTTGGACTTATCCTTTTCTCTAATTGCAACTGATGATATCCTACTCAAAGATCCAAAGTATTGAAGACCTTTGCATGCCCAATTGCATCAAAGATCTTCTCTACTGTAGGCATGGTATATAGATCAGCCCTAGTCTATTAGTTGATAAGATGGTAATCTCTACACATTGGCATGTCTATGCAGTTGCCATGTATATCCTTCTTGGTAACATCACTGTAGCTAATGCATACTCTCCATGTGAAATCTCCACCAAACCAATCTCAAAAAGGTCACTATTGTGGCTCTAAATCTCCATGTCACTATATCAATAAAGATATTGGAAACTAGTGTATCACAAGTCAGCTCAATCCAAAAACTAGGTCCTTTCAAAGCACCCAAATCTCTTCATATTGAAGGAAAAACAACTTCTGTAGCTCCTCAAGAACCTCCAAACTCTCCGTCTTTCCTCTCTTGTAAGCTTGGATCCAAGATTTGGCTCCCAAGTATCCTCTATAACTATCGTAGGAGTAGAAGATATACTAATTGGCTACTACATTGGGCACTTGGGAGTAGTAGTGTCATGCTCACAACCACTAGAGGTCCCAATTGTGAAAAACTCCCTCTGATCTAGCTGCAAGCTCCTTACATCCTCTAGTTGCATCCCAAGTAGTCCAAGGATGTAATCCAAGTAGAGCATGCTCACTTGTATGGAGTCCAAGTAGACAACTCTCTCTAGTAGCCACTGGCTGTGTCCCAAGAATACCATGTTGACTCGGTCAATTGCCCCCAACATGTGCCTAAATTGTCTCAATAGGCACAAGGCTCACAAGTGTTCAAGTGGTGATGCCTATCAAGCGCATCCTACATTGCTCTGCCAAGCCAAGGCTCACAATCTAGGTCAAACACTTTAGTTCCATAGCTTGACCTAACACTTGATGCTTGGATGCTTCTGACATTGCTGGAATAGTGATAATACATATGTGAAAACCCATCACCCGCTCTCTCTCATTGGCATTGGTCTCCACCAACTACTATAATTATGAGTCCCAAACCAATACAAGACGTCCCTCTCAAAAACATAAGAGCCTAGGAAACTCATTAGTGTGGCAAAAGTGGCTCTAGGTTGTTCAACTTGGTTTATCATTGCCATAGGTGACCTATCAAGCACCACCACTATTTGAGACTGATGCACAACATCCATGATGTCATCAACAATGATATGGTCTAGTAGTTGAATCCCATCACAAGCTATTGTAGAACCTCTTTAGGTAAGAGGTTTGTCCACCAAAGACAAAGACAATGAGCACATGATCCCACTCTGGCTGCATCTAACAACCTAGTAGGTCTTATCCAACAATGGACCTGATGTGTACTCGCCACCACTTGGGCGCAAGAATCACCCATCAAAGGGATGTTCTCCAAAATGTAAGCTAAAGAAATAGACTAATGAACCTAGAGATGTCATAGTATCTGTAACATCTCCCAAAACACACTAGAATGAGGATCTTGAAAACCCAAACCTTGGCCAGCATATGTATATCCCTAACATGGCCATCCAAAAATCACCAATTGAATGGGGCCATGTCTCTCCAAATCCTATGCCCCCAATAAGGAAATGTCTATTGGTAAGGTCTTTTGGCAACCTTTGATTGTTGACATTGGTTAAAACTAAGGATATTGATAGGCCAAGTGTGCCACATGATGTAAAGAGTCTTGCCTAGCAGTCTCATCTCTCTCCACATACAAGTATCTTTGTACTTGTAAACCCTCCTATAGTACCATAGCTATTCCAATACTAATCCCACTGAACAACTCCAACAGACATACTCTCTCTATTGGATACTACCAAGCAGTGAGTGTGGTTTCCAAAGGTGTCAAGGTAATCAAGTTTGGAAGCTCATCGTCACATTGGTCTCTTGGTGATACAAAGGCTCTACTCCAACCCTATTGCACCAGTTGAGCCGCATACTATTGCAATGCCTCCTTTGAACTCCACAAAGGAACATCCTAGGTGGAAGGAAAAATTCAACTCATACTCCAAATCCAAGTGATCTCTTCTTAGATTTTCCTCTACATGGGCGTTCCTCTCTAATAAATTGCCATGCCAAGTAATAAAACCACTAAAAGTTGAAGCTGATGTTATCATGGTCTCAAGCAATAGTGAGCCAAAACTACCATTACTAAAGCGTATAGGTAGGCAACATACCCGTCCCTCACCCAACTACCAACTTGGTCTGTAGGACGCTATCTCCTCCCAATAGTCAATATTGAAATCCATGGGGTATAATTGTATAACACTACTCTCCCAACTAACACATCATATGACTTAGCCACTGTTGCAATAGCTTGAGCTCTCACCACAACGCTCTCAATCAGATGATTGGACTAAATCTGAACAACAAGCTCTCCACATGTGATGTATTGTATAGAACTACCACCTAGTATGTCTAGATCTAAAATGGACACCTCTCCACATTGGTCTTTTGTAACTCTAGACTGATAATTGCAGCCTTCTCCAACATAAGGAGTTGTGCACCATAGTCTACTAAGACCTTCCATGGTGTATAAAATTTCCTTGAAGGTCCCACCAAATGAAAAATCTTCCTCTAGTTATCCAATAGGATAATCCCAAGTGTAAACCACGCTTGCTCAAAGGTCAGTCTAGTTGGTAACTCCTCAAATCTAGCCGTTGTTGCCTACCATAAACCACTAGTTGTTGAGTGGATCCCATGCTTCTCAACCACCACAGCTCCACTATCAACCACCTTTGTTCTGGTAGTAGGGACCACATCATCCCTACTCTCACAAAGTGTGGCAGCCAACCAAAACATTGGGGCTAAGTCAACTCCCAATATACACATGTCATGGTTGAGAATAATAAAAAGTGCATAATCAATTGAGCCGCTTCCTAATATTGTGTTAGACTTAGTATATGTTGTAGCAAGTGGTTGACTAGTATGTAGTCTATCATGAATTTCATCACCACCTACCACACTTGTAGTAGGACATCTAGGAGCCATGGATGTTGTCTATAGTGCCTCAAAGCATGTAAAAGACTGGGGAAGTCTGACCTATCTACCAGCCTCTTCTCTTTGTGAATCCAACTCCATTGATGCTCTTCTAGGCTTTGGACCATGTACTACACTCCTAGTCATTATACTATATGCATCCACTTGTGATGTTTTACACATGAAGTCTAAGACATCTCTATCACCTACATATGAGGTGGAAGCCTCAGTACCCAAATCTGATCTCCTCTGAGCTATGGCCATGCTAGCTAATCTTTGCTCCAACTACTCAATTTGAGTAGCCGTGGTTGTATTAGAAGTAAGGGTAGGTATTGTACTCCTACTAGATGTGGATCTGTGAGCCGGCCTGTCTCTCACTCAGGATGAACCTCTGATGGCTATTATGGTAGCGCACCATGGACTAAGAAGGCAAGGAACCCCAACTCCATCATACTCCTTCAAGGCTAACACTCCAAGACTCAATACATTGCTCACTAGAGAACTCAATGAGAGAGAGATAGTTGCAAATGAAAGGATGATGAGTACCTCCTCACCCCTTGTTTATATACTTGTGAAATAGTTACGTACCAAAGTTACTAATTACCATAGTAACTCAAGTTACTAGACTAAAAGTCAAGTAAAGTCAAAAAGTAGAAAGGAATATCCATTCACATGGGCATATTCCCCTAAGCATGTGGTCTTATCTTGACCCAACCACTAAGTCAAAGATTCCTTCACATGGGTTATCCTTGGACTAAAGAAGAATCCAAAACAAAAAGGCTTGCGGGCCCAAGAGTTCTCAACTCTTTCCTCAAAGCCAAACATCTAGGAATAATACCAAGTCAACACACTAAAATACAAAATAGTGGTGCTCATCTTTTCTACTTCCTCTAAAGTAAGGTCCACTCTATCTTAGCTATGACTAACTTTAGCTAACCATGACTAATATAGAACCATCCTTTATCTCTATATAAATAATATCTCTTAAGTACTTGTAATACCAAGCTAAATATCACAATACCACACACATGCACAAATGGGTGTTACAGATCCTCTACCATCACCACTATCACCTTGCCCCCCATGACCTGGAGCTCCTCTACCACTTGCCATAGTAGCTCTACCACTTTGTCACTCCGAGTGTAGGTCAAAGCATTGGTCATTGGAGTGATCAAATCCGTGGCAATGCTCACACTATCTTTGTGCTAGCTATGATGCACCATATGTATTAGGTTTGTTGCCTTGAGTGCACTCTCTTCTATAGTGAGGTCCACCACAAGTCCAACATGCAACACCACCACTCACTAGTTGTTGTTGATCAAAAAATGGAGGTAAGGATCTAGCTATAATAGACCCTCCACTTGCTATGTAGGATCTAAGTTGTCCACCATGTCCTCAAAAACCAACTTGGCACGGTGCACTCTATTGAAATAACAATTATGGATGAGGTCTCCCTACCAAACCTAGATGTCACTACTCTCTCCTCCACCATGTTGAGCTTAATATGTTCAGCCAAACCAAAGACCACTGCCAAAGTATACAAAGTAGCCTGTAATAACATAGCATCATAAACTCTACATTGCAACTCTTATCCTATATACCATACCAAAACTGGACTACCTAAGCCGTAGTAACTCCCTGAGTAAAACTAATCAGCCATCTCATGCGAGTGTATTATGCCTCACGTTGTCATATTGTGGTTTGCATAGCCCTTGAAAAAGTAAACTTATGTGGTTTATCTCCATAAAAGATGGAGAAGGTTGTATGATGGATCCCACGGTTGAGCTATTGCCATGTAAGTAATCTATGTACATGTATACAATTAGTCACATGGATTATGGTCTTGTCTCCTTCAACCCCGTCTTGCGATAGCATTGGAGTAGGCAAACCTAGACTAGGCCATCTTGGGCCATGGAGATGTTATGATGGATGATAAGGAGGATTTCTTGATATCCTAATTACAAAAGAGGTCTCCTCCATTGACACCAAGACACAAAGAAGAGGTGGTAGTATGTGTTTTGACTATCATTCAAGAAGACACTTGTTAGGTGGTAAGTCTACCTCAAGAACCAATGTTTGAGACAATCTAACCCTCACCATCCCAAAATAAATTTTTTGAGTGAAGAGAAGGGACAAGGACCAAGAAGATGGGTGTCCTTGGACCAAGACCAATCCTGTAGATCATTGTAGGAGGGTTCTTATGAATATAGATAGTGGAGAGTTGGGTGGAAGGTGTGTTTTAGTAGGCGGATTCTCGAGCGGGAGGAGGACGTTGAGAGTGAGAGTTGTACTAGAGCGTGGAGGCCGGCATCAAAGAGAGCAATTGATTAGGAGATCTCACATGCTCCAATTTTCCACTCCCAAATCCTTTTCTCATCAAGCTTCAAATTCTACACCTCAATAGCTTATAGGATTGGATGGTGGCATGTTTCAGGGCGGTATTCATAGAGTTGATGATAACAAACCCATGGCCTATTGTCCTTTTTAGTGCTTACTTACAAGCAAGTATGGGACTTGACAATCTATACGATCTTGTAGTTGGAGACTGACTCAATTTCACTCATGAGCTTCAAGATGGAGTTGTGTGGTCCACTTGTCAAAACGTGAAAGAAGCTAAGTGATAAAAATTGCAAGAGATTGGATTTCAAGAAAATGTCATGAGTTTTTTGACCATGAAGGGGATTTTGGGGAGGGAATTCAAAGAGAAAGGACTTTGGTTGGAGAGAGGAACTGACAGATTATAACTTGAAGACTAGAATCAAGTGATTTGAGTCAATTCACTAGGAGATATGATCAATTGAGTCAAGGGGGTATAATTTATACCCAAGAGCACAAAATAGGTTATTTAGAGAGCTTCATGAGGCATTTTATGATATTTTAATTTATTTGGTGATTTAACAAAGTGCTTGTAATGATGAGCTCAAGAAATTTTAGATTTTGATCAATCTCAAATCAAATCTGGCCAATTGAAGTTGGAGCTTTGGAAAGTGAAGAGTTGGAGATGACATCCTAATCAGGTTTGAAGATTTGGTCACTCCTAAAGTTCTGGTCTGAAAAACCTTGTGAAAATTTCTAATATTGTTGGTGGCTAGGGTTTTCACTTTTTTTAGAAGTTTCATGTGAATTCCTTAAATAGACAATTCAAGGTCCTAGATCAAGCATACTTGGGTCTATATAGCTCACAAGTTAGCCCAGCTCAAGAATTGATCCATATCTAGAGTTTGAGGTTGGATTAGGGTACTAAAATTTAAAGAGGTATAAACAAGGACACAAAAAGCTACTATGAAAAATCTGGTTGACTTTGGGTCCATGGAGAGTGAGATCTGATGCAACAAACTCTACTGACAATATTGTTATGAGCTCGGGAGAGCATTTCTATCTTTTATCATGATTGAGTGTCTATTCTCCTATTTTTGTGTCCATGACTAAGGATTTTAGATTTTTGGAGTGTTTTTCAGGATCAAATGCACCTCTGATCCATAAATCTAGGGAAAATTACCCAAAACTAGGAGCAAACCCTAAATTAGGGATTTTGAAATTACAAAATTACAAAAAACTGGCCAAGTTTGAGAGCTTGTTAGGGAAGCTGCAATGATCAGATTGTAGCTTATTTTGTATCATTGAAAAGCTTATCCCATAAGCTTTCTAGAACATTGTAATAAAAGTTATATAGGGAAAATTATGCCCATTTGAGTTACAAAGATTTTCCTCATCAATAAAACATAAGACCACTTGGAATACAAGTTGGGTGAAGGTTGAAGTACATGTTAGAGGAAGCTTGGAGTACAAGTTGAAATTAGCTTGATGACAAAGAAAGAGGTTTCTAAAGCTCAATTTTGACAAAAAGCACAAAGAATTGTTGCTAGACTTTTGTGATTGGATCCTTTCCCTGCTTGCATGCTTGTTTGCATGACCAATTTGCTTGGATTGGTATGTGGGCATTGTGCTTAGGTTTTTCCCTCTAGGAGTGTTATGTATTTCTCCTTGGTAATGTTGGAAGTGATGACCATCAAACCAAGAGTGCGTGTAATGGTGACAAGTTAGGTCACCCATTACTACTTTACACGATAGCAAAAATACCAAAACCTACTGGTTGGGATCTATGCCCGCTCAAACTAGTAAGGATAGGTTTACCTTCAACCTTTAATCTATAGGCTCCATAGTTAAGCACCTTGTGTGTTCCCTAAAAGAGAAAAGAAAAATATGACAACATAAGCTCTCTCTAGCCTTTTGCTTGAACTACTACAAGCTACTGAACTTGTCAGTCTACACTCCTTGGTAGTTCTACCTCAAACATTGGAAGAATTCCACTATGGTGTTCAACCTCAATACTAAACCATCTCTTGTAGTAATACCTTGTAAAACCAATAGCTAGATAAATTAGCTAGAGATGAAAATTGGCTTGGTAACATATGGAAGGATATTATGTATGATGGGCTAGGTAGATCAGATAGAGGTGTCACCAAAAGAGTACTTCTACTAATAGGGTAGAAGTCAAAAGTAGCATGAAGTTGTAATACCAATAGCTAGAAATAATAGCTAGAGGTGAAAATTGGCTTGGTAGCATTTGGAAATATATTATATATGTTAGACTAGGTAGATTAAATAGAGGTGTCACCAAAAGAGGACTTCTACTAATAGGGTAGGAGCCAAAAATAGCCTAGAAACTTTAGAGCCAATTTTAGAGTTCTAAATGGACAAATTAGACCTCAAAAAGATACAAACCCCCTCCCTCACAAGGGGAAAGGCTACCCTTCCCTCTCCCTAGTTGTCTTATCGAGAGCTTTCCAACGGTACTTCACCCATGTGATTTGGAGATTCCTATACAAAGATTCCTTTTAGTCAAAGGTGATTTGACCAACCAGATAGGATCAAAACTAACATGTCACCATGCATGCATCTAATCTAAAGGTAAAGATCATTGATATGTCACCCATTCATGTATTTGATCCAAGGGTGGAGCTTTCTTTGGGGTAGTCCACATTGCTATATAACACAATCAAGGTGCTCCTTTGGGGCATCAAAGGTTTGAGTGTGAAAATTGTGTATTTCCTATTCTATTTTTCTCTTCAGATCTCCTATCCTTGGAGTATTACAATACCTCCACTCGTAAAAGCACCATCTCCAAGAGATCCTCTAACACTATTAGAGCTCAAACTTGTGGATACTACCGATCTACCCCTAAAAACCAAGCCTAAAGTAATTGAGACATAGTTCATAGACATAGTTCATAGACCAATATTGTCTCCATAGCTCAATCTCCTCCAAGTGAGCTCTCTTGAACTGTAACACCCATTTGTGCATGTGTGTGGTATTGTGATATTTTGTGTGGTATTGTGATATTTAGTTTGGTATTACAAATACTTAAGAGATATTATTTATATAGAGATAAAGGATGGTTCTATATTAGTCATGGTTAGCTAAAGTTAGTCATAACTAAGATAGAGTGGACCTTACTTTAGAGGAAGTAGAAAAGATAAGCACCACTATTTTGGATTTTAGTGTGTTGACTTGGTATTATTCCTAGGTGTTTGGCTTTGAGGAAAGAGTTGAGAACTCTTGGGCCCTCAAGCCTTTTTGTTTTGAATTCTTCTTTAGTCCAAGGATAGCCCATGTGAAGGAATCCTTGACTTAGTGGTTGGGTCAAGATAAGACCACATGCTTAGGGGAATATGCCCATGTGAATGGATATTCCTTTCTACTTTTTGACTTTACTTGACTTTTAGTCTAGTAACTTGAGTTACTACTGTAATTAGTAACTTTGGTACATAATTATTTCACAAGTATATAAACAAGGGGTGAGGAGGTACTCATCATCCTTTCATTTGAAACTCTATCTCTCTCATTGAGTTCTCTTGTGAGCAATGTCTTGAGTCTTGGAGTGTTAGCCTTGGAGGAGTATGATGGAGTTGGGGTTCCTTGCCTTCTTAGTCCATGGTGCGCTACCATAATAGCCATCAGAGGTTCACCCAGAGTGAGAGACAGACCGGCTCACAAAACTCATATTAGTCATCCATTGGTGGACCCTCTAATGTTGAAACATCCCCTTCCATGCCATGAAGGGTGTGAATAAAGTCGGGTTCCGCATCTACTATAGATCACACCAACTATTGAAGTCATCCAACTCAATGGTACCTATTGTACCAAAGTCACACCTAAGGCCTTTGGAGGCCCTATAAACCTTGTCCATGTCCCACAATATTGGTGCGGACACACAAAGTGCACTCTCAACTAAATCAGCTCCTATGTCAAACTCTAACTCAGAGTCAATCTTCTCCCTCACTAGGACTTGAGCTACAAGTTGATACCAAGCGCCACTCCAAATAAATGCATTACATATTGCAGTGTTATCTCCTCTAAAATCCCCAAAAAACTCTATCATGACAAAATAACCAAAAATTGCAACCCATAACCAAAACCACTGCAAGTACCTTACCAAGTGCCAACACCACCAAGTGCCAACCAAACATCATAGACTAATGTAGCTCTAACTATGACAACTACACTAGAAGAAAGTGCAACTTGTAACTTCCCATCACAACAAGCACTCTTACAATCTATAGGTCATCATTTCCTATCTCATTGAAGAGAAACATAAGTAGTCTGATTGGTCATCACTCCAGCCTCACTACCAAGAGCACACTAGAGCACCAATGTTCTAAATTCAAGGCACCTCATACAAACATAGTACAAAAACAGGAAGTAGAGAATGGAGGGGTTCTGATGACAAAAAATCTAGACAAAAACCCTCCATCTTATAAATCAACACTAGACTGACTCTGCCACCATTTGGCATTTGACATAATATGAGTTATCTACTTCCTAAGCTACTAGGATCACCAAGAATAGTATCAAACTATCTCTCTTGGCCAAAGCTACAAATGTATAGATAATAGTGGATCAGTCATTAGGACAACAAGTGAAGTTGGACTAGTTGGCTAGGGCACCAATCTAGAAACAAGAGATCTAGGGGTCAAGCCTTGTTGCACACAATCTAGCAAGAAGTGTAGACTTTGCCAAACAATGACCAAAATCTACTCTAAACTAACTAGCCTCACACCAACAAATTGGCCCTTCCAGGATTTTGTAGCCTTTCATAGCCCATAACCCTATGCCTCTAAATGCCAAATGAGATGTTTCTTCTTGCCACTTTGAAATTTCTCCAAATTTGGCAAAACTCCTCCAAATCTATGAAACTCCTCCAACTTGAGCAAAACTCCTCCAAATCTGGCCAAAATCTAACATAAACTCTAGCAAAAATCTGACATAAATCCCTAAAGTTGGTTGACTGCCAATCCTCTACTAATTCTCCACTTAAACCAAATTGAAATGATGGGTTTCTCCAAGTCACAAATTCATGGGGACAGGTTCCCAACTCCACCTTCAATTCACTTTTTGAGCTCAACTTGCACCAAATTGGTCTTGCTTTCACCTCTTGAGCTCAAAATCACAACTATCGCTTGAAAATTACTTCTCTTTGATCAAAATTTGGCTAGCATTTTTGCACACCATCTGCCTCACTACTAAATTTGCGTCAAGTCAAAGACCTTTTGCACAAGATCACTCGCAAGGAAACTCTAGACCACAATCAAGCTACCAATGATCAAAAAGGCTTGGAGATACCACCAACACCTTTAGTCCATGACTTGATTTCCCCCTAACTTCACTTCTCTAATGTAATCAATTTATTTACACAAATCAATTAGTCACACTCAATCATATCACTACTTGATCTATCACTCCATAATCTGCCAACAACTAAGCACTAATTACAATCAAGCCACACCCACACTAGCTAAGAGAATCTAGATGGTACTCACCGGCCTATGTCCACCATAACCAAGAACTCAAAAGCTCAACACCAAAGAAGTGAGCTCTTTGGAGCTGCACTTTGAAAGTATACCCCTTGGACTCAAGCTAGGTCTCAAACCCTAATGGTCTCGTTGACTACACACCCAATGGTGCAAATAGTGCAAATGGCACAAATGGTGTAAGTGACGGTGGGCCACACCATGTAATCAGTACCTTGAATAGGAAATCTGACCGTTAATAGGTAGCCTATGAGTAACTACCAAACTACTCCTAACTACCAACACTACTACTCTAGAGTCCAAGAAATCTAGGTGCAATGCTAAAAATGGTGTGACATGTCAAACATACTATATGTCATCCTCTCAAATAACTATCATACACCAACATAGTAGCAACTCCACCAAAAGAGGCGCATAACATATAGTGTAAGCCTGCACATACAAGTGCCAAGCTAGGGTCCATAGTGCCATCAATGTTTGGGAGGTGGCATGGCACTCAATTGTGCACATGATCCTTCCAAACAACACCATCTTGTCCTTCTAACACAAAAACTTTAGAAGGAAAAACCTTGCGCACTTTCAAGACAATATAGCATGTACTAACATCAAGTGTTGTTGGTATAGTATGTTGTAGATATACATAGTCACTTGGATCAAATTGACAGATCAAGGGTCTATCCCTCCTCCTTAAATAGTAGCATAGTGTAAGTTATCCCTATGTTGAGCAATTGCTAAGTTCTCAAATGCCATTGGCATCACTCTCCAAAAGATCTTTGCCCCGTTGAGAACCTGTGCTCACTCACTTGGATGATCTAAAACTACAATAGTATCTTGAGGAATAGCTATAGGTAAATTTGGATCTTGTCCATAGAGTAGAAAGTAAGGAAAGAATGATGCTAAGGAAGCTTGCCAATTGAACTAATAGTCCATTGCAAACCAAGGTAATTGGAGATCCCAATCTCCCAAGTGGCCTATCTATAAACCATATTATGCAATCCACTCTTCATTGTTTGAACTACTCTCTCTACTAAGTTATCTACGTTAGGATAATCTCGGGAGGTAGTATGATGATCAATCAAGGCCTTGTCACACAAGACATGAAATTCCCCCAAAATTCTATACCCTGATCAATCAAAACCTCAGTTGGTGCACCAAAATGACTAAGAACCCAATCTAGGAACTAGTAAGCCATACTTTCATTAGACTTATCAAGAAGTACCACCAACTCAATCCACTTGGAAAAGTGCTCTACCATAACCAAAATATACCCATAATGTCTCACAATCAATGGTAAAGGCCAAACAAAGTCCAAACTCCAAACCCAATCCCATGATAGGTAATGGGTGTAACTATGGCATAGGAGTATTAAATGATGTTCTACCTTGGTCACAAACCACACATTTAGTAACAAATTGATATACAATGGTCTACATACCATACCACAAATAATGGCTCTAGAGTAAGCTATATGTACACTTTACTCAAAAATTTCTAGCTCCTTATGAGCATGGTGGATCATCTATGGTCTTTGAGATAGAAGGGGTACTACTTGCACTTAACCATCCTCTTATACACAAAGAAGATATGTACTTTCCAATCTAAACTGCTTGGCTTGTTGAAGAACATAGTCTCTCTCCTTGGCACCAATTATGCCACCCACAACAACAATGTGAATATAATCCATCACTAAGAATGTCATGAATGTATCTTTAAACTACCAATATCTCCACCTCCTAGATCTTTGACCTCAATAACTCGTTGTAAAAGACCAAGACCAAGGAGAGAAATAAGAGAATGGAAGCTCACATTGGGACACTTGAATATGGGAAACCTCCAAATGCCTAGCATGAGCTTCAACTCTTGTTATTTATAAGGATCATACAAGGCTCTTGAGAAGCTTCCTTCTAGAAGCCATTTACTTAGTGTGCAAGCTAAGCTAGTTAGAAGCTTCTAGAAGCTTCCTTCTAGAAGCATTTATTTGGGGTGCAAGCTAAGCTAGCCAAGAAGCTTCCCAAGAAGCCTCCTAGATACTTATGGAATGTTCTAGGCTAATTTGTCTTATTTGCTACTTTGTTAGCCCTATCAACTTTGTCATCAAACTCCATATTGTTACATATTCTCCCATTGTTAGTTGGTGATGTCTTTGTCTTTGTTGTTAATGAAGCTTCAAACTCCTGGATGGCCAATCGTGTATTCTGGAGATGAAAAAGAGGTTCTAATGTGGCATCATAAAGGGGATACCCTTTCCAAAGGACTTTGTACTCCATATGTTGTAGACGGCCTTGTTGAATGTGGTGACATGCAAAGATATGATCAACTTTGTACTCCTCATGATCATTGATAGGGACAGGAGTAGGGGGAGGTTGGACTCAAGAGGAAAAAGAAGATGGGTTAGGAACAAAGGGTTTCAACTTAGAAATATGAAAGACAAGTGGATCTATATATGACAAGGCAAGTCAATAAGCAACAAGAGAGATAATTTGAGTGACATCAAAGGATCCTATCTGATTAAGGGCAGGTTTACAAACTTGGGTATCAAGTGGGAGAGGGAGGTTAATGGATGAGAACATGACCTTATCACCAACTTGAAAGTTGAGATCATGTCAACGATGATCCGCATATTGTTTTTGTTGATTTTGAGCAACAAGGAGATGAGATTTGGGTTATTGGAGGGATTGGGAGGTAGTGGTTGGTCAAGAAGGTAGAAGTATGAGGGACATGAGATGGAGGAGGAGCAAGAAGGGAATCTAGAACAAGTGGATATTGGCCAAAATTGAGAAAGAAAGGAGAGAATCCTATGCCTGCATGTTTAGGATTATTGTATGCAAACTCCACAGTTGCAAGACATTAATTTAAATTAGTATGGTGAATGTTGACAAAGGCACAAAGCATATTTTCCAAGGTGCAATTTTCATGTTCAATTTGTCCATTAGTTTGAGGATGATAGGTTGTGGACAAAGCAAGCTTGGTGCCGAGTATGTGGAAGAGTGCTTGCCAAAACTTTCCAATAAGCAAGGATCATGGTTAGAAATAACTTACATGTGGCATCCCATGATGCTTGAATACATTTTTGAAGTAGATTTGTGCCAAGGTTGGAGCATCCACAATATTAATTGTAAGTGCTAAATGGATTTGCTTACTAAGCTTTGCTTTGCTTTGCTTTGCTTATGGAGTCCATTCGGTTTTTGGTTATTAGCCTTGTTGCATTGGCAACTCTCACACAATCAAAAAAATTCCCAAACATCTCTACTCCATGTTGGGCCACCACCATTGGCATTGGAGGGTACCAAGGTCTTGTCTACACTCATGTGACCAGAAATTTGTAAATCATGGGCTTCTTGAAGGCACACAAGTCGGAGATCACCTTTGGATAGAATATAGATCCGGCCCTCATGGAATAGAAGGCCTTCCTTGAAGGAGAAGGTGTTGTACTCCTTATCTCATGCTATAAGACGACCATGAACCATCTAGAAGAAGGGTCTTGTTGTAGAGCTGACCAAAACTCATTTTGGACCTTGGAGTGAATTGACACTATCATAATTGTCATCGTGATGAGAAGAAAAGACTTCAATTCAGGTCGTTGTGATAGTGCATCAAGGATGACATAGAACCAACCTGGTTTGTACTCAAGTTTAAGATCAAACAATTGGAGTTGCTCTTCCCATCAATGATGTCAACTCTTCATGTGTCCCAAGTGTAAGGTATAACAATGGTTTGTGATCAACTCACATGATCACTTGTTTTTCCAAGAGGTAATGCCTCCATACCTTGGTGGCATATACCATTGCAAGTTGTTCCTAATCTTGAGCAGAGTAATTTCTTTTAGTTGTATTTAGTTGGCAAGACACAAAGGCAATGAGATGTAGTCCATTTGGGAATTCTTGTTGCAACACAGTTCCAATTGCAAAGTTAGAAGCATCAAAATCAACCACACAAGGTAGTTGAGGATCATATGGTTGAAGAATGGGTCTTGAAGACACCATATGTTTCAATTTTTGGAATGCTTCTTTGTGTTTGGTGGTTCACTTAAAGCTTGGGTTCTTCCCCAAGAGGTTAGGCAATGGTGTAGCCACATGAGCATAATAATGGATGAACCACCGATAAAAACTAGCCAATCTATTAAATGCCCGTACTTCTGTAGCATCCTTTGGAGTAGGACAATCAATAATGGCCTTGATCTTCTTGTCTTCCATCTTGATCCACTCCAATGAGATCTTGTGACCCAAGAAGGTAACTTCTCTTTGCCAAAAAGCACACTTTGACTTCCTGCAGTAAAATTTCCATTATCATAATCATCTTAGGACTTCTTGCATATGATTCATGTGATTTGCCTTTGTCTTGCTATAGATTAAGATATTGTCCAAGAACACCAACATGTATCTATCCAATAGTCCATCCAACACCCAATGCATCTAATCCATGAAGACTATTGGAGCATTAGTGAGGAAAAAAAGTAGAACTCTCCACTCAAAATGCTTATACCTTGTGCAAAAGGTAGTCTTTTGCACTTCCTCCCTATCAATGGAGATTTTCCCATAGCCGCTACAAATATCCAACTTGGAGAAGTATTGTGCTCTACTCAATTGATCAAGTAAGTCATGGATCTGAGGCAAGGGATTTGCATTCTTCACATTTGCGTATTGAGCCCATGATAATCAAAATAGAAACAAAGTCTTCCATCCTTCTTGGGAGCAAATAATATCAGCGCCTTCCAAGGAGAGTACTATGTTATATGAAATCTTTTTGCAACAACTCTATAAGTGTTGTTTGTAACTCCTCCAACTCCTTTGGTGAGAGCCGATAAATTGGTCTATGCACAAGAGTACTCCCTTATAATAACTCAATCTTGAAGTGCATACCATGATTGAAGGGTAATCACTTTGGTAGATCATCCAGAAACACATCTACATACTCTTGAATTATTTGATCAACCATTGCTTGATGAGGCTCTTGACTCTCCTCAAATTATCCTTGTGCAATTGGCTTGATCCACACCGCAAAAATAGACTTATCTTCCTCCAAAGCTTACTCTATGGTTGTTTCCTATGACAACCCAGCAAATATCACTTTTGCGGTAATCGGGTAAGTAAAGTTCGTTCCCGCAGAGATACGAGTCAGAAATGTCCAAATACAAAGCAAACAGAACAATGTAGTTTTTCTTGGTTGTGTCTTTAATCTCTCAAGTAGAAACCACACCCAGAAGAGAGTAACAAGCACTGACTCACAGTCTTGTCACAAATTAACACTCCTTAATCACAAATCCTTTAATTCTTTCCAAACAATCTTGATTGTGATGATTCACGCTCTCCCGAAAATGGCACTTCACTGCAAAACGACTTCGCCTCAGAGTCTTGTTCTACCCCTCCACTGAAGGCACAACTTCCTCAATCAAAATTGCTTCACATCAACTTTGCACTGCACTCACAAATGCAAAATACTACCAACACTACAATTCCTCTCAGATCTGTCAAGGCATTGCTTCGATTGCACTTCACTCAGGATCAAACACACAGAATGAAGATCAAGGCTGTGGAATCCAACATCCAACAAGCACTCTGACTTGCACTTCAAATTTCTCCAAACACTCACAAACACAATTGCAAAGCTGATACTTGGAATCAAGCTCAAACGACGAGCATTGCTTCACAGCACTTTGCTTTATCTATTCTCAGAAATAATGAGCACTGAACAACAATTTCCTACGAATGCCACTCTTAAGTAGTGAACAATCGACAGTTCTAATACCTAAACCGTTCTACAAAAATTGTTCTAACCTGCAAATCCGAAATGACAATGCACCTCTTCATATCTGCCCCTTCAAATCTCAAATCTGTTACTAATCCGATCCAATGTCTACTTCTTCCTCGGCTTTCAAACCCAAACCCAAAGTAATCTTACTTCCTACTATCTTTTCCTCGGGTTTCACAACTCCTACATCTTCTACCAGATCCAGCAATTCTCTTTCTTGATCTGAAATTGCACTAGTAGGTAATCTATCTAACTCTTCATCTTTCGACCCACTCTTCTCTAGTGTCTCTGAGGGCAACTCCGAAGACATTTGGATTCCTATGTTATCTACTTCGGGTTTTTCCTTAACATCTTTCCAAAGCTTTTCTAACTCTATTTTCACTAAGTCTAATCTAATTGAGATGATATCCTCTACCTCTAAAATCTTTCTGTCTACACGAGTTCTGAGACTAATTAACAAGGCATTCAAATCAGTGTCCTTTGCTTGTCTTCGCCTCATCTCCTGCACCAACAACTTCAACTCGTATAGTCGCGCTTCTTCAATTCGAACGTTGGCTTCTGTACTTAACATTGCATTCACTCTGAGGACTATCTCCTTCAATGGCTCCAATCTTGTCTTTCGTTCTTGTTCCCGATCTGCAAGCCATTCCTCTCTGTACATCGCCAACTCTTCTTTGAACTCAGCCTTCATCGCCTCCTTCTCTTTCTCCTTCTGTACAACTTTCTCTTCCTGATTACAAAGTAATTCTCGTAATCTCTCTTCTTCTCTATACCGCACAACAACTCTCTTTGCCAGAGTTCCTTCTTCTCCTCCTTACTCTCCATCACTCGATTGAGCTCTTGATCCTTTGATGCTACCCTTGCCATAGCATGGATAAGCTCTACTCTTGAATCAGCAAACTGCTGCTTCAAGATTTCGTGCTCCGCTACCTGTCTCTCCCTTGCGATGTCACTCTTCCTCGCAAGATCCTCTCGATAACTCACTTCTCTCTTCAGGTCTTTGATTACCTGACTTCTCTCTACTGCTTCCGCTCGCAGTACTTCTCTCTCTTCCTCACCTCGGGTTACACTCTTCTTCAACTCCGAGTTCTCTTCTTCTAATCTTGATAAGACCTGCAAAACAATCTTTACCTCTGGACAAGTAGACTGCATCTCCTTCTTCTTCTGTTCCAACTTCACCAACAGCGGGCACACTACTTCTTGCAGGTAATCTACTCCATTACTGGCAACTTCTTCCTCCCGTGGAGTGGTCTCTCTTCTCTCTTTGTGTTCTCCCAATACTCACCTTCTTCTCTGGAGTCTTTGTATCGGAATCAACGCCTCACTACCCGAGCTTTCTTCTACCTCTTCCTTCACTCTACTTGGCCCCGCTTCACACTTTGCCTTACATCTGGAGCAAACTCCTCACTGTACTGCGATCTTCTTCTCCTCTAGCACCGGTACTTTGTCTTCCAACGTCGCATTGTCTTCGGCTTCTACTTTGGCTTGCACTTCTTCTTCGTATTCTTCAACCGCTGGTGCCGAGGTCATTTCTCCACCGTCTTCACTGTCACTGCTAGTATCTCCACTCTGCAATGTCAGCTCAGGTTCCTCCTCACGTTCCGAGTCCTCCGTTTTGAGCTTGGCTTCTCCTTTTGAGTCTTCATCTTTTGACTCAATCAACACCATTCCTCGCCTCGGGTTATTTTTCTGCATCTTCCGAGGTTTCTTGTTTTCTTCAGCTTCTGCTTGCCGAGTTCTCTTCTTCATCGGGGTACTTACCACGACCTCCATGTTTTTTCTTGTCTTCGCGTAGTAGTCGTCCGTGCTCCGGATTTGGAGAATGTATTGCTGCTCCTCCGTGTCGACTTCTCTTCTCAAGTCAGGATGGAAATGAGACACCATTCTATTGCGCTCCGCCAAATTGAGCAAATTCAACCCAAGGTAAAAATGTGTTGCAAATGGCATGATGTAGTGTGGAGGCCACTTATCCCGCAGATTCCACACCATCTGCCTCGTTCTCCCGTGAAAACACCTTGCTCAATTGATCGGTACTCCCGCAAATAACTTGTGAAAGAACACTGCTTGGTGCTTCATCACATAAGTGGTTCTCTCCGGCTTCAGGATGGCCATTAGTGCACTCACAATTCCTCTCCTCACAGGGTCTTTGTAGCTCTCAACTTTGTACCCATTCTTTGTTCTCTTTGACGAGAAGGCATCTCTCACCTCCTGCATTTCTTGGGCTATCTCTCCTTTCCCCAAGAACTTGGCTCCCTACTCCGAACCCGCCTCCTTCCCGAGTACGAGTCTCCAATCCGACTCTGTCCAGCGAGCCGGATTTCCTCTCTTCCCTTCTTCCTCGGGACCATCGAGACATTTACTCTTGATGATTTCTATCATGAATCCTGGAAAACTTATGTTCCAATTCCATGCCAGAAAAGTGATCCGAAGTCGGCTCAAGACTTTGATCCTCGCTACTACATCTAATCTCTGAATTGCATGATTTCTCACTTCAAATTCAGAGTTCTTCTTCCTTCCTCCCATCTCTTCTGCTTTCTTACTGTCTCTTGATTTCTCTCTCGTGACTTCTCCCTTGCGCACTTACACGAGTCCAACTCTATTTCCCTTTCCTCGATCACCTGCAAGACGACTCCTCAACGGCGAAGGAAAATTGCTCGACATTTTGTCGTTGCAGTTTTGATTTTTATAGAGTTGCACTTCTTTGTCTTCCGTCACTTCGAGTTTCTACCAAGAAATCACACCTCCGGCATGCACCTGTCACTGTCAATCAACCTTCACACATATGAGCCGCCAGTTTTGGAACAGCCCCTTCTTGAATTTCTTGCCCCAACAAAAGGTTGTTAGACTGTCTTCGCCTCGGGTTGAGCTCCCCCCGATCCAAAGACAATTGACTTTGTATTGTATGCTGACACGGCATTTTCGAGTACTTTGCCTTATGACCCGAAGTCACTTTACTTTGGGTTTCATCCCGAAGACAATTTTCTTTGCCTTCTTTGGCCATACAGGCGCAATCCAACTTCTCTATACACTTCTTCTCCTTTATTTTGAAAAAAAACAAAAAATGTGGGCACCACATACCCCCTCCCTCAAATGTGAGCGTCCCCACGAACATAGACCTCGGGTGTCTTAGAAACTTCCGAGTCTATGGTCCAATATCTCCGAGCTCTCCACCCGTTTACTCGAGTGGCAAAAGGATTACCTTCCAAATCGACGAGTTGCATGGATCCATTTTCGTAAAGATGAAGAACTCGATAGGGACCCATCCATCTCAAATGCAACTTGCCTGGAAAAAATATTTGGCGATTGTCATATAACAAAACCAAATCCCCTTCTTGTACAGTCACAGGCTTGATTCTCTGATTGTGCCTGACTTTCCTCTGTGCTTGTACTTCTTTCGTGGTTTGCATTGCATCGTCTCTTTTCTCTTCTAACCACATCAGTTGATGAATCCGAAGATCATGACTTTCCTCTTCCGACATTCGTTCTTCGCACAGAACCCGATATGTCGGAACTTCAAATTCAACTGGCAGTATGGGATGCAAGCCATATGTCAAGAAGTATGGGGTTTGTTTGGTTGTAATCTTCTCTGTCGTTCAATATGCCCACAACGCGGCTGGTAATTTTGTATCCCAGTCATAGGCATAATTGACAGTCACCTTATTCAAAATTTTACAAAGTAACCCATTTGCTTTTTCCATTAAGCCATTTGCTTTTGGGTTATAAGGAGTCGTCTTCCCATGTTTAATCTGAAAATACTTGGTTAACGCCTCCATTACCGAGTTCAAAAAATGTGTTCCTCGGTCACTGACCAATTCCAGAGGACACCCATATCGGGAGATGATGTTTCGAAAGAAAAATTCCGCCATAGTTTCAGCATCATCTCTGTGAGTTGCTTCCGCTTCAACCATCTTGGTAGCATAGTCAGTGCAAACCAAAATGTAGCACTTTCTTGTGACTCGGGTCACTGGTTGAATGGGACCCACAAAATCAATCCCCCATTTCTCAAATGGGGCCAAAGGCAAAATTGGTCTCAAAGGCCATTGAGAAGTAGCCGTCGGCTTCCCCGTTCTCTGACACGCATCACAGCTTTGGATATGAGCATGTACATCTTTGTACATTGTAGGCCACCAATACCCTACTGAAAGAATTTTCTTTACCGTATTCTTTAGAGCATAGTGTCCTCCCGATGCCTCGGAGTGTAAAGATTCAATTACTCTTCCTACTTCGTATGACTCCAAGCATCACCAAAGTACTTCGTCTTCGCCCATCTTAAATAAAATGTTGTGTTTAAGCTGGTACGGCCCCATTTTCCTGAGAAAGACAGCACGCTGTTCCGGATCCATCCCCTCAGGACAATGGAGAGTATTCAGATAATTATATTCATCTGCATACCTCGTACTTCTCATTGCTGATAAGTGATACAACTCTTCGTCAAGGAACCGATCGTCAATTTCCCACTCTTGGTCTTGAGTTTCTAACCTGGACAGGAATTCCGCATTAAATGCGAAGCTCCCTTCCTCACTTGTACAGTATACGTGAACTCTTGTAATAACAAGATCCATCTTGCAATTTGTCCCGATAAATCTGCCTTCTTGACCAGATGTTGCAATGCATAATGGTCAACATAGAAGACAAACTCATACCCCAACAAATAATGACAAAATTTCTTGCAAGCATACACCATTCCAAGTGCTTCTCTTTCAGTTGTCGAATAGTTCTTTTCAGAAACTGAAAGTTGTCGGCTGGCATAATACACCTGGTAGTCCTTCTTCTTCTCGTCCTTCTGACTCAAGACTACCCCAATGGCCATGGACAAAGTGTCCACATACACATGAAAAGGGACGTCCCAATTTGGGGCCCTCATGACGGGTGCTTCAACCAATTTCTTCTTCAACACCTGGAAAGCTTCTTCTTGATGTGCTTCCCACAGATAGTCTTTGGATTTCTTCAGAAGCTTTGTAAGTGGTGCAGCAAGCACTACATAGTTTGACACGAAGTGTCTGTAATTTCCGACATGTCCCAAGAAGGCTCTTAGCTCCTGGATGTTCTTCAGGGATTCCAAAGCTGCAATTATCTTAACCTTCTCAACATCGACTTCAATACCTCGGCTTGACACCCGATGCCCCAGAAGAATTCCCTCCTTCATGGCGAAGAAGCATTTCTCCGGGTGTAATGACAAGCCGGCAAAACGACACCTTTCAAACATTTGGCGAAGGTAATCTAAATGTACATCTCTTCGCCCAAACACACAAAAGTCATCAATAAAAACTTCCACAAATTTGAGCAGGAAATCCTTGAAGATCAAATTCATCATCCGCTGGAAAGTAGCGGGAGCATGACACAACCCAAAGGGCATTTGATTGTAAGCGAAAGTGCCCCCAATCAGTCGTGAATGTAGTTTTATCCTTGTCTTCTTCTCGAATGGATACTTGATTGTACCCTGAAATTCATTGAGAAAACTATAACAAGGATGCCCAGCTACCTGATCTAAAATTGTATCGATAAAAGGCAAGGGATGATGATCTTTCCTTGTAACTGCATTTAATTTTCGGAAGTCTTGGCACACTCGGATCTTCCATGTTTTCTTCTTTGGGACAATGGGGGAGACCCATTCACTTCTTAAGACAGGGAAGATGATTCCGGCCCCTAAGTACTTGTTGATTTCATCTTTCACCAAAAGCGAGTACTTCGGGTTCAGGCGGTATTGTCGTTGCCAAACCGGAACTGCACCTTCAACCAAATCAATCCGGTGTTCTCCATATTCTCGTGGAATACCCGGCATTTGATCAATCTACCAGGCAAATACATCCTGGAACTCTATAAACAGGGCAGTGTATCCTGCCAACTCCTCCAAAGTAACTGTCTTCGAGATTTTTAAAAATTTTCCTTCAGTTAGTAATACCTCTTGACAGTCATCGGGGTTGATGACTCCTTCAACGTGGCTTACTCGGCTTAACCCAAGGCGAGCGGCCATCAAACCCCCTTCCTCCAAGTCAGGTTCACCCGAGGTGAGGTCATATGGATCTTTGTCATCAACCTCTACCTTGTAGCATTCCAAGTAATTAACTTGGACTTCGTCTTCGGATTCGTCTGAAGACAAAGACGATGAATCTTCGGATTTGTCCTCCTCTTTTGACGAACTTGTTTCCCCGAGATGGGGAACCTTCGTCCAACTCACAGTCACCAGCTTCTGATCTTCGGATGAAATGTCCTTGAATCTTAACTTCTGCTGATGCCAATCCACTACAACTTGGGCACTATACAACCAGGGTCTGCCGATCAACAAAGGATAACCAGTTTTTGTCACTGGCTGCAACATGATGTAATTCAACTTGAAGGGTACCCCTCCAATGATCGTGGTAATGTTCGACAACATGCCCAAGGGCCGTCTCCTGGTTTGGTCTGCAAACTTCAAAACTCGGGGTGTTGGTTCAAACATATGATACCCAAGTCAATTCGCAGTATCTTCGATCATGACATTCACACCGGACCCAGAGTCAATGGGTATCGATGTGATCATGCACCCTGTAATCTCTGCGTCTACCTCGGGAGATCCCAGATCTTCTTGTTCAATACGATAAATAGCAGGTAGGTCCTTCTTTGACATCGACCTCACCTTCTTGAGGGTCGAATTTAGCTGTCTCTTGTACAGCTTGTTATCTTCCCACAATTGCTTAAATGTAACATTGGCATTTGTGGTGGCCAAATCGGCTGCAATATCATATTGGGGAACTCCTCCCAATTTGACCGTCTTTGTCTTCGGCTTTGGGTCCGAGGACTCTCCATGTTCCCTCTTGACTTCGGGACGCTTCAAAATGGTGACGGGCTTGCTGATGGCCTTAACCCGAGCTTCCTCGGGTTGGCCTACCTCGGCTTGGATCAGACCCTTTACTTTGGATCGGATGTCCGCCAGAAAAATTGGAGACTTCGTCTTCGTCTCTTCTTCCAAACTCAGTTCCCGAGTCCTGAGTAATGCCTCCGTTAATTCTTTCTGCAAGGCTTTAGCTTTAGCTTTTGCGAGGATCTTTTCCTCCTTGGCCGAAAGAATGGCTTTTGGGCGCTGTCTCTTTGCCTTTCAGGAAGACGACGAGGTCGTACTCAGTTCTTCGGGATCACGCTTCTTCTTGCTGGAGTGTGTCTCAACTTTCAAAATTTCAAGGTCTGGCCATTCTCCTTCTGAGGCCGGACTCCCTTCTTGAGGTCTTTCTTCCTCAAGAGTAATGCAATTTACATTCGTATCCTCCTTCGGCTGAAGTGCTGCACGCTCAGCGGGGGTCTGTACATATTTTACAGGCGGCTTCGGGTTCGGTGGGTGAGGGCATTGGTTGCCCATATGCCCTGATCCTTTACAATTTCCACACAAGGGAACGTACCCAATTTGCCTTCTTGGCTCGGGACAATTTGGAGACCAATGTCCCATCATAACATATAATAGGCTCCGGGCGCAACATTCTGAGGGCAATTTTGGTTGCTCATTGGTGGTCTTCGCGGAGGAGCATTGGGGTTATACTCCCTAGGTCCAAACCTCGGACCTTGATACGATGTGCTTGGTTGAGGCTGTACCTCCTGAGTTTGGTACACCGCCTCTTTGTCCTCGTCTTGGTTCCATCCCGGAACCCAATCAATTTGCTGCACCGGGAATGCATTACGAGTATTGCATTCTGTGTTTGCATGGCCAGATTTGCCACATGCGGTGCACCACACATTAGATCATCCAAATGCTGGGGCCTTTCTTTGGTCCTTAGCCCCAATCATCTGGATCTTGAATTCCAAAAACTCCTTGATGAGGGCATCCAGCTTTGTATCCGCCTTATGTACACTCTTGGCTGGAGGAGTCACTGGTTTCTTGCCTCCACGTCTTCTGACTCGTCTTGGCTTTGATTCTTCTTTGGATTCCGAAGAAGAGCTCGAAGACGTAGAGGATTCATCCAAAGAAGGGGAGGTGCTGCGTGAAGCTCTCCTTCTGGGCTTCTTGCTCTTCTTCTCCCAATTTCTCCGATTATCGGCAGAGTGAGAGTGGGCCGCTTCATAACGAGCGACATATTTGAGTACTTTGTCCAGGGAAGTTACGTTCCTCTCCCTGGCAAAGATTCGTATCTCTGGTGAAAGGCCCCCGAGGAACCAGGTAATGGCTTGGGCATCGGAGTATCCCACCACCCCCGATTGCTTGGGAACTCGGTTCAGTAGTGCCATGAAGCGCTCAGAGTAGTCTCTCAACTTCTCCTTCTTGCCTCGGTCCAAATCGTTGAGTGCCGCGAAGACACTCGTATCGTAGTCAACTTCCCGGAATTGTTCTAGGAAGTTGTTTCTCAAGTCTGCCCAGTCCAATGGTACAAACCCCTTCTGAGTCACAGGGGTGTACCAGCTTTGTGGTTTCTTGCAAAGCAGACTTGGGAAAATTCTCAATCGATCCGCCGAGTCATGCTCCTTGTTAGCAAAGGAGATGACTTCAAATTCTTCGATGAATTCATCGAGGTTTTTGTCTTGTTCTGTCCCCTTATACTTTTGATAGGCGTGTCGGGTGACAGGGAGCAAAGTCATTGTTCGATGCACTGGGATTGGCTGAGGTAATGTGGAACTTGACGGAACAGAAGAATTGGCTGGAATTGACGCCATGTTGTCAGCCCAGGGATTCCAATTTGTCAAATTCAAAGAAGGATCTTCTTTGACAATTTTTGCTATGAGGGTGTCTACTTCAACCCGAGTGGAAGATTCAGGATCAACACCTTCGATGGGTTCTTCAAAATTCCTTCGGGACAACCGAGGAATCGTTCGTAGAAGATATTGACACTCGTCTTCAGTAAGTGTTCGTGCTGTCTTTTCTCGAACAAAGGTCTTCAAGGAAACAACTTCCTTTACAGCTCTAAGGGAAGTTGGTGTACTGGGCCACAATGCATATGTTTGCCCACTCGATTCTTTCTTCTTCTTGGAAGAAGAGGGAGATGCCAAGTAGCCTTGCCAACCGCCTTTGCATTTCTTGTGGTCAAGTTCTCGCAGGGCTTCTTGCACTTCGTGAAGGAGTTGAAACTCCAACGCCTCTTGCTCAGTTTCGTCAACGATGGATGGGACGTTCAGACGTTCGTCTTTGTCACGCTGAAGTGCTCATCTTTGAGCTCTCTCTTCCCGTTGTTCTTTCAATGCAGACATTCATATTGCATTGATACCCAGTTTCCAATTTGGCTTCATATTCTTCCACTTCTGAGATTTGTATCCCCGGCAGCGGCGCCAAAAATCATGTGACAACCCAAGAAATATCACTTTTGCGGTAATCTGGTAAGTAAAGTTCGTTCCCGCAGAGATACGAGTCAGAAATGTCCAAATACAAAGCAAATAGTAACAATGTAGTTCTTCTTGGTTGCGTCTTTAATCTCTCAGGTAGAAACCACACCCAGAAGAGAGTAACAAGCACTGACTCACAGTCTTGTCACAAATTAACACTCCTTAATCACAAATCCTTCAATTCTTTCCAAACAATCTTGATTGTGATGATTCAGGCTCACCCGAAAACGGCACTTCACTGCAAAATGACTTCGCCTCAGAATCATGTTCTACCCCTCCACTGAAGGCACAACTTCCTCGATCAAAATTGCTTCACATCAACTTTGCACTGCACTCACAAATGCAGAATACTACCAACACTACAATTCCTCTCAGATCTATCAAGGCATTGCTTTGATTGCACTTCACTCATGATCAAACACACAGAATGAAGATCAAGGCTGTGGAATCCAACATCCAACAAGCACTCTGACTTGCACTTCAAATTTCTCCAAACACTCACAAACACAATTGCAAAGCTGATACTTGGAATCAAGCTCAAACGACGAGCATTGCTTCACAGCACTTCGCTTTATCTATTCTCAGAAATAATGAGCACTGAACAACAATTTCCTGCGAATGCCACTCTTAAGTAGTGAACAATCGACAATTCTAACAACTATACCGTTCTACAAAAACTGTTCTAACCTGCAGATCCAAAATGACAATGCACCTCTTCATATCTGCCCCTTCAAATCTCAAATCGGTTACTAATCCGATCTGATGTCTACTTCTTCCTTGGCTTTCAAACCCGAACCCGAAGTAATCTTACTTCCTACTATCTTTTCCTCGGGTTTCACAACTCCTACATCTTCTACCAGATCCAGCAATTCTCTTTCTTGATCTGAAATTGCACTAGTAGGTAATCTATCTAACTCTTCATCTTTCGACCAACTCTTCTCTAGTGTCTCTAAGGGCAACTCCGAAGACATTTGGATTCCTATGTTATCTACTTCGGGTTTTGCCTTAACATCTTTTCGAAGCTTTTCTAACTCTATTTTCACTAAGTCTAATCTAATTGAGATGATATCCTCTACCTCTAAAATCTTTCTGTCTACACGAGTTCTGAGACTAATTAACAAGGCATTCAAATCAGTGTCCTTCGCTTGTCTTTGCCTCATCTCCTGCACCAACAACTTCAACTCGTGCAGTCGTGCTTCTTCAATTCGAACGTTGGCTTCTGTACTTAACATTGCATTCACTCTGAGGACTATCTCCTTCAATGGCTCCAATCTTGTCTTTTGTTCTCGTTCCTGATCTGCAAGCCATTCCTCTCTGTACATCACCAACTCTTTTTCAAACTTGGCCTTCACCGCCTCCTTCTCTTTCTCCTTCTGTACAACTTTCTCTTCCTGATTACAAAGTAATTCTCGTAATCTCTCTTCTTCTCTATACCGCACAGACAACTCTCTTTGCCAGAGTTGCTTCTTCTCCTCCATACTCTCCATCACTCGATCAAGCTCTTGATCCTTCGATGCTACCCTCGCCATAGCATGGATAAGCTCTACTCTTGAATCAGCAAATTGCTGCTTCAAGATTTCGTGCTCCGCTACCTGTCTCTCCCTTGCGATGTCACTCTTCCTCGCAAGATCCTCTCGATAACTCACTTCTCTCTTCAGGTCTTTGATTACCTGACTTCTCTCTACTGCTTCCGCTCGCAATACTTCTCTCTCTTCCTCACCTTGGGTTACACTCTTCTTCAACTCCGAGTTCTCTTCTTCTAATCTTGATAAGACCTGCAAAACAGTCTTTACCTCTGGACAAGTAGACTGCATCTCCTTCTTCTTCTGTTCCAACTTCACCAACAGCGGGCACACTACTTCTTGCAGGTAATCTACTCCATTACTGGCAACTTCTTCCTCCCGCGGAGTGGTCTCTCTTCTCTCTTCGTGTTCTCCCGATACTCGCCTTCTTCTATGGAGTCTTCGTATCGGAATCGACGCCTCACTACCCGAGCTTTCTTCTACCTCTTCCTTCACTCTACTTGGCCCTGCTTCACACTTTGCCTTACGTCTGGAGCGAACTCCTCACTGTACTGCGATCTTCTTCTCCTCTAGCACCGGTACTTTGTCTTCCAACGCCGCATTGTCTTCGGCTTCTACTTTGGCTTGCACTTCTTCTTCGTATTCTTCAGCCGCTGGTGCCGAGGTCATTTCTCCACCGTCTTCACTGTCACTACTAGTATCTCCACTCTACAATGTCAGCTCAGGTTCCTCATCACGTTCCGAGTCCTCCGTTTTGAGCTTGGATTCTCCTTCTAAGTCTTCATCTTCTGACTCAATCACCACCATTCCTTGCCTCGGGTTATTATTCTGCATCTTCCGAGGTTTCTTGTTTTCTTCAGCTTCTGCTTGCCGAGTTCTCTTCTTCGTCGGGGTACTTACCACGACCTCCATGTTTTTTCTTGTCTTCGCGTAGTAGTCATCCGTGCTCCGGATTTGGAGAATGTATTGCTGCTCCTCCACGTCGACTTCTCTTCTCAAGTCAGGATGGAAATGAGACACCATTCTATTGCGCTCCGCCAAATTGAGCAAATTCAACCCGAGGTAGAAATGTGCTGCAAATGGCATGATGTAGTGTGGAGGCAACTTATCCCGCAGATTCCACACCATCTACCTCGTTCTCCCGTGAAAACACCTTGCTCAATTGATCGGTTCTCCTGCAAATAACTTGTGAAAGAACACCGCTTGGTGCTTCATCACATAAGTGGTTCTCTCCAGCTTCAGGATGGCCATTAGTGCACTCACAATTCCTCTCCTCACAGGGTCTTTGTAGCTCTCAACTTTGTACCCATTCTTTGTTCTCTTCGATGAGAAGGCATCTCTCACCTCCTGCATTTCTTGGGCTATCTCTCCTTTCCCCAAGAATGTGGCTCCCTGCTCCGAACCCGCCTCCTTCCCGAGTACGAGTCTCCAATCCGACTCTGTCCAGCGAGCCGGATTTCCTCTCTTCCCTTCTTCCTCGGGACCATTGAGACATTTACTCTCGATGATTTCTATCATGAATCCTGGAAAACTTACGTTCCAGTTCCATGCCAGAAAAGTGATCCAAAGTCAACTCAAGACTTTGATCCTCGCTACTACATCTAATCTCCAAATTGCATGATTTCTCACTACAAATTCGGAGTTCTTCTTCCTTCCTTCCTCCCATCTCTTCTGCTTTCTTACTGTCTCTCGATTTCTCTCTCGCGACTTCTCCCTTGTGCACTAACACGAGTCCAACTCTATTTCCCTTTCCTCGATCACCTGCAAGACGACTCCTCAACGGCGAAGGAAAATTGCACGACATTTTGTCGTTGCAGTTTTGATTTTTATAGAGTTGCACTTCTTCGTCTTCTGTCACTTCAAGTTTCTACCGAGAAATCACACCTCCGACATGCACCTATCACTGTCAATCAACCTTCACGCGTATGAGCCGCCAGTTTTGGAACGGCCCCTTCTTGAATTTCTTGCCCCGACGAAAGGTTGTTAGACTGTCTTTGCCTCGGGTTGAGCTCCCCCCGATCCAAAGACAATTTACTTCGTATTGTATGCTGACACAGCATTTCTGAGTACTTTGCCTTATGACCCGAAGTCACTTTACTTCGGGTTACATCCTGAAGACAATTTTCTTTGCCTTCTTCGGCCATATAGCCGCAATCCAACTTCTCTATACACTTCTTCTCCTTTATTTTGAAAAAAAAAATTGTGGGCACCATATTCACTAACAAACTTCCCATCTAGGGACTCATCTCTCTTCAAAGCTTGCTCCATGGTTGCTTTCTTGGCAAACTTCCCATCTTGGGACTCATCTCCATTCAAGGCTTGCTCTATGGCTACCTTCTTGAAAAACTTCCCATCCTAGGACTGACTATTCTTAGGTGTCTTATTCAAAGGTGCCAGACAACCTAATCAGAAATTCTTACCTTGGTGTTGTACTTGAATTTTTTGTCTGGTCTAATCAAATTGAACCTTATGACATTCAAGCCAAAGTAGTCCTAGAATGACATCGTAGTGTAGAAGTGTCACTACAAACCTCATACACTCCAAATACTCATTCCTTATCTTAAAGGTAACAGGATGCAAGGCACAAAATGCAAAACCCTTTTCTACCATCCACCATCATCAATCTACTTCCAATTACTTGCTTGATAGGAATATCCAATTCCTTTACCATTTGCATAGACATGCAATTCTCTAAACTTCTAGAACCAACCAAAATGCTACAACGTCAATTAGATATTGTACCTTGCAAGTGAAGCAAACTTGCATAGGTCAAGCCTTCAATCCTATTGGAACTAATCAAGCTCTCAATAGGTGGCTCAAAATCCCCTACAAGGATTCCTCATTTCCCTGTTCTTTTGGCTCCACAATTTCTATTTGGATGACTTGTTGAGGTTGCTCATTCTTGAATGGACACTCTATAATGTGGTGTCTAATTTGGTGACAATAGAAACATCTACCATTTTGTCATAATCTTTCACAATCTATTGTGCCAAGTGGTCTTCATTGGATAGCATCAATCTCCATTGGTATTGGCTCTTCCACCCATTTATAGTGTGTGGGTGGGTTCAAGGAAGGCCAAAGTCAAGACCAAGTTGTCGCAACCAAAGAATCAAAGCTTTCAACCAACTGCATGGCTTCCTCCAAGTCTTTGGGCTCATGCATAGTCACTTCTAGTCTAGTGTGAGACTTCAAGCCTCTCACAAAGCAATCTAGAGCTTCTCTATCTAGGATGTCCGGAATTTGCATAATGGTGTTTTGGAATTGAGTGATATAGCTTCTTACCAAGCCAATTTGCTTCTATTCTGCCAACTTATCCTATGTGGCATTTATAGCTTAGAACCGCCCAATTATTGCACTCTTGAACCCATGTCAAGATTGGTGTGACAAACTACCACTCAATTTATTCCACTCTAAAATGCTACTATAATTTAGCCACTCCATCCAATTGGCTTGAGGCCAATAGAATTTGTCTTCATTCATCTTGAAGGTTCTTGCTTTGAAGTAATGTTCACAATCAAACTCAAAATTTTCCATTGCACTTGGAAGGTTCTTCCCTTCAAATACCTTAGGCATCAGAAATTAGGCTTTCTCTTCTCCTTCTTGTACTAGTTTTCTCTCTACTTGCTCTTGTCTATGACAGTCTTGTTCATCCAACAATCAAGTAAGGTGCTCAATCTATTGTTGCATAGCAAGGATAATTTCAGGTATCACCGCCATGGATTCTACTCTATCACACTATCCCCAGTTTATCTAATTTATTAACACATAAATGCAACACATCCACAGTTCTCTATAAGGTACAATCGGAAGCACCAAAGGTTCCTCAAACAAGGTGATCATATGTAGAAAATCTTGTCCAAAGCGTGAGGTGATGAATTATATGAAACAATGTTTGGGTAGTACTTGGATACAAAAACCCCAATGGTTTGGTGGAAGTGGATTTGGTGGTCCATAAATTCCATCCATCCCATTCTTGCTCTGAATAAGAGAATGAGCTCACATTAGAACACTTGAAATTATGAATCCTAGTATGAGCTTCAATTCTTGTATTTATAGAGATCATACAAGGCTCTTGAGAAGCTTCTCAAGAAGCTCCCTTGAACCACTTTCTTGGAATACAAGCCAAGTTAATTGGGAAGCTTCTCAAGAAGCTTTCTTCTAGAAGCTGCTTATTTGGCATGCAAGCTAAGCTAATTGGAAGCTTCCAGAAAATACTTACTTGGGGTCCAAGCTAAGCTAGCAAAGAAGCTTCCCAAGAAGCTTCCCATATACTTCTAGAATATTCTAGGCTAATTTTTCTTTTTGCTACTTTGTTAGCCCTACTAACTTCATTGTCAAACTCCATATTATAACACTCATCCTATATGTATTGAGAGATACCACCAAGGCCTCAAAAAATATACATAAAAAGGTAGATGTTTGCCAACCAAGCATCATCTTCCCATTTGTCTCACCAATGCCAATGTGCTCTAGTTTGATCTTGCTAGCTAGGACATGGGTTTTTACTCAACCTATTTACATCATGGTTCACCATTCCAAGTCTATGAATAACCATGAAATCATACTCTTGTAAAATTAGAGCCCATCATGCAATCTTCTTTGGAAGCTTGTCAGATTACATTAACCAATTTAGTGGTTGATGATCAATGATGAGAGTGAAGGGGTTACCAAATAGATAACATTAGAAATGTGTTATTGGTCATACTACTACCAAGCACTCTCCCTCATATGAACTATACTTTACCTCCAATAAATGTTGGAGTGACTAGCATAGGCCACCACAAACTCCTTCTCCTCATCATCATGTTGGGTGAGCATTGCTTCAAGCTCCAATGTATCCAATCAATGTGAACCTAGAATGGTCATCCTCTGATTACTCTCCTAAGAATAAGAGTAGATGTCAACCTCTCTTTGAGCTCTATAAAAGCTCTCTCTTGCTCATCTCCCTAGCACCACTCCTATGTAAGTTTGGTCAACTTTGTCAAGGCCTTAGTAATGGCACTAAATCCTCTAACATATCACCAACCTAAGGAATGCATGCACTCTGCTCACATCCATAGATTGAGGAATACGTGCAATAGCTCCACCTTGGTTTGCTGAACACCAAGTCCTCTAGGGTAGGTAGTGTGACCCAAATACTCAACCTACTCATGAAAGAATCTACACTTCCCAAGATGTAATTTGATTCCATGAGATCTCAACCTCTCAAACACCTCCAACAAATATTTTCATGCTCCTCCACAATAGTGCTATAGACCAAAATATTATCAATATAGAACCAAACAAAACCTTATCTTGTTAAGGTCTTTTAAATGAAACTCTAGAATTCAATAAGAGTGTTCTTTAACCCAAATGGTAAGAACCTCCATTGATATAATACAACCTTATAGTGAAGATTAATAGCCCAAAATGTTGTCTTGGACATATCCTCCTCCTTGACTGGAAATTGATGATATCTTGCTTAAAGGTTGCATTTGTAAATGCCTTACACTCTTTGGAGTAGAGAAATGCATGCATGGAGTGCCTTGATTCAAAACACCTACGATTCTTGGTATGGATTTGGGACTTCACTTATCTCTTGATGGTGTTGGAGTAAGCCCTTAACACGGATGTTGAAAGGTCTATATGCACATTGAGGAATTGACTATGATCATCAACACCTCTAAGGAGTGAAAATAGATCCTTCACATGTGGTTAAACAATATAGAGTTGCAATCCATCCATGATTCATTGGATGCAAAATGAATATAGGTGATCACAGTAGTGAGGATACCGCAATTTTTTTGAAGACTCAAGTGGAGTTGGCAGCTTTGACTCAAGCTCATCACACAAAACTATGGGAGCTGAAGTCAAAGATACATGCTTTGGAGGTGAAGAAGTATTCAAACAAGCAGTTGACTAAATTAGTTGAGAGGCTGCAAAAGCATATCGATGATAAGTTCAAGAGTGTCTTGACCAAAGTTTGTCATGAACTTGAGGAGCACAATGAACACGTTGATGAGTTGATCAAGAGGTGCAAAGGAGAGGGTCAATTAGGGAAGATGGGCAAATCAAGGAATTAGTTTCTACCACATAATTATAATGGACAAATGTATAGTAGATCACACCATTGGGGTGTGATCATCATATCATGACCATCAAAGGAATCTTACCATCAGAATTGAACCTCATTGGGGTGGGAGACCAGCAAAGTCAAGCACCACCATGATGGGATATCATAGGGGGTATGATGTTGGGTAGGGTGACACCACTCCTGTACTACAACAAGTGTATAACTTAAGGAATGACAATAGTCATGTATAGTACAACAATTTGCCAATGCCATGTCATTGGGACCATTCTCTCAAGGCCTAGCTAGAGTCTTGTGATTGCTAGAGTGTACAATGAGTGCCCTTTGTAGGTGATGCTTTCATAGCATTTTATTAGCACAATAAGATAGGTACATTAGCATTGATCTTAATGAGAGTTATTCATGGCATCACACAACCATGAATATGTCCCATCTTTTTGTAAGAAAGGTATAAAGGGAGTCACCTTGACATGATACAAGTTCAATACAATTTGGAATTCCAAATTACACCTTTTTATCCAATTTGAGTATGCTCAGTCTACTTTTTGTGCATATGAAAATTGGTGGATGTTGTGATGAAGATGCATGGAGACCTCAATGATCCTAAGTGTATTGCTATCAATATTGTGCATGTTTTGTGATTTCTAGGTTGAGTGGTGGTGGGGAACTCAAAGTAGGAATGCAAGTGTCAAAGTGTGGGAAGGCATTCAGACTTGGCCAGGGTGTTTGAACCTTGGGTGTTTTGAAGACTTAAGGAAAAGCATTGAGCATCCATGATGGTTGTGATTATCATGAAGTACCACGAGTAATGAAAGTCTCAATGATACATGAACCTATAGTATAGCGGTGAGGAATGCCTTTTGGGAAGTGTGGAATGTTCTTGTTCATGTTGTGTATGCATGGTATTGGTAACTACAAAGGAAAGACGTTTTGAGCCAATGACCATCAAGATAGATTAAACCATCACCTTCAAGAGCAAACTTGATAGAATATCTTATGTGAAAGTGATTTGATTGTTTTAGTTTTTTGTATTGTGTCACTATAGAGTGCATTACACTCGTCTAGGAATGGTTCCTACCCAAGAAGCTAAAGATATACAATAGACAAACCACAACAATGTGATATTTTACCTTTAGTCCTACTCATTTCCAACCCGTATCCTCATTGGAATGACATGTTCTTACCATTTATACTATTAGTATGTTGATAGTGGGTTCTCACAAGTCATTATTGGTAGTGCAGTATACAGACCAATCTACAATAGTTTGTTGCTAGATGTGTGGTTTGTGTCCAAATAAGAGCATCATTTAATGCTCCCACATCAAAGTTACACCCATTTCCTATCATGGAGTTAGGTTACCATTGAAGTTTGGACTTTGTTGGACCTTTACCATTGATTGTGGACATCATCAATATGTTTTCATTATGGTGGAGCACTTCTCCAAGTGCATTGAGTTGGTGGCACTTCTTGCTAAGTGAAACAAAGGACCTTGTCAAATAGTTGCAGTACCTTGTGAAATAGTAGTCTTTGTGGTGTCAATAATAGCTTAATTGTTCTTGGATCAGGTTCTTAGTCATTTTAGTGCACTAGTTGAGGTTTTGTTTGATCAAGGTGTAGAATTCCTGGGAGAGTTTCATGTCTTGTGTGACAAGCCCTTGATTGATTATTGTACTACCTCTCAAGATCACCCTAATGCAGATAGCTTAAAAGAGAGAGTGGTTAATATGGTGAAGAGAGGATTGTGTAAGTACGGTTTGCAAAGAGGCCACTTGGGAGATGGTGTCCCTAGTTACCTTGGTTAGCCATGGGTTATTGGTTTAATTTGCAAGTCTCATTGACATCCTTCTCTCCTTACTTTCTACTCTATGAATGAGATCTAAATTTACCTACATCCATTTGTGTTCACAAGACAATGTACCAAGTTTAAAGGTGGAATAAGATTTGTTGTGTGATCCTTGTTACGAGATGATACATGTCCAAGATACACAAAGTTCAAGTATAGGATTACGGGTCCAATGTTATAGGACAATTCATTGTGAGCTTGGAGGGCCAACTATAGGATAGAGAAGTGTTCCATGATCCTTCTCTAGGGGATGCATAGTTGAAGAAGTGTGAGCATGATCTATTATCTACTTGTATTATAGTGAGATAAGATATGTATGTAACTAATGCAAAGACAATGTGCTAATTATGTCAAGAGTATAATCTAGACTATAATCAAGGGTTAGGAGCCAAATGGTATTAGTGGCAATGGCTTTTGAAGGAGATGCCCACCGTAGGAGTAGTGTTGGGGGTAGGAGAATTCTTTTAGGGTTAGACATTGCTTGTATATAAGTGAGCTTAACCCACTAAGTTGGGGTTGGTTGGAGAATGATGTAGAGTTCTCTTTTGCATCTATTGTTTTGTTGTTCTTTGGTGGTTCTTCTTTCATTCTTGGATCTAGCTACTACAATCCATTAGCAGTGCCAAACTCAATGTGTGATCCTAAGAGATAGAGTGTATTTGATTCACGAGGGACCTTGCTTGGCAAAAGAAGGCTAGTAGGCAGTATTAAGGACTACCTTTGTATGATTGGTGATGGGACATACATTTTTGTCCCATCATGCAATCCCAATTATATAAAAGAAAACACTTTCATCCAATTCTTGAGGAATATGTGGTTGAGTTCTATTCCTAATGTATAAGTGTGTAATTTGTATGACTTAGTACTCCTTGTTGACTCATTGCACTCTGGTCCCAAACTTTGGAGTGTCGTGTAGCCATGCACATAGCACTATATTGATTGACATAAGGAACAAACCAAGGAGGCAAAAGGGTTCATAGGGGTTACATACCTGTGAGTCATCTCTTGGGTTAAGTATCCAATAGTGAACCCCGTCATATAGTAGGGATATAATTGCTATGGGAATCTTGCTTTTAGTTCCTTTCTAAGCTCAAAGAAGTGCCGGTTGTGTGAAGGTTGTCCCATAATACTCCAATTTCATAGCATCCCACACCCCAACTCTGAGATTGGTCTAACCAACAACAATTCTTCATGATGCTATTGTAGTTTTGGACTTGGAGCATCATGTAGTTTTGGACTTGGATGATCTAAACATATGGATGAGCGCATGTTCTCAACAAAAAGATACCTTTTAGAAAGTGATGTTGATGGCCTTTGAGAACTTAGCAATGCTCAACATAGGGATACCTTATGCTATGCTACTATTTGAGGAGGAGGTTATAGGCCCTCAATCCATCAATTTCATCTATGTGATTATGTATATCTATAGAAGATTGCATTGATAATACTTGATGTGACTACAAGCCGCACTATCTTGAGAGTGCGTGAGGTTTTGCCTTTAGAAGTCCTCATATTGGAAGGACATGATGGTGTTTTTTGGAGGGATCATGTGAGTAATTGTGTGTCATGCCACCTCCCAAGCATTGATTGCACTATGGACCTAAGCTTGGCAATTGCATGTGTAAGCTTGTGGTGTATGTTATGTGGCTCTCCAAGTGGAGTTATTATTATGTTGGTGTGTGATAATTGTTTGAGAGGATGAAATATGGCATTTTTTACTCCTCTCCTCATGGTGGTTCTTCAAGGTAATAGTTATGTCCTTGATGTACTTGACCTATAGCTAGTTCACTCTTTATGTGATATAGATTGCAAGCCTACAACTAACAATGAGGCTATATAGCACCCGGCCTCTTGATCTTTGCACACCATAGAGCATATCTTATACTTTGGAGTAGATGGCTATTTGGTGTTAGAGGGACCTAACAGCCAACTAGGAGGCAATTGTGGCACTTTAGGGTTTATGTATGACCTATGTATGAATTTTGTATGACAACGATGTATAGTTAGTGTTTGTGTGTGTGTGTGTGTGTGTGTGTGTGTGTGTGTGTGTGTGTGTGTGTGTGTGTGTGTGTGTGTGTGTGTGTGTGTGTGTGTGTGTGTGTGTGTGTGTGTGTGTGTGTGTGTGTGTGTGTGTGTGTGTGTGTGTGTGTGTGTGTGTGTGTGTGTGTGTGTGTGTGTGTGTGTGTGTGTGTGTGTGTGTGTGTGTGTGTGTGTGTGTGTGTGTGTGTGTGTGTGTGTGTGTGTGTGTGTGTGTGTGTGTGTGTGTGTGTGTGTGTGTGTGTGTGTGTGTGTGTGTGTGTGTGTGTGTGTGTGTGTGTGTGTGTGTGTGTGTGTGTGTGTGTGTGTGCGCGCATTTGTAGCACCAAATTTGGTTTGTTTAGATGGCTATTTGGTGTTAGAGGGACCTAACAGCCAACTAGGAGGCAATTGTGGCACTTTAGGGTTTATGTATGACCTATGTATGAATTTTGCTTCTATAGTGTATGATCTTGACAACGATGTATAGTTTGTGTGTGTGTGTGTGTGTGTGTGTGTGTGTGTGTGTGTGTGAACATTTGTAGCACCAAATTTGGTTTGTTTAGATGGCTATTTGGTGTTAGAGGGACCTAACAGCCAACTAGGAGGCAATTGTGGCACTTTAGGGTTTATGTATGGGTTTATGTATGACCTATGTATGAATTTTGTATGACAACGATGTATAGTTAGTGTTTGTGTGTGTGTGTGTGTGTGTGTGTGTGTGTGTGTGTGTGTGTGTGAACATTTGTAGCACCAAATTTGGTTTGTTTAGATGCTGGAGTGATAGTCTTGGCGGTCATAACTATACTAGTAGTTGCTCAAAGACTACTTAGTGGTGGCCAGATTTTGTGTTAAGGCTATTGATCACACCATTGGAGTTCTCATTAGTTACACCATTTGCACCACCAAATGGACTGTTAGTGGTGCCATAAGGGCTGCAGTGCTAGGTCGAGTCTATGAGGTAAACCTTCAAAGTGCAGTTCCAATGAGCTCACTTCTTTGATGTTGAGCCTTTGAGTTCTTGGCTATGGTAAAAAGAAGGCCATCAAGAATTACTTGGAATCTCTTAGCTAGATTAGGTGTAGCTTGATTGTAATCAGTGTCCATTGTTGCTAGATTATTGAGTTGAGGAATGAGTTCTGATCCAAGTTGAGTGTGATTCAAGTGTCAACTGAATTGGTTATTTTGGCACTTTAGAGTTCATATATGAATTCTATATGAGCTGGGCTTTTATAGTGTTTGATGTTGACAGCAATGTATGTTGTGCAACAATGTATATATGCACAATAGTTAATCTTAATATATTTACATTCCTTGTTTTTTCATAGGATATCAAGATTGTGAAATTCAAGTAAGACCTACAAGTGGAGAGAGATGATCTCAAACAACTATTTTGGAGGTTTCTCAAAAAATTATCATTGCAGTCTTTCCTCAAGTACCTTTTGATAGACTTCTTGATCCTTTTCAACCCATTTTGTGTATTTCTCCACACATCATCAATGGTGGTAAGAGCTTGTCCAAAAATTGGCTTGGAGTGTTAGGATGGAGGGCTATCATCAATAGTAACAACTATAATGACTCCATTTTGAGTAGTGAGCTTCCTTCCTTCTTATTGAGGTATGAGAGTCATCATAGAGAAGTCCATTAATGTGAAGAAGCTCTTCCTATTGATTCTTCATTTTGACAAGCAATATCATTCTTGATTAAAAAAATAAAAAGCATAAAAAATAGGAGGTATTCATAATTCATGAGTATGTTCCCTTGTGTAAAGCAAGGGGAACATTGTCTGGTAAAAGGCACTATCATCAAACTTGAGAGTGCTATCCTCTGAGTCCAAGGAACTACCCTTTGGGGTTGTAGAAGTGAGCATGCAAAGATTATTTTGCAACCATGGTGGAAGATTGGAGCTAAGGCCTTGTGACTTTCTATCACTTGCCACTTGAGGTGTGTCATGGCTGCTCATCTCTTCTTTGGTTATAAGTAGACAATTAGCAATGGTATCCATGATTTGCTTGTTGCTATTAGCGTGAGTAGTGCTCCATGCATCAATTATTGAAGTTTGGTTTTCCTTCATGATCCAAGCTTGAGACAAGCTCTGTTTGATACATCAAAAGTATGGTTGTGATTTGATTTCCTTACAAAATTCAACTTGCAAATCTTCCAAAAGGTGATGACATCAGCACCCATAAACCATGGAACTCTTAGTAAAATTGGAAATTGCATTGGAGCAAGCATATCCATGATCAAGTAGGCAACCAAAAAGGTCTACTCATCAATGAGTGTATGGATCTTAGACAACACCCCGATAGTGCAATGTATTCTCTTATCGGCCATTTGGAGAAGGATGGAAGTCTCAATCATATCCTCCAATCCAAGTGTTTTCATGACATCCTTGGTGATGATATTCACTGAGGATCCCAAGTCGATGCAACAATTTGGAATAATACTCCCTTGGGTTGTTATGAGAATGTTTGGGTCATGGACCTTGTATAGAATACATGATGATCCATTAGAATGGTTTCAACAACCGTAGTGTGCGGGAATCCCATAGTTGAAGTCGGTGGTACTTCTACCTGATCATATCCCTACAGGGGTGAACATTCCCAATTAGTGGATCTTTGAAGTGGACTATGGGTTGTTCCTTTGTTATGAAGTTTTGCATTTCTTGCTTTCTAAAGGGGATACTTAAGCTGCTTGATATGATATTGGCCTTTATGTTAGCTATATCAACAAGAATAGCATAGTCAAGTATGATAGATGTTGGTGGCTGCTTTGCCAAAATATGAACATATACATTTCCAAAGCGTTCTAAGGGGTTGCATTCCACATAGTTTCTTCATCCAAACTCCCGGAGGAATAGCTCTCAGAATTAGAGCTGCTACCCGGATCAGGTACTACATAAGTGCGGGAACTTGTTGTGAGAACACGTTTGCCTCTGCAATAGCACTTTGATCGATTGGAATTGTTTTTCTCTTCGCGGAACTTACTTCAATCACGATGAAATGCACATTTCCGCTATGACCACCGTTATTCTAAGGGTCGTTCTGCACGGGCACTTCCTGTGCATGAGTGATAAAATTCAAGATGGCTGGGCATTGCACCATGGTATTTGTTTCGGAACAAAACATGCAACAGGTAGACTTGTTAGGACATCAATTCGCATAGTGATTCTCACTATAATTGTGTCAACATATCTCGAATCCGAGAGGTCCTCTAACTCGCGTGTTTCCTCTTCCTCCTCATAAAGGTGGATCTCGCAAGTGCGGGTTGAATCCGTCAAGCATCTGGTTAGTAACCATTGATCAGTAGTAGCCCTACACAACATTTGCTCTACAGGAATCTCTAGCATGCTATGAAGTTGGAAACTTGAACTAATGTTGGATTCAATCTAGACTTGGATTGGTACAAACGGGACCTGTGTATATCATTGCTTTCCGGTTCCTGAAAAGCTACTCTAAGCTGCTAAACAGTTCTTGCTAATATTTCAGGTACGGTGAAGATCGCCCTAAGTACCTGGGCCCGTTCTCCGGAGCCACTCCCTCTTACTTGACTGAATGAGTTCCCCGGTGACTACGGATGGGACACTGCTGGACTCTCAGATGACCCCGAGACCTTCTCCAGAAACAGAGAGCTGGAGGTGATCCACTCTCGATGGGCCATGTTGGGAGCTCGGGGGTGTCACGCCTGAGCTGCTGTCCAAGAATGGTGTCAAGTTCGGAGAAGCAGTGTGGTTCAAGGCCGGATCTCAGATCTCCAGCGGGGGAGGTTTGGACTACCTCGGGAACTCGGGCCTCGTGCACGCTCAGAGCATCCTGGCCATTTGGGCCAGCCAGGTTGTTCTTATGGGAGCCACTGAAGGTTACAGAGTAGCCGGAGGACCTCTCGGAGAGGTCCCGGACCCAATCTATCCCGGAGGTCAGTTCGATGCCCTGAACTTCGCCGAGGACCCAGACACCTTCGCAAAGTTAAAGGTGAAAGAGCTCAAGAACGGACGACTGGCCATGTTCTCCATGTTCGGGTTCTTCGTCCAAGCCATAGTCACCGGCAAGGGACCCATAGGGAACTTGTCTGACCATTTGGCCGACCCAGCAGTGAACAACGCCTGGGCATACGCCACCAACTTCACCCCTGGAAACTAGAGAGTGATAAAATTTTGCTGCATTACCAGTAGTTAAGAGACTAGGCTGTATGTACCATAGGGTCAAGCATTCACCATGCATCAATCTTTTGATCACTGTCATTCTTGCGTGCAGTAAAGCTTCCGGCCAATTTTGGAACTTCCACATGCGTTTCAGTGCATCACTATTCACTGTTTGTAAGGATCCAAGAACGAGAGCTAATTTTAGTTTTTGGGGAACTGTTGTCCGCACCGTGTATATCGTCTATAGTTAACTGGTTCCGAGAGCAGTGGATCAAGCCTTAGAGGCAGTGGCAACATTACCTTGCAGATGAAAACTACAATATGATCAAGAAATGCATGAATAGAATCTCGCTCTTGTACCTTCTGTTACAAAGCACTCTTGGTCAAGCTATGTAGCCCAACCGTTTACTTAACCACAATCACCTACATGCAGACACAAACACTGTCTGACGTCAAGCACAACACTTGCCCCGGTTATATTAAGAAATACGCCTGTGCAACAAGACGGCCGCTCTTATTCGCCAAGTTGTGTGTTCTGTGTAAAGATTTCATAAGAAACTAAAATGTAAACATGCCGCAACGTACAGACATTCAATTTCTTGCCGTAATAACGGACAAATACTTCAAGGTGCAAAGGCAACGATAGTTTATGCATCCACGTTCCCATCGGCAAATCTGGCATCCTGAAATGCTGCTAGTTGTTCCCGCAAAGGAACAATAATAGGTGGCTAGCAAAACTCCTCGAAAAGAAGTATTTCGATCTAGAAAAACAAGTCACCTTAAGTTACCAGATGAGCGTGATCGTAAGTGAATCGGCGATACTAACCATGAGAAACCCCAAGAAAGAGTAACCACACATGAAACTCAGCCCGTCATTAAGGAGACGATTGCATCATTATGGTGACGACTGCTCCTTTCACAGACCAGAAGCTCCTGAAATGTAGAAACTCTTTGGCTAGCTGATCAAGCCAGAAGGCCAAGGATGTTAAGATCGGACGCAGTAGACTTATGGATACATATCTATAAATGCATCCCAGGTTTTGTCGATGGGTACGGACCTCAGGTTTGCTTGTAGATTTGGAAGTTTTGTACGTCTGAGAACCGAAGCTCTTGAATCTGACAACGCCATTAGGAGTCCCACGAGTACGACCAGAACATCTGAGAGGTAGGTAAGGGCATCTGGCTAGCTTGGTAGCCAATGAATCGTCTTTGTTCTGCCCGAAGTAAAGCCGGCCTGGAATGTACTCTGCTTAATAACAAAAGGCTGCAGACCAAAATTTACGGTAGACTGAACTTGGGAGAGATTTGAGTCATGAAGACTTACTCATTGTTTTCCCGATTCACATCTCTACGAGTTGGAGCCTATCGTGACAGACTAAGCACCGGAAGATTGGTAGCGCCAGAATACATCCGATTCATATTTAGCTGGAATTTACTCGGGAGTAAAATGTCAGAACGGATCGACACGAACTCCACTCACACCTAAACGAGCGCCAATTTGGGTGAGTGGTCACTGAGTACCTTCTTACCTATGTCCGCTCATTCATAATCTTCAAAGTCACGCCAAACCCGCTTTTGAGCGGTTAACAAAATGATCTGCAAGTAGGAGGGACAGAAGGCCACTTCACATGGCTCATCGATGTCCGACAGTTTTAACTTACGTTAGCCTTCTAAGCATTGACGGACAGAGTATCTGTTGGTGTGTCCATGGGAGTGCAAAGGTCCGGCAGTTAATTTGGACGTCCGTCACACCTATAAATATACCTGCGATGATTGGTCATTTTGGATTATTAATTGGTGCTAAAAAGTAACCAGTTTTCCCATCAGGGTATGACAAGTAAGCTATAAATATACCTGCGATGATTGGTCATTTTGGATTATTAATTGGTGCTAAAAAGTAACCAGTTTTCCCATAAGGGGATGACAAGTAAGGACATTTGAGACCTGCAAACGTCCGTATCTTTTGTTTCTTACACTCATTTTGAACATAAAAGGGTTCATTGGATTCAAATTTCAGTCTTTTTTCATATATTCAAGATTGATTTTTGTGATCTCATGTTCTTTTGGTTAATATAGTCCAAAACAGAAAATCTCATGCAATAAGCCACATTGTTGATGGGAGAAATATTTTTTGAACAAGAGGAAGATATTACACCGGAGTTCTGGAGCTGGTTCTTGATGGCAAATACTTATTTTTTGTTATCTCAAAGAGGAATACCAAGAGACTTCTGGGTGATACCAAGATAGTACACATGGTGGGAGATTGTTCACAAGCAAGTATGGTCAATGGATTCAGACTTTTTAAACAATCATATGAGAAGCAAATACCAAATGTCATATCAAAGTTTTAAGAAATTGGTTGATGAGATTGAACCACATGTGCCTACTATGTTTGAATGGCTATATGCTAGAAAAAGAGTGGAGTTAGGAAAATGTGTAGTTGTAGTTTTACACAGATTTGCACACAATTCACCATTGAAACTCTTAGTGGTTTGTATTGTCTTGGTGAATTGACTATAGTGAAGTACACTATAATTATAGTTGAGATACTAACAAAACAAAGACAAAATATATTCTAAATACATCAGATGGCCTACACTAGCAGAATGTATTGAGAGCATGTCAAATTTTACATAGATCTGTAGAATTTCACAATTCATTGGTTGTATAGATGGTACACATATCAAATTGAGAATCAAACTAGCTATGAGATTTTATCTTGATAGGAATAGACACTCATATTACTCTATTCTGCTACAAGGCATTTGTGAGGCGGATCTTTGGTTTTGGGACTTGTGTTGTAGAATGTCTGGATCTACTCACGATGTTGCACATTTACAACAGTCCAACTTATATCAAGCAATGGAATCAAGGACAGCTCTCACTCAGCCAACACTCATTTTGCCACAAGAAAATCATACGATACAAGTGATTCCACCATTGATCCTTGGAGATACAGCCTATCCATTACATCAATGGTTGTTGAAACGTTGACATCTACATTCACATCAAGGAGAACCTATGTAGAATGTATTGGACAACCATACATCAAAAGCATGTGTACGTGTGGAGAATGCATTTGGTCAATTGAAAGGTAGATGGAGCATATTGAGTGACTGTCCAATGCAATTGGAAGTTGTTCCAAGAGTGACACTTGCATGTGCAGTCCTACACAACTTTGTAATTCAACAAGGAGAACCATTACCTATTGACGTCAATGTAGTGGATGGGCGTATGAATGGAGCATGTATTTTGCCACTCCCAGAATCTATAGCAGATAAATGGAGTACAACTAGAGGTGAATGAGTAAGAGCAACTTTATACAAGCAATTCAAAAGTACTCATGTTCATCTAGATATAGCAAATGTAGTTTGAGAGTGAAGGTATTTACTTACTCAAGATGGCGGTCCACGTTGGTTGTTTTTCAAGATTTCAAGCTCCATACGTTTCAGTTCAAGCATTTGGCTCCTTAAATCCATCTTGCGTTGTTCTTGAACCATCATCAAGTCAAATTTATGATCTTCCTACAAGGATATCTTCTCATGTGTTTCCTTCACTACTTGAGTAAATTCAAGCATACACTTCTACATTCCATCTTCACCTTCTTTTGATACTCTTTGCTTTTTGTTACGTTTCACAACAACACCAAGTTGAGCACAAGCTTTTGTTTTAGGACTGATTATGGTCTGATTACCAATTGTCTCTAGAGAAGGTGTAGAGACTTGTGGTGTTTCTTTCTCATCATCAGATATCAAAACATCCATATATGGTTGTTCAGGTTGATTTACATGAGATGCTTCCTCACTCCCATCAATAATTTCATCAATCAAGTCTACAAACCCTCTCTCATTAGTTATTGAAGTGTTAATACCACCATCACCTGCTCTTGGAATGCCTTGTTCTTTTGGTGAACCACCTCTAATTCTGTGCATTTGTTCATAGAACTCTCATGAACTTGGTTATATGTATGTGGTTTGTTCTCCTTTCTCAAACTTGTATTTTTTAACTAGACCATCAAGCTTGTTCTCGAGAATCTATGGCTCATAAGGTGTTGTTATATTGATAGCTTCACTGAACCTATTAGCAAACACCTTCCACTAATCATGACTTACATTGCCTTGGTTATAATGATTAAAATAAATATCTTCATACATATCCAAAAAAAGCTTCACATGACTAGAAATCCACTCCACTTTAGCTTTCTTTGGAATGGAAACACCGGTAAACACAATTGACAACCGTAGACAAATAATCAATATATTATTATTTTGGAATAGTATCACAATCTACATATGAAATAGTCAAAATCATACCTCTCACAAGAGCATCCTTTGATATTGAATTTTTCTTTTTTGGACCAAGCTTCTTCCTCGATGGAGCATGCAAATCTCTCACCAATATATTTGGTTCTATAGATGGAAGAGTTCACAAAACATTCTAATTCTGTACAATCTCTTCCATTCTTTTGCATAAAATTCAAAAATATACATGTAAGTTTAGTTTGATAGAAAATTTTCATCTCATCAATATCATTGCAATATTAATCTATTTTCTTCAGTTTTAAATCACACATGATAAACATTGCATAACCTTCAATTCAAGCTATAGAATAGCCCAATACATCCAGACATTAAAAAGTTATGATATATTACATATTTGATCAATCTCAAAAGTCAAAAATCAGAACCCTAATGTGTTTGTTTGGAAAGTCGATATACTCTCTCATAGTCATAGAATGTGATGTTTGAAAGTTCTCTTGCCTGTTATCATCCAACCCATTAACCTAGAAATTCCCTTGTCACGATATGCCTGACGTATAAACTCCGGCTGAGGGTTTGAACATCAAGTAAACCTGATGTACGCCTTAGCTCCGTCGGATTTATAACTACCGTACTTTGTCTTTTAGTGGGCAGCCGGAGCCCATAGGAGCCATGTGAATCGAGTAAGAACCGGATTAAAACATCACGACCATCCCGCATGAGCTCCGTCAGAATTATAACTGCCCTACTTTGTCTTTTAGTGGGCAGCCGGAGCCCGGAGGAACATGTTAATCGAGTAAGAGCCGGAATAAAACATCACGGCCATCCCAAGTTGAAAAGACGTTACAGCAAAAGTCAGAATAGCCATCGCTTTCGAATTGAAAGAGGAGCTCCACTAGCATCTAAACGAACTGCAATGTGGGTGGTGGCTTGCGACAAACAGACTAGGCAAGCAGTCTCTTCCCCAGAATATAAACTCAACAAGGGCTGTTCTATCCCTGGGTGTCAGAGATTCAACCAACTTTAGATAGCGTCCACAAACACGGAAGGGCCCTCGTGAGGACTTGAAATCCATTGGATTACTTGATTGCTTCAGTTCCTGGTCATTCAGAGTTCGACATGTGGGCACCGTGAGACGGTTTGCACTTGGCACGACTGTTCATGTGCCAACGTCCACATCATCTTAAATATTTGATATAAAGGGCTTTCTCCAGTTCAGAAACTCAGCAATTCGGGTTACGCATCAGTCATCCCCTCTCATCTTCTTCCAACATCTGATCTCCAATATGGCTACCGCGACTGCATGTGCTTCTACCACCTTGGCAGGGCAGGCTTTGGGAGCGAGCAGCAATGCGCTCGCCGCCAAGGTTAACGTCGGAGAAGCCCGAGTGCTGATGCGCAAGAGCAGCTCAAGCGCTCCATCAAGCATCTGGTATGTTTTCGGCTGTGAAACTACCGATTTATGTACCCCTGCGAAGAAGCTGAGCATAGTAGATTGACTTTTGTGAACAAAACTCAACGCAACTTGTTCAAGGGCTCCCCTTTGCTAAACAGACTGACGCATTTTCTTGCCAGGTACGGTGAAGATCGCCCTAAGTACCTGGGCCCCTTCTCCGGGGCCACTCCCTCTTACTTGACTGGTGAGTTCCCCGGCGACTACGGATGGGACACTGCTGGACTCTCAGCTGACCCCGAGACCTTCGCCAGAAACAGAGAGCTGGAGGTGATCCACTCTCGATGGGCCATGTTGGGAGCTCTGGGATGTGTCACCCCTGAGCTGCTGTCCAAGAATGGCGTCAAGTTCGGAGAAGCAGTGTGGTTCAAGGCCGGATCTCAGATCTTCAGCGAGGGAGGTTTGGACTACCTCGGGAACTCGGGCCTTGTGCACGCTCAGAGCATCCTGGCCATTTGGGCCAGCCAGGTTGTTCTCATGGGAGCCATTGAAGGTTACAGAGTAGCCGGAGGTCCTCTCGGAGAGGTCTCGGACCCAATCTATCCCGGAGGTCAGTTCGATCCCCTGAACTTAGCCGAGGACCCAGACACCTTCGCGGAGTTAAAGGTGAAAGAGCTCAAGAACGGACGACTGGCCATGTTCTCCATGTTCGGGTTCTTCGTCCAAGCCATAGTCACCGGCAAGGGACCCATCGAGAACTTGTCCGACCATTTGACCGACCCAGCAGTGAACAATGCCTGGGCATACGCCACCAACTTCACCCCTGGAAACTAGAGAGTGATAAAAGATTTGCCGACCTTACCAATCTTGTACCATAGTTAGACAGTAAATAGTCCACTCGTAAAATGAGGACGTTGTACACTAGAGGCAAACAGCCACCATGCAACGAGTCTAAGAGTTTCAGCGGCGTTCCATCAGTAAAGTATGTGTTAATCACGAATTTTTGTGGGTACAATATTCGAAACCTCGCGTCCTACTTATGCATCTGAGAGATTCCCGGAGACGCATGTAATTGTCGCAGTACTCAGAATGCTCCGACGTCTGTGCAGGCAAGGCAAGAATTAATGGCCAGGTATACAAAAGCATAGAAACAAGAAATGTTAATATTTCGACAAACACAGAATTGAACCTCTACTTTTTCTTGGTGCAGCACAGTGTTTTGCACTAACGAAGAAACAGAACCATGGAAAAGTTGCATCCTGTCTGTATCTGCTACATTCAAGAATATGGTAATAGAAAGCAAGAAACAGTAAACAATATGCTTGTCCGCTTGAAAAACTGGCAGTTAGAACAGTTAAAAACACTTCGTACATTACTTTCACAACATATTATAACTATTCCTACTATCTTAGAATGCTCAGAAACCATAATCATGCGACAGTAATCAACGTAAACAAGCAACAGCGTCTCCAAATTTCCTCCAGTACATACAGACAGCTGACGATTAAAATCTCCTTTCTCGCGAAGACAATACCAAAGTAGTTCTTTTGACGGTCACAAAAGGTTGTGTTCAGCTTGTAAAACAAATTGGCTGGGTGCAGCTTACTAATAAACGCGTGTTGAAAAGACGATGCTTGCTAGCTTACTAACGGCAACGTTAGTGGCCATTCTTGACGTCAATCAAACAATTTGTGCTTCTGGGTCAACACACCCAGAGATTGAAGACAAGACTGTTCTACAATGTAAAGCGCTGACCCGAGAAGCTAAATGCTATCTTCTTCTCTCCTCCATCTAGATAAATATGAAACCTGGCTCGGATGCAGGGTGCCATGTACTCAATTTCGTCGGATTCAATATCCCTTGCTCTATCAACAAATCTCTCTTAATAAGTGAGCGTACTGCTTCAAAGCTCTATTTGAATTTTGACTCGCCACATCGCAACTCTCTTCCGATAAAGAACCCATCATTACGAGTTTGAGTAGCTAAATGCTCTCTCTCCTTTCTCCACCCACATTTTACATGAAAGCCTTACTTACTCGTCCTTCCCTTGTCCCGTTCTTGCTAAGTGAACCTACTGCTTCTCAGATCCATTTCAGGTTTAGAATTGTCACATTGCAAATCTCTCCCGTTAGAGGACCCATGGATACGGCGCAATCCTTCCTGCTGAATGATCATGCTGCAAGCAAGCTAAGTTATTTACATTGGTCCATGTAGGTAACATTCCTCCTAAGAGATACCTCTCCACCTCTACTCAGGACTTTGATATTAATTAATTGTTTAATACTAGTAAAGGGTATGCAACAAGAGATAAGGGTATCTAGCAAGGTAATCTCTTTATTCTTCTAGTTTTATGGATTGATAGAGCGTAGTGTTTGACATATTTGTCAAAGAGTGCATGAGAATTTATCATATTAGGTGCAAAAAGTATCATTTTCATAATTTTGTATCATATTTTAGATAACTTATGTCCATTGCTTTAAAAAGTACAAATAGGTAGTGTAATACATAGAAGAGTAATCATACTAAAATGATATTTTTTCAGATGTTCCAATTGTCCGGGCGACTTGCATAACTCGAATAGAATATCTTATAGAATATCTTAGATGGGTAAGGCATATTTCTCATTTATACTCTATTCGAGTTTTGCCCCATTCTACTATTTTGTATCTCCCTTGTACGGGCTTGATTTTTTATCTCCCTTGTACGGGCTTGATGGGTCTTCCCATCCTTCGTTTTTTCTGCGCGGTCGCCTGCTTATATTATTTTCTGATTCCTGACTTGATTTTTTATCTCCCTTGTACGGGCTTGATGGGGTCTTCCCATCCTTCGTTTTTTCTGCGCGGTCGCCTGCTTATATTTATTCCTGATTCCTGACCTCTATTAATTCATGATGCTTGATGGGGTCTTCCCATCCTTCGTTCTTTCTACGCGGTCGCCTGCCTATATTAATTCCTGATTCCTGACCTCTACTGATTCCTGATTCTTACTTGCCGCGCATCACGTTGCAACGATTTTGGCCAAGGGTATTTCGGTACAAACACGTCTATATCCATTACTAATTATCCATTACCATTAATTACTATTAATTATCCATTACCATCCTCAAAGTGTGTTCAGTTGACGGGGCTCTACCGGTTTCCACTAGTGCAGAAGTCATGTGGAACGCTTTGCTCGTTTACGACAGACTCTTTTAGTCCACGCTAGTGGAATGATGTACGATAAGCCTCAATGTTGTACGCAACACCAAAAGAGGAACAGATGAGAAAACCATATCGATAACGAATAATTTCTTTCAATCTGTGTTGAAGGTTTACCTTCAATAAGAGAACTCTGTTCACTTCAACCACACATAAATCGTTCCAACGGCGAGATCCTTTTCACCAATAGCAATGACTACTTTCTTAAATATACAAAAGAGAGCTCGACAATCCTGGCGAGTGAAACTTTCAAACAACTTGAGAGATTCGTGATTTGGACCTAAGTCAGCAAATCTGATTTGAACTTTAATCTGAAACCAGAATCGGGTTTACCAAAACATCTCCAGAGAGGTGCGCGTTTAATAAATGGGTTGAAAGAACTCATACGACTGCCAGTTCAGAAACTCTTCCTCTGTCTATATCTCAAGATCGTTACAATCAGGAAACTCCCATTTGGGAGCATTTGGAAAAGCCAAAGACAGTCGTATGAATCAGGCACCTTCTTTGACATCAAGACTGGTCACGATGACGACACAAGTAGCAACCATGATGCTATCGGGCCCACTATGCTAATGACCTAGAGGTTTCCTCAGCCTGACACGGAAGGCCCCAGGAAACCTATGAGCAAATTTTTTTGCTGCAATGAAACTATACAAATGTGTTTGCACACGGTTGAATGTCGAAAGAACCGGGTAACAGGTAGCCAACCCTTTCATGCATCTGTTAAGTTTCGGCGGAACAGAGCGTTGAAGGTTGTCAAACTGTGCCCTGGGCCCTACACCCAGTGTCGCTGTAATTGCAAGACCTGCAGTAGATAATCGACTACTTTATTTAACTACCACCTTTTGCCTCCCGAAAACGAACTATTGAAGAAAAGAAAGAAAAGACCCGCCCCTATACACAGATAACAATAGGCTTACAGTCGTATTCGCCATTTGTTCAATTATTTACTAATGCATTACATCACTCCCAGTCACCCCAGTCCTCTGTTTCATCAGCGGCAGCTTTCGTATCTACAACCTTCTTGCTCTTGCTCTTGCTCGTATCTGTATTACCCTTAGGAGTGGCCTCTACCGATAGGTCACCAATATCCTCAAGCTCCGGTTCATCTGATTCATCAACGCGTCCTTTCCCGACGACAGATGGTAGAGTTTCCTTCTCTTTGCCAAGGATTCTGGTAGAAAGTTGAGTAGACTCCTCGCTAGCTCCTTGCTCCTTTTCGTCCTGGACAACCAACCAATCACTTCCGGTGCTCCCTTCGCTGACGGCTTCCTCGTCATGAATCCCTGTAGGTTGCTCCGCTGTTATCTCTGAATGGCTTGCCTTCACTTCACTTACAGATGGCGAAGAAACCTCGGACGTTTGTGCAACCTGCCCACTGACGACTTCCTTTCCTCTGTCGGACAGGACTTGCTCAACCGGAGCCGCTGCTTCTGACAAAACAATCCCTGTGACATCTGGCTTGCTGTTTACTTCCTCAACCTCCTCCTCGACATCCCACGTCAGTTCCTCTTCCTCCAACGAAGTTGCTCGCTTGACGAGATCCGCTCTCGCATCTTCAACCTGTTGCAATTTGTGCAAACGGTAAAAGTATCTGGTCCAAAACACATCATACTCGACAATCGTTGGCACAATTCTTGCCTGGAGCTCTTGCATGAAAGCGTTGTCCTTAACCACGGCTTCTATGTCCACCTTCTTCTCATTCAAGTTGAAAAACGACCGCCACGCAGAGTAGTCGTCTTCATCTTCAGGTTCATCGCAATAGGTGCTGCTATCTCTCTGCATAGCATTGACTTGTGCCTCATATCGATTATACTTCCAATTAGAAGACGGAGTGGCAGATGCTTCCCTGGCTAGATTGACTTTCGCCTTGGAGTTGGCGGCCGCCTCTTCGTCCACCTTTTGTACCGCTTCTTTAACAGACGCAATTAGTTCCGATGTTCCTCGCCAAATGGATCCTCCAAAATCCTCCAAAGTTTGCCCGACTGTCTCAAGTGATTCTTGTGCCACAACGGCGCCTGACTCAAGGGTATGCGGAAGATCTTTCACCGCATGCACGGTCACCTCGGCAACAACTTCCGTCTCCTTCTTCAGCCCATCTGCAAACTCGTGCAGATCGCGCTGATATGCTTGCAACACCTCTCCCGATTTGGATGCAAGCGTCTTCACAAGGCTCCCGAATCCAAAGCTCCAAGGACTCCCTGTAGCCTCTGGCTCTTCTTTCTCTTTGTCAGAGTCATCGCTAGCTTCCATCCTATCCTTCCTCTCGTCGGCGACTTGTGGAGGCCTAGTTTCTGCATCACTGAACAAACCAGACCTCAGGAAATTCATTTCTATACCCTAGTGTTCTTCCTCAACCTGCGCCTTCCCCCCGTTACCGATCTCCTCAACTTTCTCCTTTCCCCTTCCCTCCTTCCTAAACAGCGATTTTCCCCTGCCGTTACCCGGATCTCGACCTCCTCCTTCTATCCGGAATGCTGAACAAACCAACTACAGCACACCGGACTGGAGTCTAACTCAATCCCACATCTCCGCCGCTCATGGAAGTAGTGTAGAGCCTCTTCTCAAACCTACTACGGTACTACTACTACATTTACTTGGCACAGATCGCACCAGTCCGTCATCGACGCTACTGCGGGAAACCACACAGATTCGCGAAACCCCTTCCAGCAGCGTAACGAGATTCAGAAACACGCAACAGAAACAGATGCAAGCAATCCGCAGACAGCACCAGATGATAGGGAGAGAGAGAGAAGAGAAGGACGGAACTCTCCTCGAGAGCTTCCAAGTCTCACCATCCACTACTATACTTCGTACGCTCCAGCACCCATTCACGCCCTAAAAAGGTGAAAAAGGAAATGTCTTTCTTACGAATTAATCATCATCGCTACACGGTACCCCTTTAAGATATGACAGCTCAAAGGAAGTTATGGTTGCACCATGTACACTTTGGTATTGAAATATTTATCTACACTGTACTATATATACACTACATTGTCTTCCCATCCTTCGTGTTCTCTACGCGGTCACCTTTTTCTCATTTAAATATTTATATCTATATTTATATCTATATTGAAGTAGACAGATTCTTTCTTTCTTCGAAACCACCATAAACGTATTGTTATACACGTTGTAATAGCACACAACATTGTAAAGTTGTGTGCTAGTTAGTTTATTGTTACTTTTTTACAGTGAAACGCTACACAGAAAATATTTGTACGTTAGAAATATAGTTAAAGGAAACCAATAAAGCCTGGGCTCGTCAAATACAGAAATCTTTTATATATCAGAAATATCGTAAAAGTACCAAGAAAACCTGGACGTGTCAAACAAATGGAATTGTACAGTTACCGCTTATAAAGTTTTGCAACAATCAAAATACAGTTTTACAGTTTTCATAATTCTTTATTTTAGTAAACTAGTTAAAGAAGGTATTAATTTACATATTTTATATCAACAAATAATTATGTAATTTATGATAATATAGATGAAATAGAAACTACCAATAGTTTAACACCATTAATACTTTGTTATTTTCTTGCCTCAAAATTTTTAAAGAAAAAAAATCACGTGTCTTACTTTAAACATTAGACTAATTGCTAATACCTTTTTGATTCTTGCATTTCTTTAATACTCGGTGTTACTATAGGTTAGTGAAACTTATAGTAACACCATGCAATACTTTCTACATATTAGAATGAAAATCAATGGTGAAGATTTTATACGATAGAATAACCATATAACGAGGATAAGTAGAATAGGACAACGACAGAAAGTGATTGTAATATATCGTCTATAAATGCTAAATAGATCATATTTAACTAAAAATATATTAAATAAATTAATGTATAAAAATGTTATGTAGATTCAAAAAGATAAAAACATTTCAAAATAATAATGTATTGGAGAAAAAATATTTTTTCATTATGGAATAGTTCTTACATGAATATGCTATATATATTTTTTAAGTAAGAGTTATAAAGGAAACCTTTTTGAAAAGAAGTACATTAATATAATATATATATATATATATATATAATTAATATTATAAAAAATCAGATGCTTTCTATAAATATAAACCATGTAGAATACTTAAACTCTAAAGCTTTGAATCATACACATATCCAAAACGAAAAAACAATCTCGAATCAAACTCAGGAAAACCTATATACAAAATAGTCAATTATATAAAGTAAAGTTAAAGAATAAATTATACTTAAAAAGTATGGGAAATCTCCATATTTCAGCAAGAAAATTATTATTACTAGTAGCAATCTGGTATTTCTCTTCAAACAGATAGAAAATTATAGGACTTTATTTTCTTACTCTTTCTATAATATGGTAGTCTGAATTAATTCATAATTTATCTTTAATTTTACAAATAAGCACTTGATAAATATAAGAAAATTAAAACTAATTAATCCAATTCAATTGATAAATATTATTACTATTATATTCATAAGTATGAATGTATACTGTTTAAAAAGTATAGTGAATATCTGGTCATAATATTGATAGTATTTTATGCAGCAAATATGATACAAATACTTGTGAAGAAAAATAAGATTGTCAAGAAGTTGTACAATATGTAGTGTATAGAATATCTCATTTATTACTTTCTTAAGATATATAACTATATATTGTATTTATTATAATAAAAATTAACATCCTTATAATTTTTAGGTTAAAATCATCACTTGTTCTTGAATATTAGTAAATATTAATACATGGTCTTGATATTTGTATATGATCTTCCCATATTTGTATAATCAATTTAGAGTAGTATTTAAGTTATATAATTACAATATATATCATGTAAGTAGAGTTTCTACTAAAGAATAATATTCCAGGATATATTTTTATTTTCATTATAATTCTGAAAATTTGGAAACAAATTTTAGATGGAGATATTTTATATATATATATATATATATATATATATATATATATATATATATATATATATAACATCATTAGCTAGACAAATTATCTTAGTGTGAAAATCGTTTAGTTTCTTTAGAGATGTTACACATGATGGTTTAAGTGAATAAGATAGAGGAATCACTAAAATATGACTTTCACTAATAGTGTTGGGGTCAAAGACACATGAAACTTCAAAATCTATTTTGGATGCCTAAATGAATGAATTAGGTCTTGAAAAATAAAATATTCTCCGTTGTGAAAAAAAGTTGCCTCCTTCTTTCAAATTGTCTCTTCTAGATGTTTCTAACCGTACCACTTCCATACTATAACGAGTTTTCTAAAAAATATTCCCAAAAGATTCCCTTTGATCAAACTTGTTTGACCAACCAAATGGAACCAAGGCTGACATGTATCTAATTTAAAGGTATAGATCCCTCGAAAGTGATATTCCCCACTATATAATAAAGTAAAAGTGCTCATTGGGAGCATCGGAGTATTGAGGATTTCAGTATGTTGTTTCCTTTGTTGTCTTGTTACATATATTTGTATACCTTAATCTAATTTAACTTTATACAGTTTGTAAATCTAGAATAAATATATTTGTAAGTATCTAGATTTCAGTATTAATGGACTATCTTCTATAATCAATGGTAAAGGTAATTTTGTTTGTTAAGTTAAATTTTTATAATTTTTTATAATGTTAAGTGACAATAACAAGTATTGTAGTTCCAAACCTTGTGTGAGATATAATTTTAAAGGGAATGATTACCCATCCATTTGTGCAACAAATGGAGTATGAATAAACTATAGATCTGGTGAAATATAAGACGTCTCTTTGAGTATAGGGGTACGCAATGTACAATGATGTCATATATTAGAGTTATATAGAATTATGGACATGGTATTTGATACATTTGTGAAAAGATACACGAAAATATATCATTTTAGACGTCAATATATCATTCTCACTTTCTTACTTTACTTATGAGCTTTAGACAACTTGTGTTCATTGTTCTAAGAACAATGAACACAAGAACATTGATTGCTATAATTTATAAAGAATATTAGTTGGTATAATATATAAGATAGCTACAAATATACAGGTGGGGCATATTTCACGACTCAATTGTTAAGGAAGAATGAATTATTCTAGATTAGAAATCACCTACATATCTTGAAGTTCGTTTAGTTTTCCTTTGTCGCCATTGTCGACTTGTCAAGCCACTGCAATGAAATAAATGAATACATGGATATTGTTTTTTTATCTCATGGGGCCAAATGGCACTCGACCTAAGGGAGAGGGCTTTGATAGACATTTTCGTTGCAAAAGGCCATTTCAAAATTTTTTCGAAACGCCTATCACAACGCGCACAGCAGTTATGGCCTTGGGGTCACTCTTAAAACATAGTTTACAATAGAAGTCAACTCAGGAGTTTGATCCTGTACCTATGAGTCGATTAAGCGTATTCCATGAAGATTCTAAAGAGAAAGAGTTATATTTCTCACTCGTAAGAGAATCTATTGGATGTAGATGTCAGGTTACGAGAAGTTAAAATATTGGAATGGCATATCTTGTCCTTTTGTGGGGACACTTATTCTTTGTGTTGAGTTTACAAGTACACTACAAATCTTTATACAAGATCTTCTAAAAGCTTAAGAAAAAAAAGACAAGATTAAAGATCATTTCAATCATCACATTATTCTCACGCTGAAGTTACAACTTCTATTACTACAGTCAGATGGAATGGTAATATCCAACTTTATCAATTTATATGAAGTTTGCTGACGTGAATCCAAGCTTATAGAGCTCTGCAAGGCACATGAATCGACCAGCCAAATTAAGAGCTTGAAATTATCAGGAAAAGTTATTCAACTTGACCTAGAGTTTGCTCAATATGCTACATACTATATATATAACTTAACTTTTAAGGGATTATCCCAAAATGCACTATATCATATCTCCCATATATCGAAGTTAGACAATCAATAACATCCAGAAAGAAATTTCGTTACGATTATGTGTTATCATATCCATCTTTAAATTAACATTATCTCCAATGCAAACTTCAAGGATAAGCAGTTGGATTCTCAATGACGTTGATACATACCTCTTGTTTTAGATCTTTTCCTCGAAACTCTCCCATATGTAATCGATGCTATCACGATCTAAAAGGATCTTGAAAGCTCCATTATAAGCCCCATCTGATTTCCAGGTACTCTGAGGCTATCGTATAACATAGAGAGAATTTTACATCCTTTATCGTTTAGGTCACATCATGGTTTATCATGGCCGTGTCAATTCCTTGAGAGTGAAATCAAATTTGTCCTTCGCGGCCAGCTTTTCTACTTATACTTCAAAAAATGTTCTGGATGTGCAATTTGCTCGAGTTGTGCTTCGTATTCACGCCAGCGTAGAGCAGCCATTGGACATATCTGCCAATGCCATTTACCTCACGTGGTTAACGATCAATGATAATCAGCTCTATTACTGCATCTTTTGCCAATACGATAGTCTCCACACTTGGCATGCACGCTCCACGAGAGTTGACTCTTCAAGGTTGGTTGGGTTGATGGTTCTATTTCCAAAGTCCACTCTCTTCTTTATTTGGAATCGCCCAAGGAGAACTAAATATAACGATCGAATGAATCACATGGTAGCATGTAGCGTAGAAATTATACATATTGTCGAGGACGTGTGATAATGATCTAGACCTTATTCAGAGGCTCTCCAAATATATGCACCACCAATAATCGTGTCTTGTGGCTACGAGTATTGTGTATAAATTCTTACTATTTAAGAGAAAGTCGAATAGTTCCTTGAAAACAGTTTCTGCCCATATAAAGACCTCGTTAGCGGCGACGAATTAAACGGTAACAAAATGTCACTTCGTAAGGTTACGAAGATAAGCGTGAAGTACCAGAAGGTGAAGGGTTACGGTAAACTGGTAGACTGAATTGGCTGCGCATCTCGTAAACAGTGCCACGTGGGAGAACGTGAATGGCTCTGAAGGTCTGGCAGGCGGGCTAGGCTGGTCTGGTCGTTGTCTTCGTTGGCAGGACAAACCCTAAATCATTTCTTCTCATTCGCTCGAGGAAATGCTTCTTTGTTCACTGTCGTCACAAGCGATGTTTTCGTCGATGTGGTCTCGTGACTGGCTGTGAGCGCATTCTGATGGCTCGTTCATCCGGACTAGGCGCGGTGTTAAGAGGAGTAATATGCAGTTAAGAGTAGGAGAGGAGGATGTCGAGCACGGGTACGTTGTACGCTGAGACAGAGAAAGCGACATAGGGGTTGGAATATCTGTTAAGCACTTGGCGAGGACGGAAGGGGGGGAAGCGGGGTCCGGTGTAGAATAACACTTTGTTGAGGAAACGTTGAGGTGAGGTTTGAAACAGGAACGAGGAACGAGGAAGCGAGAGCTTTATGTGGTTGACTGTTTTCCTTTCGGTTTTGTTATTCCAACTCTCGCGACTGCTGCGGCTCGATTCCCATCATCTGTCACCCTGGACAGATGTGGTGGGAAGAGATTCCGGGAGGTCTTCAAGAGTGGGTGGACATGTTGGTTTTCTGGAGATGCGGTGAAGAGCGTTCAGGGCTTTCGCCCTAGAGGATGCCATGCATCTTCTCAGTTTCTTTTTTGATGATTGGTCGGACGCTGGATAGTTTCAGGGTAGGATATGGCGTAGATAGGTTCTTGTAGTCAAGAACTGCAAGACGGAGCAGCCGTAGCTATGGGGAACAGGGGCCATAATGACTCGAGCTCAGAGTCAGACGACTGGGAAGATGAGTCATGGATTGTGGACTGTCCGTGTGGAGTCAATTTTGACGACGGCGAGGAGATGGTGGAATGCGACGAGTGTGGTGTTTGGGTGCACACAGCCTGCTGCCGGGTTCCTAAATTGCTACCAACATATGTATGTGACAAATGCAAGTTTAAGGAAAAGCAGAAAGAGGCTGAGTCCGAGGTCGCGCAGTTACTGGCCGACCTTCCTAGCAAGACTTTTGAAGAGAAAAGTGTGCATAGAGCTGAACCATTTACTGCGTTTCGCGTTCCTTTTAATTTACCAACGGAGGCAAAGACGCACGTTACTGGTATACCCGGGGGTGATCCCTCTTTCTTTGTTGGTGCGTCGAAGATATTCAGCCGGCAGCTTTGGACGTATTCAGGTTATGTACCCAAGAAATTTAATGTAGATTATCACCAGCTGGGAGACCTTTGCGAGGGTACAGCCGAATTGTTACGTGATTTGCCGAATGTCGAGGTTCCGTCCTTCATTGAGGAGCATATGAGGCTTGTAGCTCGTATCAGTGCAAATTGCAGGGTTGCCAGAGGGAACGGTCAGGGGAGTCCAAAATTGCAGGTTGAGAGTCAGATTCCTGTCCATGAAGATGTCAAAGTTGGAAGGTCTCCTGGTGAGGAGGGTTGTATGCAAGGCGAAGCTCCGAAGGACAAACAGCTGAAGGACAACAACTCGAAGAAATCGGAAGTGAAGCACGTGAAGCATCGAAATAAGCCAAAGATGAAGGATGAAAAAGGACACTTGCACGTGAAGCGGGCTAGGGAAGAGGGGGGACTTAGAGAACACATGAGTAAGAAGAAGCTTAGGATCACTGGAGACGGGGCTAAAACCGAAGATATGCAAGGAAGGGTCCTGATGTCCGAGGATGCACCGCCCACACCTCTGGTTCCTCATCTTTCACCAAAGAACCCAAAAGCCATGAAGAAGCTTGCTGTTCAAGAGTTCATGGACGGTGTTTTCAGGGTGTGCAACAGTTGTGGCAACATTGATCTGCCAGTCGCTCGTGCTGTCTTCCACGTCGGTAAGACCCTCAGATTCTTTCCTTACCGTTCACCTTACGTCCCAGATTCATTGTAACCTCTTTTTTGTGTGCTTTTATAGGTTTTCTTTACCGGTATGTGGCAAAGGCGATCCTTAAATGAGGTAACATCCGTGGACCCAGCTACGTGGGGCTCCTTGCAGCGCATGTCGGCTGGGCATCACTGCAGGGGTGCTGTTATTTCTCGCGGGTCCAGGCTGTAATGCCCATTTGGCAGTGTCTTTGATGCTTAGGGAACGTGTACCGTAAACTTGGCCAATCAGTGAGATACTTACCAGTGCGGGTCTCATTAAACATGTGCTTCACTACAGATTTGAGCTTTCCGCTTGACGTGGAGTGGTTTTGAGACTGAGTTTTCTTTCTTGTCTCCCGCCTTGATGTCCTCAGGAGGGTCTTCAAATGTTGGAACAGATTGGATTTGTCAAAAGTGTATGAGAGTTGGAGGAAGTGGAACTTCAGCAACCTTCGTACCAGAGACTGGAAACTCAAAGCAGGACAGTGAAGCTGTAGAACAGCATGTCGGGATGTTTTTTAATATGGGTGATATGGTGAAAAATTTACCGGACAAGTGCGATGCAGCTGTGAAGATGCCCAGAATCAAAGAGGAGATTAAGCAAATCCCTGTCGAGAAGGATTGCTCATCAAGTCATCTGTTACCGATCAAGGTCCCAGACGACAGAGACACTTCAGCTGACCTGAAGACTAGTGATGTTGATGTTAAACATACTAACAGGAACCGTGTAAGGTTGGAAATTATGGAAGTGGTGAACGATAAGGAGCCGCTCCCTGCTAACTTGGAATCCCCCATGAAGCTTACCAACCGGACAGATGCGGAAAGGGAAGCGGGAGAGATATTTGAGGTATTGTAAAGAGAACCTAGAACAGTTGATAAGAACACCAAGAGTACGTTTTAGGGAAAGTGCACGTAAGATCCCATTTTTTAGTTCTTCCATCTGTCCTGCTTCCGTTTAGGACACCATGATCAAGTCAAAATCTATCCGCTATGGATCCCTTTTTCTTCTATGCCTAGTTAGGGTCCTTCTAGGCGTTTTGACATTGTCAGGCTGTATCTTCCTGTCTGGTAGCGTCTGCGTGAAGTGGAGTGTTCAAAATTGCCATGCAACTTTTAGGTCTTTCTCTCACCATTCAAGAGGTTTAAATTCGACAGCTATGCCAGTTCATGGTACGTTCCAATCATGTTCTTCTCTTCGCTCTAAGTCCCAATTTGGATGTCCCAGGCCTTGGATTCGTCTGAACCCAGAAATATTACTAGCTTTTCCGGGTATCGAGAAACGGGAGGAATGCTGGCCTCCAAAGCTAACGCCGGGAGATGTGGTGTTGAGCAGAGGCCTTTTGCGTTAGATGAGTTGAGGAGTTGCGCTCTTGTAAATAAGACTCCAGGTTTCGATGGTTCAGGTGATTTTCTCATTCCTTTCACTTCAACTTTTAAAGGGTCTATGCATTTTCTTGATGTCTCGTTCAGTCACTGTCGGTGGTGGACCATGGTATTGCTTTAGTTATTTGTGGATAGCCACAGTGGTGGGAGGTGATGCAGTGTAAGTTAGTCATGGTTTTATGAGAATCACGCACATGCGTGCCTCGACCGTCTACTCTGTTGACACACTAGATTGCACACCCCTCATACGAAATTGGTATAATTAGTCATATTTCTGCATTGAAGCCTACATGGGGCTGTTTATTGTTAATAGGTTAGTTAAAGTAATCGTATTAGGGGCGTACGTCACCATCGGCACCTGTACGTCCAGCAACAAGAGTACTCTATGTTGACAACTGACGTCCCTGCTTACAGCTGCAGATTTGCAATTGGAGAGGAAAGGTATCAAGCTTCTGGTAACGCCTGCAAGTTCAGAGATACGAGGACAGGGTTCAGCTCGCACATCTGGTTGTCTTCCAGCATCAGTTCGTGAGAAGTTTAACCAACAACAACAACGAGCAGGATCAGTAGCAGTGGTCCCTCTGTGCGGAAGCTCAGGCCAGTCATCGGGGCAGGCGTCTATGTCTCTAACCCCAATAGTGGCAACTCCTACTCCAGCATTTCCTGCTTCGGGCTCGGTTTTTGCGAGGATGAGCGTTGGCGAGGACTCCGGGTTATTGCATGCACATGCGCAGGTAGAGGAGGACGGTCTAGTGTATGGGTTGAGGGCAGAAGTTGGATACATAGAGTCGGCTTCTGAGACAACACACGAGGCTGCACTATTGCCACAATCGTCCGGATCAGCTCTGAGGTTGGACGCAGATATGGCTCAACGCATGAAAGTGCAGCCAGCTGAAGCCAAGGAACAGAACCGAACTGACAGCCATCCGACCTCTTTGAGTCCTAAGTTGCCACTTCCCGGATCCGTTGGCTATGTAGATGTACCCGAGCAGAAGTCTTCTCTCCCAATCTGTCAGCAAGCTAGACAAAGCAATGGGGTGGGTACCTATAGCCGAAAGCCGAGTGTACAGACAGCAGGGACTACAGCGAACCTGCGCATGACCACTTCCAACAAATCTGACAACAAGGTGATGGTCGGTGGGATAAAGTCTCCAATGTCGTCTGGCACTTCTTCCTCGCCTACATCGCCGCTGGTAACGACACCATCATCAAAACTTCAACCTCATTGTGGCAAGGCTCCTGGTTCTCCTCCTTCTCAGAAGTCCCTATCAGGAGGCACAACACCGAAGTCCGTGAATATCCCACCACAAGGAGCTTCTAAGCTGCTAAGCTCTGGTACTTTCAGCAGTAAACAAACAGGGTCGTTGCAGACATCCAAGTCTGTCCCATCCTTCTCAGCCTCCCCTCTTGCTGCCAAAGCTGTAAATTTGGCCAAACAGTCGTCAAGATCCTCAAGTCTCCCTGTGACCAAACCTGGTGACGTGAGCACTAAGCCGTCAAGCGTGGTCACATCTTCTCGGAGTGGTAATCATGGGAGCCCATCATCAGGAGTATTGGGCAAAGACAACCTGAAGACTGTAACTCAGACAAGTTGCAAGGGTTCAGCGGCTGGCAAGAATATGCCTCAATCCTCAGTTGCCAAGCCTCCATCCTCTTCGAAGCATTCTCATGGGCCGAGTAAGGTAGGGTCTGTGACTGGTCATCCTAAACAGCACAGTGGATCTTCCAAAGCTTCTTTATCACAGACATCTAAGGCGACAACAGTACAGCATAGCAAGAGTGCATCAGTTTCAAAGGAGGAGAAATCAAGTTTACCAGCTGCGTCTTCAGTACCCAAGGCTGTGTTCACGATGCCTCCTCCACCTCCGCAAATTCCAACTAAGCGGTCACCTCCAGCCGTCCTGACAGGCGCATCAAGTACTACTCTTAAAGACGAAGAGGTTTGTTTTCCTTTCCGAACTTGCTATTTTGGATGTTATCGTTATGTCAATTACAACCATCATAGCTTTCTGTGCTGGTCAATGCAGCTTTTGTTTCTGGTGATCATTTATATTACCAAAGGTCATCTAGGGCTTGTTCCTTGTGTCCCGCCAGGCATAGCACGTCTCCTATTGATTGCACTTTTTGTAAGTTGTTCGGTGGATAAACATGAATCAGAAGATTGTAGTTTGTATTTCCATGATCATTTGATTACCAAGTAAATCTGTGACCAATGTTGACCTTCCGGTAAGCTCTGCGGCGTGAGTGTTCTGTAACAGCCTTCCGCATAACGGCATTGCAACCAGTGTCTTCATACGTCACACATCCTTCATATGCATTTCGGCGTAGATAGCTGGTCTATGCGTGATAACGGAATATGCTCTAGTTGGATCGGCAGCGTCTGGATGGTTCTTCACAGGACATAACTCTTGTACGTACCGCCTTAACGTCCTTGGTCGGTATGCAATTAAATCCTCGGTAATGATTATCCAGTCTCCAGACTAGACATGTTACCTTTCATATGCATTTAATGAGTTCTGGATCACCCGTTCCAGGAGCGGCTTCTGCTCTGATCTACCAATATCCAGACTAGATATGTTTCGCATCCCCCCAGAAGCTGTCCAAAGAATGGCTTCTACTCTCGTTTCCTCATACCCTGTCCTCTTCGATCTATTATTTTTCACTCGCTCTTTGCCTGCTTCATGGTTCATACTTAACCTGAAGCCGGGTCATGTATAAACTCAAGTCGGACCTCTTCACCTATGAACTTGAATTCATACGCAGATTGCTGGATGCAAATGATTTTGACCTGTTGTGCGACCTGTCCCAAGTGCGAAGATATGTAGATGACCTTCTTGTTGTAGGCTCCGGACTTGATAACTTTATGGACTTCATGTATAAGGATGATGCTGCCAAGGGAGGTCGGATCTATCCCAGGCTTTCCTGTGAGTTAGTACAAACTCATTTTGGCACTCACTGTGATTATCTCGACTGTGGCATTACTCAGGACGACTTCATTATCTTTGTCTCTATCTACAATAAGCAAGAGCTGTCTTACTTTGCTCACATCAAGACAACCTTGCCACCTCATGTTCTTTCAGACATTTCCTCCCCATGTAAATTAGGGATTATAAAATCGGAGTGTGTTAGACACAGGTGAGTATGCAATTCCAAGAAGTCATATCTTTCAGCTTGTGGGAAACTAATAGATAACTTTGTCTCCGAAAACTACCCACTTCACCTCATTCGGAGAAAGAGAAAGTTTCGCTCTGTCTTACAAAAGGAAAAGAACATCCATGGTTATCATGGTCTTAGCATCTACAGAGATTTGAGAACCTCTGTTCTTTCTACCAGGCGGGGAGCTCCTGATCGAGCCCACTAGTAGTTTCTCCAACAGGCATGCGAACCTTGGAAATTGTACATGGGTTTTAAAATGACTTCTGGACTTGTATATATACAGTCATCCACTTCATGAAATACTCTTTACTGCCATGTGGCCATCGAGTGTTTGCTTACTGACATGTGGGCCCACCTTGTCCATCACTTCATCCGAGGCAGATATTGCCTCTTTTCCTCTCGCACCCACTGCGAGGTTTCAGTCTGTTCTTTCCTACACTGCTCTATGATCGTTTTTCTTGCTCTTCTGCTCTTTCCTTCTTACTCTTTGCCTTTTGCATCCCCTGTATGAGTCCGGCTCGCCCCTCCTCCCTTGCACTGATGTTACTTCTTTCTCCCCTCTTGATATACTAACGAGCCTCTTCTTTACAACTTCACTTTACTGTGTCTTGGATTTATCTCTGCTAGTTGATGTTTCTGATTTCAGGGATTCATCAGGTATGTCTTGATTCCTTCCCTCCTCTTACTCATGTTGATTCAGTTCGTTCTTGGCTAGTTCTCACTATGCTGCTAGGATTTCTGCGACCACTCATTTCTCTACACTTCTGCTTACTACATTTTCAGCCCGTTCTCTCCTGAACATTCTCACTACTTCTGAGTGGCATTTAGGCAGAGAAACCGAGTTTGCCATGGCACTCATGAGTTATCGAGCCGAAACTCGGTACAAAACTTGGGGTGAGGAGTACTGACACTTGCTCAGCTACTTAGGCACACGTGAGGCAATGATGAAGTCGTATGTGCTTTCGTAGGGTTATACTATGGCCACCTTCTGGCTTCCCTTAGTTTGTTTAGCGTTCCAGGACTCAAGCGCTATGGACACTTGTTGCGATATACTCTATATCCTGTCCTTGGTCGCCTCGCCCTTGTTACACTGTTACACTTTGATAGGTCTCAGAAGAAACACCATCCACTCTGCCCCCTCATTGTTCCACTCCTCCCTTCCTTAGCTAATTCCCTCCCTATGATTTTTCACTCGCTCTTTGCCTGCTTCATGGTTCATACATGACTTTTGATCTCCATTGTTCTACCTGACTCAAGACTACAGTTCAATTTTCTTCGTTCCTGCAGTGCTTATTGGTGGTCAATTACACAATGTTTTATATTCTCGAATTAGGTTGCATAGCTGTTATCAATTACAAGTTGTTTACTAGTCCTTTAGATATATAGTGTTCTCGATTTGTTGCAATTATGCCTTAGCTTCAGGTTACATTCGATGCATTCTACTTTAGGGATTTATCACTATTCTCGCATTGAGCATTGAGCATATCTTGGTTACGGATCATTTGCACTCAATGATGAGTTCTGGATCACCCGTTCCTAGAACGGCTTCTGCTCTCATCTACCAATCTCTTGGTTACTGATCATATGCACGTAATGAGTTCTGGATCATCCGTTCCTAGAACGGCTTCTGGTCTCATCTACCAATACCTCTGTATGCAGACTTGCGCAGGCTTACCTCTCTGTTTAAGTTATGGTTTGACTATCGTGACTATGTTCTTGTCAAATGTCAGAGTCATATCCAACAGACGGGATGGGACGGGTGTGTCTACAACAGGTTCTATATTCCACTACTCATTATTTCGATCATCTGACTGGAATTGGACCTAATAGAGAAGTACATTCAGAAATAGCACTGAAACGTGTCCTAAAACTGTTCAGGACAGTTATTCTGCAAGAAGCCTTTTCCTTCACATTCAATTTAAAAGGAATCTACACAAAATCTGCTCAAATTTTCATTTCAGGGAATGCAGAGAGCTTATTGTTGGGCCCGCCTTTAGGTCTAGGCATAGTACTAGCATAAGTTTTTCCCGAACTTGTACAGGTTACCCACGGAATCTGAACTCCCTATGAGGATATCCGATACACTCCCTACTGGGTCGCTAGCATTCCTCGGTCTGTGGGATCCACTACTTAAGCAATATTGCTCCTGACTAACGTCACTGCTTCATTTTCAACTGATGGTGGATGCTGACTTTCGATTTACGGTGTATGCACCATTTTGTTATTGTCAACTTAACTTATACTACACTAGCACTCAGATCTTTGCCGCTACATTTGCAAGACATGCTCTCAGTTACCCCCTTTCCGCTTGCACTTAGAATCTTCATCCCAACAGGTTCAACAGAAGTATGTTTCTAGGATGAATATTTGCTTTTGCATGATGCTACTCCTATCCTTAATCCACAGGGTAAACTCAGGTGTGTTGCTCCGAGTAATTTAATTACTGCCGGTGCTGTTTGCTGCTAGTTCGGTATCCATCATGCCTGTCGAGTTTTCTCCTTTAGATATGTCGATGGTAGGCTCGTATACCAATATGTCGATGGTAGGCTACACCTAACCCTTAGCCTCCCTACCCCCTTTCGTTTTTGTAAGCAACCCTTACAGGAAGTAACCGAGTTGGCCCTGACCTTTTATGGGAATTAACTCAGTATGAGGGGTACTGGCTCCTACCGAATTACCTCGGCTCTATGCCGGACACTGGTAATGTCATACTGCATCCGTGCAGACTTGCTATAGAAGTGACGTGAGTCAGAGTTAGTCATGTTAGACGTGTGGGTATGGAACCGGGCTGTTTACAACGGGTTCTGCAAATTTGTTGTACACCAGCTTGATAGTGCTCTGTACATTGGAGGTGGACCAACTGCAGCTCTTTGAGTGACCTGCAAAGCCATATTACTCCCTTGTAAACTAAACATGCTGTTATATACTTTGCCTCCGTGGAAGTAACAGTACAATGTTGTCGGTGGCTGCTCTAAGCTAGTCGTCCACTATTCATCAGGAATATGAAACCTTTATGGTATTTTCTGTTGTCCAAGTCGCCCATAGAATCAGCATCGCAGTATCACAACATTACACCACTTCCAACTGTAGCTTTTTGAGTGACTTGCAAAGCCATATTGCTTCCTTGTCTGCTAAACATGCTCTTATCTACTTTACCTCTGTAGAAGTAACAGTGCATTGTTGTCGGTGGCTTGCAAAGCTATATTGCTTCCTTGTCAGCTAAACATGCCTTTATATACTTTACGTCTATGTAACAGAGCATTGTTGTCGGTGACTTGCAAAGCCATATTACTTCCTTGGCGCTAAACATATTCTTATTTACTTTACCTCTGTAGAAGTAATAGAGCATTGTTGACGGTTGCTGCTCTAAGCTAGTGGTCCACTATTCATCATGAATATGAAACCACTATGGTATTTTCTATTGTCCAAGTCGCCCATAAAATCAGCATCACAGTATCTTGCTAGTGTATGAGCAGCATCTTATCCGTCACCAAATTCTAATCCATAGTTCAAAGTACCTTCGAGATACTTGAAATTTCTCTTCACTGTTTCTCAATATTCAGATGAAGGATTAGAACTAATTCTTTTCACTGCTTCTCAATTTTCAGATGAAAGATTAGGATTGTTTCTCTTCAGTGTTTCTCAATGTTCAGATGAAAGATTAGAACTAATTGTCTTCACATCTTCTCAATGTTCAGGTGAAAGATTAGAATTAATTCTCTTCACTGCTTCTCATTGTTCAGATGAAAGATTAGAACTAATTCTCTTCACTGCTCCTCATTGTTCAGATAAAGGATTAGAACTTAATTTTGCCACTATGCTAACAGCATAAGCTATACAGGTTTCGTACTAATGAGCTCTGGATCCCCCCTTCATCAACGGATTCTACTCTCACGTCCTAATATGTAGGTTTTGTATACTTGCTCAGCTACTTCGGCACTGCACGAGGCACTGATGAAGTTGCATGTGTTTTTGTGGAGGTTTACTATGTCCGCCTTCTACTTACCTCAATGATGTGAATTCGAATTCTTTAGTGTCTTAGGACTCAAGCGTCCATTGCGCTTGCTGTGATATGCTATATCCAGTCCACTCGCATACCATGCAGTTGTATGGGAGTTATACTTGGCTTCTGGACTTGTATATATACAGTCTACCACTATTTTAATTCACATACGGTTTTCTGCCATATGGTCTCGGAAGGTTTGCTTATGGCCATGGGTGCCCACCTTGTCCATCACTTCATACGAGGCAGATTTTGCCGCTTTTCTTTGCTCTTTCCTGCAGTGCTCTAGGTCCTTTCATGCTTTTCCTTGCTTCTCTGTTCTTTCCTTCTTACACTTCGCCTTTCCTTTTCTTGTTTGAGTAGGCTCGCCCCTTCCCGTGCAGCGCTGATGTTTCTTGCTCCGCTCTCGTATTACTAACAAACCATTGCTTCGCAATTTCTCATTACTGTGTCCTGGATTTTCTCTCTACTAATAGATGTTTGTGATTTCAGGGATCCATCAGGTGTGTCTCAGATTCCTTCCCTCCTCTTAGTCATGTTGATTCATTTCTCTTTGCCTGCTTCTCATTATGTGGCTGTCCTGTGATTATATATGTGCCTGCACTTCTGCTTGCTCTTTCTTTCCACACTTCCACTTCTGTTCTTGTGTTTTTCAACATTCCCACTATTTATGAGGGGCACTTTAGGGGAGCAACGGAGTATGCCTTGGCACTCATGAGTTTTCAAGCAGAAACTCGATACAAGGGGTTCTGACACTTGCTTAGCTACTTCGGCACTGCGCAATGCACTGATGAAGTCGCATGTGTTTTGTGGAGGTTTACTTTGGCCGCCATCTGCTTCCCGTTGCTGTTTAGTGTCTCAGGACTCAAGGGTCCATAGCGCTTGTTGTGATATACTTTATATCCTGTCCTCTCATTACGCAGTCACACTCCGATATATCTCTGCAGCAACACCATCCATAAGCTCTCGCATGGTTCCACTCCTCCACTCCCCAGCTAATTCCTTCCCTATTATTTTTCCTTTGCTCTTTGCATGATTCACCAGCAAACACCATCCATAAGCCCTCGCATGGTTCCACTCCTCCATCCCCCAGCTAATTCCCTCCCTAATACTTATCTTTCGCTCTTTGCCTGATTCACAGTTTGATCTCCCTTGTCTACAGTGTTCCTACCCGACTCCAGCCTAAGTTCTTATTTTCATCGGTCATGCACTGCTTATTGGTGGTCTATTACATAACGTTTTATATTTCTCGCATTTCGTTTGCATAGCTGTTATCGATTTCAAGTTGTTTACTAGTCCTTTAGATATATGTTATACTCAAACTGTTGCAATTATGCCTTTGCTTCAGGTTACATTCCATGCATTCTACTTTATGGATTTATCAATATTCTAGCATTGTGCATAAAGTACATCTTGGTTACCGATCATTTGCATTTCATGAGTTCTGGATCACCCGTTCACGGAACAGCTTCTGCTCTCATATATCTATATCCAGTCCTTTGATGCCTTGCTCGTCTTTCCTCGTTCTCAGAACGACTTCATTACTTCCTGTGCTCTGACTCTTACACCTTCCATGATTTTCATTTCCTGACTCTCAGATCTTCCTTGACTTGCGATTTCCAGACTTCCAATTGTTCTCGATTCCTGTTTATCTTAATTTTTTTAATTTGGCTCTTTTTGTTGCCATTTCGTCCTGTTCTATTTATTTCTCTTCTCATGTGGGTATTGTGTCTCCGCTTCTTAGGTACAAGCATCTCAGATATGCGTGTTGCTATTGTATTGGTCCTTAGTGACATTTACTTCGCCTTTCATTTGATGTGTCCTGTTCAGATCCTGTTCCTGTTTATTCGATGCATGCAAGTAGGATGTAGGTGTTGCTATTTCATTGCTTCCAGTTTACAATTACTCATACTTTAATTCGATCAGATGTTCTTTATCTTGTTTACATTACATATCGCACATAGCATTTGCATTCAATGAGTTCTGGATCCCCACCTCGATGAACGGCTTCTGTCCTAATTTCTCTATATCCAGTCCTCCCATGATTTGCTCAGCTTCCGTCGGTCTCTGAGTGATTTCCCACTTACGGTGCTCTAACTCATACATCTTCCTCGAATTTCGTTTCCTGACTCTCAGATCTTCATGGACTTGCGATTTCCAGCCCTCTACTTGACTCCTGTTTATCTCAATCTTTTTAATTTGGCTCGTTTAGTCACCAATTCTTCCTGTCGATTTATTTCTACTTATCTGGGTGTTCTGTCTCTGCTTGTTTGATGCATGCATCTCAGATTTAGGTCTTGCCATTGGTTTGTTTCCATGTGACATTTACTTAGGCTTTCATTCGATGATGTTTTTTCTCTATAATTGCAGGGATCCGATTCCTGTTTATCCATGCATGCAACTAGGAAATAGGTGTTGCTATTACTTAGCTTCCAGATGACATTTACGTGGGCTTTAATTCGACCAAATGTTCGTTATCTTGTTCACATTACTTATTGTGCATAGCATTTGCACTCAATGAGTTCTGGATCTCCCGTTTGATGAATGGTGCCTGTCCTCATTTCTCTATATCCAGGGCTCTGGCACTCATGAGTTTTCGAGCAGAAACTCGGTACTAGGGGTACTGACATTTGCTCACCTACTTCGGCACTGCGGGAGCCATGATGAAGTCGCATGTGCTTTCGTGGAGGTTTACTATGGCTGCCATCTGCATCCCTCAGTTGTTTAGTGTCTGAGGACTCAGGCGTCCATAGCGATTGCTGCGATATATTGTATCCAGTCCTCCAACATTGCTTTGCTCATCTTCCCTTGGTCTCTGAGCGATTTCCTACTTTCGGTGCTCTGACTCAGAATTCCTCTAATTTCGTTTCCTAACTCTGAGATTTTCCTTGACTTGCGATTTCCAGACTTCTACTTGACTCTAGGACTCCTATTTATCTTAATCTGTTTAATTTGGCTCATTTAGTCACCGTTTTTCCTGTCTATTTTATTTCTCTACTCATCTGGGTGTTGTGTCTCCGCTTGTCCGATGCATGCATCTCAGATTTAGGTGTTGCTGTTAGATTGTTTCCATGTGACATTTACTTGGGCTTTTATTAGATGATGTCTTTTTTTCTATATATGCAGGACTCAAGCGTCCTTAGTGCTTGTTGCGATATACTTCATATTCTGTCCTCTTTCGCTGCACTCTCGTTACCCTGTTACTCTTCGACCCGTTTCGGCAGCCACACCATCCTGTAGCTCTCGTATTGCTCCACTCCTCCATTTCCCAGCTAATTCCTTCCCTATCATTTTTCCTTCTCTCTTTGACTGATTCCTGCATTGACCTCTCGTGTCTACAGTGTTCCTACTTGATTCCACCCCACGTTTTTCATCTTTATCGTTCACGCACTGATTACTGGCGTTCGATTTACATATCGTTTCCTATCACTCGCAGTCGTTTGCATGGATGTTCTTGATTTCACGTTGTTTACTAGTATGTTAGACATATGTTATTCTCAATTTGCTTCAATTATGCCTTTGCTGCAGGTTACATTCGATACATTCTACCTTAGGGCTTTATCACTATTCTAGCATTGTGAATTTCAATTTGCGAATTTCAGTTTGCTTCAATTATGCCTTTGCTGCAGGTTACGTTCGATGCATTCTACCTTAGGGCTTTATCACTATTCTAGCATTGTGAATCATGTACATTTTGCTCATCAATCTTTTGCATTTCATGAGTTCTGGATAACCTGTTCCCGGAATGGCTTCTGCTCTCATATACCTATATATATGCAGGGGGTCCGATTCCTGTTTATTCGATGCATGCGACTAGGAAATAGCTGTTACTTTGCTTCCAGATGACATTTACTTGCGCTTTAATTCGACCAGATGTTCGCTATCTTCTTTGCATTACATATGGTGCATAGCATTTGCATTCAATGAGTTTTGGATCTCCCATTTTATGAACGGCGTCTGTCCTCATTTCTCTGTATCCAGTCTTCTGATGCTTCGCTCCGTCTCAGCCTAGAGAAAATCCACTCTCTTCCCACTTCGCTACAACTCACATTTGTTGATCTGTTTCATGCTTCCTATACTTGTTTTTTTGTCCAGTTTGCCAATTTCAGTTTCTCTCGATTGGTTTAAGGTGGGCTCGTGGGTCTTCAATTACAGCTTGTCTATATCGCTTCATGCTTTGCTTAGCGCTGATCGATTTCATGTTTGAATATCTGTTCTCTACTGCTGTTGATCAGGATATAGTGATATTTCGTTTGTGCTAAACCTTGCATTTAAATTGTTAGTTTCTTTACCTCCTCTAGGGTATTCATTCCTCATCTCGATTTGCACATATCATGTTCTTCGAGCGCCTTCTGTCCTCATAACTCCAATATCATTTTGGCACTCATGAGCCTTCGAACAGAAACTTGGTCCGAGTAGTACTGACATTCGCTCAGCTACTTTGGCACTACGTTTGGCACTGATGAAGTAGTACCGGCTTTAGGGGAGGCTTACTATTGCCGCCTTCTGCTTCCTCTGGCTGTTTCCGTGTTTTGGGACTCATGCATCCATAGTGCATGCAGTGATATACTATATCCAGTCCCCTAATACTCTCCATTTGTTTCCATGTTAGGTTTATTTCTGCTATCGTTAGATCAGAGGATTGACATATTGCTTACTTTACATATCTTGCATCTCATTTGCATTTAATGAGTTCTGGATCCCCAGTTCCTCGAATGGCTTCTGTCCTCATTTCTCTATATCCAGTCCCCTAACGCTACGCTCTACTTTACTTCCCCAAACTGGGGTAGTAAAGCAGAGTGGAAATCGTTCAAAGTACGATTTCCACTCTACTTTTTCATACCCGAAATCCGGGTTTGGTTTCATTCAATTTGCTCTTAATTCATTCAGTTTGTTTTCCGATTGATTCACTTTCGCATATTTCGAAATTTCTTGACATGAGTTGACTCTTCGTTTTCTCAGTAGATATTGGTTCACAGATTCTCTGCATATAGTTATGTATACAAGAACAGATGCCGTGATACGGATCTGTAATTCCAAAAAGTCATGCCTTTTAGCTTGTAGAAAACTTATAAACAGCTTTATCTCTGAGAATTAACCCCTTCACATGATCCAGAAAAAATTTCGCTCAGTCTTACGAATGGAAAAAGATATCCATGGTTATCATGGGCTTAGTATCTATAGAGATTTAAGAACATCTGTTCTTTCTGCCACACAGGTAGCTCCAGTTCGAACCCACTAATACTTTTTACTGCAGGCCTGGATACCATACATTTGATCAGGAGTTGTACTTGACTTCTTTTTTCATATATACACTATCTTTGATCATTTACACTTCAATAGTTCTGGATAACCTGTTCCCAGAATGGCTACTGTTCTCGTATACCTATATATACTATCTATGGTCTATCATTGGGCTTAGTATATAAAGAGATTTGAGAACATCTGTTTCTTTCTGCCAGGTGGGGAGCTCATTTTCGAGCCCACCAGTAGTTTTTCCCTTAGACTTGTATACAATCTTGCCTCTTCCAGTGTATTTTATATATTGTATAGCACTCTTTGGATTTTATGCCATGTGGATTTTCATCGCAGACTGCTGGACACGTGTCCACTGCTTATGGATAGTGGCCCACATGGTTCTTCCCTTAACACGAGGCTGCAGTTTCCTCTGTCGGTTGCCCTATCGCAAGTTCCCCTCCTTTCTTTTCAGTACTCTTACTTGTTTCTCTGCTCGCGAGGGTTTCTCCCGCTGGGTTTGCTGGGTTGGGGTTTGATGGGGTTTCTCCCGCTGTCCTTTCTTGTTGCAGCATTGACGTTTTTTGCTCCCCGCTTGTGGTTTGCTGGGGTCTCTCCCACTAGTCCTTGCTTGTGAAGTATAGCAAAGTTTTTTTTGGCTCCCCGCTTGTCCCTTCCCTTGCAGCGCTGCGCTTTCTTGCGAGGAGGTTTATTTTGCAGGTCCCTCCCTGAGCAGCGGTGAGTTTTCTTACGAGGATGTTTCTTTCGCTGATTTCGCTGCTGTTTATTTTGTTGATGCTTCATGTATCTTGCTACTTCGGTTTATTTCGTTGGTCCCTTCCCGTGCAGCGCTGCGTTTTTCTTACAAGGATGTTTGTTTTGCTGATGCTTATCGTATCTCACTATTTCTGAGCTCTGAGCGGCACTGTAGGGGAGCAACCGAGTTTGCCTTGGCACTCATGAGTTTTCGAGCAGAAACTCGGTATGAGGGGTACTGACTCTAGCTCAGCTACTTCGGCACTGCGTGAGGCACTGATGAAGTCGCATGTGTTTTCATGGAGACGTACTATGGCCGTCTTCTGCTTCCCTCAGCTGTTTGGCTTCTCTGGACTCAGGCGTCCATAGCGCTTGTTGTGATATATCGATATCCAAGGACGTGGATATCGATATCCACGTCCTTGGATGCTTGGATGCTTTGCTCGTCTTCCCTCGTTCTCTGAGCAATTTATCCTTCCTGTGCTCTGTCTCATCCACCTTCTCCGATTTCGTTTCCTGACTCAGCTCTTCCTTGACCCGCGATATTTACCGACTATTACTTGTCTCTTCCCACCCGTTCATCTCCATCCTTTTCAGCTGTCCGTTTCTTCCTGGGGTCTTTATTTTTCTACTTATGTGGGAGTACTGTCTCCATTTCTTTGCAGGCTGCATCTCAACTATGCGAGTTGCTATCTAACGGTTTCCACGTGACAGTTATTTCGGGTTCCATTCGGTGATGTTTCTCATATAGATATGCTGGTGTTTCAATATGTTTATTTCGATTATGCCATTGCTGCAGGTTACCTTCGATGCATTCTAACTTCGGGATTTCATACTACTCTAGTCTTGCGTGTCGCTTACCTTCCGTGCATTCTACCCTCGGGTTTTCATTTTCCTAGTGTTGAGTATCATGTACATATTGTTTATCGCTCATTTGCACTTCATAAGTTCTGGATAACCCGTTCCCAGAACGGCTTCCGTTCTCGGAAACCTATATACTGTATACTTCACCTTCACCTCAATTCACTTCACCTCTGCTTTTCCCGTTGGCTCGTCCCCTTCCTGCGCAGCGCTGAAGTTTTCTTGCTCCACTCTTCTTGCTCCACTCTGGAATCACTAACAAACCTCTGCTTGACTCTTTCTCATTGTTGTTTCCTGAACTTCCTCTCTACTAATGAATGTTTATGATTTCAGGGATCCAATCAGGTATGTCTCGATGTCTTCCCTCATCTTACTCATGTGGATTCTTTTCTTTCTGGACTGATCCTCATTATGCGGCTAAGACTCCAGTGCCTTCGTATGGACCTACACTTTTGCTCGCCCTTGCTTTCCACACTTCCAATTCTGTTCTTTTTGACATTCCCACTCCTTTTGAGTGGCACTTTAGGGGAGCAACCGAGTTTGCCTTGGCACTCATGAGTTTTCCTTGGCACTCATGAGTTTTCGAGCCGAAACTCGTAACAAGGGGTACTACTCGTAACAAGGGGTACTGGCAATTGTTCAGCTACTTCGGCACTGCGTGAGGCACTGATGAAGTCGCAGGTGTTTTCGTGGAGTTTACTATGGGCACCTTCTGCTTCCCTTAGCTGTTTAGCGTCTCAGGACTCCAGCGTCCATAGCGCTGGTTGTGATATTATTCATATCCTGTCCTCTTATGCTTTGCTCTCGTTCCCTTTTACACTTCGACCCATTTCTGTAGCTACATCATCTGAGACCCCTTGTTTTGTTCCACTCGTCCATTCCACAACTAATGTCCTTTACTAGTCTGTTGGCCCTCAGTTATTTTCATTTTGTTTCAATGATGCTTTTGCTACAGGTTACATTCTATGCCTGCTACCTTAGTGCTTTAACATTACTCTCGCATTGTGATTCATGTAAATGTTGCTTATCGATCATTTGCACTTCATGACTTCTGGATAACCTGTTCTGGGAACGGCTTCTGTTCTCGTATACCAATATATTGCCATTTGATCTATGTTTCTTTTGCATTTAATGTGTTCTGGATCCCCATTCCTCGGCTTCTGTCCTCATATCTCCAATATCATGTTTACCTTTCATCTGCACACAATTTGCACGGAATGAGTTCTGGGTCCCCCTTCGATGAACGGCTTCTGCTCTCATGTCCTAATATAAGTTTTGTAGCTATAATACTATACTTTAAACATGCTACTGCTTCTTGGTAAGTGTTCTAATTGGTTCTCTTTCTTTTAGTTGTAGTTTGACATATTAGAACAAAATTTTACCACTATGCTAACTGTATAAGCTATATCAGGTTTTGTAGCTATCATAGTATATTTAAACATCCTACCACTTCTTGGTAAGGAGTTCTAATTGGTTATCTTAATTGCAATTGTAGTTTGACATTTGGATCTGCACATATGCATCACAACATCGGACTAATCCCTGTGTGTGTCCATACAGGGATATGTATGCTTACCTCCCTATGTAATAATTATTCTCTTTCTTCCAATTGTTGTTATACATTTTGATCTGCAGATATGCATCACAACATCATACTAACCCCTACATGTACCTATTTCAGACGTATGCTTTCTTATCTTCCTATTTAACAGTTATGACGACCTTTACTGTTTTACTGTCAAATGTCAGAGTCATTCCAGTCGGATCAGGGTTGTTTACAACGGGTTCTGGAACCCGTTGTAAACAATCCTGATTTGATAAACAAATCCGTAAATGACAGATCCGTAAACAACCCTGATCTGAGAAACTTGAGTGAGTGGAGTGGATCTATGAAATTCTACAGCATGACCCTGCAACATTCTCTAGCTCCAATATATTTAGAGTGGAACTGGCTTATATGAAGTGGACTTGAAACGTTGCGTCGGCCTGGATTCCAGCTTTCATCATAGCTGAGGATATATTAATCTGCAGGTGTACCCATATACCTATATAGTAATCTGCAGGTGTCGTAGATTGGACCTTCGTAATACGTGCAAATCATTAGTAATTCCGGCCGTCACGCTAGAATTTACCTCCGAAGTGAGCTCCTCAAAGTTCTTCCCCTGAAGTAATGCTGGTAGGATGTCTGAAAGGTATAGAGGTTAAATTTGACCTGGACGAGAGTCTCTAGTTGCTATCTCACTTAAAATGCTACTTTTCTAGGTCTTTGTATCCGTTCTTCGAACGGGTTCTGCATACCATTACACTATTTCCAACTTAACTTCTCTGTAAGTACAAATTGGTTAAAGTACACACTCAACAGTAGGCTTCCCAAATCATAGAGGTTACTGGTTCTCGCACCAATTCTCGCCTTTACAGAAGTAACAGGATATTTAGCTCACCGCCATGTGAAATGGCCGCTATGAGAAACTTACTAATCATATCTAGATCACAGTGCCTTGTCTTGTTCAGTCCGCGTTGTAGGGAACGGGTTGTATATTCAATTCTCAAATATGCTTTTTAACACTCCCCTAACTAGTCAGGGAACTCTGGCTGAAATTCAGACACTGGTCTTATAAAATAAAAAGTGGTTCAAAACCGCTGTTTCCTTTATAATACTCGCCCCTAACATAGCTGCATGTCTCAGGACACGCGTAGACCGAAGTCTTCATGAGAAATTACCTCCGTACTTGAACTATTGTTTCCATCTAACGCAGGGTAGGGGTAGCTTACTTGACTCCTGAGCCTTGCACTGTCAAGGCCCTAACTACAACTTTCGGGGTAGGCTTCCCGCCACCCAAGGACTAAGCCCTTCTATTACCGACCGGATCAGCGCTTAGGCACTAGCTTAAGCACAAATAGTAGAAAAGTTAACTGTTTGGAAAGTAGTAAAACAACCCTTAATTCCCAGAGCTAATCCAAATCACCTGCACGACTGTACTGTGTTGTACTTTGAAGTCGGGCAGGAGCTATCCAGTGGCTTGTCCTACGGATAAGAAGGTTCAGATTTGTGAGATCTGGGTTGGAAACATGTGCAGGTTCTCAGCTTATTCAGAACTACACGTCATGTTTCAACACTTGTGATTTCGCATTCTGAAAGATTACCTCCATTTCCACTCTATGCTGGGCCCATTGGGCGACCTCCTCATGTTTTAATCGTGGGGTCGCGTCCGGATGCTCATGGTGGAGCTTCCTTTGGTAGTCCGTTATTCTCCTACCCCGGCGGAATTTACCTTTCTACTCTTTCCATCGTCGGTTTCGTGAACGCAAGATCTTCATTGCCCATTGTTCAGTCGTAATTCTTTCACCATTTTGGTTCATCTTGCAAACTAAGCAGGCAAAGCATAGGCGCTTAACTCTATTAGGAAGATCGTAACCGAGCTAGGGACTAGGGAAGGTGCAAGCGATGTTACTTAAGGCGTAGACGTTGATCCTACAGTCACAAGATCAACCCAGAGGAATTGCTGCTTTTGAGACGAAGTCCACCAATATCAGAATACCATCTAAGTCAGAATTAAATCCTCGTCCACTATTGCCCTTGGTATTGAAAATTCTGTCGACGGACCCTGTTCCGTAAACTTACCCCTAAACTTATGCCCTCTAATCCGTAGATGTTAATATTGTCCAAGAAAGCAAGATGGGTTACACACGTGGGTTTTTGATGGGTAAATAAATCTACTGGAAACTAGTGTACATTCTTGCCTGTCAAGTCAGACACAAGTGCAGGTTTTCAACACCAATGCATAAAATTTCTGTACTAAATTACTATCTACTATACCGTTCGAAAGACCCACTGGTGCCATTTCCCACTGGATCTCCCGTTCCTCGAGGGGCTTCTGCTCTCCTTTCCTAATACCCACTGGTCCGTTGCATAGCTGCTACTGAATACACGTTGCTTGTTCTCGATTTGTTGCAATTATACCTTTGCTTCAGGTTATTTTCGATGCATTCTAATTCATGGATTTATCATTATTCTAGTATTGAGCATAAAGCATATTTGGGTTACCGATCATTTGCACTTAATGAGTTCTGGATCACCCGTTCCTAGAACGGCTTCTGCTCTCAATACCCACTGGTCCCATTTCTCAAAAATCTTGGGCCTGTATCCTGGCCAATATATCTTGGCCCTGTCGGATACAACCCGGAACAAGTGGGCGCCCTTTGGAGGATCGCCACCTGAATGAATGAAGAGGAACTGAAAATCAGTACTCTGCACCCACCCTGTTCTGCCTTGGTCTGTCCTAAATGGGTGTTGATCGCCCGTGCTAGGAACGGATTCTCCTCCCGTTACTCATATGCTACCCTGCGTCTCATAATTTTGGAGACTCGGGCTGTCCTGTGTACTAACGCTTTCACGCTGTCAAAACCTTCATTCTGTTTAAACGTCATGTCTATCTCTCAAGGTTACATTTGCTCGCATTCACCCTGTAATCCAGGTACCTATGTATCAAAAACATCATACTAACCACTGTATGTGGACTGAAGCATACTTACTGCCCCATGTAACTGATAGTTATGTAACGGGTAGACATGACGATCTTCACTAGGCCACTCACCATCATATGTCAAAGTCGGTCTATGTCAGACGCGGGTATAGAACTGGGCTGTATTTCAGCACGTGACATATTCAGCAGATCCGGCGTTCTGGGTTCCTCCCTACTCAGTTGTTTCAGGATCTGCCGTTTCGGGAAACGATTTCTTCTCCAGTTTCTAAATATATGTATCAAATCTCTCTTAAAATCTAATCCGGCTTCTGTTCTCGTATACTTATATATGTATCAAATCTCTCTTAAATTCTGAACCAGCTGCTGTCCTGACTTGGGACTTTGGAGCTTACCTGCAGTGCCAGTGCATGCTGACGGGCAGAGTCTAACCATATCGACGTCTTCTTTCGCATTATTGATGCAAGGTAAGATAGTTAATGGCGCTCCATAACCACGCCGTAGAATCTCTACGCCAACCGAAGATTGTACTCCGTTAATAAAGAGTCGATGAACGCGGTGCCCGGTCTTGTTTTGCAAATTTCAGCTTCAAGTCTTTCTTGAAGCATGCTGTATCAACTAATGCGCAACCATCCGATTTAGGTCAACAATCAGGAGTCCACTAAACTAATACTAATCTAAACCACATTTCTTGCGAACTGGACTTCTAACATTGCATAGTTGTTCCGAGGACTAGTTCCTGTGGTTCACATTTACATGGAGCCCTATCAATATTCATCAGTGTGTTCTTATGGTGTCGATCAGTAGTTCTCCAATACAATAGATTGCAGATGTCACAATCGAGGGCTTTACTTCTCAGACCTAGATCACATTGTCATGTCTTGTCCAGTTCTCCTACGTTGTTATGTAACCATGTTGTGGATCTCTCGTTCTTCGAACGGCTTCTGCTCTACTGAAAGCGAACGTGTGTGCTGATCCTAGTTCTCCGTACACCTACTGCATACCATGAGCTAAATATCCGTGCTTACAAACTATTGTCGGAATGATGCTAAGCTATCGGTTTAGCTCTGACTTACGGGAACAGCATGAACCCTTTCTCATCTCACTGCATAGACAGATCAGAAACTGCTGCTTTACGAGCAGGTTTTAATGTTCTAATACTCCCTACCGTTTATGACCGAGTTGTATACGGAGCATAGAGATTCGCACTACCTGAAAGTCTGCTGTTGTCCGCTTGATTGCATCCTTCCGTCCGAAACGATCCCTCTGCGGGGGCAAGTTATCGGTTTCGCTCTAACTTACCAACGGGCAACACCATGAACCCTTTCCCACCTTTCACTGCACAGAAGAATCAGGATCGACTGCTATACGAGAAGGTTTAATCCATTGGCTAAAACTCCCAAATGATATTGACTGACTTGTACCTAAAGCACAGGGAGTCGTGCTACCTGAAAGGTTGCTGTCTTCCACTTGCTTGCATCCTCTCGTCCGGTGTTCCCCTCCGCAAGAGCATGTAAATCCACTTTCGCGGCCTTGCACACACATGGCTTCTGCTCCCTTTGCTGAAATAGCAACATTACAGAAACTCAGAACGAGAAATATCGAGGGATTTATGACCTATCATCGTCATCTGCAAGTACACATGAAACGATACGTGTAAGATTTTGCTTGCCAATATATGACTGACAACTGTATTGAACTCAGTGTTTATGTCTCTGTTCTGTGTCAGAGGTGTGTTCTATCCAGATCATTCACCCGTTCCCAGAACGGCTTCTGCTCTCATCTACCAATATGCAGATCATTCACCTGGATGGGAAACTGAGTCCTCCAGGTCGCAGTATTGTCGAGCCAAGTCATCCGTGCGTGTCTTTGGATCCCCGTTCCCGGAACTTCTTCATCATCCCATCACTAAAATGTACTAGGAAGCGGTAGAAGAGATACTGTCACTTCTATCCAGCTACTTCCACGCCATGGAGGCACTGACAAAATCACTTTGTCTGCTGCGAGACTTTCTTCTCTGCTCCCTGCTTCCTTTCCCTTTTGTGTTTTGGAACCCAAGAATATGCCTCCAGAAATGTATACCATCCCGACCTCTTGCGTCGACTCGATCCTAAGTGGGTGTGGATCCCCCGGCCTGCGCACGGTTTCTGCTCTCATCTACCAATCCCGTCCTCTTACACTTGTCTTCTTCCTTTCTCTTTTCAATCTTATCCTGCGGACCTTTCGTAGAAACGTCCTTTACACCTGTTAATGCAGTCTTTAGGGTCCTCTCAGAGGAAGGCGGGTTCTTAACACCCTCCCCATGTTCGGGGAGGTGTTAAGAATCCGACTCCCTCTACAAATCCAGTTATGCAATTAACCTGATCTGGAGGTCGTTTTTCCCGGTTAGGATTTATTCGAAGCTGGACAACTCAGGTTTTCTTCGAACATGGGGAGGGTGTTCCAATCCTGCTTTCTTCCAAAACCAATACTTGAACTACTCCACGTTTGGAGGCCGTTTTGGCCGTTTTATTCCGTTGAGGGTTTATTCGGCGCGGGATAACTAAGTTACAAGCTACGTGTAGCTCTTATGTACCTCTTTGATTGTCCTGGAGCCGCAAAGAAAATAAATCAATCAACCATTTTAAAATGCAGAAAGGTATTTACAGGGTAGGTGAAAAGAAAGGGTTTCGAATCCGGGTAGTCCATCTGTGTATTCCGGAGAAGATTCGGTACTGCGGAACCCCTTCTACTTCTAACCCTTCTGAATCGCATTCTTCATAAGATATTTAAGAAGACCCGACTAAACGCGGTACTTTAAAACTCCTAGTATTTGTGCCGGGTCGGATTTCTTACAAGAGCAGGATTACCGTTCGGTCCCTAGAGGCCACGAACGGTATTGAGTTTGGAGAAAAACCAAGGTCAATTACCGAACGGTAATGCTTTTCTTGAAACACTGTATGCTGTTTGCGTACATGCAGCCCCTTACTCGAAATGACACGCTTCCTGGATTACATGCTGCATACCACTTAGATATTATTTGCATGGTATATAGTGCTCGTGGTATGGACATATTACATACGTGGAATACGTGGAACCTATTTTATGTATGTATGATATATGGCTTAATCGGTCTTGCTTGTCGTCGAATGATGTATACTAGTTCTCTGCAGGTGTTATTCACGAGATGTTTCAATTATGTTTTTACTTCGGCTTACCTTCGTTTTGTTAGATTCACTTAATTTCCATTTCTTGACTTACTAAGCATTTCGATTTGCACACATTCCTGCGTAGATTTCATCTACACTTCATATGCACTTAGTGGGTTCTGGATCTCCCGTTCGTCAAAATGCTTCTGCTCTCGTTTTCTGTCTATCTTTAATTTGGCTTAACTCCGTGTTGTAAGTTTCACTTAATTTCCATTTCCTTAGCAGCTAGTCATTTCGATTTGCACACATTCATGCTTGCATTTTATCTGCACTTCATATGCACTTAGTGGGTCGTGGATCCCCCGTTCATCGAGCGGCTTCTGCTTTCATTTCCTAGATGGATATTATGCACGTGGAATGGATCTATCTTCGGTTCTGCTTTCGACCACTTTTGCTCATGTGTCTTTTGTTAGTACCTATTGCTTAGCCTTACATGTATTCATTAGATCAGCATGTCTTCGGTGTACATTCGTTCTTGCTTGCTTACCCTTTGTTTCAATCTGCATTTTTTCGGATCTCTTCTTCGGTTGCATCGGGTCGGCCTAAGTGGGTTCGGGTCCCCGTGATCGGCTTCTGGTCCCATTTCCTATACATGCTGTTTCCGGTGGCAGATAGTTAGTGGAAACGGCTAGTAAAGTAAATTGCAGTAGATTAAAAGACGAAGTAAAAGCTAACAGACAATTAAATAACAAAGCAGCCAAATCTGTTATCGAATCATAACGGCTCTCCTACAACGTTTATAGAGTTTGTACCCCGTATTAAGCTCAAATATCTTAAACAGCCCTGTTAACACTAATTTACAATGTAATTGTGTGCAGCTTGCGCTTCTACTTCACCAGGAACTCAACAGCTCTCCGAGAGTTCCACGTGTTCAAAGAGTACGGCAGGTTGGAGCATCTCTACAAATGGCGTCATCAACACCAACTACAGTCTCGGTGAAGGGGACAGTCGGTACCGCTTCAGGCGCCGGAGGAAGCCATAAAGTAACTCTGGAACATCACCTGGTATGTTGCTCCTCTTCGTTCTGTTGATATAAACAACGTGGCGTTCCTACTACTCTCATCTCCTAATATCCAGTCTTAAACTCTTTACATGCGTTGCTCTACGCCTTTCGTTTATACGATAGTTAATAGTTTTCCTCATGTTATCTTCTGATCATTTTATGATGTCGTTCTATGAGTTGCACTTCATCTCCTTCCCGCATGTTCCTTTTATTTAGTTTTGCTTTCATTTCATTGCCATTCCACCTGGACTTCATATGCACTTAATGAGTTCCGGATCTCCCGTTCCTTGAAAGGCTTCGCTCTTATCCGTCATACCCATTCCTCTCACGCTTCGCTCCGACCCAGCCAATACACCATCCATTCCGCTCCCACTCCACCCATCCTCCACTAAAGCTCTGTCTTTTGCTCCTTGCTCGATGTGTCTGTTTAATGGTCCTCCCCGGCTCTGAATTTGCGATGCTTAATCTGTTGTCTCTCGCTTGGTATTACATGATGAAAAGTAGCTCTCCGGACGTGCTACTTATGAAATATCAATTATGGCTTTACTGCCGCTTATCTTCGTGATGTTAGATTTACTTAAATTCCATTTCCTTGGATGCAATGCTTTTCGATTCGCACATTTTCATGCTTACATTTGAAACGTACTTCATATGCATGTTCTCGGTTCATAGTTAGTGGGTTCCGGACCCCCGTTCTTCGGACATCCCTGCTCCAATTGTCAAATATAATCGTACGTTGGCAAGAGGAATAAAATGATTAACAATCTGGTCCAGAACATTTATTATTTGTCTGCATAAAAATAAGCATTTAGTGTAGATTGGTAAGGTAGATAACTGAGTAACAGTCTTTCTAATTGAGTCTACCTCTTTCCCCGAACTGCTTTAGCTCTCGTTTCCTATATATCTAAGAGCAGTGGATTCTGGATCCCCCCTTCTTCGAACGTCTTCTGCTTTCAAATTCTATATATCTAATAGTGGATTGATTTATTTGATAGAACAGAAGCATCGTCAGAGCAGTGCAGCTAAGCACGTATTCTTCATCTCCTCAAGACAGTAAACTAATACACGTACAATAGTACTCTCTTACTACGCGTAGGGAGAAGTATCCCATTACTCAAAACATCAGACATACATTAGAGTCGATAGAACCGCATAGAACCGTGATCTGACGGATTGGTTTCATCTTTATACCATTACACTAAATTCAAGGCGCAATAACTCACAATACTTTTATTGCAAAACAGTTATGTAAAATAATAAGAACAAAGGTGGATCACCATCGTGGTGTTGATGGTGATCCTACCTTTAATCGCAGATAGTGTACACCATGGGTGTACCATCTACGATCACCAACAGAGGAATAAATTCCTCGGAATTTATAGTGGTCCTACCTTTCAACCCAGAATGTGTACACAACGGATGTACCACTTGAAGTTACAATCAAAGGAATTCCACGGTTCTGGGGCAGGGGGTGTATGTATCGACACCATAAGTAACTGAAGTCCAGCATCCATCCTAACAAAATGCTTTCGACTCTGACCTCGAAATTATTTATCCAGGTATCATGTTTCTCAGCATACAACAAGGTAGAGTTCATTTGACTCATGACAGTCTGCATCATAGAGGTTATCTCCTGCATGGTCCTACCCCCAAAATGGATTGTCTGAAAAAATGCCCGATTAAGGACCGGTTGTATAACAGCGAGTTGAAGATTCTGTTCATCTCGAACTTCGCTGACTTGTTCAGCATCCCTACTCAACACGCCATTGCCGTCAGTGTCGCTGTGTGCCTGGATGTCCACTTGAGCATCACTAGTGATGCTGGAGGTGTCGTTAGAACTTGTCTGGGAAACTCCAGACATCAAGCGCTGCCGTTTCTTCGGAGGAGTAGTTGTACCAACACATGAGCTTGTAGAGCTGCATGCATCGTCCAGTTCATCCAAATCCTGGTGAAGTACACGAGTACCAGGAGAGGAACCAGTGCTCTCGAATGTTCCCGCTGAGCTGGAATACGAATCAGTAGTGCTCATCGTTGGTGTAGTAAAACCACTTCTGGGCCTCTTGTTCTGCTGTTCTTCTTCAAAATCTTGTAATATTCTCTTTCTCCAGGGTATCATTACACGATGAAGTACTAGAGGATATCACACACACACAGAGAGAGAGAGAGAGAGAGAGAGAGAGAGAGAGAGAGAGAGAGAGAGAGAGAGAGAGAGAGAGAGAGAGAGAGAGAGAGAGAGAGAGAGGATGTTAACTGAGTTCGGAAAGAGTGAAGAAAGTTGCGAGACATCTAAACTTATATACACTTATGGAACTTTCAGCTTGCTGGCAGCCAATGTATGTTTATAGAACCTTTGGCTTACTGGCAGCTAAGCTTTTCCATTTAGGATGGTACTCACGAATCAAAATCAAAACTCATATAAGCTTATAGAACTTTGGGGTTGGTGGCAGCCAATGTATGTTTATAGAACCTTTGGCTTACTGGCAGCTAAGCCAAACTATATTGCTCAGAAATCTCCATTTGTACAAAATAAAGAAGAGACAAAAAGAGTATGTGTAGTGCAATTAAATATATAGTTGATATGCCCTGGATACTCATGAGCCTGAGAGAAACACGATACGGAGACCTATTAGAATAACCAACTCCATGGGCACAAATAGTGCACCGACAAAGTCATTCCTTCTAATGGAAGTCTAGCTATTTCCGTTTGGTGCTAAGTCTTGATAGACTCAATACAGTTGATCCAAACTAAATTATGGAACTAGGTCATGTACAACGGGTCCTGTATCCCAATACTCAATACTTTGCTAGTTCGTTTTGGTGTTAAAGTTTTCATAAACTCAACATAGTCGATCTGGAACGAAATTATGAAACGAAACTAAAGAGGTCGGTTACCTATAACGGGTCTCGAATTCCGTACTCAATATTTAGCGACGCTATTGCTCAAGCTAGTGCTTCATGGCGAAACTTTCATATTTAGCAACAGGATAGGATATCCAGGCGTAGAACCTGGATATATCGAAGCCTGGATAGTGATCTTCCGTACTGAACAGCTGTTTAGTGCAATGCAGGCTTTAAGAAGAAGGACCAGAGAAGATCGGCCTAATGTGAAGGATGTGGAGCGACAAAATTCCAAGGGTTGTGTAGAAGAGAAAGTTAAAAGCGGAACCAGGAAACTAGATGATGGCAAGAGTGAGGATGGTAAAAGTGCCTCTGAAGGACTGGTTGTCGGTCATGCTATCCTGGATACCAAAGATACGGGTTGTACTTTAGGATCCGATAATACATTTGATGGTAATGCACGTCGTAATACATTTGGTAAAGGCGGCCTATCTATAATTGTCCCCGATTCGGAGGAGGGCCCAGATGCAGAAAAGAAGAGTCCCGCGGATGGAAGGGTCCCTTCTCTTTCAGGTGAAATCACCTCCTCAAGCCTGTCAGATTTGAGTACATTATCATATAACTGCAGCCAACTTCGAGCCTTGACATAAATTTTCTGAATACGTGTAATGGTCTTTTTGCTTCAGGATTGATTGATGATGTCTTGAACACCCAAGGTTATCAAACCTCTTATGAGGATGTCTGTGAAGCTATATTGCCTGTATGTGTTCCTTCTCTCTACACCTTTCCACTATTGGCTGTATAGAAATATTTCCTCAGCTGTTACTTTCGCCTTACAACGGTTTCTTTGGCATTGCGCATGAACCTTGAGTGGGTATTTATATTTAACTTACTTAACGCGTGTACATCTGGAGCAGCATTGGCCAAAACTACGGAAGCCAAGCGGTGAGCGATACGCCTACGCAAGTCACCGTCAAGTTATTATGGATTGCCTGAAATCCCGCCCAAGTTGGTCCCATTCAGATCGAGGTCAAAAGGTGAGAAAGTTCTGTTTGCGACATTGGAATCTATGCCACCTTGTTTCAACATTTGCAAATTTGTTTAACCATTATTATTTTCTTAGTGATTGTTTTGAATTTCACCTATCTGATTCCCACCGGAAATAGAAAAACGTCTTCTCGATCCCTCCAACCTTCCAGCGCTGGCGACCAGTAACCAAAAAGTGGCTATCGTATATAGAGTATGTTCTTTCAGTTGTTCTTTAGGTTCTGACAGGAATTTTCCCCATTCTCCCAAGAATTTTCTGAACTCGACAATGTTACGTGAGATTGAAGGATCACAACTAAAACAAAATTGAAGATCTAAACTAGTGTAATTGTAAATATTGTTGTTGCAATTGGATCATGTTTACAATTACATTAGTTTAGATCTTCAATTTTGTTTTAGTTATGATCATTTAATCACAAATATATACATACAGTTTCTTTATTGAAAGGGAAAGTCTTAAATCATCTGGATTCTAAAATCAAAATTATAATAGAGGATTGTTGGTATGGCCTGAAGGTTCGGTAGTGTTTTTGAAAATGCTCTATCGGCGACAGTAACATTTCTGTGTTTAAACGTTGGCAATACTATATCCCATTCGTCCTTCGGTTGTCATGAAGTCTTTCTAAGTTTGTGGTAATACTGTATCCGCCCATTCGTCCTTCGATTGTCATCAAGTCTTTCTAAGTTAGTGGGTCGTCTACTTACAGAGCTTGCAAACGTACACCGTGCGGAAAAGGAGACGAAACGAAACGACGATGTTGTCAGATTCTGAGTCCGATTTAATACCAAACGGGCTTGAACTTCTAGGAAATGATGGGATGGCCTCAAGCAAGCCACTTAAGCGATCAAAAGGGAGCGAAGGAGATGGTAAAGGAGATGACGGTGGTAGTAGTGCTCAAAAGAATTCAGGACATTTGTCTAAAGGAAAGCGCACAGTTAGGAGGCGGCGGAGGTTGGCAATGGATGACGGTACAGACGGGGAAGACGAACCTAGAATAAGGACAGAGACCGACGCAGAAATGAACAAGACAACAACTCCAAGGGGAATTAGCCAGGAGGAAGAACCCGATTCTATATCATCACCTTCTAGTGAGGAGGCTGTGAGTAATTACAGCGAAGAGGACGAAGAAATGGTAGTCCACCGGGGAATACGCAACAGGCGACGGCGAGGTGATGAAAGTAACGGTAGCGAGGATGACAGGGATTGATGTCCCCGAGCCTATCCCACTTAAACCCTCCTTGCAATCAACTCCAACGATTGTGCCATTATATATAGGCCGCCATGGTCTGCAGAATGGTATTGCAAACTTGGTAAGTATCCAGCCCTACAATTTCCCCACCGTCACAAGTAACTTCTAATTGTAGCACCCAGCACTTTAAATTGTCTGCTTTAAATGGTTATTGGAGATAAACTGTTACTTGATCCTAATGAGCTCTTCTAAATCAGGACTAAAGTAGCAGCCCCAATCTTCCTAAGATGTGGATGTGGAAGTCCTATGTAACATGGGATGCAAACTGTCCACGAGACAGCAGCAGTTTTGAAATACGAGAAACTTCTGCATTTCCCGTATTCGGCATTGGAGAAGATTTTATGTAGCACAGCTCAAATTATTAACGAGTAAACAAGTTAAAAGGTTAGATTTACTGATTCTGTGGACCGTATGCAGGAAATGCAACCTCAAAGTGACCAATTGCTACCAACTTGGTCTTCGGATTGCGGTCAACTTGGTCCCTTGGACCACGAACTGCGACCAACTTGGTCAGCTTCAATTGACAGTGAAACGCGGAAGTTAGTGGTCTTCTCTTTATGGTCGAGCTTGGCACGTAGGCTCCTTCAGCGGCAGAGCGGGATTTTTACCAAAGAATGTCAGGCCTATGTCCTTTCTTCTTTGAAGATGATTGTAAATAGCTTTGCTTCAAGGATAAGCTGTGCAGCTACATAGGTTGGGTTTCCAAATTTGCGGGCCACCGACCTTTGGCCTTCATTCAATCAATAAAACCGAAGATGTCTTTGAGAGTACTCATATGTCAGTATATGCAGACTTGCGATCTATATATCATTTGTATATACTCATGAGTTCCGGATAACCCGTTCCCAGAACGGCATCTGTTCTCGTATACCTATATATCATCTGTATATACGAAGTAATACTGCGCATAGTCGCAATCTACAAATCATCAGTATATATGAAGTTGGTGGAATGGAACAAGGAAATGTTGGACTTGCCACCCATCTGGATACCTTGGTTTCAACTTCAACAAAAGAATAAGAAGAAGAAACTCAACGAATCGAAGTTAGCATTCGAATTTAGGAATGTGTCCATACAAAGTACAGGACTTTATACTAAGGTCTAGAGAGGTAAACTTTAGTGAATGAAGAATTCGCAGGTGCTCTACAAACCAGAGTTTCACATGTGTATCTGGTCCACCACAAATTCAAGAGCAGAAGGAAAAACTGCACGTCCGAGAAGAATCATCACATATATCCCGATGAGAATCATCATTAGATATGATCATAACTTCACATTAGCGGGTTTTGATCCTGCTCTTAGAGGGGAGTGATAACCACTCCCGGCGCGGTTAACCGCGTACTCCATTCACTTGCAACTAAGAAAGTGGGCTTGCCCGTGGAACAGCGACATCAGTTCTCTTTGGTAAGTCTAACCATTCCCGAGGAAAACCGAAATGCACGTCGTATGCAATTTTAAGAAATGATAAAACGACCCGAATCCAATAATATACAGTGGTTTATTTATAGCGGTGATCTTTCTTGATATTTCCGCAGAGTTACTTCATTAAACACTAGGTCTAATCTCTAAATTTATACATTAGAGAATACGAAGACATACCACTTGGGACAGATTCAATGTCAACTGCACTGTTGTTGGGGACATATCGTACCTGCAGTCACTTCCAGAGTCGCTGTTGTCCGCTATACGGCTGGACATGGGAGGGAGTGTGAACTGCAAAGGTTGAGACCCTCCATTGCTCCTCCATTTTGGGCCGATACTTCTGGGAAAGGAGGAACCAGTGAAGAAGGTTGCTTGATACTCCAAACCGAACGCATAGAGGTTGAATTTGGTACACCCTTCACTTGAGGACCTCCTGGTAGTGTTGGCATCATTTTACAAAGGCTATTCCTCATAATTAATGATCCCTTGATCTGTCACGTTCGTCTTAGCTTTGTATAGTCTCATACATCAAGAGCTTGTTAATGGATCAAGTAGCTCACCAACCCCTTTATTCTACCTTGATTGATGGAGAGTTAATTGTGAAGAATAGCATTAATACAAGTCCCAACATTATCCTATTCTCTCATTTCGTAGTATATAAATTTAGAATAAATCAATATGAAATCTAGAGTTAGTGTGTAATGAGATAATTCTACGGAGATATCAAGATGGTCCTCTGTTTCACTTTTCCTTTTCTAATTTTTTTTTGAAGTTTGGATCATCTCATCACCAAATACGTGAAATTTCATAAGATATGCATACAATGTTTCTCGGGAATGGCCAGATTTACTAATGAAAATGGACACAACCCTCTCGTGGGTAAGTCCACTTTATCCTTTGCAATCGAACAGAGAAGTACGCAATTAACTCACCCGCGTGGTAGTGGCTGCCACCCCCACTACGACCAGGACTGAAGCCCCGTAATGCACGAGTATGGAGTTTGCGATCACATTTATGATGATTCTCACGAAGTATTTACTTTCCTTGTCTGCTTTTGAATCTTAGTAAACTGGATAAACATAGGAGATCTGCCTCCAAGTCCAAGACTTTGGAGGCAGATTATGCTTCTAATTTTAGACAGAAACCTAGGTTTCTACGCGGTTTTCCTTTCTCTCGTTTGTTGAGCACAATGCGAATTTTTCATTCCGTACACTGAATATCTCTAGTCCTTAATTTAAATTTCTGTAGTTTGTTTGAGCACGTTCCTCGAATTGGGCACAAATTTTGATTCGTGGAGCTCCTCGGTATGAACTAAACCTGAATTTCAGTCGTTTACCATGTATTCTTGTGTTGAAGTCGAACCCAAGTTCTCTAGGCCTTAATTTAACTTTCCATAGTTCGTTTGAGAAAGGCCTTCGCATAGGATAACAAGAAAGGTGAGAAGATCCCATCAAGCCGTACAAAGATAGAACATAGGAGGTAAAATGGTACTAACCCCCAGTTTGTTTGAGCACGTTTCTAGAATTGGGCACAATTTCTATTCGTTAAGCTCCTCAGTCGATGAACTAAACCTAAATTTCCATCGTTAATCGCGACTTCCTTTGTTGTGTCGAGCGCAATGTTTCCCGCCCGATCGAAGGAAGGGTAACGGGTACGGAACTTTGTCATTGGCCCATAGCGCCAATTTAGCATGTTTTGGTGATTTATAAATGGCAAGTTGCGTTCTTGAGTCCTACACTGTGCTAAGATGGAATCCTTTGGTGCCGAATAAGGGAAGTACACAACTATGTACTTCCACATCTACTTTTTAGCAACTCGGGGCTGCTATATTTTGAAGAAGAGTTAGATTTTGAAGAGTTCAATAGGATCAAGTAACAGTTCATCTCCGATGACCATTCAGAGTAGACTAGCGTTCGCGTTCCAATTTGCACTATTCATCGATTTGTGTCTGTCATCCTTCAGAAGTTACTGGCCTCCGTGCGGAATTAGTAGGGTTAGATAGAATTAGAACGGATAGAATTAGCTACTTGTGCTTGGCGCGGTGATCGTAGGGCTGGATACTTACAAGTTTCGCGATATAATTCTACACACTATATCGGCGCATATGTAACGACGTGAGTCGTGAGACGTGATGGGAACCAGTCGTTTGAACTCGTTCGAATTCGTATTTGAACATCAGTGTTTGAAAGGGATAGCTCGTAGATCTCAACTTCTGTCAACATCGGTACCCTTACTTTCACCAGGCTGTCACGTGGAGCGGATACCAGGGTGAACCACCATTTCTTTGCCATCCTCACTTGAACTACTCACAACCTCCTCACTAGAACGTTATGATATAGAATCCGGTTCCCAGTTGTTGTCTTCTTCATTTCTGCGTCGGTTTCACTTCTTATCTTAGGTTTCTCTTCCGCGTCTGTACCTTCGCCATCCATTGCCAACATCAGCTGCCTTCCGACAAATTCTTTGAAGGTCCTACTACTACAGCCGTCATCTCCTTCACCACCTCTTGAGAGCTTAAGTGGCCTACTTGGGGCCATCCCATCATCCGCTAGGTGTTTAAGTCACATGATGCCACGTGTTCGTGTCTCCTTTTCCGTTTGCAGCTCCAAGTTCTATAAATCGTTAACCCACTTACTTAGAAAGAAATCTTTCATGATAACCGACGAATGCACGGAAACAGTATTAGCAATATTTAAACAAACAGATTTTATTGGCGCCTGATAGAGCCGGTTCCTAAGCGTTATTTTTAAAGACTAATGCACGGAAACAGTATTAGCAATGTTTAAACAAACAGATTTTATTGGCGCCTGATAGAGCCGGTTCTAAGCATTGTTTTTAAAGACTAACTTCATGTGCATACCAACAATTCTCTATTGTAATTTTGATTTCAAAATCCAGATGATAGTGAGATTTTGGATATTTTTAACTTTAAACATCTATCTATAATTATATCATCATAAATAAAACAGAATATAAGATGTAAAATGGTCAAGAAGGTTACATTGTAAACATGGCTACATTAAGAAGGGAAAGTTCTATTTTTTAAGACTTATTGGAGAACTAAAAATAACATAACTCACATAAAATAGCTATCTATTTGGAAGTTATTTTATTTGGAAGATTTTTTGAGAAGTTTTTCCTTTCCTCGCCGAAATTAAAGAGGATGGCTACAAATATACTGGCAAAATAGTTCAATAAAACAAGGCCACTAAGATTTGGATGTCGCGAAGAGAACTTTCTCACCTTTAGATCTCGATCAAGATAACATATCTTATCATGGGAGATAAGTTCTACAAAGTCAAATGGATAATATATGAACGCTGGAATCCATGGAACGGATAACACACTATCAATAATAAAGATAGTGTGTTATCCAATAAAGGTAGTGTATCTAGTCCTCCAACGCTTTGCTCGCTTGCCGTCGTCCTTTGTAGTCTGAGCGATTTTCTTCTTTGGGTGCTCTGACTCCTACATCTTCCTCGAATTTGTTTCCTGTTCTCAGATCTTCCTCAACTTGCCATTTCTTGACACTCTACTTCTATTGATCTCAATCTTTTTAATTTGGCTCGCTTAATCACAGTCTCACCTGTCAATTTTATTTCTCTACTTATCTTATCTGGTTGTTCTGTCTCTCCTTATTTGATACATGCATTTGAGATTTAGGTGTTGAAATTAGATTGTTTTCGTGTGACATTTATTTGGGTTTTCATTAGATGATTATTTTTTCTCTATATATGATTCCGATTCTTGTTTATTTGATGCATGCAATTAGGAAATAGGTGTTGCTATTACTTTGCTTGCAGATGACATTTACTTATGTTTTAATTTCGAACAGATGTTAGTTATCTTGTTCACATTACATGTCGTGCATAGCATTTGTATTCAATGAGTTCTGGATCTCTCGTTTGATGAACTGCGTCTGTCCTCATTTCTCTATATAAAGATAATATATCTTATCATTGAAGATAAGTTATGCGAAGTCAAGTGGATTAACATAAACCCTGGAATCTATCCAATATAAACATATAGATTGATACGGGATAATATACTATCCGAATAAGATAGTATGGATTTCAAGATTCAATTTTGAAAAAGAATTAACTTTCAATGAATTCATGTAAATCCAACTAATATAGTACGCTTATATACCTCAATGTTCAATGACAACTTCCTATCTAGTAATATTGGAAATTAATAAAATAAAATATTAATATTAATTTCAAGGTGATATAAGTTTTCGTATTGAAAAGTGGATCACTACATAGTGAAGAGAAGGTGGTTGTAGCTTCGTGGAGTGGACCTGTCTTATTATATTTACTAAGTAAAAAAAAATTGGAATTTTTTTTCTGAAATATGTTATGGAATAAAATATGAATTCAGGTTACATCTCCCTTTGCATTGAGGAGACTTTTATTTTCTCTAATGAGTTGCTATTTTAAGCTGAAAAGATGGTGAGTTCATAAAGATGATGACCAGAACTTTTCTTAAGCGAAATCTGTTTTCTGTTTTCATATATGAAAAATAAAATTTATTTGAAGTTTAAAGTAACAAATAAAATCTATATTACATAAAATTCATGCAAGGAAAAATATATATCATGTAAAAATTTTACTTCAAAATTTTGTTTTAACATAAATACAGAGTTTGAACTTTGAAGATTAATATGTTAGTACGAATTCATGTTGACGTAAAATTTTATTTTTTTAAAGAATTATACTTTTTACCTAATTGCAAGAATATGATCTTGAGTCTAGTTCTTTCTCAATCTAACCATAAATAAATATTATTTATAGTACAGAGATGAACAGATGAGAATAAAGCTACATAGAGAAAACCTACAAAAGAAAAAGTAAATGAGGGGAGAGAAAACATGAATTTGATAGTTAATCATAAGGAGAAAGGCAATTTCAATTACTTCTTATAGTATATCACTAAATTCTAAGTTTATGAAATGATATGTACTTCTTATAGAATCAGGTTATTTTTAATTTAAAGATTAATCTATTAATTTTAAAATATATAATATATAACTGAAAATATGAAAAGTTGCACCTTGAAGACCTTTAGATCTTCAACTGTTATTCTTTTGACCATTTTTAATATGAGATGATTATTTAAGGTGCATATGGGACGTGGTTAAAATAAAGGAAAGATTACATTTTCATGGATTTAGATTTAAATACAATAACATAAAGTCAATTTAGTTCTTAGATGCCTGTATTCATTCGTTAGGTGAATAAAGCTCCTTTGTTGGAATTTGCTATTTCCTATCGTATGACCAAGAACCAGTTCAATAAAAGCACTTCCTCTATCCTCACTCTTCCCATCATATTGTATTACCTCTTTTACACAATCCTTTGAATTTTTTCTCTCTGGATCTATCACATTAGGCCTGTCTTTTTTTTTTTTTTTTTTTTTGTCCTTCTTTTTAGAGCATACAGAGCGACCATTTTCAGGGCAATGATATCCGCAATACACTCTTGGATATCCTATCTTAAGATGGGATATCCTATGCATTATGGAGAAACTTTCATATAATGAAACTTTCTATGGAGAAAGTTTCATTATATGAAAGTTTCTCCATAATGCATTTATCAATTTGAGAACTAGAGTTTAGGGTATTCGCATAACACAAGATAAGAGTATCCATGTGACATAAGTGTCCATGTAACACAAGAGAACACACAACATAGTGAGCAATATATAACAAGTAAACCCTCCAAACCACCATTTACACAATAATGAGCGAGCTCTCTTGTTAGTTTGAATGTTTGATTCTATTAATAGGATTGACTTAAACGGATGATTTTTCAGAGTTAATTGGTCTTATTTTTAACTCTTAGTTTAATACAAATCCATGTAATGAAAAACATATCCTGACCTCTATAATCCCAAAAATAGAAAAGGAAATATATGAGTATCTGGATTTACCGCTACATGATCTACATGAACATGAGTCTGTTGATACTTATAATGAAAAAGAATTAATTACACTCCTGTAAGAAGTCTATATATCATATTAATTACTTTGTAAATGTTTTTTTTGTATTAAGATATTTATATTTAAACAACAAATACACAAAGCAAGTTCCTGTAACGTTTATAAATATCCGAAGCATATCAAGTAAATATTTCATTACAAAAATATACTAGTTTTTCTTTTCTTTAATTTTTTAGGCTAGACATTTGAAACCCTTGAGAAACCTTAAATGCCAAAAAATCAAAGGTTCTATAAGCAAATATAATTCTTGATTCTTCTCACCTTTCCTTGTTTTCTTTGAACGAGGAAAGGTGATATTTGATATTTGATATTTGATATTTTTCCTCTCTTTAGCTTTTTTTTCTTAAATATCCCCTATGAACTCATAAAAGTGACATCCTTAGAGAAGGAGAATAACAAACAAGAGGTCCAAGATTGGTGTCATTATGAATACGATGAGCAGTTGTAAATATTTATTCCAACCCAACTAGAACAAGCAACAGCTTTCGTTATTATTATAACTTTAGTGTTCCTCACATGGATTTGGATGAACTGAACAATACATGCAACTTTAAAAGAACATGTTAAAACTTTCTGACTCTAAAATAACATCTTTAAATATTTAAAGCATGCCCAAAAATAATTCCAGCAACATATTTTATATTTATATTTGTATTTCAACACCAAAATTATTCCTACATTAGAGCTCTAGATATCTAAAGTTGGCTATTAGTGCACAAATACCTCCATAGTTTGATGTGTAGATTTCAAGGTATCATGGACTAGCACAAGTCTTGGTACTTAATTGGAGCTTTAGATATATGAATTTTTAGAGATATCAAAGACTTAACATGAGCACCATATATATAATATATAATATAATGAGCGCAAAGACAATACCATGTTGAATGTGGAGACTCTACTAAAAATGTGTTCTAGTAGAAGAAGATAATATTCAAGAAGGATGCTCCAATTGAAGATGTTGGCAATATTCTAAATAAAGAGAAATATTCAAATGGGTGTTTTAGCAATTGGGGACTTAGAGGTCTAATTAAAAAATCACTTTATGGACAGGTCTATGGAAGAAATAACATCCATGATGAAAATTACTGCAAGATTGATAAATGTTGTTATGTTGGATACTCTCAAGCATAATATATGGATTAAAGACTTTAAGATTAGAGCCAAAAGATAGATGATTGACCCTGGTTGCAAGTGGTGTTGATATAAGAATCTTGCCCTTCCGCTTAGATTTTGTTCTATGGATTTTAGGTTATATACCATGATGTACACTATTTAGATTAAAGGTATGTCCTTCATCAATACCAAACTAATATTGACCTACTTTAATAATATTTTGTGTAGCAATTTTTGAATAAAGATATGGTGGATCATTGTCCAATGAATCTGATGTAATGGTATGAAGACGGACCAGTTAATTTGAGTATGCCATGACTTTATACACTCATAATAACAACATGTGAGAGTGGAAATATAGTTACAATCTTACAAGTTTCTTCTTTATCATATGGATAGTTGAATGCATATCTAATATTTTAAGATTGAGACTTGATTAAAGGATTAAATAAGTTAATTGTAAACTTAACTGTGGGGAAAAGAATCAAGGGAACATACGACCTTTATCCAAATACAACCATTTATGGTTTTTGGTAATCTACATGTCAAGCTGAATTAGATGGGGATGTTGCTTATTACTTCTTCTAATATTACTGTCAGAAAATAATAGACACTCATGAGTATAACTTTTAGAATCTATGACAGTATTCTTCTAATGGAGAAAACAAGAGATTCCTATCAACTTTAAAGTTCATAGAGATTTATTATCAACTTTAGAGCTTATTACAAAGAAGTCATTAGTGAAAAAACTTATAAAAAATTATAATAAAAAATTTTATGTATAGACTTGCTTATGCACAAAAGGGAACCATGATAATATATAGATCTAATCAAAGTGGACCTAAAATGGTGAGAGTGGAGAATGTGGGAAATTGAGTTGTAAAATTTGCAATTCTTTAGAATCCTTGGGCAAATTTTTCCCAAATGTGATTATCTTTTTAAAGTGTTATTGTAAAGAAATATAATTTATATGTTAAAAATTCTACCAATGACATATTGATAATGTAGCCTTGGTAAGGGGTGCTCATATTGACACCACTAGTAGATCAATGATTATCCTAAAAGTATCTTATCTTGATGATTATAAATTCAAATTTACTTGCGAGCATGTTGTACATTAGTATGTATTTTGTACATAGTAATTTCATCATGAATGCTATTTCCTTCATGGACTTACATATGAAGTTCAATTAAGGATAAGTTCTTGATTAGTCAATTAAAGAGCTCTTCACTTTGAACATACAAACATCTTTAGTTGGATCATCCTTACTTAATAAGTTGTTTTCTTACATTGGAGCATATTTAGCTGAAGTATCTACCTTTCATTATATTATTATCTTAATAAAAATTAAGTGAGTCACACCTCTAAAGCTTCTACAACTAAGCTATTACTTGATAAATTTATAGCTCTACACATCAAACTAAGGAGCAATGCCTAGTACATGTTTGGCCAATGTTCTTTGAAAAATGGTGATGTGAAATGTGTTTTTGAAACTAAGTACTTAGACAGTTTCAAACATCAAAAGCGGCTAATTCTCTTAGTTCTTCAAGACATGATAAGAAAAGTTCAATAAGATTAATATAAATATTACATACTATGTAAAATACTCATAGCTGTTCATCCTAGTCTATTAAAAAGCTTATCTTTTTGTGATTATCTTTTTAAAGTGTTATTGTAAAGAAATATAATGTATATTTTAAAAATTCTACCAAATATATATTGATAATGTAGATTTGGTAAGGGGTGTTATATTGACACCAGTAGTAGCTTAGATCAATGATTATCCTCAAAATATCTTATCTTGATGATTATACAATCAAATTTACTTGCAAGCATGATGTACATTAGTTGTATTTCATACATAGTAATTTCATCATGAATGCTAGTTTCTTCATGGACTTACATATGAAGTTCTTAATTAGTTAACTAAAGAGCTCTTCACTTTGAATATACAAACATCTTTAGTTGGATCATCCTTACTTAATAAGTTGTTTTCTTATATTGGAGCATACTAGGTGAAGTATCTACCTTTCATTATATTATTATCTTAATAAAATTTAAGAGAGTCACACCTCTAAAGCTCCTACAACTAAGCTATTACTTGATAAATTTATAGCTCTGCACATCAAACTAAGGAGAAATGCCTAGTACATGTTTGGCCAACTCTGAACATTTGGAGATCTATTTTAGAGAGTATGTTCTTTAGAAAATGGTGATGTGAAATGTGTTTCTGAAACTAAGTACTTAGACGGTTTCAAACATCAAAAGTGGCTACTTCTCTTAGTTCTTCAAGACATGATAAGAAAAGTTCAATAAGACTAATAAAAATATTACATACTATGTAAAATACTCATAGCTGGTCATCCTAGTCTCTTAAAAGCTTAGGGTGTATCATTATCACAAGAAAACAAGATTTTAACAAAATAAAGCTTAAAAATAACATTTATAATGATAATGATATCTTGGCTATGTTGGATATAGAAATCTCACAAGAAGTAACTTTCAATTTGCACCGATATTATATATGTAGAAAAGGACCTTGCATGGACCTTTACAAGAGCTATCAATTTTTTGCTCAATTTCCCAATTTATAGTCTTTTTGACATAGATCTTATGATAAGATTTTAAAGAGCTGATTTTCACAACCTTAATTTCTGATATAATATTACATACCCTTCAATATTCATCAATTTAAGCTCATTTGTGATCATCAATGTATATAATTAAAGGTAGCTTTTAATCAAAAAAAACATTCATGCATGCCAATCTATACATTATAAAATTTTGCCAGATATTCTTAATTTATTATTTTTATTCTTTTCACTGGTTATTTTAACATAGTAAGAAACTTTGATATTAATCAGTATGTTAGTAAGAGTTCAATTGATATGAAATTCCTTTTATTATTTACAAATATACCTGGGTTAAAACATATAAATTCACATATTTTTTCTCAATTTAACCACAAAATTTATTAAAAAATTTAGTAGGAAGAATGCAAGAGACATTATAAATTAATATAGTAAAAACCACCAAGAAAAAGAGAATGAGAGCAGAGAAATATGAATACTTAATAGTGAAAGGAGAAATGTGATTTAAAATAACTTATTATGATAGACCACTAGAGTCTAACTTTATTAATGGTATGCATTTGGTTTTGAATCAGGTACTTTATCATTTAACTTCTATATTTTTTTATTTTTTTTACTTTCAAAACCCTTAAATATTTAACTTTAATCTGATTCTTTTTACTATTTCTTTAATTTGAGATGCAATTTTTAAATGAAATATGGTTGTAGTAAAAGAAAAAATATATCTCATGTAATCAAGTTTAAATACCATAGCATAAAGTTAACTTAATTCTATGCCAATACTTAGACTTAGGTAAACAAAGATCATCTTATTGATGAGATGGAATGCTTATATTAGGAGAGAACACATTCACACTTTATGGTTATAAGAAGATTTTCAAGGGGCAGATAAGCTTTAGTTTGGCTGTTAGTCTTGAGAATAACAGAAACTAAGAGACGAATTGCGGTTAAAGAGAATGTCATCAAAGAAGCTTGTAAGACAAACAAGATACTATATACTATATGGGAATATACTATCGTTGTTTGGACGTGGGAGAAAATGCTGGTAGAGATAGCATTTGTGATTCATGGAAAAAGAAAACAATTCAAACATACTCTGGGTAGTTGAATTTAAGTGGACAGCAGAAATGAACCTTTTGGACTTCTATTCTAGTACAAAACTAGTTGAGGAGAGGGAAAACTAAGGAAAAGAAGGGAAGAGAATACCGTGCTCAATTGGGAAGCAATAGAGTGGTCCAATTTGACTACCAGCGGAAGAAAGGATTGCCCTTAGATTCAAGAAAAGAAAAAAGAGAAAATTAGATTCCAGGAGGGAAGTACTTATAATACTGAGATCTAGCCGTGTGGATAAACAAATGTGGAGCGGTGGTATAATCTACACCTCTTGTTAAAAAGAAAAAGGCTACTGCGAATACGCGAAGGATCAGTCCGAAAATGCAAACAATCAATCCGTACAAGGGTGAGATAAAGCAGTTAAAATGGAGCTAAGCCCCAATCATATCGATATGCATATGAGTTACATGAGTATTGTTTCTCAGCTAGACATGTGAAAAATAATGGACAGATCCTTATGCCACCCGCAATCAGGTGTATACTTCAATGATGGACTATTCTCTTCTGCACCATATCCCAATTCCTCACCCAAATCTTATGTTGGGATTTATGAATATGTAGAACTACTTTCTAATGGTCAAGTTACTAGGAATCAAATGAGGAGATTCAAGAAGATCTTAATGTGTTCTAATTAGAGTTAATAATACAATGCATTTATGATATGAATAACAGTGTACTAAAAAAGAACGTTTAGATTGTTTCAAGTTTCAGATTTGGTTTTGTCCCTAACTTTTTGTAGCTTAACTAACTAAAGACATGGGAGAACAGCTCTAGTAGGAAAAGAGATATGTATTTATTTTATGGTTGATTTATCACCACCTAGATTAATCATGGGACAAACTGCTTAGATTAGAGTACTTTTTGCTTGAAGAAACTGATCTCCAATCCACATGTTGGTTGTCTATTTATTTTAAGGTTGATTTATCACCACCTAGATTAATCATGGGACAAACTGCTTATATTAGAGTACTTTTTGCTTGAAGAAACTGATCTCCAATCCACATGTTGGTTGTCACATGTTAATATTTGCGCTACATGCGAAGCTCTAGATCTGATGGGTTGAAACACCTAAGTTTATTGGTTTCTTGAACTTGTAATATGAGAGAATACGCATATATTAATGGACATGTCAACAGATACGCATGCACATTTGATAGAACATATTTTAATACTATAAATCACACTTAGAATATATAGGGCATTCGTACATCATATGTCATATGATCTGTATGTTTAGTAAAAAGAAGCCTTTATTTAAAATAATATCACAACATATAAAGTTGAGTTGGATAAACAAGGTTAACATAACAACATAAGCTATTTAAAGGTAAATATTACCTTTAGTACAAAGTTAATACGTTACTGAAAACGTTTATGATTGATCCAATGTTAAGATGAACGAAATCTGAGAATCTAAACTTTTCTGAAATTTATTGCTATCTTCCCATCTTATTGGTTTGAAATCTTTATGAATATGAGAATTTTCTTTCTGTATATACTATTCCAATACGATGATAAAGTTCAAGATGTAAGATTAGTAGAACAAGAGATTTATTATAGAGTAAATTTTTTCTAAGCATTGTCCCTTTTAATAATATCATAGAAATTTAATAGAAAAATAAAAGAATAGAAAAATAGAATAGAGTGGACTGAACCAATGACGAAAGGAGTACTTTGAGAAAGAAAATAATTAAAACGTCAATAACAGTAAGAGTAAGAGTACCGGTCAAAGTCTCTGAACTGCCGCCCTTAGTGTACTCTAGCTACATGCAGTAGCTAGATTTGACAAACGGCTTGATGCTGAGTTTGTCATCCCAACCATTATCAATGATCGAACTAGTTCCTATTTTGGATAGTGCATTCGGTTCATTTGTGGCATTAGGTTGAGAGAAATGATAAAACTTGGTCTACCATTTCTCTCAACTTAATGCCACAATGATAGACTAAGTTCGTGTACCATCCATCTCAAGATAGCTCCAAATCAACCCTTGGTGTTGTGGTTGTCCCGGTAGCTTCCGGGTTCGAACCACTGTATGGTGTAGATCTTTGCACGAATCTTCATGGTGTTTGAGCTAGAATAGAGTTGTACAGGACATGTCTTTTTCTTGTTGTTTGAGCTCGAAGAGAACTCTTTTAATGTTGTTTGAGCTACAATATAGTAAACTTGTTTGGCGCCTTTCCATTCAGTTTAAATTATAACGGAGTAAATTTTATACCCAGATTGAACGAAATAAAACACATGGTAGATTTTCCAAAGTGAGTTCTTTCAGAAAAAAATCTGCACTGTGTGGCTTGCAAAGAGTATCATTATGAATAGCCATAATGGTCGTTTTTTAGGCCATACAATATAGCAGTTTTTTAGAAAGACTAACTTTGAAATTATACTATGAATATAGTATAATGGTCATCATGGAAACTATACTATAGATAGTACAATGGCCATATAATAATACATTATATTATAATAGTACAATAGTACCATGTTGCATTTTATAAAAACCAACCTTTGGAAACTATACCTTGTGTTTTAATTCGTTCAATTAGGATTTGCAGTTTACTTTATTATAATTCACGCGAATTGGAAAGCGCCATACGAGAAAACGTGCAGCTATCTAGTCCATGCGTGAAATAGCTGGCTCTTGACACTAGTAACTTCGCTCAAGCTTTCTCCCACCCATTCCAAAGGTCCAACCTCCCGCCCGCGCGCAACCACGATATTTATCTTTGTTTCCAGAATTGCATTATAATTTTGACTTTGACGAAAATGACGACATTCTCATATGATTCTGTTCACCTTCACATTCAGGTACTACGCAAATTACCTCGTACTTTTAATCTTCTCATATGAATCGAGCATGCTAAAACGTTCTGGAGATAGATATCCAAGTGTATCCTAGCAGTCTTTTCCAGAACATAGACAAGTGAACAATTATCCTTCAACTGAACCATGAGTTCTGCCAAGTATAGTTTGTCATAAAGTACAACAAGTCTTCTTCTCTATCGCTTTAGCAGGTAATTATCTACATGATATACCAACGCACTAATTCCCATGAGAGTCGACCGAACCGAATCTTTGTGCAAGGCCGATCTGTTTTAGTGAATTTGTTCGCATGAAATATCAACTGATATCAAATATCACGAGTGATTCCATTACTTTGTCATGTTCTATTTGTGCAATTTTGTTCTATCTGCTTGATACTCAGTTGTAGGGGTTAGCGTTTCTACTTCATCAACAAATAAGGTAAGTCACGAATGGATCCTCGACTTTAGTTTTCGCCGTAAGAAATATTAAATATCACGAGTGATTCCATCACTTTGTCACGTTCTATTTGTGCAAATTTGTTCCATCTGCTTGATACTCAGTTGTAAGGGTTTGCGTTTCTACTTCATCAACAAATAAGGTAAGTCACGAATGGATCCTCGACTTTAGTTTTGGCCGTAAGAGTCAACTGTTACCGCTTCTAGCGCCGGTGGAAGGCCTTCTCTTTCCAAAGCTCCTCCTTCACTTTGGAATTCGCATAGTGTGTCTAGTGTAATTTAGGTTGTTCAATACATATGCTTGTACATAAGTGCCCTTAAAGTATATCACTAATATACAAGTAGCCCCTGAACTTTAATGCGGTTGATCCAGCTTGGGTGAACTTTGAGGTTCACTCAAATGCTTATAACATCCCCAGGTGTGTATATTTTATCCACTGTAGATCAATAAATATAAGGAATTTTGGATGATAGTAGACCTTGGAATGTGGGAGGTTACTAGCTTCTCAAGATTCTGATCTACTTTGCAACATTATAGAGTAATCGTGACAATTTAAGATATCAATGGAGATATTTGAGAATTTTGAATCCTAAAACATTAAACAAATGAGGGAAGCAGAAAGCCGTCATAGTAAATCTCCACGAAAGTTCATGTGACTTCATCAGTGCCTAACGCTGAGGAGAAATAGTTGGGCGAAAGCCAATACCGAGTTTATGTTCAAAAGTTCATGAGTGCATGTGACAGGACTGGATACAAGGAAATGAGAGCATAAGCCGTCCGAGGAACGAGAGATCCGAAACTCATGAAGTGCAGACGGAAAGCGAATCAGATGAAAGCAACACTAAAAGAAAGGCACATTCCGGAAGCAGATGAAGTGAAACTTACAAATCGAATAATAATAATAACGTAATATAATTATCAGAGATAACCGACATGCAGAGAAATGTTAACCATCATGTACTCGAAAAGGCTAATCAACACATGTTTAGAGTAATAAACAACGTTGAATCGAAGACCGATGATCTGGACATGAACTCTAAAGCAGCCTGAGAACGGAAGTTGGGTAGTAACCATAAAGTCGAAAGACGGGTAGGAACCACGAAACAGACAACATTCGAAGCAAACATTAGCTCAGGAGTGGAGCGAAGTGGGAGAGGAGTGTGAAGGTGTCTTGGCTGAGTAGAAGCGACACGAAAGAGGACTGGGCATGAGAAAAAGAGAATAGAAGCCGTTCAGAGTAAGGGGGAAGCGTTAAAGGACTTGTTAGAGTATATCGCTGCATCCGCTACGGTCGCATGAGCCCTAAAACACCAAACCCTGAAGGAAGCAGAAGGCGGTCGTAGTAAACCTTCACGAAAGCATTTTCGACTTCATCAGTGGCTGACGCAGTGCCGAACTGGCTGAGCGAATATTGATATCCCTCGCAGCGAGTTTCTGTTCAAAGCTCATGAGTGACAAGACGGGATATGGGGAGATGAGAGCAGAAGCCGTTCGAGGAACTGGGATCCAGTGACAAGACTTCATATGAGAGATGAGAACAGAAGGCGTTCGATGAACGTTGGATCTGGGACTCAATAATTGCATATGAAGTGTATGTATAATGGAAATGAAATGATCGCATCACAGAAACTAACTGAAATGAACTTGCGGAAAGGAGATGAAATGTAACGTGCAGAACGGACAGGACCAGTGACAGGACTGGATATGAGAGATGAAACAGAAGCCGTTCGATGAACGGGATATCTGGGACTCAACAAGTGCGTATGAAGTGTATAAATAATTGCAATGAAATGATCGAATTAACAGAAAATAACTGAAAGGAACATGCGGAAAGTAGATGAAATGTAACGTGCAGAACGAAATCAAAACCAAGCAAGACATCAAAAATTGATCCGAAGCTAGAAAACCTGCAGAGAAACTTGTTAATTGTAAACGAAAAGGGGTGAACGCATGGAAAGGAATATAAATGCACATAGATCGAAAGAAAGGTAAGCGTGAGAGATGAACAGAAGATAAGAACCTGCAACGAAACCGTTAATCCGCATGAAAACGAACAGTAAAGGACTCGTAGGGAAATCACGAACGAATTGTAAATTTAAGACCCTAAGAGTAGCCGAAGGAGCCGTTCCGAGAAAACGGGGGAAGACGAGCGAGGCGTTAAGGGACTGGATGAGGAGATGAGAGCAGAAGCAGTTCGAGGAACGGGGAATCCAGAACTCATTAAATGCATATAAAGTGCAGATGAAATGGACGGACTGGATATTGTATATCACAGCATGCTCTATGAGCGGATGCGTCCTGAAACACTGAACATTAGAAGGAAGCAGTCAGATTGTCAAAGTAAGCCTGCAGGAAAGCACTAACGACTTCATCAATGTCTCGCGAAGTGCCGAAATAGTTGGGCGGATGCCAGTACCCTCGTACCGAGTTTCTGTTCCAAAGCTCAGGAGTGCGAAGACATGAAGTACTATGATCTTACTGTATAAGACATCAACAGCATAAGTCTCAAAACCAAAAGTACGAGACACCCCCGGGGTAGGGTCCAAGGATTTGGATTAACCCCTAGATGCTCTATGTCAGCAGCATGAGCCCATCCACGCTAACAAACACAATTAAGAAGCAGCAGTCTTTTCATATTAAGTTTGCATGATAACACCAGGACTTCCTCAATGTCCTATGGGATGCCCAGATAGCTGGATTTAATGCCAGTACCTTTCTTCCAGAGTTTCTTCTCTTTTGCTTATCAGTGCCAAGGCAAACTCGGGTCATCCTGTTAGTGGTGCTCAGTACATAACGAGAAAAGAGGGGGTTGTGAAGTCAGTATTAGCTGTGACCTTCTCTTCGCGACGAAAGCATCAACCAGTATCTGATATGTAGTTTACCAAAACGACAGCAGAGAGAAAAACACCAGTGGTGTAGCAAAGGGTGGGTAACTGACATGGGTATCAATATTGGTGTACATACCAGATATTGGTAGCCCCGGGACATCTTTTCTTAAGCATTTCGGCGGGACCAGAAGAAGATGGCACAGCCAGAAGATATTTCGGGGCCGAAAAACATGTTCCAGCTTACATACCCATGGACAGGAAAACAGCTTGTCCACGCACTCTAACGTGTTACTCTGGCAATGCGAATCACATCTAACGAGCAGTTATCAGTTAGTCATAAGAATGTGAAAAAGATATCACACAAGGAAGCAGAAAAATGAATCCAGCAATGTTCTACGCACTATGCTGAATTTGTCCCAGATAATGTATTTGAGCAATGGGAGCAGAAGTCGTTCAAAGAGCAGGGGATTCGAACCCACAAAGTAGGGAACCGAGAACGTGCATGTAAAGTGCATATGAAGTGAACCTAAGTACAGAAACACATAAGTGAACATTAGCGGAAGTGATGAAAGCAAGAACGGAAAGTACACATTTCCTAAGTAGCACCTGCAGTGCATTTCTTGTATTGGAAATGAGAGCAGAAGCTGTTGAAAGAACGAGGATCCAGAACCCACTAATTGCATGTGAAGTCCAGTTGAAATGCAAGCATGAACGTGTGCACAATGAATTGCAACGAAGAAAATGGCATTTAAGTGGATCTAGCATTACGAAGGTAAGAAGAAGTAAAGACATATGGGAAATGAGAGCAGCAGCCGTTCGAAGGCTGGGGATCCAGAACCCATTAAGTGCATATGCAGTGCAGATGAAATATAAGCATGAATGTGTGCAACTAAAAATGATTAGCTACTAAGGAGATGGAAATTAAGTGAAACAATACGAAGGTAAGCCGAAGTAAAGACATAACTGAACATCTCATGAGTAACACCTCCAGAGAACTAGGATACGTCGTGTAACAAAAAGCATGAGTAACCTCTGCAGAGAACTGGTACCTAAACCGAAGAGGGAGGGGTCGAACCAAAATCATGCATGTATAAGCAACGAAATGCATTTCTGGAACGGATGCAAACTGAAGTGAAGGTGATCTAAGCAAGTACATATAGAGCGGAACATCAACGAAATCTATAGGAAGCAGCAGAACCGAAAATTGAGACATCCCATAAGCAGCATGTACAGTGAAGTGGTATGCAGTAAGTAAGAAAGGAAGCGGGCCATCTCGAGCAGAAACAGAGGATACATTCAGAACTGAAAGCAGAGGAAAACCATCGAGCGAGTAGGAACATACTCCCGAAAGCAAAGGGAATGCATCGGACAAGTAGGACAACGCAGCGTTACAGGATGATGGCTGGGCTGGAGCGAAGTGCGAAAGGACTGGATAATGTATACCACAGTGCTCTTTGAGCGGATGAATCCTGAAATACTAAAAATTAGAAGGAAACAGTCAGATTGTCATAGTGGGGTCTCCCACCTGGCCGCCAATTCAGAACCGTACGTTACAGTTTCCCGTCCTACGGCTCCTTGCATCCCATCGAGCCAGTTTCCTGAGATGTGGGCTTTCCCCTTGTATTTTGGTCGTGACAGTGCCCCGCCCTACGGGCTAGGCAATCTGACGCCCGGTGGCACGGCCGAGGGGGGCGCAAGCAGATCTGAGCAAAATTTGGCAGCACGTCATCCGTCTAACTACATCTCGGAGAAAACACACATTTGTCTTCTTAGATTTGGGGGGGATACCAACAGCAAAGTGGGCCGCTTTTAACTCCCGAAATCGTTGGGATGGTTTGCCACAATATATGAGAAAAAATGTAACGATTCTGAAGTCACATTCATTTTGTTTCTGGTCGGGTACAAATTTTCGTTACAATGTTCTTGTTCAGGATCGGTCTCTGAGCTTTATCAAGGGACCCAATCTACTACAGTCTCAGATATTCCCTCTGGGGAAGTCTTCTTCGGAACCATAAAATGCTGCGCACCTTTTCTTATAGTCTCGTGCCTTTGGCCTAAGCCTGCACGAAAGCGCTAAGGACTTCCTCAGTGTCCCACGAAATGTCGAAATAGTTGGGCGAGTGCCAGTACCCTCGTATCAAGTTTCTGTTCGAAGCTCATGAGTGGGAAGGCATGAAGTACTATGATGTTACTGTATAGGACATCAACAGCACAAGTCTCAGAACCAAAATCATGAGACACTTCCGGGGCTAGTGTCCAAGGATTGAGATTAACCCCTGAATACTCTATGTCAGCAGCATGAGCCCATCCATAATAACAAACACAACATAAACATAAGAGACATAAAGAAGCATAAAGAACAACAAACGTAAGTTGAAGAAGTTTAACAAACGTAAAGAAGCAGCAGTCTCTTCATATTAAGTCTGCATGATAACACCATGACTTCTTCAATGCCCTACGGGATGCCCAGACAGTTGGATGTAATGCCAGTACCTTTCTTCCGGAGTTTCAGTCCTTTTGCTCATGAGTGCCAAGGCAAACTCGGGTCTTCCCGATACTGGTGCTCAGAACATAGCGAGGAAGAAGGGGGTTGCGAAGTCAGTATTAGCTGTAGCCTTCTTTTCGCGACGAAAGCATCAAACATCTAGTATATGATATGTAGTTTACCAAAACGGCAGCAGAGAGAAAAACATCAGTGCAGCAGAGTGGAAGGGTGAGAGTGAGTAACTGACATGGGTATCACCTGTAAGTTCAATATTGGAGTACATACCTTTTATAAATCTGCAATGTTAAGAATATAATTGGAAATCAGAAAGATGAAATTATAGCTAGCATGCTAAGCATAAGCAAAAGGTACATGCTCAGATAATAGAGGAACAGAGGAAAAACCAGCCAGACTGCAAGGTGGAGGGGTCAGAGTGAAATAACTAAACACTGTATAACCTGTACTGTCAGAAGTGGAGAACATATGTTTTATATAAACCTATAGAATGAAGAACATAATTGAAAAGCACAAAAAGAAGAGAACAGCAGCTAGCATGCTAAGCACATGCAATGCAGCTAGAGAGTAGTGATCCAGTTAGCATAGGAAGGTATGTAGGTGAATGATGTTAGTGATAGCGAGAACCGTTCCTAATGTAGCAAAAACCAATCAGACTCAAAGACCGGTAGTGTACGAGTGGGAAGAATGTCAGAAAAGCTTAATCCGTATATAAAACGTTGGCACGTAGTACAAGGTGTGGAGAATGATCAGAAGCAGTTCCGAGAATGGGGATCCACACGCACGTGTGACTTACTTGACGTCTGCAATGTACCAATGAAAGAACTAGTGAGGCAGTAAAAAGCACAATTCCGTATAGATGAGAAACCGTGGTAAGCGGAAGAAGTGCGTTGTGTTTACGCCCAAGCAATAGCAAGTGTGCAGAATGCATACCAGCAATTCGGGATAAGCTGGAGTAAATGCAGTGTCGAGAATTTGTGTCCGTCAACAGCATTCCCCATAAACAGCATTACAACAAGTGAATGCGGAAACTCTCAGGAGTTCCCAAGAAAACAAAGGAGCAAGTGTAAAAGGACTGGATAGTGTATACTCTTGGATGCTCTTTGTCAGCATAAGTCTAATAACAAGAAACGTTGAAAGGAGAGAAGGCGACCGCGTAGGAAAAACGAAGGATGGGAAGACCCCATCAAGCCTTACAAGGGAGAGACAAAAAAGGTAACATGGGGCTAAGCCCCAATAAAGTCTATATGAGAAATCTGCCCTACCGCATCTAAGATATCCGAAGCAACGGGCACTTTCGAAAGGAAGTCTGCACCTAACACACCAACTTAGCCATTGAGCGGCAGTAGCTGCATAGAAATCCCAGTGCCCGTCGCACAGAGTTTCTGTCATGTTCTTGAGTGTTTAGGGCAAACTCGGTTGCTTTCACAAAGTGACGCTCACGGAAGTAATGGGTAGTCATTACATAAATCAGACAACAGCACTCCAAAAGTATGAGGTACGAGTAGGAGCACTCCAAAAGTATGAGGTACGAGTAGGAGTCCGTTGTGATAAGTTCAGCTTAACCAACGAATATGCACGCACATACCATTTCAGGTACGTGCGTACCTACCTACTCGCAGGTTAAGCTTAACCAACGAATATGCACGCACATACCATTTCAGGTACGTGCGTACCTACGTACTCGCAGGTTAAGCTACACTGATCACAATTAAATCTCATTCGTACCTCATACTTTAGAGTACTGTCATCTGATTTACACATTCCTGAAAATGTATGTGCGAACCTACTCGTAAGTAGCGGACAACCTCAGATGCACCTGAAAACTGAAGAAACATGTGATGTATCCGAAAAAAAGACAAACGGACGTGGGTAAAGGCAATCATGTGGTGCAAAGATCTAATCTCATCGGAGTCCGCCAAGCTTTTATCGAAGCATATATGAAGGAATGCATTGAGATTTTGCTCGAATATATGAAGACAAAATGGGCATGTGACGTACCTTGGTCGTCCCAATAACGGGATCAGATTTCGAAATTGAAAGCAGGAAGAAGAAAACAAGTGACAAACGTGTTTTGGAGCGCAGGTCTATTATCACGAGAGCCAGAAGAAGAATCATTCGTCGGCAAGAAAATTCAAATGCTAATGATGATGAGAGAAGATCCCTTGAAAGCAAAACAAGAGGGCAATGAAAAGCCCCGTAAGTAGAATGTACCAAATGGTAAAAGGTTGAGAAATCGGCACGTCCCAACCAAAGAAAGAGAAAATGGTGGTGAGATTGCTTATGTAGAATGTATGGTGTATGTGGATCTATGATTGTTCACATACTGGCGAGCTTTATCACAAGCTTCCCTTCTGTTTGGAGATAACTGCATTCTCAAATCTCTAGAGATACCCAAACCTGGGCATCCCGTAAGTTTATCTTTTCCTCTTCCTCCGACTGTGCAGAACGTCACGAGATTCATGTGTAGTCTGCGCTTCAGAAATTACCGCAAGCTCAAAGACAAGTTTAGAGCACAGAAATGTCCCATGTACCCAATTAGGTCTCTTGCATATGGACCTCATAAACTCTATTTGCAACCCCAAAGGTGGCATGTTGGAATTGACTAAAATCAGAATCGAACCTGTATAAGAGCCTTTGAACTCCCAAACCTCTTGTACCGCTTTACTCTGATTTATGATTCCAAACGTATTGGAGAGGATATCGGAAGCTATTTTTTTGTTAAAATTGCAGATCAGAAGTCAAATTGTCCAGAAAAATTCCACAGTTCCAATTGTATTAAGTGGGGTCTTCCCATCCTTCGTTTTTTCTACCCGGTCGCCTTCTATTGTATTAAGTGGCAACTATCTGTATCTCAGTTCGCATGAGTGTCTCGAAGTTATACTCCTCGTGTCATTGACATGAGTCAATGGGAGCAAACATGTCTCGGCAGAACGGGGTCTCCACAACCACATAGGATTGAGCCGATGCAAAGCGAAGACATGCTGATCTAATCAAGTAAATGCATGCAAGTCTGAGCAAGTAGGATTTGGTAGAGATCCAATCGATGCAAAAACAGAAGCGAAGATTGATACGTTCCAAGAACAGCATATGGCATCTATATCCAGTGTCGCATGCAGCATCTCATGAAGGAAGGGTGCGCTGCTGAGCAACGCCATGCGGAATAGCAGAGGATGATGCATTCCAAAGCAAATGGAAACCATCGAGCAAGTAGAAAGATGTATTTCAAGGAGAAAGGCAAATCATCGAGCAAGTGGGAAAAATGCATATGTGGATAATGGGAGCAGAAGCCGTGCTGCAGCGGAGCATCTGAATGGAAGTAAGAAACAGATGCAAACTGAAGCCAACTTGATTTAAGCAAGTAATTACATAGAAGCCCAAGGACATAGCAATTGACAAAGGAAATGTAAGTGAATTGATCGAAAGCAGAAGTGAAGATTGATGAATTCCATGTACTCATGTACGTGGTATGCATCACGTAATAAAGGATGCGAACCGCGTCTGCTTTTTAATAATCAAGCTTTATGGACCCGAAGTAGATGACGCACTTGGAATAGGACGATGAGCAAAGTGATGTGATGAACATTAAGATTTTAAATTTTAAATTCAATTTTGAATAGCCCGTAACTTTAATCACAATCCTCCTCCAAGATATAGTAAAAGATTAGGACTTCAGGAGTTAACCATGCATACTATTGTAAGGAGGCTTTAACGCTGGAACGATAAGACATTGAGATTTAAATCTTAAATTTAATTTTGAAGAGCCCATAGCTTCTATCAAAATCCTCCTTTCAAATAGCTCATCAACGAGATGTGATAGACATTGAGATACATTCATTTATTTTAGAACTATTCCAAATATATGTCGGAATTAATGACTCATTTTACTATATTTTAATAGATTGAATATGTTCTAACTTCTTAGTTTAGTATACTTTGAATATATTTGAATCATGTGCCATCATAGCGTCAGCTAGACTCTTTGGAGTAACGTATAGCTCCTTTTAGATTCGCTTCCTTGATTGTGCCTATGCTAGTGAGGGATCCAAATAAAAGAGTCAATTATATGAAGCGGATATCTAAGAAAAAAAATCTCTTTCAAATATAAGGTTTATTTAAGATTTGTAACTATCTCTTAATTGATGAATATTGAGACGGATTGCTAATCATCCGAATCAGGTTTTGTGGACAAGTATGTATTTAGGGATCAAGAGGACATACATGCAACATCTTATTGGTATCGGGATAACTCTAAATGCTACTTCGATTGGGTTCTTTGTATAAAATAAACAACATTATAAAAATTTGCAGTTATAGAACCTATAGAACTAGGTAAATCTAACATATCTATAAAATGTAAAATCTCAAAATAATTACAGTTTTTAATCTCAAATAAATAAGTGGGATTGTACAAAGTACATAATAATAAACCTATAATTTGCTTAAATTATTATTTAAATTATTATTAAATATTTATAATTATACAATAAAAATTTATAAATTCAAATTGATTTTCATCACTAAAGGCACCTCAGATGAAACTCAAATATAAAATTTTATTGTATTAATTGAATATTATCTTTTTTGTGAGCTCTATCATGCATATATACATTGTTACATAACATACATCGTTGTCAACATCATATACTATAGAAGCACAATTCACACATAAGTCATACATGAACTCTAAAGCAACACAATAATTAATTCATTCTTTCACTCGAATCACACTCAAATTGGATATGTACTTGATTCTTCAGTCAACAATCTGCCAATAATTGTGCACTAATTATAATCAAGTCACATCCACTCTAGTTAAGAGACTCCAAGTGATGTTCGCTTACCTCTATCCACAATACCCATGAATTCAAAGGCTCAACATCAGAGAAGTGAGCCCTCTGGAGCTACACTTCAAAAGTATACCTCTCTTATAGACCTAGGTCTCCAGCCTTAATGGCACCAATGATAACATATTCGATGGTGCAAGTGACAATGGGTCTCACCATGTGCTTAGTAGCCCTAACATGAAATTGGACCGCCAACAAGTAGTCCATGAGTAACTACTAAAATACCTATGACTATTAACATTACCACTCTAGAGTCCGAGTAAACTAGCTTTGCCATTACAAATGTCTTGATAACTATCATGCATATATACATTTTTCCACAACATACATTGTTGTCAACATCATACATTATAGAAGCGCAACTCACACATAAGTCATACATGACCTCAAAAGTGCCACAATCATCCCCTAGTTGGTGGTTAGGTCACTCTAACTCCAAATAGTCATCAATTCCAAGTATGTCATATGCCCTATGGTGTGCAAAGATCAGGAGGCCAAGTGTTATTGAGCCCCATTGTTAGTCATTTGTTTATTATTTATATCACATAAGAGGTGAATTAGCTGTAATTCAAGTATATCTAGGACATAACTAGTGTCCTTGATAAACCATCGTGAGAGAGGAGTCAAACATGCCATATGCAATCCTCTTGAACAACTATCACACACCAACATAATAAGAGCCACATAACACACACTGCAAGCCTGCACGTACAAGTGCCAAGCTTGGATCATAGTGCCATCAATGTTTGGGAGGTGGTAGGGTGCACATTTGTGCGCATGATCCCTCCAAACAACCCCATCATATCCTTCTAAGACACTGATTCTGGAAGACAAAATCTCAAGCACTCCCAAGAAAGTGCAACTTGTAACGTCATGTGTTGTTCGTGCAATTTGCTATAAATATACATAATCACTTGGATGAACTATTGTCCTTGAAGAACCACCATGAGGAGAGGAGTCAAACATACCATATGCTCTCCTCTCAATCAACTATCACACACCAACATAGTAGTAATTCCAACATAAGAGCCACATAACATACAACGCAAGCCTGCACATACAAGAGCCAAGCTCGGGTCCATAGTGCCATCAATGTTCGTGAAGTGGCATGGTGCACAATTGTGTATGATCCTTCCAAACAACCCCACCACATCCTTCCAACACAAGGACTTTGGAAGGCAAAACCTAAGGCACTCTAAAGAAAGTGCAGCCTATAGTAACATCAAGTGTTGTTGACGCAATCTACTATATATATATATATATATATATATATATATATATATATATAGTCATCTAGATGAAATCAATGGATGAAATGTCTATAACCTCCTCCTTGAATAGTAGTATAGCATAAGATATCCTTATGATGAGCAATTGCTAAGTTCTCAATAGCCATCAACATCACTCTCCAAAAGATCTTTGCATATTGAGAACATATGCTCATCCATACATTTGGATCGTCCAAGTCCAAAACTATAGTAACATTGCAAAAAATGGCTGCATATAAATGTGAATCTCATCCTTAGAGTGGAAAGTAAGGAGAGAAGGATGCTAAGGAGGCTTGCCGGTTGAACCACTAGCCCATGGCCAACCAAGGTAACTGGAGATCCCAATCTCTTAGGTGACCTCTTTGCAAACCATACTTACGCAAATCCCTCTTCACTATCTAAACCACTCTCTCTACCAAGCTATCTACCTCAAGGTGATCTTAGGAGGTAATACAATGATCAATCAAGGCCTTATCACATAAGATATGAAACTCTCCCAAGAAATTTACACCCTGATCAGTCAAAACCTCAATTGGTGCACCAAAACGACTAAGAACCCAATCTAGGAATGAGTAAGTTGCCCTTTCACTGGACTTGTCAAGAAGTGTCATCAATTCAATCCACTTGGAGAAGTGCTCCACCATGACCAAAACATACCGATGATGTCTCACTATTAATGATAAAGGTCCAACAAAGTCCAAAATCAAATGTTAACCCAATCCCATGATGGGTAATGGGTGTAATTGTAGCATCGGAGTATTAAATGATGCTCTAACTCAATCAAAAACCACCATCTGGTAATAAATTGTTGTACATTGGTTTTTTTACCACACCACCAATAATGACTTCAGAATAAGTTATATGTATGCTTTACTCCAAAATGTCCTAGCTCCTAATGAGCATGATGTACCAATTATGGTCTTTGACATGGAAGTGGTGCTACTTGCACTCTACCATCCTTCCATGCACAAAGAAGGTGTATTCCTTCCAATCTAAACTGCTTTGCTCATTGAAGAAGATGGTCTCTCTCCTTGATACCAATGGTGCTACCAACAACACTAGTGTAAAGATAATTTATCATTAAGACATCACCATGAATGTCTTGCTGACATATATAAATATATCCACCTTTTGGATATATGATCTCAACAACTTATCCTTTATATGTTGAAAGAGATACCACCAAAGCTTAAAAGATATACATAGAAAGGTATAGGCATACCAACTTTGCACCATCTCCTCATTTGTCTCACCATGCCAACATGCTTCGGTCTAATCTTGCTAGTTGGGACATTGATTTCTACTTAATCTATATGCATCATGGTTCACCACTCCAAGTTTGTGAATAACCATGAAATCATACTCTTGTAAAATCATAGCCCATCATACAAGTTTCCTTGAAAGCTTGTTGGACTCCATCAACCACTTAAGTGAATGATTATCAATGATGAGAGTGAAGGAGTACCAAATAGATAACCTCAAAAAAATGCTATTGCACATATTATTACCAAGCACTCTCCCTCATATGAACTATAGTTTTCCTCCATCAAATTGTTGGAGCAACTAGCATAGGCTACTACAAACTCCTTCTCCTTATCATCTTATTGGGTGAGCACTACTCCAAGCTCCAACATACTCCAATCAATATGAACCTAGAATGGTCATTGTTTGATTGGTCTCCTAAGAATAGGGGCAAAAGTCAACATCTCCTTGAGCTCTATAAAATGTCTCTCCTACTCACCTCCCTAACACCACTCTTGTGTAAGCTTGGTCAACTTTGTCAAGGCCTTGGTAATGACACTAAATCCTCTAACATATTGGTGATAGAAGTTTGCCAACCCAAGGAATGCTTGCACTTTGCTCACATCTATAGCTCAAGGAATACAAGTAATGGTCTCCACCTTGGTCTGCTAAATACCAAGTCCCCTATGGTAGATAGTGTGACCCAAATACTCAACCTGATTGTGGAAGAATGTACATTTCCCAAGATGTAATTTGAGTCCACAAGATCTCAACTTCTCAAACACTTCCAACAAATGTCTCTCATGCTACTCCATAGTAATGCTATAGACCAAAATGTCATCAATATAGCATTGAGCAAAATCAATCCCTCTAGGATCATATCCATGACCATTTGGGATTGGCAGGAGCATCCTTTGACCCAAATGGTAACCACCTCCACTAATATAATATATCCTTACTATGAGGATCAATAGCCCAAAATGCTATCTTGGACTTATCCTCCTCCTTGATATATAATTGATGATATCCTATTCAAAAATCCAAAGTATTGAAGAACTTTGCATGCCCAATGACATCAAATTTCTTCTCTAGTGTAGGCATGACATATCGATCAATCCTAGTCTGTCAATTGATATGACGGTAACCTCTACACATTTGACTATTTGTGTAGTTTCCATGCATATCATTCTTGGTTGGCACCATTATAGAAAATTATACTCTCCATGTAAATCTCCACCAAACTAGCCTCAAAAAGGTCTCTATTTTGGCTCTAAATCAATGCTCTCTCCATGTCATTATATCTATAGAGATGTCAAAAAAATGGTGTATCATTAATAAACTCAATCCAAATTTTAGGGCACCTAAATCCTTCATATTGAAAGGTAAAACAACTTGTGTAGCTCTTCAAGAACCTCCAAACTCTTTGTATTTCTCCTCTTGTAAGCTTGGGTCCAATGTTTAGCTCCCAAGTATCCTTTGTAATTGATGTAGGATTTGAAGATGCTTTTTTTTCTACACTAGGCCATTGGGAACAATATTTTCATGCCCCCAACTTCTACAATCCCCAACCTCAATGCAGAAAACTCTCTTTGTTGTAATTGCAAGCTCCATACATCGTCTAGCTACATCCTAAGTAGACCAAGGGTGTAACTCAAGTAGTAGATGCTCACTTAGATGGACCCCAAGTAGATCACTCTCACTAGTAGCCATTGGTTGTGTCCCAAGAATACCCAACCCACTCAGTCCATTACCCCCACCATGAGCTTGAATCATCTTAATAGGCACAAAGCTCATAAGTGTCGAGTCGTGATGCTTATCAAACACATTATATGTTGCTCTGCCAAGCCAAGGCTCACAATCTAGGTCAAACTTTTTAGGTCCATAGCTTGACCTAACATCTGATGCCTAGATGCCTTTGACACTATTTTAAACATGGTAATACTGATATGAAAACCCATTGCATTCTCCCTCTCATTGGCATTGGGCTCCACCAATTGCTATAAGTTTGAGTCCCAAACAAGTCCAAGACTTACTCTCAAAAAGCATGGGAGCTTGGGAAACTCATAAGTATGGGTAAAGCGGCTCTAGGCTATCTAACAAGGTTCACTACTGCCATAGATGACCTATACACCACTACTATCATCTAAGACTAGCGGCCAACATCCAAAATATCATCAAAAATAAGGTGGCCTAGTCATTGAATCCCACCATAAGCATGTTGTAGAACATCTCTAGGTAAGACGTCCACCAAAGACAAAGATAATGAGCCCATGATTTCACTCTAGTTTCATCTAACAACATGTCAAGTCCCATCCAAGAATGGATATACTCCCTTCATTGGATATTGCCAAGCAATTAGTGTGGTAGCCAAAGGTAACAAGGTAATAGACTCAAGAGGTGCATCCTCACATTGGTCTTGTGGTGGTAAAAAGGCTCCACTCCAAGCATGTTACATTAGTTGACCTACATGATGCTTCATGTTGCACTAGTTGACCTCCCTTAGAACTCCACAATGAAACATCCAAGGTGGATAGAAAAATCCCACTTGTATTCCAAATTTGAGTGATCTCCTTTGATACTAGTATTACTAAAGTGTACAAGTATGCGACATACTCATCTCTCACCTGAGTGCCAACTTGATCTTTAAGAGGCTATCTCTTCCAAATAGTCAATATTGAAACCCATGAGGTATATAACATTGCTCCACCAACTAGCACATCATATGACTCCGCTATTTTTGCAATGGCCTGAGCTCTCACCATAGAGCTTTCAATCGGATGATTAGGCTGAACTTGGATAATGAGCTCTCCATATTTTATGTATGGTGTAGAACCATCCCCTAGAGATTTTTGGAATTGACATAGAAACCTCTTTATATCAGTCTTCTGTAGCTCAAGATTGACAACCTTCCCCAACATAAGGGTCTACGCACCAAAGTATGGCAAGACCCTCTATTGTATATAGACCTTCCCTAGAGGTCCCACCAAATGTAAATCCCCCTCTAGTTATTAAATAGGACAACTCTAGGTGTGAATTGAGCTCTCTCAAAGGTAGGTCTAGCTAGTAACTCCTCCAACCTAGTTGTTACTACTTGCCATAAACCATTGGTTGTTGAGTAGATCCCATGCTCCTCAACCAAGTTAGCTCCACTATCAACCATCTTTGCTTTAGAAGCAAGAACCATATCATCCTTACTCTCATAAAGTGTGGAGGCCAACCAAAACACTAAAGCTGGATCAACTCCCAATGTAAACATGTCATTGGCTAAGAACAAAGAAGCACATAATCAATTGAGTTGCCTCCAACAATGAGCTAGACTCAATTTGTGTAGTAGATGATGGCTAACTAGCATCTAGTCCATCTTGCACTCCATTATCACCTACCACACCTACACTAGCACGTCTAGGAGCCAGGGATGTCATCTATAATGCCCCAAAGAATGTGAAAGACTAGAGAAATCTGACCTATCTACAAACCTCTCATCTTTATAGGTCCAATTCCATTGATGTTCCTCTAAGCTCTGGAGCATGTACTGCATTCCTAGTCACCACAGTAGATGCTTCTACTTGGGCTACTCTATATATAAAGTCCAAGATGTCTCTATCACTAGCATAAGAGGTGGAACCCTCAACACTCAAATATGATCTCCTTTGAGTTGTGGCCGTGCTAGCCAATCTCTACTCCAATTGCTCAATCCAAGTAGCGATGGATGCATCAAAAGCAAGGGTAGGTATTGTACCTCTACCAAGTGTGGGTCCTCTACCACCTCGTCCTCCATGACCTAGAGCTCCTCTACCACCTTCCATAGTAGCCTTCTCACTTTATAACTCCAAGTGAAGGTCAATGCATCAATCACTAGTGTGACCAAATTTGTGGCAATGGTCACATTATCTCTTTGCTAGCTATGATGCACCAAAGGTATCATGTCCACTACCCTAAGTACACTCTCTCTTGTGGTGAGGTCCACTACAAGTCCAACAAGCAACACCCCTACCCACTAGCTATTGTTGATCCAAAATTGAGGTAAAGGTCTAGCTATACTAGGCCCTCGCTCCATAAGATTTGGGCTTGAAAGCCTAGATCTTATAGAGCTTGAAAGCCAACACGATGTGGTGCACTCTATTGCACTCTAGAAGAAGTAATAGTTGTGGATGTGGTCTCTCTACTAAATCTAGATGTCATCACTTTCTCCTCCACCATGTGGAGCTCAATGCGCTTAGCCAAACTAAAGACCATTGCCAAATTATATCAGGCAACAATGTAGCATCATATACTCTATGTTGCAACTCCATGTCCAAGATCTCCTACCAAAACTAGATTGTCTACGCCTCAATAACTCTATGAGTGAAATTGATCAGCCATCTCATGCAAGTGTATGCTTTGCATAGGCTCTCTCCAATACTCTACTAAACCTCCTACAAGCTCCCTAGCTTTTCAATCTTCACTCCTTGGTAGTGCTACCTCAAGTACTAGAATAACTCCACCATGGGATTAAACCCTATTATTACACCACCTCCTATAGCGGTAAACTCACTCATAGTAGCACCATCTCCAATTAGTGCACCTCTATTAGATACACCAATGCTATTAGAGCTAAAACTCATGGATATTTCCTATCAATCCTTAGCAACCAAGCTTGAAGTGATGGAGATATAGTTTGGGAACCAATATTGTCTCTATAGCTTGATCTTTTCCAAGTGTGCTCTCATGAACTCATGAAAGTCATCCATTGGTGGACACTCCAAGTATTGAAACAACCTCTTCAATGCCATGAAGGGTGTGAACAAAGTCAGGTTCTACATCTACTTCAGATCACACCAACTATCAAGCTCTTGGATGAAGTCATCCAACTCAATGGTACCTATTGTACCAAAGTAGCTCATGACAATATAACTCAACTATAACTCAAACTCAAACCCATTGTACCAAAGTAGCTCATGACAATGTAACTCAAACTATGATCGTAACCACCACAAGTACCCCACTAAAGATCACCACCTACTAACTAACCTAACTACCATCACTAACTAAATATCACTCACTAATGTAGCTCTAACTATGAAAACTACACTAGGAGAAAGTGCAGCCTATAACCTACCATCACAACACGCACTCTCATAGTCTATAGGTCATCACTTCCTACCTCACCAATAGTCTGAATGGTCATCACTCCATCCTCACTACCAAGAGTACACCAGAGCACCAATGCTCTAAAGTTAGGGCACCCTCACACAAACATGATGCACAAATAGGAGTAAAGAATGAAGGACGTCCAATCACAAGAAGTTTAAACAAAACCCTCCATCTCATAAATCAACATCGGATTGACTTTGCATCTCGGATTCCATCTCATAAATCAACATCAGATTGACTTTGGCATTTGACATAATAGAAGTATCTACCTACTCCTAAACTACCAAGATCACCAAGAATAGGATCAAATTGCCTCTCCTAGCCAAAGTTACATTTGTATAGATATCATTCGACCAATCACTAGGATAACAAGTGAAGGTTGACTAGTTTGTTATGGCACGAGTTGTAATACCAATAGCTAGATAGATGATCTAGAGATGAAATTTGGTTTGGTAACATCTGGAAGGATGTTGTACATGATGGACTAAGTAGATTAGATAGAGGTATCACTAAAAGAGTACTTCTACTAATAGGTTAGAAACAAAAATATGCTTAGAAAATTTAGAATCAATAGCTAGGCATGTGATCTAAAGGTGAAACTTGGGGTGGTGATATCTAGAAGGACATGACATAAGATGGAGAATATAGATCAAATAGAGCTATCACCAAAAGAGCACTTCTACTAACAAGGCAAAAGCCAAAATAGGTTTGAAAACTTTGGAGATAATTTTGAAGGCCTAAATGGATGAAATAGGCCTCAAAATGTGCATATTTTCCCCCTCCTCCTTGGTTTGTCTCATGGAGAGCTTTCCAATGATATCTCACCCATGTGATTTGAGATTCCTATAGGAAGATTCCCTAAAATATTCTCTTTGGTCAAAGCCTGTTTGACCAACCAAATGGAACCAGGACCGATGTCACCCATCCAAGCAAGCCATCTAAGGGTGGAGCTTGCTGATAGGTCACCTATCCATGTACCTAATCCTAAGGTGGATCTTCCTTGGAGGAGATCCTCTTTGGCTATATAATAAAGAGAAAGTGTTCTTTTGGGGCATTGAAAGATTGAATGTGAAATTTTTGTTTTCTTTCTTGTATCTCTCTTGAAAATTCCTCTTGTCCTCGGAGTATTACACCAATCTAGGAACCAAAGATTTGGTTTTCAAACCTTATTAAGCATAATCTAGAAGGGTGGGCAGATTTTGCCAAATGATGATCAAAACCTACCAAAAAATTATCTAAACTAGCTAGCCTCATGCCAACAAGTTAGCTTGTCGGCCCTTTGTAGCCTCTCTAGCCCAAGAGATGTTTGTCTCATCAAGAGCTTTCCAATGGTACCTCACTCTGTTATGAGCTTCTTACAAGAAGATTCCCCAAAGATTCCTTCCAGTCAAACTTGTTTGACCAACCAGATAGGGCAAGGATCAACATATCACCCATCCATGCAACTAATCTACTGGTGGAGTTTGTTGACATGTCACCAATCCATATATCTGATCCAAGGGTGGAGCTCCTTTTGAGAGGATCTGCTTTGCTATATAATAAAGACAAGGTGCTCCTTTGGGGCATTGGAGTATTGAGAATTGAAGCTTTGTATTTCTTCTCTTGTATTTCTCTTCAAGATTCTCTTGTATATCTCCTTGGAACATTACAATGGTATTGGAACATTACAATGGTATTGGAACAAGTGCTTTAATCCAAGAGAGTGGATCATCCTTCTTGGAGGAACATAGGCTATTGAGATTGAGTAATTCCTAAAAGAGAAAACATAGTGAAATTGATAGATTAGGGGTGTTTTAGAGGGAAGATGGGATGGAGACTCTTGGAGGATAACTTCTTACACCCCACTTTTTGTTCTTGAATCCATCCAACATCAAGATTATGTATATTCATTGTGAGCAAGTGAGAGTATATCTTGTTTAACATTTTGGAGCACAGTTCATGGACATAGTAGTGATCTCATCAAATCCGATGATATACAATAGAGAGTGAGATTTGATAATCTACATGTTTTTATGATGCAATGGATATAAATATACCAAATCCTCTCCTTTTCAATACTCAAGCAGAAATCCATTATGTGGTTAGACCAAAAGTGATGTTTAGGTATTTCATAGTCTGCAATTTTGGTGAGAAATAGTATCAATGAGTAATAGCCTCTATGGTCCCAATGGTAGTCCTAATAGGCAATGCTCCCTCTCAAGTGATCATGTTAACCCTCTATTGAAGTAGGAAGTAGCAATTGAGCGTTTGTTATGTGAAAGAATCATGGATTTGCAATTGTAGGATTTGCTACAAGAAATGTAGGGGATTTGGAATGAGTTTCAAGAGATCATGATGACTATAAAGGCATTGCAAAGTCAAGCACATACCTTCAAGAATAATCAAGCTATGCAAGAAAGAGACCATCCCAAAACCTAGTATCAATGGCCAAAGTAATTGGAGAGTCACTCATGCCAATGACACCAATCCCTATCAACAATGAAGCCACATTGTTACTATGGATGAAGAAGATGTACAAAATCAAGCCTTACAAAGGATAACTTTCCGTGGGAGTAGTGGAAAATTGGATTTCAAGAATGAAATGATATTTTTGATTATTCATAATTGAGATCACGGATCATTCCATAGGTATATTTGCATGTGGTACTTGACCAATAAATCCCTCACATGGTATGATGCTTGAAACGATCAACATTGGCAAAAGGAAGAGAGATCACTTTGATAGCAATGCAAGAAAGGTTATTGAAGAATTTACAATTTATGGATTTTGTGTAGATGATCCAACTATGGGAGTTGTAGTAGAAGAACAACATACAAGATTACATGGAGTCATTTCTTGATCTACAGGTCATGATAATTGACATGAGTCCAATAGAAGCTCTTGATAATTTCAAACATGAGTTAAAAAAAAAAACTTACCAAGAGATAATGATACAAAATCTTCACATTATTTGTTAAGCCATTGCTTGTGCTCAAAGAATAACAAGGTGCTTGGAGGGGTAGTCTCAACTCAACACTATTAGGCTGAAATACCAAACGTTGGTGGACCAATTCTTATGGAATTGGGCAACATTTGGTTCCAAGACTAAGGAGCATGACCACTCCAAGGAGAACGAAAATGGGTTGAAGAAAGGAGAGATGGAGTCCCACAAGGAGAAGGGGCTTGAGCAAGACAACAATGTTGTAAAAATTGTGGCTGAGTTGGGCATATAGTTATCAATTTTTGTGCTTGTCTTCCTATAGACCCTTGGCTTCCATATAGATGACCTTTGAATAACATGGAGAGATAAATTGAAAAGGAGGATGTTGAAATCACATCAGAAAACAAGGATCACTAATAAATATACCTCATGGCCTTATTGGCTCAATGGAGAAGAGTAAAAATGAGGGGAAGAAGAGGACGAGTGTGCAAAGATGGTGGAAGACAAACGCATAATTGATTGTCATAAATGGAGTCCTAGAAGGCAATCATGTGAGAGTATTGATAGACCTTGGAGCAACAAACAATTTTTTGTCTCACTATGTTACGATAAGGTTTGGGATGGAAGTAGAGAAGGATGACAATGAAAAATAGAGTTACCCAATGGTCAAATAGAGAAGATTGAATCATTACCTAGAAAAGGTAGCACTCTTTGTAAGAGAGTATCAAGAAGCAATTGAGTGGCAAATGATATGGTTAGCTCATTACAATGCAATCTTATGCATTCCATGGATGTAGCACTACAACCCCACAATTGATTGGAGAAAGAAAGTAGCAAGAACTAGCCAATAGAAGATTTTGGGGTTCAAAAAGATCACAAAGGCAAGAATGTCTCTTTATATCATATGAAAAACATCTATTGATAAGATAAATAGATGTTTCACAGGTCTAATAAGAGAAGTCCAAAGTGCACAACTTAATGGAAAAATTCGTGAGAAATTGAAAGATGTCGTCAAAGAGTTTCAAGTTGTCATTTTGGATGATTTACCCTCAAGATTACCACCGAAAGAGAGAGTAGATCATAAAATTGAGATACTTCTTGGGAAGACATATCCTTGTAAGTAACCATATTGACTACAACCTCATGAGTTGGAGGAGTGTAAGTCTCAAATTAAGGATTTGTTATAAAATGGATTTATCCAACCCAACGTATCACCATATGGGGCTCATGTCTTGTTTATGAAGAACAAAGATGGGACAATGTGCATGTGCATTGACTATCAAGGACTAAATCAACAAATGTTGAAGAAAAAAATACCCATAAGCTTGCATAGATGACATGTTTGATCAACTCAATGTGAGAAAGCACTTCATCAAACTTGATCTACGGAATGGTTACAACCAAATCAGATTATGGAGGAAGATGTATACAAAACTACCTTTCAAACAAGGTATGGTCACTTTGAGTATCTAATGATGCCATTTGACCTCACCAATTAACAAGCCACTTTCATGAGTTTGATGAATGACACATTTTGTCCATACTTGGGTAATCAATTATCATTTTCTTTGATGACATCTTAGTCTATAGTAAGACAATGATGAAGCACAAGCAACATCTACTAGAAGTCCTCCAGATTCAAGTATATAAAAATTAATTTTGTCATATTATAAATCAAATATAATACTATAAATTAAATTAAATGTCATATAAATTACTTGTATGCTAAAATCTCAAAGTGCAGGTTTGGAAAGTCTGAAATAGATTTCTTGGGGTATAAAGTAAGTATAGAAAGTATCTAAGTGTTAATAGATAAAATAGAAATCATTTAGAAATGAAGTGCTCCAGAAGATCAAACTCAACTCAAGAGTTTCTTGGGATTGACAGGTTTTATCATCAATTTGTCAAGGACTTCTCCAAGGTCACACAACCTCTAACAACACTAGTTGGCAAAGGGAAGAAACGGATATGAGGAACCACATAAGAATTAGCTTTTCAAGAATTGAAAGATGCATTACAAGATGCACCAATCTTGAAATGGTATGACCCAAAACATCCAATCAAGTTGGCTAGAGATGCATCAAACATTGCAATAAGAGTAGTCCTACAACAAGAATGGAATGACGGATGGCACCTAGTTCCATATTTCTCTCAAAAGCTATTATTAGTAGAATCCAACTATCATACCACCAAACGAGAGAAATTGGTCATTGTCCTTGCAACCAAGCATTGGAAGCACTATTCTAGCAAGAAGGCATTTGTACTGAAGATAGGCCACAAACCTCTAGCCTACCTTGAGACATAGAAATATCTATCTCATTGATAGATTTGGTGGGCAAAGTGGAGACAATGGTTCAACATGTGGATCACATATGTGGAAAGCAAGAAACAACTTGTAGATGCATTCACCCAAATACCTATGGCAAACAATCTGGTGGTAGAGTTCAAGATGAACCCAACATCTTGGCCAAGAATTCTTATTGCTACAAAGATTGACCCATAGATTGTAGGAGCTCAATCATCCAAGGGTGTAACCAATACCTAAGGACTCAACTTTCATGCTGGCAAGTTATAGATCCTATATACTCCAGACCTAAGAACAACAATCCTAGTAGAATGTCTGGATTCTGCCATTATAGGTCACATTGGAGTGGACAAGACTTTAGATGCAATCACATGCTATTATTATTGGCCTAAGATAAGCAATGATGTGATGGATTACGTTCAAAGTTGTCTACTTTGTTAACAAAATAAAGATTCTAATCAAGCTCCCATAGGACACCTTCCACCCTTTGCTACTCCTACACAACATTGGGAATAGGTCAGCATGGGAATAATTCAGCATGGATCTTGTTTGTGAATTGCCAAAGACCGTCTCCAAGTTTGACTCCACTGTAATGTTTGTAGACCAATTCAACAAGATGATTCATGTGTGTCTTATGACCAAGGATGTGACTGCTCCACAATTAGCTCAATTATACTTAGCTATAGTCTTTTCTCACCATAACCCATCTTGACTGCTCATCATTGATTAGGGCACTCAATTCACTAATGTGTTTTGGAAAACACTCTTTGGCGTCTTCAAAATCAAATCGGCCGTGTCCATGGTAGACCATCCACAAAACAATGGAAAAATAGAGCGGGCTAATTGCACTACTGAGGACATGTTTTGAGGCTTCACTCTAGAGGGACAAGAAAGGTAGGACACTTTACTTTTATTAGTGAAATTTTCCTATAACAATTTAGTGAATGCATCAACACAAGTCACAACATTCTTCCTCATATATGGTGAGCACCATTTCATAGTATCAAGCTTGGTAAAGGTCCACCTAGTAGCTACAAGGTTTAACATTGTCCACACTTTTGTTTCTAGAATCTAATAGGGTGTGGAAAATGCCCAACACATGTTGCAAATCACCCAAAATAGATAAAATAAAAAACAAAAAAAAATATGTAGATGCACACTGTAGACACATGGAGTTTAGCATTGGAGATCAAGTTTGGTTGTCCACAACTAACCTCACATTAGTCAGCCCTTGTAAGCTCAAACCTTGTTTTATTGAGCTTTTTTCCCATCCTCCATCAAATTGGCCAAGTGACCTATCACCTTGAGCTACCACCATAGATATGCACTCCAACTACCCCAATTTCCTTCCATATAAGAAGGTAGACCTTGTCCAATACTCATTGATGGCACGAAGGAATATGAAGTCAAATACATTCTCCAAAAATGCATTCAAAGGACTCACCAACCATGTGTCGAATATCTCATACATTGAAAAGTGTACCTATTGTATGAGGTAATATGGGAGCAAACAACTAACTTGACCAGTGTCTTGTTGTGGTTTGCATAGTCCGTAAAAAAGTGACTTATTATTTTTATCTGCACATTAGTGGGGTAGGTTGTTTGCTAGATCCAACGGATGAGATGCTGCCAAGTGAGCAATCTTTGTACATGTATGTGATTGGCCACGTGGGTTACAATCTTATCATGTTTAAGAGCTCTGATGAATGAAGATGAGGGTGAGTGGAGAGACAAGGGTATGTTTTAGTTGAGGAGTCTCGAGGACAAGGAGGACATTGGGAGTGAGAGTTGTAGCAGTGCGTGAGTGGTAGAACATTTGAGGACACGTTTGAGCATGAGATGTCCCATGCTCCCGATCTGCCACTCCCAAATCCTTTTCCCATCAGGCTTCAAAATTTTCACCATGATGGCTTACGGGACTAGTTGGTGGCACATTTTGGGGCGGTATTCGTGGAATCGGTGATGGGAAACCTGGGTCCTATCGTCCTTCCAGTGCTTACTTATGAGCATGTTTGGGACTTGAAAATATATGTGCTTCTATAGTTGGGGAATGCCTAAATTTTTGCTCATAAGTTTCAAGGTGGAGTTGTGGGGTCCATTTGTCAAAAAGTAAAAAGACTAAAGGACAAATGTGCAAGAGATTGGGTCCCAAGAGAGAAGGCTGGAGCTTTTTGACCATCAAGGGAGTTTGAGGAGGCCATTTGGAGGAATGAAGGACATGGTTGGAAAGAGGAGCTGACAGGCTACAATTTGGAGATATAAATCACACAATTTGAGCTAATTCTAAAAGGGATATGATCAATTGAATCAAGGGGGGTAAAATTAATACCCAGGAGCACAAAGTAGGCAGCTTCTTGAGACTTTCACTATCTGTCAGTGGGATTGGAGAGTAGACAAAGTGCTTACAATACTGAGCACAATAAATTTTAGTTTTTGATCAATCTCAAATCAGATCTGGTTGATTGAAGTTGAACCTCTTGAGCTGTAAGGTGATGGAGAAAAGCTAGTGATTAGGTTTGGAGTTTTGGTCACTCCCCAAGTTGTGGCTCTAGATACCTTATGAAAATTTCCAGTCTTGTTTTTGTTTATGGTGTGCATCTTTGTGTGAAGGTTTCATGTGAATTCTTCAAATAGAGAATTCAGGGTCTTGGATCAAGTATACTTGGGTCTACAAAGCTCACAAGTTAGCCTAGCTCAGGAATTGATCCATATCTAGAGATTCGGGTTGGATTAGGCCATCAACATTTACAAAGTGTTAACCAAGAGCATGACCAACTACTGTGGAAAATTTGGTTGGCTTTGGGCTCATAGAGAATGAGATTTGATGCAACAAGTTTTATTGAAAAGATTGTCATAAGCTCAGAGGAGCATTTTTTTCTTCAATCCTAATTGAATGTCAATTCTCTCGCTTTTGTGACTATGATTGAGGATAATTGTACATCTGATTTAGAAATCAGGGGAAAGTTGGCAAGAACCAGGGGCAAAACCCTAAAAAGGGGATTTCAAAATTAGGGTGAGAGTTGCAAAAACCTGGCCAACTTTGAGAGCTTTTCAGGGTAGTTTTATTGATCTGATTGAAGTCTATTTTATATAATTGGAAAGCTTATCTCACAGGTTTTCCATTGAATTCTAGAACACTTGAATCCAAGATATACAAAAAGAGTTATGCTCATATGAGTTGCACAAAGTTTTCCCCATCAAGAAGACATAGGAAATCCCCACATGGAGTAGGAATTTGTTGAGATCTGAAGTACAGCTTGGAGGGGACTTGGAGTACATGTTGAAATTAGTTTGATGGCAGATCATGAAGGCTCTAAAGCTCTTTTCCTTCCAAAAAGCACAGAGATTTATTGCCACATTCCTATGATTGGATCCTCTCTATGCTTGCATGCTTGTTTGTACGCCCAGTTGATTTGGATTGGTGTGCGGGCATTGTGCTTAGGTTCTTTCATTATAGGAGTGCTATGTATTTCTCCTTGGTCATGTTGGAAGTGATGACCAATAGACCAAGAGTGCATGTTGTGATGATAGGTTAGGTTGCCCATCACTACCCTACCTGATAGCAAGAATACTAGTTACAAGAGTAAAGGGTTCTGACTGTTAGTTATAGGTAGTTATAGGTTTACCTACAGCCTCTAATCTACAATCTCCATAGCTAGGCACCTTGCGTGTTCCTAGAAATAGAAAAGAAAAGTATGACACCGGTGCATCGGTGTTAGTGCAATCTTTTGAGCAACAACTTTGCAACAAGGACATTGTGTCTTAAAGAGAGAGGGAGGTTTGTAATACTATTAGCTAGACATATTATCTAGAGATGAAAATTGGCTTGGTAATATTTGGAAGGATTTTGTAGATGATGGTCTAAGTGGATCAGATAGAGGTGTCACCAAAAGAGTACTTCCACTAATAGGGTAGAGATCAAAAACACCCTAACAAATTTAGAGCCAATTTTAGAGCACAAAATGGATGAATCAGGCCTCAAAAATGATTGCTCCCGCTCTTGCCCCAACCCCCACCTTTCTCCTTTTTGGGAAAAGAGGTGTTGCCTTATCCTCCCATGTTTTTCTTGTTGAGAGCTTTCCATAGTACTTCACCCATGCTATTTTGAGCTTCCTACAAGAAGATTCTCTAATGATTCCCTTTGGTTGAACTTGTTTGACCAACTAGATAGGACAAGGATCAACATGTCCTCCATTGATATAACTAATATAAGGGTGGATTTTTCTGATATGTCACTAATCCATGTATTTGATCTAAGGGTGGAGCTCCTTTTGAGTGGATCCTCTTTGTTATATACTAAAGACAAGTTGTTCCTTTGGGGCATCAAAGTATTGAAGGCTGAAGCTTTATGTTTCTTCTCTTGTGGGTTCTCTTGTCCTTGAAAAATTACAATTGTGGATATCTTGGATGCATAAGTGTTGGGAGAAATGGGAGTTGAATCTCTATAGCTATTTGTTTAGCTTCTTCTAGTTCCATGATAGTTTATATGTTTGTATAAGACTTGAATTTGTGTATGAAATGATATAATGTTTAGCTTCTTCTAGTTCCATGATAGTTTATATGTTTGTATAAGACTTGAATTTGTGTATGAAATGGTATAATGCTTCTTCTTTGAAATCTACAGAGGTTACTCTTAAATTGAACAACATAGTTCTTCACCAAATTGATCTATTTTAGCACCACAAGAAAAAAATGTACTTCTCATGTTATTTATGCTTTGGAATTGAGATATGAAATCTCTTGAACTCTTATCAAGACCTAATTGAGTTCAAAAAACCAAATTATTCTTATTCTACTTGATACCTCTACCAAGAATTTACAATGCACTCTAGTTGACTTGAAGCAAATATTGTATAATCATCATTCATATAAGTGATATAAAAATATTATTCACAACCAAAAAGAAATTTCCTACTTTGCCTATATTATCTTCACATTAGATAGTTTGTGCCTACAATTGTCTTCATATTAAATAGTTTTACCATAGGAATATAGACACAACTTGCTTTTCCCCTAAATGACACTCTTTCCAATCATTATGGTTGGGCATGGATAATTGCATCACTTCAATCATACGGTTATTCATTATATCTACTTTTCACCATCAATATCAAGTAAAGAGAAATTCAGTACTAAATCAGAATATGAAATGAAAATGTCATATATTTGATGTAATTGACAAAAAAACACTAAGTCTCATTTGGTATAAGAATAACACCTAAGAAAATTTGACCAAAATCAAACACTTGAATCAATGAAAATAGGACTTAACTATCACGGGAATTCAAACATCTGAATGATAATGGTTGCTCACAAGGACCATAGATTCCATCTATCTTATTCTTAGTGTTATGCTAATTTAGAAGACTAAAATTTAATAGACCAATCATGGAGGATAATAGAAGAGATATGGCCTAAGAACTTTTGCTGAAGATAGCTTAAGGTCCTTTTTCTTTATTTAGGTTTGTATAGGTAGCAAAGTTAGACATTAATTTCCTAGCCATGTTACTTTGTAGCAAAAATACATAATCTTTCATAAGTTTCCTCATCATATTACATCATAAAAAGAGTCTTAAGTACCTAACTAGCATACTCAATTTCTAATAAGTTTCCTAGGTACTTCTTGGAAACTCTCCTCCAAAATTGCTTTCTAGAAGCTTCTAGTAAATTACTTGCCAAAATTCTACTATATATTTATGGTAATTCCTTATATTACTATAATATTTTTATCTTTGACAATTAGTGAAAAATAGAAGTACTAAAGGTTGATTTGACAAAAAGTATAATATCAAAGAAGATGACCAAAATATGACACTTTGAACTAGCGGAAATGGAACTCTATGAACTATTTTGAAATGGTATATAGAAATAACTTCAATGAATTGGAGGTTGTTTTTCAAGAGGTCTAAATACTCTGTCATTCCATTCCTAATTTGACACTAATGTAGAAAACCATTACTAATTTTTTACAAATATATAAGATAACAGTCCAAGAAAATAATATAGAAGTAGAGAAGATAAGAGATGAAAATCTACTCCAAATGTCCTAATATTTGTACTTGAGGTGCATATACTTGCTTCTTGGTAAAAATAAGTAGTTTCCTATCCAAGTTAACTACATAACCAGTTAATTATTCATCAATAAGTATCCTCAATGCACTATAGTCTAAGTTTATACAAAGATTCCCAAGTATCTTAGTAGAGTACTTAATCTCTAAGAAGGATCCTAAGTAACTTTTAGGTATAATTTAATGAAATCTAGTAAGTACTTGATAGAGTATATCTAGAACTTCTAGTGATTAAGTTGATAAGTCTACTAAATTATTATGTTTATTTTCTGTATTATTTTCTTACCTTATATCACCTTCTTTCTAGTCTTAGTCTCTACTAGTTCTCTTTGCTTCTTAGAAATGATAAATATACCAGACTACTTCAATATGATATAAGTCCATAAAAATCTTGACTAATTATCAACATAATATATGTATTAAAGCTTACCAAAACTGTGAGGTTGAATAAGAGTGTTATCTCATATGAATGAATATGGTCAAGGACATCTTTGAAGTCATCCACAACTCCAAGTATACATCTTTTATGATTAAGTACATAAAACTCACATATACAAAATTGTAATATGGCACTCAAGGTAGTAAATTTATTCATGTAGAACAACCTACCTTTTTTCACTCATATGTACAACTCATGCATACCACAATTATATCAAATCTTGTAAAGAAGTAGTAGCATTTTCCTCACTAGAAATTGCAGTCCTTTCCAAGATCTAGAGGTTATTTTGTTACCTATCTTTTAGGATGATCCTTGAACCATCCATCATACTCAAAATGAAACCAAAAGTGCTATATTAGAATTATCTATATCCAACTCACCAAGAGAAATCAAGTTCTCATGTATTTTAGAAATGTGCCAAATATTAGTCAATATAAGTAAATTTCCATCAAAATTCTGACAACTGATGGATTCAATACTAATAATCTTGTAGGCCTGATTGTTGCCATCAAGTCTAAATATTATTTATTGAATAAATTTTTAGACTTGATATTAAGAAAATATTATAATCTAGCACACGTGATACAATAAGCAAAATTTACATCCATTTACTTTTCATAATACATTCACTTTCCCTTCCATAGGAAAAAGTACACTAATGTACTTCATCTTCTCCAATCATTATAACTTGTGCCAAAGACCGAACACGATACCAATCCTTGTTAATGCCATCTATCTTTCCGTATTTTTTGTTCTACTTCTATGCTACCTTAATATGTAAATCTAAAACTTGAACCTGGGTTTAGTCTTTTTCTTACCTAGTAGTCTTAATTGATCCTTCTTGTGGTATTTACAATAGTTATCGATGAAGAATCTGATGTTTGAAAAGATAACACCAACTTTTGTTGAAGTCGCCAAAGTCACCAAAGCACTCAACAATCTCATTGTACGTGATGGTATACTTGTCATAACGACGTTCTACAAGTTATACAAATTATATCGATTAAGACAGACGCAATGAACTCAAGAGTTGCATAGAATTTAAATTTGTTGTTAATAACTTCCACAAGATTCATTCATCCGGTCACAAAATCAATAAATGGATCACTATGGTTGTGGATCGTGTACCTTGCATATTGTCGAAACTCATCAGTTTAACAGAAGTTTGGATTTGCTTTTGATAACTCGTAATTGTGGTATTTCTCCTTCAATGTTTGAAACAAGTCAATGACCTTATATTTCTTATCAACTCGCTTAGTATACAATGCTTGAGATGTAATATCACACCGGAAATGGTACAGCCATTTCCGGCCTCGCGGAGCTTCGGACCGAAGACCGTGAAGTATTTGCTCTACGGGCAAATAATTACAGAAAATGGTACTTTTTCCTTCAGCTGGGGGCAAAGCACGAAACCAGCAAGGGACACTCTTTGTTATAGGATCCTCGAAGAGATATAAGGTTAGGCTTTGTAATGTTACGTATAAAGATTTTCAACACAGATATGCAGAAGTATTTTTCATAATAAGAAATTGAAAAGAAATCTTGAATACCCTGGTTTGTTATTTGATAAAGAAGGCCACCTCTCGTTCCTCTTGGAAAAGATTGTAAAACACCTCACAGGAGAGGCTTATGTACCCCCGACTGGAAAACCCAAACTCGTCTTAAATGCTTGTTGCTTGATCTTAGATATTGTCCTTTCGTCATTTTTCATGGCTTGGATTTGAGAGAATCTCCTTAAACCTATGACTTGGTTCAAATCGGATCTCTTCTCAACCTTTTTCACTTCAAATCTAAGACCTTCTTATGTACTGCAAATTCAAATCTGAACTACATAGAAGCTGCTTCAGTTCTTGTTCAAAAGTGAAGTCTTAGCAACACGTAGCTTAAAAATGACAAAACAGTGAAAGAGCCTGAACTCAAAATCAATACAACCATTGCATACCCTACAAGGTACTCGACTAAGATCTCAACGATTTTTATATCCAAACTATAGTAAAATTTATTGTATCTAACTCTTAAGGTTCAAGAAGTTTTGAGTTCTTGACCCCACTTTGAACTCAAAACTAAACCCCTATGTGTAATCTTTGAGCTATTCAATCAACTTCTGACTTTAAATCTTTTGCACAGGACTTTACTCAACTACCTTGAAATTGCTTCCTACAAATTTCTTCCTTGCTTCCTGAGAATTTCAGCCTGAATTTCACTTTGTTTGCCGCTTCGAAACCACATCATTCTAATAAAGTTAAGCTATTTAGGTTTTTCCCGATACAAGTATTCACAATAGAGTTGATCCCTTGTCACAACATTTATAGAGGCGAAACTAATCCTATGTGCACGTTTGTGACTCTATGTACTAACTTAAAGTTAGTGTGAATCATTAAACTTACAAATATGAGTCTCTCAGTTAAAAATATGAGTCCTTCATTTCTTTCCAAGATTATAGTCTCTTAGAAGATGCAGAATATATTTGGAATTTTCCTTTATTTCTATAAGAGATTAAAAATATTTGATGCTAAAGTGAAAGAGACTTGTAATTTTCCATATTAGAATACAAGTTATCAATCTTAAAAGTAGATATGAATAATCAATAACCTGGTTAACTTAGTAGGGTTAGTTGAGATTTAACCTCAACCAAGCTAGCTGAAGCTAATATAGCTTCAACAAAGCTAGCTAAAGCTATGATGTTCTAGCAATGCTACTTGAGACCAAATGAAGGTTCAACCTTTTTTTTTCAAAGGTATTAAAAAGCGCATTATAATTATGTTATGCTCATGCAGAATTTTCTTTTATAGAGCTATCGATATCGAAATAATATATGAATATAATGACTCTACTAAAGCTACTTGATCTTCAGCACAACTTTTTAGCTCTTCTTGATAGCAATCATATGTTTAAAATTAATTTTATATTTTTTTTTTAAAGGATTAAGTTTGTGAGGAAAATAAGAAGAGTAAAATTTTCACAACATTATAAATTAATATAGATTTAAAATATTTCATATTCTCTAGTCCTATCAACATGAAAAAAGATTTTGGAAGTAAAAGTAAGAGTAAATTTCTAATCTAGATTATCCGTTCATATATTTCCTATACATAAAATGTCGGGATTTAATCTGGTACCTTGATCTGGATATTTCATATATGGCATTTCTGTTGGTATTCTTTGTCAAATTCATCTCGCAATCATGTAAATTTTAATTTAATTTTTTAATACTATTAACATGAATAAATGATTTTGAGACTAAAAGTAAGAGTAATTTTTAATCTAGATTATCCATTTATACATTTCATACACATAAAAGATCTAGATATATTTCAATATGGTATTTATGACAGTAATCTTGTAGTAATTATATGACTGTGGGTTTTAAGTCAAAGGGTTTCACCAATATTTGAAAACTTGAGCTCTCATAATATGGACTTAAATTGAAGGTAAATAGTAAAGATATAAGCTAATATTTAATTTTGAAGAGAAATAATCTACAGCATTATAATTGATTCTTCATGCTTTTCTTGTAATATTATGATTTTTTATTCTCTAATTTTTCAATACTCAAAGTAATATATTTAAAATGTGATTTATTAAATTGAATAGAAATGCATATGCCATTATAGTAGCTCAAGTTTTAATTCAGCTAATAAGAAAATTGAAATCAGTGTAATTCTTTATTTATGAAAAAGGAAATTTATCAATTATCAGTATAAAACTAACTTCAGTTTCTATGAAGGTAAATTGGTATAATCTTAAGTAAAGAAGGAAACATGTATAACTCTATAATGCTATCTGAATGGTCATTGATTTTTATATACCAATTTTTTGATCATGATAAATACATTATTTTATTAATGAGAATGTTTTAAATTCATATACTCCAGTTAAAATTTTATAATCTTACATGATTAATAAAAAATAATTTATTATACTATTATCAATCACAAACTTGAAGTTTACTTGAACTATTTTCAGTCTTTTAAATTATTCAGATTTATGTACTACTTTAGAATGAATATTCAGTTCATCTAGAATTTTTTCAAGGGGCTTGCAAAAATTTTAACCATTCTACTTGAATTAGATAGAAACTTGAATAATTGTAGATACAACATAGATGTGTGATTTATCTGAAGCAGCATAAATCATTTGATCATTATAGATCTTCAAAGTCCATTTCTGCTTATAATTAATTCAATAATATACTTCAATAAATTGAAATCATAACACATTTGAATTGCTGAAAAGAAAAGATTTCCTTATGTAGCTTTTGAGAAATATTTAAAGTCGAAATTTTTTTTCTAAATTGTTTCTTGACATAAAGCACATAATTTGATTTTATATACAATAACTTGATCATATTGATTTACATCATTTTAGAGGAAAATTTTCTCTTTTTTCATCTTATATCAATATTTAGCACATCATTAATATTAGATGTAATTACCCATAATAACTGAAACTATATAATACTAACTACATAACAACTTTCTATGAGAAAACAGCAACCAAAGATGAGTTTTAGATGATCATTTGAGCCCTTGTTTATTTTGAATACAAAATTCTTTCAGATTTAGAACCAAGTACATTGATGTGGATATAGTGCGAGCTCTTGCCTTTAGAGGAGGATTAAAGGACAGTAAAATTTACACCACTTATAAATACATGAGACATAACTAGCACTCTATCATTAGAAAGTTACTGGTGTGAATATTTGTCAAAGTCAAGATACGGTAATGCAAAGCACGAGGTATGAATTGCAACCTTACGAATGGTAGAAGAATATCAAAGTTATAGCTAAGATTAATCGAGTGGCTGATGGAAACAACCATTGACCGTTCCAGTGTCTTTGGGATTAAAGAGGTCAGACCTTTTGAGTTTCAATGCCACTATTGCTGATGATGTCGTTATCTCTCATATGAAAGATAGATGTAATTGTGTTGTTGTTGGTGTCCATTATTCATTCCCATACTTTATGACACGAAAGGCAACATCTCTTCGTGAGATGTGCTCGTGAGTAAGTAGATGTTTGTCCATATCTACCCCTGGCAGCTTTATGACTCCTAGGTATAAGTGGGTCTCTATGTGGATGAACACTATTCTTTGTTGTTGGTGAATTTAGGGGGGGGGGGGGGGGGGGGGGGGGGGTTTAAACTCGACAATGTGTGAAAACATTCAATACATGCAAGATCCTTATCATGGATCGGAACACTGTTTCGACCCTCGGGTGCCTTTTGAGCTATAATCTTCTCCGGTGATGATCGTTGCACGCAGCCTTTGGTAGATGTATCCCATTATTACTTCGTGCTCTATATGTGTTGTTAACATATCAGGTCAAAGCGGAGGCCGCATGAGTGTTGTCCCAATTGATCGTTGAACTCAAGTCAATGTTGAGTCAAAATAGTGAATTCACCCTCAGATCAAGCTCACGGCAGAAGTGCAGGAGGCAAATAGGGGCACCGGGATTTCATTATTGTTCACTCCAATAACTAAAGCAGGGCTTCAGCAAGTCGGGTAGGAAGAGCACAAAAGGAAGAAATCATTAATCAGGGTCTGGTTTGGGCAGGATCCGATTCACAACTTTGCTTTGCAGCTGCAACAATAAATGTGCCCTTACCGTAGCTCTTACACTTTGAGGATAGAGAAGAAATTCATGAGTCTAATCCTTAAAGACGTTTGAAGGAGAGTGTTTTTGGTTTGATTTTGGATTTTGCCATCAAAAAATGCACCACCACGGGGCAAATAAACCGATAAGAAATTCGAACTTTGCGGTTCAATTTCTTGGAAGTGGTCTTCTTGCACATAGAGAGACAAACTCCTCCCTCATCAGAAGTCGAAGGTTGCAAAAGAGGCTTATTCATCGATAACAGAGGACAATATGAAGGTGGCCGGGAAGCTGGGTAGCTGTAGTACCCTGCGCTTTGGTTTATTGGTTGTGGGACTGACTCTGATGTAGATAAAGACAATTTCTTTCACCACCATGGGTTGGAGAAGAGAAAGATCCGCTGGACTTCTTTCGAAATATTTCTTAAAAGATCACAACATAATCCGTTGTATATCTAAGTGCGAGGATGTGGGTTGGAACGAGATGGAGTAAAACAGGGTTGCTGCCCAAACTATTCACTGCAGCAAGGAGAGAAAGCGACACGCACAGGAGTAACAAGGAGGGAAGACCCCATCAAGCAGCACAAGAGGTAAAATGGGCTAAGCCCCAGGAAGTACAGTAAGAAAAGGAAATGATTAAACCACTCTGTGGGTCCGACACTTGTCCAGAAAATCCCATGATGAGTAATGCTTCTCGCGTTCGGGTCCAGTCCCATCAGTCGACATACTGCAGTTTCTTCCTGTCGTGGGCCTTAGTCAGCTGGGAGCACCATATCCAAACTGGATTTCTCTTCACGGACACAGAGATTCGGTTCTATGAGCTTGACAGGGAGAAGGTTGAGACAGACACGTAGGAGAAGCGGGCAACCTTTGCTTGTGCAGCACTTAAATTCGACGCCAGCCGGAATCGTGGTCATCCATCAAGCTTGAATCGCACGGACCTCCACAACGTCTGACCTTCCATACGCGGATTGCAAGGACCACAACCACAAACCCAACTGCTGGTTGCTACCACACTACATCATCTGTCTCGGATGGACAACAACGCAGGAAGGAGAACAAGTTGGTCGTTGTTGCATGTACTTAAGAACAAATTCATCATATTACATATGTAAACAGACTTTACTCGAGACTAATTAGACCAACCGCCACTCGGAGGATCACTCGCTCCTTATAATCCATGCAACTCGTCATCAGATTGTCTGCCTGCTCTCCCTGAAAATCACAGACATTTTCTGGCATCGGTAACAGGAGTGCAAATGCAACATTAGAGTTAGCATCTAGCGAACATGTGCCTATTTTCCGCTACTGTGTTCATATTAATATCAGTAAATCACAACTGTTTTGGACTAAATTACTGTGACTGTGGCTCTGGACCCGTACTTCAAGAAGCTCATAAGCACATGTGTACCTTTCCACGCAGAAGAGAACGACTGGGTGCGCCTGGTAGCCTTCCAGGAACGAACACAGCATGATTAACAACTTTTAAGTGACTGTGTCCGGCATTATCACAGCGTCCAATCCGTGCGCTGATCACTCTGATTCCTCCCAAACCAACGACGCTTCTCCATTTCTACCCTTCACCGTCATGGCAACGGTTGGCGGAGGCAAAAGTTGTGCCTTCCCATGAGGACGATTTTGGTGGCCAGTGCCAAAAGACATGCAGACACCAACTAACATGAGCAGAAAGTGAGAGAATAGTGTAAACATGGTCAGTATGTTGATTCTGCTATTGGCTGGACCACCTCTACTACACAGCAATCAGATGACCAGGGATTGGGATCCTTCAACACTACTACCGCTTTCCTTGGTCCTTCTCATTTCAAAGTGACCCGAAAGGAGACGAAGACAAGCTTTCCTTTCCTTTCCTTCTTTACTTTCTGTGATCCTCAGCAGATCGTCCCGGGAAATACCATACATGTAAGTAAGAGATGATCACGGAAAGAAGAGAAAAAACTTGGTCACACTGCTGTCACTGGTGGTCACACCTTTTTCGTCTTGACTATCTGATCTACATCCCTACTATCTTTTGGAACGAACTGTTGTAAACCTTTTGGCGGGCCCGCCCTCAGAGGAAGTAGAGAAAAATCATCTGGCACCAACTGTTTTGCACTGTTTGCCCAGCGAAGCAAAAGCAAGACTGTCTATCCGATACTCCTCTTACAGAATTTGAAAGCCCCTCCTCCAATTGGCTGGCAGGGACTGTCAGTCAGACTGCCACAGACTCGGCCTCAACCCAACCAGGTCTTCTAACTACCTCTCCCCATCACAACAATCTCATGATCCTTCCTCTCTCGATAGCTGTGGAACCTATTGCGGAGGATGTACTGTACAATACTTCTCGCTGCAGTTATCGTCGTCTCTACTACACTATTCCGTCGAGGAACCGAGTAGAATAGGTTGTAGTACAGAGTCACATGTCCCAGAAAGAGAGATGGGAGACAAGTATTTAATGGAGTTCAACACAACTGGGCACTTACCCACCAACCAACCATCGTCGTAATCACAGAATAGATAGATTTTGTTTCCCTTCTAAATCATAAAGGTAATGAATGGCAGCGCTCAATCTTTTCCTTTCCATTTGGATGTGTTTAAGAAGAGCTGAACTGTGCTGAAGTCCTAAGCTGCGCTAAACTAGCTCTGCCGCAGAAAATGACATGACTCTTTTAAGGGTTCAGAGATTCACAAAGTAGTAATGAACCTCTAGACGAACCGCACGTCGATCGACACTCTGTACAGATGAACTTGTGTATTGATGGACTACTCTAACTAACTGACTGACCAACTAACTACTTGTGGCAAATCTACAATGAATCTAATCGCTTAAACTAATATTCCTCGACTCAAACAAAATTTATCAAACTTGATTATAGACGATCCTCTCGTCTCCTGTACACACGCCGTGACGAGCTTGAACCGAGTGGTCTTGGGATGGAGGAACGACATCTGCAGCTCCTCCTCCTTGCCCAGAGAGATCTCGCATGGGACTGGTTCCGATCACTCCTTGCAAAGTGCTGTTTCCAAATTTTCTCAAAGACCCTGAAGCTTCCAGAGATGAACGCACTTCTTCATGTAGCTTGGAGATGGCACTCCTACCCTCCGGAATAATCCCCAAGGGTTTGTTGCCATCAGCAACCGTCCCAGTACCTAATGCACTACTTTCCGGAACCACCGGAGGAGCTTGAGGTATGAATATGAAGACGCTCTGGGCTGATGACTGGTTGGACTGTCCGGCAGCATTGTGATGGGGATCAAATTCATGAACATCTGCTCCTCTGTGATGACCTGCAGACGAGGAACCAGTTGCTTCTGAAACCTCCTTTCTCATCTCTTTGGAGTTTCTGGGTGCCACTGTAGTTCCACCACACCAGCTAGCAGCTCTACACGGAGTCTCTGTTTGGCACGGCTGTTGTTGCTGGTCCTGGACAACGGTAATCTCCATCCGATGAGACGACTCATCATCTCGCCTGGAAGCTCCTGCATTAGCATCCCCGGAAGCTGCTGACAAAGCAGGACTAGTTCCTGCTCCTTGAGAGCTCACAAAAATACTCAAAGCGACTGCACCACCTTCAGCCGGAACAGGTGGGTTCCGCAAAGTCCATGAGGAAGAGATTATGGTGCTTCTACACAAAGGACAAGAAGGATGAGACCTGAGCCAATTGTCTATACAGCTGGGATGAAACATATGCTTGCAATTCGGTAACAACCTCAGCTCCTCTTTCTCCTCGAAAGCGCTCAAGCAAACTGCACACTCCGAGTCCAGATTCATCCCATTGAAGCTCTCGGAAGAGTAAATAACCAGTGGTAAGTTTTTTATCACAGTGGTGTCCAGCAAGTGCCCATCCTTGACCACGTCTTCCCACATCCTAGTACCTTGATCCTGCCGACTCAGATGGGGGCGCATGAACTTGGCAAACAATGCAAATGCTGCCACGAGAATGAGAGTGAATCCCAGGCCGATAATTATAATGGCAACATTGGGCTTCAAGGCGGGAAGTCCAGGGTCAGCCACAGAATCCGGGCCGAAATCATTCCCACACCCAATGCAAGCACCCCCCACCTCTCCTACGTTATCATTGTTCATCTGCTTGGTCATATTTCCGAAGTTGAAATTGAATGACATTCTGCTCCCTTCCCTTCAGTGCCCTCTTCTATCGCTACCACCCCTTTTCTTTTGCCTGTTTCTTTCCCAGAGGCAAGACTTGGTGTCAGCTGTACTTCTCACTACTGCACGCTCTGTAAAATAGACTCGTCGACTGAATCTCCATCGCCCAATGTATACACTGTTTCGGATATCACATTTTCCTCCTTGCAGCACCAGCCACAGCAGCTGAAGCCACCACCATTCTATTTTCTCTTTTCCCTCAAAGGAAGGGAGAAAAGAACACAACCAATCTGGAGGGAGTAGAATAAAACCTGCAACAAGCAAGCTCGAAGCCACAGCTGCTCCTGATCGACATGTCCTGGAACTTCAATGAAGGGTTCTTCTCCGCATGTTTACCCGCTCAATTCCAAAACTCTCGATTTTCCACTCACTCATTGACCACAAAATGAGTGACGAAGAAACTTCAACTAAATGAATTGTGCGCGCACCCACAAGGTGTGAACAAGACCTTTCAACTCCAAAGACTGACTGCTCAGAAGAAGCCGAATCACCCACTGATGCTCCAAGAACCGCCCAGTTAAGTGACCCGCAAGTTACTTGGTACCCCGGACCTGCTTGATCGAGGGACTCTCGGGCTTTGCTCAGAGCGCAACAACCACCAGAAGCTGTGGGGTGTCGTGAAAGAAGAAATCTGGCGAACGAACGAGCTCAAACCCCCACAGAGGGGATGAAAAGAAGGATGAAGAGATCAGCGAATAACTGCAGAGTTACCCAAAAGTGATAACTGTCGAAAATGACAAGACGACCTCGTCCTCAGTATTTTCTGCAGCAATAGCAGAGCTTGGCTTCAGCAATAGACTAGTAAGCCTAATGATGAACTTCCTACCGGCCTTCTACCCAGTTCCTCAACCTCACTCCACAAACTCGAGAAACTGCTGAAACACTGATGAGAAATACACTATCGTGTTGCAGCAGCTCCTGTATCCTCAGAGTTCCCCTGGCCAAACTGCTATCTCTTGTTCACCGATATCGGAGACAAGATTTTTTCTTCTGCTGCTGCTGCGGCAAATCCCAAATGCAAACACTGCAGATCTCTCGGCTCGTTGCTTTTGAGCTCCCTGTCATGACCTTCCTCTCCAAAGGGAGAACATCGCTGTAGCGAAAGCGACGGAGAAGCACCGTCGATGTGGTCTTGTGATTCATTTGGGAGTCATGACTCATACGTGAGAGGAAATGAAGGGGAATGAGGGGAAATGACTGCGGAGGGATTGAATTATTGTGTGGTTGATTTCGTCTTAATTTGGTGAGCCCCCAATATGCGGTGAACGGACCAGACCGGTCTCAACCCGACCGGACAGTGACCGTCGCGGCCGGAAGCTGCTGTCACCGTTTAGTTCGCCCGGGCGGATAAACCCGATGCCACCTATACAGTATACAGCAGGGGCTATCTCAGGTACTAATGTTTAGAGAATGAAGAGATGGGATATACGTCACCCAGATTTCATGGTAGTGTATCTGTTATATCAAAGGAGAATATGCAGCCTTTTCCCTAATTAACATTTTCTGCATTCCCGTCGAAAATCTTGGAAACACTTCGTACTCTATGCTACTTTTGTAGAAAGGGGTGATGGTTGAAAGGAACAGATTCTTTTTCCTTCCTGTTACTAGGGTAGGATCTAGAGTGGTTACATATGGCGGGGAGGCTTTCCTAACGCACTTTGACAAGATCGAGAGAGTGTTTGCCATCAAGTGGCTGGCTACGTTTCGTGTGGGAAGTCATGTTGGGTTCACTCATAAGCTCGCTGATGAAGAAGCATAAGCCACAAATAATACAGAATGAGGATCCAAGTATGGCATTTTGCCACTACAGTTTGTGATGCTGACTTACATTTCTCAGCATCTAAACCAAGTGGCAGTGACGTTTAATTGGTCGCTTGCTTGAGAAGTTGACTGTACCTTTGTGATGACCGAATAGTCAAGATTTAGTCACCATTCTATGCAGAATCCTGTCGGGTTTAGAACTGAGGTGTTAGTACCGTAGTTGTCAATCTGCATCGAGTCATTTTCGCAAACATGCAATCTTAACCAATGAATGTTAAAAACTCTTTTCAAACTTGAGATCTCAGCCATTCTCCTTATAGTTGAAGAGATTACTTAACAGCACTATCTTACTATTTTTCCCCCACAACATCAAGAAATAGAGAAGGGCGACCACGTAGAACACACGAAGGATGGTCTTCCCATCAAACAAACCGTACGAGAGGAGATCAGGAGGTAAATGTTGCTAGATACCAGTAGTATTGACATGAGAAATTTACCTTATCAATGTCGTCAGATTCCAATAGTATGAAAATAGTATGAAAATAGTATAGTAGTATCCAATAGTATAGTAATATTGATACGAAAAATTTACCATAATCGTAACTAAGACTGTCAATGTTACTAGACCCCAATAATATTGATATGAGAAATTTACCCTATCATACGTCAGAGAATGAAAAATCTACCGTACCGCACCATCGGAAAATAATAGAAATAAAATTTAGTTGATACTAGTTTCTTATGAATATGGAAGAAGAGGATTCTCTCTTAGTAGTAGGAGTTTCCATGGCTCTGTTACTCAGAGTCAAAACCACCATGCTGTACAATAGTAACTCGAGCTATATTGCGTATTGCATCACCTTATACCCTACGTCATCATAGGTGCCACGACGGTAGGACAAGACACGATAGTTCTTACAATTGACAGATTTGTAGAAAGGCGACCGCTCAAAAGACACGAAGGATGGGAAGACAGATTGACAGATTTGGGGACCAGACGCGTTGACGACGTGACACTGTAGCTATCTTGTCTTATCGGACGAGAGGTCTGCCTCCCCGGCAGCAAGCAGCTGGGAAGAGGAGAGTGGCGACTATGTTAGGATCAGCGGCGTGCTGAGATGGCAAAGAAGCCTGGAGGATGAATCAGCAAGCTTGGATGCATACGTGGCACGTTCTGGTACAGCATGGAAGGACCGAAGGTTCATCAACGTGGACGTGCGGTACCACGGGGGTTTGCCATCCTACTTTTGTCCCTGGATAAGTTAACTTCTGGTTTTAGGTGATACTTTATTGGTAATATTAATAATTTATTTTAGCTATAGAATCAAGACAAGTTTCATCTCAGAATCTTCATGAAGAAATTTTTCCGTAATATAAATATTATCTGAAAATAAATTCGAGTAGTGTATTCTTTACCGACGGGTAGCCACATATATCTAACTTCGTCTTGCTTAATAATATTCAAAAGTACTGAATCTGTTCAAGGGAATATCTGCTTGTAGATTATGACAATTATTTTATCAAATCGATGATGCAAACTATGTATTAATATTTCTATAATTAAGCCGGGTACACAACACTTTGTAATTTTATCCAAATAATAATTTTTTTGTTGTAAAGATACTGGCAAAGCATGCTAGATATTTTCTTTTAATCTCCACTTACATCCCGTTTCAATAATTGATTGTCACGTTTAAGGCTTATTTCTTTTATCTTTTTAGACAAATTCAAGATTTCCAGTGGTATAAAATCTCAATACTAATACTGCAAGATTGGTCTTCATCTTTAGTATTAATCTTCATACTTAGGGTATCCTAGTCGTCCCTACAAGTCAACCATAAAAGATGTAATTTTCACCTCCTATGATTAATATATGACAATAAGAATCGAAATAAAAGAAATTATATAGGTAAGTAATGTGATCTTCACCCCCTACAATTATTATTTTTGATAAGAACAACTAAGTGAAAGAAGATACAAAGATACAATGAATATAAATTTTGTATGTCTATTTATTTATCGAATGTAGCAGATTGTGTAAATATTTCTAAAAATTCAAAATTTAGACAGATTATTTGAAAAATCGAAATTTATTGAATAATGACCATCTTAGAAAGAAGATAGAATACAACTAGGAATACAAACTAATAACGTCTCTCGAGATAAGAAAAAGATTAGTAGGAGATTTAAAGAAAGTTCTAAAGTAGTACGATTAAAGTAAACAGTTGAAAAATGTACAGGATTTTTAATCTACAAATATTTCTCTGAAATTTTTATTTCTCTAGTATAAAATGTATACAAATACCATAAGTAATATATACAAACTAGGTAATGAATATAGGGATCCCACCTCCCATTTTCTTTTTGCCTCATCCACCTCAACATGCAATACTAACCAATCTACCTGTTTGGTTTGACAAGATTAGATTTCACAAACAATGAACAATAGTGAGTAACAATCAATCATGAATAATGGTGTGCCCCACTCCCCAATGGGGTAGTGTTGCATGGGCAGCAAGCAGGGGTCAAGGGGAAGCCTCCTCTTATCGGGCCTTGGGGGTGTTGCCTTGGATGAAAAACTTTGTTCAAGAAATTTCTATGTTTTGTAACAGCTCAAGAAGCACACAAGATTGAAACTCTACAAAAACTACTATGCCCCAAAGGAGCATCTTGTCTTTATTATATAGCAAAAAGGATCTCCTCAAAGGGAACTACACCTTTAGATTGCATACACGGATCCAAGACATGTCAGCAAGCTATAGACTTAGATTAGCTGCATGGATTGGTGACATGTCTATTTTTATCTTATTTGTTTTATCAAAAAAAAATTAGGAATCATTGGAGAATCTTTATGTAAGATTCGGAACCGATGGAAAGATGAGATGAGACAAACAAAGAGTGAGGAAATACATCACCGTTTCTAAAATGCAGAATAACATTCACTTTTTGAGGCCTAATTATTTTGTTTAGTCCTCCAAAATTACCTTTGAAGTTTTTGGTGTGATTTTGACTTCTACCCTATTAGTGAAAGTACTCTTTTGGTGATTCCTCTATTTGATCTACTTGGACCATAATGTATAATATCTCTACCAATATTACCCAGCTAATTTTCACTTATAGCTAATGATATTACAAGTTTGCTCTATGTTACTATTTTAAATTGACGGAATTTCAATCTATTGCATCAAAACAAAAATGGTTGCTTGATGTAGCCGGAACCCAATATTCACTCTACCGTACATTATGGCCAAGCTCAAGATAGATAATGCAATGGTGCTCATTGGATCAATTTTGATGAAAGTGGCTCTCCACCATCTCAAAGGTAGAAAGGTCACACCTCACATAATTATACAATGTTTTTGTTGCATGACATGTGTGAGAAGGCTAGCCTCTTGGTTGCATTGTCAAAGCAATATGCACTACAAAATCTTGCATGACAATCTCAAGGAGAGCATATTCCATCATGTTTTGTTGATGGGAGAGCAACATTTTGTGCTTTTGTTGAATACACTCCATGATCTTTACAAAAATTCAAAATTCTTGCATTGGTTGATCTATGAATGGTTGCTAAAGCAACCATTGCTTATCAAAATGAAAAATAAACAAAGATATAGTGGTATCACATTCCTTCATTTGTCTCATTTTATAACAATATGGATTTTAGCGATGAAGATAGTAGGGCTAACAAAGTAGCAAATTAGACAAATTAGCCTAGAATATTCCAGAAGTATCTACAAAGCTTCTTGGGAAGCTTCCTAGCTAGCTTAGCTTGCATACCAAGTAAGTGACTTCTAGAAAGAAGCTTCTTGAGAAGCTTCCCAATTAACTTGGCTTGCACTCCAAGAAAGTAGCTCAAGGAAGCTTCTCAAGGGCCTTGTATGTTCCCTATAAATACAAGAGCCGAAGCTCATGCTAGGCATTCGGAGTTTTTCCTCATTCAAGTGTTCCAATGTGAGCTTCCATTCTCCTATTTCTCTCCTTGGTCTTGGACTTTTACATTGGTATCAAAGAAATAATGGGATGGATGGAATTTATGGACCACCAAATCCACTTCTGCCAAACCATTAGGATTTTTGTGTCCAGATGTTAACCAAGCGTCGTTTCACACAATTCATCACCTCACGCTTTGGGCAAGATTTTTTGCATATGATTACCTTGTCTGAGGAACCCTTGATACTTCCGATTGTAACTTATGGAGAATGGTGGACGTGTTGCATCTATGTGTTGATTAATTAGATAAATTGGGAGTAGTAGCCATGGCGGTAATACCGGATGTTATCCTTGCAATGCAACAACAAATCAAGCACTTTACTCAATTGTTAGATGAATAAGACCAGCAACCACAAGAACATATAGAGAGAGCACCAATTTGAGATGGAGAAGATTGCATCCGATTTCTAAAACCCAAGGTGTTTGAAGGAACGAATCTTTTGGGCATATTGGAAATTTTTTTGTTTGACTGCAAACTTTACTTTGAAGCCACCAATCTTCAAGATGAACTGAAATAGATTCTCTTGGCTTCTAGCCAATTGGATGGTGTGGCAAACTTTGGTGGTGATTCCAAGTGGAGTGAGTTGAACTATAGATTGTTACACCCATTTTGACATGGGAAAAATTCAACGATGCAGAACTTGGTCAATTTCAAACTATAAATGTCACCCAAGCCGCCCAAGATAAATTGGCAGCGTTGAAGTAGATTGGCTTTGTGAGGAGCTACATCACACAATTTTGGAACATCATCATGCAAATTCCAAATATACAAGAAGGTGAAGTTCTAGATCAATTTGTGCAGGGATTGAAGTCACAAACCAAATTGGAAGTGACTATGCGGGAACCACAAAATGTGGAAGAAGCCATGCAATTGGCAAAGCGCTTTGATTCCTTGGTTACAAAAACTTGGTCTCAACCTTGACCTACACCTGTAATACTCGGAGGACAAGAGAAGAGAGAAAACACAGATTGCACACTCAAACAATCGATGCCCCAAGGGAGAACCTTCTATTTATTATATAGACAAAGAGGATCTCCTCCAAGGAAGCTCCACCCTTGTATTACTTACTTTGATGGGTGACATGTCTGGTCTAGATCCTATCTGGTTGGTCAAACAAGCTTTGACCAGAGGGAATCTTTTAGGGAATCTTCCTGTAGGAATCTCAAAATCACGTGAGTACCGTAAGGTACCGTTGGAAAGCTCTCGACGAGACAAAGCAGGCGGGGAAGGCCAGCCTTTCCTCTGTGTGATTTCCACCTCCTCCTCTTCAATGTGCCTCTCCATGTTGTTCAAAGATCGCCTGAATGAAGGCCGAAGGCCTCTAGGGAAACAAGTGCGACAATTGGTAGATATGTGCCCAATACGGCCACAATTGTAACAATGGCATTGTTCTCCTTGAGTCCCTTCTCCTTGTTGGACTCCATCTCTTCGTTCTTCTACCTGTCCCCGCTCCCCTTGAAGTGGTCGTGCTCCTCGATCCCAAAATCAAAGGTTGCCCAATTCCATCGGTACTGGTCCACCCATGTGTGGCATTTCTGCCCGATAATGTTGAGGTGGAGCTACTCCTTCACCTCCACCTAATGCTCTTGCTATTCTCTACGCACAAGCAATGGCTTCAAATACCGTGCAAGGATTTTGCACCATGATTTCTTGGCAAATCCGCTCTTTCAACCCTCGTTTGAAATTGTCGAGAGCCTCTGCTGGACTCATGTCGGGAATTGCAACTTGTAGATCAAAAAATGCCTCCATATACTCTTGTATGTTATTCTTCTGTCTCAATCCCCAAGTTGAGTTCGAGCCACTTGCACAGAATCCACTGATTGGAAATTCTTTATCAGTCCTTGTTGCATTGTTGTCCATTTGACCTCCCTTCTCTCTGCTAGCATGGATCGTTCCCAAGTATCATACCATGTGAGGGCTTTATTGGTCAAGTACCCACATGCAAACACGCCTATAGCATGCTCTGTGATCTCTGTAGAGAACAATCAAAAATATTGATTCATTCTCGAGATCCAATTTTCCACTACTCCCATCGAACATTGCCCCTTGTAAGGCTCAATGTTGTAGGTCTTCTTCATCCGGAGTAGCAATGTGGCTTCATTGTTGATAGGGTTCGTAGGCATGGGTGCCTCTCCAAGTACTTCAGTCGCATGTATTGGGTTTTGAGACGGCTCTTCTTCTTGCATGGCTTGATCGTTCCTGAGGATCTGCACTTGACTTTGTAATGTCTCCATGGTCATCTTAATCTCTCGAAATTCATTCAACATCCCTTGCATTCCTTGCACCAACTCTTGCAATTGCGGATCCATGGTTCCTGCAACACTCAATTGCTAATGTCTACTTCAATACAGAGTCAATATAATCACTCTAGAAGGTGCACAAACTATTGGAACTACCATTGGGACCTCAAAAGCTATCACTCGTTGATAATACTCCTCACCAAAATTCCTAACCACAAAATCTCTAAACATCACTTTTGGCCTCACTACATAACGGATTTCTACTTGAATGTTGAAAGGGAGAGGATTTGGGACATTCATATCCATATTATCATAATAGAATATAGATTGTCAAATCCCACTCTTTGTCATATATCACCACAGGTAGAATCACCGGGTTTGGTGAGTTTATCACTTTGTCCATGAATTCTGCACCAAAGTGATAAACTAGCAATACCCTCATCTGCTCACGCTGGATGTACATAACCTTGATGTGGAATGGGTTTGAGAATGGAAAGCTAGGTGCGGGAAATTGGCCTCCCGGCGTATCCATCCCATCCGCTCTCTAAAGTCCTTCCTAAGTCTAGCAACTACTCTATGTTCTCCACCTCAAATTACTCAGTTTCAGTAGTTTGTGCTATTCCAAGAGGGGTGATCCACTCTCTTGGACTAAAACACTCGCTCTGATACCATTGTAATACTCTGAGGACACGAGAAGAAAGAAAACACAAATTGCACACTCAAACAATCGATGCCCCAAGGGAGCACCTTCTCTTTATTATATAGACAAAGAGGATCTCCTCCAAGGAATCTCCACCATAGGATTAGGGACATAGATAGGTGACATGTCAGCAAGCTCCACCCTTGGATTACTTACTTGGATTGGTGACATGTCTGGTCTAAGTCCTATCTGGTTGGTCAAACAAGCTTTGACCGGAGGGAATCTTTTAGGGAATCTTCTTGTAGGAGTCTCAGAATCACGTAAGGTACCGTTGGAAAGCTATCAATAAGACAAAGTAGGGAGGAGGGAAGGCCAACTTTTCCTCCATTTGGGGGGGGGGGGGATCTGCACATTTTTTAGGCCTAATTCATCCGTTTAGGCCTTCGGAATTGCCTTCAAAGATTTCAGGCATATTTTGGTTCTTACTCTATTAGTAGAAGTCCCCTTTTGGTGATACCTCTTTTTTATCTGTTTAGTACATCATGTGTAACATCCTTCCAGATGTTACTAAACCAATTCTCACCTTTAAATCATATGTCTAGCTAATGGTTCTAAGGTTCTCAAGTCTATTTCGGTTTTTGCTCTATTAGTAGAAGTACTCTTTTGGTGATACTTCTATCTTATCTATTTTGACCATCATGTATAACATCATTCTAGATGTTACCAAACCAAATTTCACATCTAGATCATATGGCTAGCTCTTGGTATTACAACACCAACCCTACTAGTACATTACACACGGGTTGGGGAACCAGTACCAATGGAGATTGATGCTATCCAACAAAGACTACTTGGTACAACAGATAGAGAAAGGTTACAAAAAAATGGAGGTTTTTTTTATTGTTGCCAAGTTGGGCATTGCATTGTTGAATGTCCACTTAGGAATGTACAACCTCAACAAGTTTCCCATATGGAGTTTGTGGAACAAAATGATCAAGGAAACGAAGAAACCCGATAGGAGATTTCAAGCCACCTATTGGGAGCTTGATTAGTTCTAATGGGATTAAAGGCTAGATCTACGCAAGTTTGTTTCACTTGTAAGGTACAATATCTCATTGGGATTGTAGGATTTTGGTTGATTCTGGAAGTTCAAAGAATTGTATGTCTATGCAAGTAGCAAAGGAATTGTGTATTCTTATCAAGCTAGTGATTGGAAGTAGACTGATTATAGCAGATGGTAGAAAGTGTTCTGCATTCTGTACCTTGCATCTTATTACCTTGGGAAGGAGTATTTGGAGTATATGAGGTTTGTAGTAGCACCTCTACACTATGATCTCATTCTAGGACTACCTTGGCATGAATGTCATAAGGTTCAATTCGATTGGACCCGATGAAAAATTCAAGTACAACACCAAGGTAGGAAATTTTGATGAGGTTGTTTGGCACCTCTGAGTAAGACACTTAAGAATAGTCAGTCCTAAGATGGGAAGTTTGTCAAGAAGGTAGCCATAGAGCATGCTTTGAAGGGAGAGGAGTCCCAAGATGGGAAGTTTGCCAAGAAGGCAACCATGGAGCAAGCTTTGAAGAGAGATGAGACCCTAGATAGGAAGTTTGTCAATGAAGCAGCCATAGAGCAACCCTTTGGAGGAAGATAAGTTTGTTTTCATGGTGTGGATCAAGCTGATTGCACAAGGACAATCTAAGGAGGGCTAAGAGCCTCATCAAGCAATGGTTGATCAGACAGTTCAAGAGTTTGCGGATGTGTTTTCGGATGATCTGCCGAAGGGACTACCCTTTGATCATGGTATGCCCTTCAAGATTGAGTTATTGCCAAGGAGTACTCTAGTGAGTAGACCAATCTATTGGCTCTCACCAAAGGAGTTGGAGGAGTTGTGAGCAACACTTACGGAGTTGTTGGAGAAGGACTTCATATGACATAGTACCTCTCCTCGGGAAGCACCGGTACTATACATTCCAAAGAAGGATGGAGGACTTCATTTCTTTATTGATTATCATGGGTTCAATAAGCAAACAATGAAGAATGCATATCCTTTGCCTCGGATTGATGACTTGCTTGATCAATTGTGTAGAGCACAATATTTTTCCAAGCTGGATCTTCACAATAGCTATTAGCAAATCCCCATTGATAGGGAGGATGTGCAAAAGATTATCTTTTGCACAAGGCATTTTGAGTGGGGAATTCTACCTTTTGGGCTCACTAATGCTCCAACAGTCTTCATGGATCAGATGCATCGGGTGTTGGATGGACTATTGGATCGGTACGTGGTGGTGTTCTTGGATGATATCTTAATCTATAGCAAGATAGAGGCAGAACATGGAAATCACATACAAAAAATCCTAAGATGACTATGATAATGGAAATTTTACTATAAGAAATCAAAGTGTGCTTTTTGGCAAAAGGAGTTACCTTCTTGGATCACAAGATCTCATCATAGGGGATCAAGATGGAAGAGGAGAAAATCAAGGTCATTATTGATTGGCCTACTCCAAAGGATGCTATAGAAGTATGGGCATCTAATGGATTGGCCAATTTTTATTGGCGGTTCATCCACTATTATGCTCATGTAGTTGCACCATTGACTGACCTCTTGGGAAAGAACTCGAGCTTCTAGTAGACCACCAAGCACAAAGAAGCATTCCATAAGTTGAAATATATGGTGTCTTCAAGACCCATTCTTCAACCATATGATCCTCAACTACCTTGTGTGGTTGATTTTGATACTTCTAACTTTGCAATTGGAGTTGTGTTGCAATAGGAATTCCCATATGGACTACATCCATTGCCTTTGTGTCTTGCCAACTAAATATGGCTGAAAGAAATTACTCTGCTTGAGATCGGGAACAACTTGCGATGGTATATACCACCAAGGTATGGAGGCATTGTCTCTTGGAGAAACAAGTGATCATGCAAACTGATCACAAACCATTGTTGCAGACCTTACACTTAGAACACATTAAGAGTCGATAACATCAATGGGAGGAGCAACTCCAATTGTTTGACATCAAACTTGAGTACAAACCAGGTTGGTTCCATGTCATTCTTGATGCTCTATCATGACAATCTAATTTGAAATCTCTTCCTCTCATCACAATGCCAATTACGATGATGTCAATTGACTCTAAGGTCCACAATGAGTTTCGGTCACCTCTACAACAAGATCCCTTCTTCCAAATGGTACATGGTCATCTTAGAATATGCAACAAGGAGTAAAACACCTTCTCCTTCAAGGAAGGCCTACTATTCCATGAGGACCGGATCTATATTCCAGCCAAGGGTGATCTTTGACTTGTGAGCCTTCAAGAAGCCCATGATCTACCAATAGTTGGTCACATGGGTGTGGACAAGACCTTTAGTACCCTCCACCGCCAATAGTGAAGGCCCAACATGGCACGAGAGGTTTGGGATTTTGTCTGATCATGTGAGAGTTGCTAATGCAACAAGGCTAGTCACCAGAAACGGAGTGGACTCCTTCAACCACTCCCCATTCCATCTACTTGTTGGGAACATGTGAGCTTAGATCTCATCACCTCCTTGCCCAAGACAAAGCAAGGTCATACAACAATTGAGGTATTTGTGGATAAATTTAGTAAACAAATCCACTTGGCACCGGTTGATATTGTGGATGCTCCAACCTTGGCACAAATCTACTTCAACAATGTATTCAAGCATCATGGGATATTGCATGTACTCATCTTCGATTGTGATCCTTGCTTCACTGGAAAGTTTTGGCAAGCACTCTTCTAGATACCGGGCACCAAGCTTGCTTTATCCATGGCCTATCATCCTCAAATTGATGGACAAACTGAACGTGCCAATCACACCTTGGAAGATATGCTTTGTGCCTTTGTCAACATCCACCATACTAATTGGGATGAATGTCTTGCAACTGCAGAGTTTGCATACAATATTTCTAAACAAGCAAGCACCAAATTCTCTCCTTTCTTTCTCAATTTTGGCCAAGACCCACTCATTCCAGATTCCCTTCTTGCTCCTCCTCCATCTCATATCCCTCATACTTCCACCTTCTTGACCACCATCTCCCAATCCCTACGACAAGCCAAATCTCATCTCCTTGTTGCTCAAAATTGGCAGAAACAATATGCCAATCACCATCACCGTGATCTCAACTTTCAAGTTGGTGATAAGGTCATGCTCTCATCCAATAACCTCCCTCTCCCACTTGATACTCAAGTTTGTAAACTTGCCCCTAATTGGATAGGACCCTTTGATGTCACCCAAATTGTCTCTCTTGTTGCTTATCAACTTGCCTTGCCTTGTCATATCCACATCCATCTTGTCTTTCATATTTCCAAGTTGAAACCCTTTGTTCCTAACCCTTCTTCCTTTTCCTCTCAAGTCTAACCTCTCCCTCCTCTTGTCTCTATCAATGATCATGAAGAGTACAAAGTTGATCGTATCCTTATGCATTGCCATATTCAACAAGGCCGTCGACAACATATGGAGTACAAGGTCTTTTGGAAAGGGTATCCTCTTCATGATGCCACATGGGAACCTCTTTCTCACCTCCAAAATTCATAGATGGCCATTCAAGAGTTTGAAGCTTCACTGACACGAAGAACGTCACCAACTAGCTATGGGGGAATATATAACAATATGGAGTTTAGTGATGAAGTTAGTAGGGCTAACCAAGTAGCAAATAAGACAAATTAGCCTAGAATATTCTAGAAGTATCTATGAAGCTTCTTGGGAAGCTTCCCGGCTAGCTTAGCTTGCACCTCAAGTAAATAACTTCTAGAGGGTTCTAATTAGCTTAGCTTGCATGCCAAGTAAGCGAGTTCTAGAAGAAAGCTTCTAAGAAGCTTCCCAATTAACTTGGCTTGCACTCCAAGAAAGCAGCTCAAGGAAACTTCTTGAGGAGCTTCTCAAGAGCCTTGTATGTTCCTTATAATACAAGGGCCAAAGCTCATGTTAGGCATTTGGAGTTTTCACTCATTCAAATGTTCCAATATGAGCTTCCATTCTCCTATTTCTCTCCTTGGTCTTGAATTTTTACACATTTGATGATAACAAAGAATCCACATTGTTGCATTGATCATCCATTGACAAAGAATGCAACTCGTGGTATTGTTTGAGAGCTTCCCTCATTGCAAAGATTTCAGATCTTCTTCATCACATGTTCCACAAAGGTTCCTCTCCATGGGATAGACAAGATTAAGTTTGTTGGTAATTGTTGGCCGAGTTGATGTTGGAGAGCTGCTTTTTGCCAAAAACTTCAAGCAACTCATAAACACCAAGTAAATCTCCAATTGACCTTTGGATCCAACACTTCAAAGTGGAATGTACACCTTGCACTTGAGAAGTTGATGTATGCACAATGTGAAAAATATGTTGAAACAAATTTCTCCTTGTGAACCATGTCATTGCAAGATAATAGAAAACTGCATTGGAGTATTGCTAGTAAGTTGATGGAAATTTTTTTCATATTCTTACTCACTTAAAGAAGCAATAATGCCTTCCCATAAATTCATGAAGCTAGTCCAAGAATCTTTATAGTCAAATGTTGATTGGAAACTATGTTCTACTTAATATGCCACACACAAAGCATGTTGATTGAACTTTGGAAAACCAAAGATATTGCATTCATTAATGCAAGTTCACGGTTAATTACAAAGATAAAGTGACAACTTGCATCAAGTCCAAGCTTCTTACCAAAGGTCTTTGTAGCTTTCTCATTGCCCAACTATAATCCTCAAAAAGTTTCATATTCCATAAAACAATAACATAGGGTGAATGTTTGACTTATTGCTGAAAATCTAATTCCATGCAACAAGTGCATATGGCATTGATTTGTTTTATATGTAGAATCCAAAGACCAAATCTTTTTTGCAAAGAATGTTTGTGCGATGGCCCTCATAGATTTTGGGACAATGAATAAGTTGGTCCAATTTCCACCAACATCATGTTGAAGGTAGTAGTTAAAACTAAGCTCTATGAGGACATTTTTTCAGTCCTCTATAGTAGATCATCCAACCAGCTCGTTCCTTTTTTGAGCACACTTCACATGTTGTGCATATCTTGCTTTGTTGCTGAGAGCTTGTATTGGTTTCATGGAGAGTGCCACAAACTGCATGTGGTATGATGCCAATTCTACTCAATTGATGCACAATTTTAACCTCTGCAATTGATAGGACTCTTGTACTTGGATATGAAGCAATATCATCTATGGGTTTGTGATTGTGATTTGCATTGATGACTTATGTCATCCAAGTTCCATTTTCTTCCTTGCAAATGACCATATGGAAAGGAGAGTCTGTGCAAACACCGCTGGTGCTGCACAAGTAGACTTTGTTAGTGTTCTTATCACCATGGATACAATGCATTAGACAATTTTTGATTGGAGTATCTCTCTTGTTGCCTATGGTGCATGTGCGCTCAATTTGGTTGCAAAACCTTCAGAATATGCATGAGATTGTAAAGTTGCAATGGCTTCATCAAGAGTGGTATAAGAACACAAAAGAGTGGTGTTCAGAGGCGTGATAGTTACAAAAAAGATTAAGGCACAAGAAGAGTATAGATCGGAAAGCATAGTGGTAGCAAGCTTAAGCAGATTATGAGCAAGCAATCAAACTCCAACTCCAACTCCAACTTTTGTGAATTTTTCTTCCAGGGCAGTGCCTTGGAGGCCGCAAGGGGAGACCTCCCCTTGATCCCCACTCGCTGACCTAGCATTGAGATCCCAGCTGGGGAGCATGGCTCCCAATACCCCCTCATTACTCGCTATTGTTTGTTACTCACTATTGTTCATTGTTTGTTAGATCTAATCTTGTCAAACAAAACTATCATATTGGGTGGTATTGTGCAATGAGGTGGATGAGCAGAAAATGTGAGTGGGTTTACAGATTTCCAATAAATATATGTGCGTATGATTTCCAATAAATATATGTGCATATGCACAAATGGAATAAAGGGAAAACTGCTATATAATCTCTCAATAAAATTTATGCACATGGAAACTTGAAGAAATATGGATTCACATGCTATCTCAGTTGTACATCTATTGTCTTGTTATGTCTTCATTGAAAAATTCAAAATTTTAATAACTTTTACTAATCACTAATGTTTTAATTTTCCTCAGTACACTTTATAGTTCTTAATACTAAATAGAATGAACTTTCAGAGCTACTTGTCAGATGATAATAAAATGTAACTATGATACAGACCAAGACATTTAATAACTTTTAACTACATTCACTAAATACAGATTCTTTTCAAGTCTTTTATTATACCTTATACATTTTTTATAATAATGTACTTTTAAATTCTGAAGTCTAGAATTTGGATAGAAATCAAGATTTAGTCACCATAGTCAAGATTTAGTCACCATACTATGCAGAATCCTGTCGGGTTTAGAAGTGAAGTGTTAGTACGGTAATTGTCAATCTGATCGAGTCATTTTCGCAAACATGCAATCTTAACCAATGAATGTTAAAAACCTTTTTAAACTTGAGATCTCAGCCATTCTCCTTATAGTTGAAGAGATTGTTTAACACCACTACATTTTCCCCACAACCATCAAGAAATAGAGAAGGGCGACCACGTAGAACACACGAAGGATGGTCTTCCCATCTAGAGGAGACCAATGAGGTAAAAAGTTGCTAGACCCAATAGTATTGATATGAGAATTCTACTTTATCAATGTTGTTGGATCCCAATAATATTGATATGGAAAAATCTACCCTATCGCCCCTCAGACTATCCATGTTACTAGATCCCATACGAGAGGAGACCAATGAGGTAAAATGTTGCTAGACCCCAATAGTATTGACATGAGAATCTACTTTATCAATTGTTGGATCCCAATAGTATTGATATGGAAATTTCTACCCTATCTCCCCTCAGACTATCCATGTTACTAGATCCCATACGAGAGGAGACCAATGAGGTGATATATACCGTACAGGACCATCGGAAAATAATAGAAGTAAAATTTCGTTGATATTAGTTTCTAATGAATGTGGAAGAAGAGGATTCTCTCTTAGTAGGAGTTTCCATGGCTCTGTTACTCAGAGTCAAAACCACCATGCTGTACAATAGTAACTCGAGCTATATTGCGTATTGCATCACCTTATACCCTACGTTCTCATATGTGCCACGACGGTAGGACAAGACACGATAGTTCTTACAATTGACAGATTTGTAGAAAGGACGACCGCGCAAAAAACACGAAGGATGGGAAGACAGATTGACAGATTTGGGGACCAGACGCGTTGACGACGTGACACTGTAGCTATCTTGTCTTATCGGACGAGAGGTCTGCCTCCACGGCAGCAAGCAGCTAGGAAGAGGAGAGTGGCAACTATGTTTGGATCAGCGGCGTGCTGAGATGGCAAAGAACCCTGGAGGGTGAGTCAGCAAGCTTGGATGCATACGTGGCACGTTCTGGTACAGCATGAAAGGACCGAAGTTCATCGACGTGGACGTGCGGTACCATGGGGGTTTGCCATCCTACTTTTGTCCCTGGATAAGTTAACTTGGGGTCTTCCCATCCTTCATTTTTCCTACGCGGTCGCCTTTTTTCTCCGATAAGTTAACTTCTGGTTTTAGGTGATACTTTATTGGTAATATTAATAATTTATTTTAGCTATAGAATCAAGACAAGTTTCATTTCAGAATCTTGGAGACTAAATTTTTCCTTACCATAAATACTATCTGAAAATAGATTCGAGTAGTGTATTCTTTACTGAATGGTAGCCATATATATCTAACTTCGTCTTGCTTAATAATATTCAAAAGTACTGAATCTGTTGAAGGGAATATCTGCTTGTAGATTATGACAATTATTTTATTAAATCGATGATGCAAATATGTATTAATATTTCTATAATTAAGCCGGGTACACAACACTTTGTAATTTTATCCAAATAATAATTTTTTTGTTGTAAAGATACTGGCAAAGCATGCTAGATATTTTCTTTTAATCTCCACTTACATCCCGTTTCAATAATTGATTGTCACGTTTAAGGCTTGTTTCTTTTATCTTTTTAGACACATTCAATATTTTCCAGTGGTATAAAATCTCAATACTAATACTGCAAGATTTGATCTTCATCTTTAGTATTAATCTTCATACTTAGGGTATCCTAGTCGTCCCTACAAGTCAACCATAAAAGATGTAATTTTCACCTCCTAGAGTTAATATTTGACAATAAGAATTGAAATAAAATAAATTATATAGGTAAGTAATGTGATCTTCACCCCCACAATTAGTATTTTTTATAAGAACAACTAAGTGAAAGAAGATACAAAGATACAATGAAGATAAATTTTGTATGTCTATTTATTTATCGAATGTAGCAGATTGTGTAAATATTTCTAAAAAATCAAAATTTAGACAGATCATTTGAAAAATCGAAATTTATTGAATAATGACCATCTTAGAAAGAAGGTAGAATACAACTAGGAATACAAACTAATAACGTCTCTCGGAGATAAGAAAAAGATTAGTAGGAGATTTAAAGAAAGTTCTAAAGTAGTACGATTAAAGTAAACAGTTGAAAAATGTACAGAATTTTTAATCTATAAAGATTTGTTTGAAATTTTTATTTCTCAAGTATAAAATATATACTAATGCCATAAGTGATATATACAAACTAGGTAATGAATATAAGGATCCCACCTCCCATTTTCTGCCTCATCCACCTCAACATGCAATACTAACCAATCTACCTGTTTGGTTTGACAAGATTAGATTTCACAAACAATGAACAATAGTGAGTAACAATCAATCATGAATAATTGTGTGCCCCACTCCCTAATGGAGTAGTGTTGCATGGGCAGCAAGCAGGGGTCAAGGGGAAGCCTCCTCTTATCGAGCCTTAGGGGTGTTGCCTTGGATGAAAAATTTTGTTCAAGAAATTTCTATGTTTTGTAACAGCCCGAGAAGCACACAAGACTGGAACTCTAAAAGCACACAAGATTGAAACTCTCCAAAAACTACTATGCCCCAAAGGAGCATCTTGTCTTTATTATATAACAAAAGGGATCCCCTCAAAGGGAACTACACCTTTAGATTACCAACATGGATCCATGACATCTCAACAAGGTATAGACTTAGATTAGTTGCATTTATCTTATTTGGTTTATCAAACAAGTTTAGGAATCATTGGGGAATCTTTATGTAAGAGTAAGAACCGATTGAAAGATCTAGATGAGACAAACAAGGAGTGAGGGAAGACATCACCATTTCTAAAATGGAGAATATAATTCATTTTTTGAGGCCTAATTATTTTGTTTAGGCCTCCAAAATTACCTTTGATTTTGACTTCTACTCTATTAGTGAAAGTACTCTTTTGGTGATTCCTCTATTTGATCTACTTAGACCATCATGTATAATATCTTTACCAATATTACCTAGCTTATTTTCACTTGAAGCTAATGATATTACAAGTTTGTTCTATGTTACTACTTTAAATTGACAGAATTCCAATCTATTGCATCAAAACAAAAACGGTTGCTTGATGTAGTTGGAACCCAATATTCACTCTACCGCACATTCTAGCATTGTGGCCAAGCTCAAGATAGACACTGCAATGGCGCTCATTGGGTCAATTTTGAGGAAAGCGACTCTCCACCAACTCAAAGGCAAAAACATCACACCTCATGTAATTCTACAATGTTTGTGTTGCACAACATGTCTGAGAAGGTCAGCCTCTTGGTTGCATTGTCAAAGCAATACGCACTACAAAATCTTGCACAGCAATCTCAAGGAGAGCATCTTCCATCATGTTTTATTAATGGGAGAGCAACATTTTGTGCTTTTGTTGAATACACTCCATGATCTTTGCAAATATTCAAAATTCGTGCATTGGTTGATCTATGAATGGTTTCTAAAGCCACCATTTCTTATCAAAATGAAAAACAAACAAAGATAAAGTGGTATCCCTTTCCTTCATTTGTCTGATTTGATGATAACAAAGAATCCACATTGTTGCATTGATCATCCATTGACAAAGAATGCAACTTGTGGTTTGTTTGAGAGCTTCCCTCATTGCAAAGATTTCAGATCTTCTTCATCACATGTTCCACAAAGGTTCCTCTCCATGGGATAGACAAGATCAAGTTTGTTGGTAATTGTTGGCCGAGTTGATGTTGGAGAGCTGTTTTTTGCCAAAAACTTCAAGCAACTCATAAACACCAAGTAAATCTCCAATTCACCTTTGGATCCAACACTTCAAAGTAGAATGTACACCTTGCACTTGAGAAGTTGATGTATGCACAATGTGAAAAATATGTTGAAACAAATTTCTCCTTGTGGTACATCCATGTCATTGCAAGATAATAGAAAACTCCATTGGAGTATTGCTAGTAAGTTGATGGAAAGTTTTGTCATATTCTTACTCACTTAAAGAAGCAATAATGCCTTCCCATAAATGCATGAAGCTAGTCCAAGAATCTTTATAGTCAAATGTTGATTGGCAACTATGTTCTACTTAATATGCCACACACAAAGCATGTTGATTGAACTTTGGAAAATCAAAGATATTTCATTCATTAATGCAAGTTCACGGTCAATTACAAAGATAAAGTGACTTGCATCAAGTCCAAGCTTCTTACCAAAGGTCTTTGTAGCTTTCTCATTGCCCAATTATAATCCTCAAAAAATTTCATATTCCATAAAACAATAAAATAGGGTGAATGTTTGACTTATTGCTGAAAACCTAATTCCATGCAACAAGTGCATATGGTATTGAATTTTTTTATATGTAGAATCCAAAGACCAAATCTTTTTTGCAAAGAATGTTTGTGCAATGGCCCTCATAGATTTTGGGACAATGAATAAGTTGGTCCAATTTCCACCAACATCGTGTTGAAGGTCGTAGATAATACTAGGTTCTATGAGGACATTTTTTTAGTCATCTAAAGTAGATCATCCAACCAGCTCTTTCCTTTTTTGAGCACACTTCACACGTTGTACATATCTTGCTTTGTTGCCTGAGAGCTTGTATTGGTTTCATGGAGAGTGCCACAAACTACATGTGGTATGATGCAAACTCTACTCAATTGATGCACAATTTTAACCTCTGCAATTGATAGGACTCTTGTACTTGGATATGAAGCAATATCATCTATGGGTTCATGATTGTGATTTGCATTGATGACTTATGTCATCCAAGTTCCATTTTCTTCCTTGCAAATGACCATATGGAAAGGAGAGTTTGTGCAAACACCACTGGTGTTGCACAAGTTGACTTTGTTAGTGTTCTTATCACCATAGATACAACACATTATACAATTTTTGATTGGAGTATCTCTCTTGTTGCCTACGGTGCATGTGCGCTCAATTTTGGTTGCAAAACCTTGAGAACATACATGAGATTGTAAAGCTGCAATGGCTTCATCAAGAGTGGTATAAGAACACAAAAGAGGGGTGTTCAGAGGCGTGATAGTTACAACAAAGATTAAGGCACAAGAAGAGTATAGATCGGAAAGCATAGTGGTAGCAAGCTTAAGCAGATTATGAGCAAGCAATCAAACTCCAACTCCAACTCCAAATTTTGTGAATTTGTCTTCTAGTGCAGTGCCCTGGAGGCCACAAGGGGAGACCTCCCCTTGATCCCCACTCACTGACCTAGCATTGAGATCCCAGCTGGGGAGCATGGCTCCCAATTCCCCCTCATTACTTGCTATTGTTTGTTACTCACTATTGTTTGTTACTCACTATTGTTCATTGTTTGTTAGATCTAATCTTGTCAAACAAAACTATCATATTGGGTGGTATTGTGCAATGAGGTGGATGAGCAGAAAATGTGAGTGGGTTTACAGATTTCCAATAAATATATGTGCATATGCACAAATGGAATAAGGGGCAAATGACATATAATCTCTCAATAAAATTTCTGCACATGTAAACTTGAAGAAATATGGATTCACGTGCTATCTTAGTTGGACATCTATTGTCTTGTTATGTCTTCACTGAAAAATTCAAAATTTTAATAACTTTTATTAATTACTAATTTTTAATTTTCCTAAGTACACTTTATAGTTTTTAGTAGAATGAACTTTCAGAGCTACTTGTCAGATGATAATAAGATGTAACTTTGATACAGACCAAGATTCACTATATACAGATATTTTTCAAGTCGTTTATTATACCTTATACATCTTTTATAATATTGTACTGTTAAATTCTGAAGTCTAGAATTGGGATATAAATCTTTTTCCTAGTTCGCATATGGTAAGAAGGTATATGATTAAAACTTTAAACTCGCACTATGACCTGCGTTAAAGAGAGCCAATATACGGCATCATTTGATGTAATGATCTAGAAACGTTAATAAGATATACTTACACATACCTATTGAATCGAAACGAAAAAAAAGGAAAAAAAAAGTTCTACACATACAGTACCCTCCTTTTTAACCCTGGTAAAATTGTTTTAATCTTTATACACATCTTTAAGACATGAGATCCCTTTAGCTAGATTTCTCCATCTTGTGTGTTTCTTTTGAGTAGTTCGCACATTAATCAAAAGTGAAATGTTAATTATGGAGGTGGCGTCGTTAGGACTGTTCATGGTCAGAAGGTCACAAAATGTGGGTCCACTCTGCTCTGCAACTATGGTCAAAATTTGACTCTGTGGATGACATAGCGCTCAGCTTAAGGAACTAAAGTAAGTGAGTCCATCTTTGGGACTCATCCTCCAGGTTGATCTTTAAAGATACAGACACTACGTACTCACTTGATCGACTTCATCTATTATGATCAGAATACTTTCGTTTATAGTATAATTGCAGCTAGTACGCAGCACATAGAAAGTGGCACGTAACATTAACATAGTGATGGAATCTGACAAAAAGTTCACACCTCTTAAAATCACTGTTTCTCATCAAAGCTGCATAGCGAAAGTTGAGAAATCAACCCTTCCCGTATCCCACACTTTGGTGGTTGGAGAATATCGATGGTCTAGTTCTATAGAGGTCGGGAGACATAGGAGCAAGCACCACAGCTTTGGGTGGCATTGTCGGGCTGGTGACAAGGTAGGCCAGGTGCGGATGTTGTTGTCTCCACTTGACTGCGAACAGTTGGTTTTCAGACCACTTATGTTCTGGAGAAAGTAGTGTTTCTACCAGGTTCATTAGTTGGTGGAAGTCCTGGCTGGCTCATGCTCGTCCAAAGTTTGCTTTTGATGTTTGAGTCGATTTCTCTTGCTGCATGAGACATACCCTGCAGTGGACATCTGTTTCATGTTATAAGGAGCGATATGTAACTTTATGAAAGACTTCTGTGCAGTTTGTTCTGTAGGAGGAAGACGCTTCATTTGAGTTCACTTCGTCAGAGGGTTAAGATCATGCATAATTCATCAGGACATTCAATCGCTGCTTTGAAAATACACTATTGATATCTAACTAACGACCGCTTCTAAATTGACCAAAAGTTACTCGAGCCGCAGCATGAGATGGGGAGGCAAAATATTCTGCCACACTGTGAGCAGTGTTTCTGTTACAGGAGCTGATGATTGAGATCATCATCGAGCAGAGCAGTACGTCTGATTGACAAATTCCTGAAAGTAATGGAGTAAGAATCTGTAAGATAAATCATGAGCTGCTGCGGCGCTCATGTTTTATGCCATGCACCGTTAACACACAGGCACATTGACAGCGAAGAGACTCTGGAACTCAAGAAGACATGCACACAGCGTATCAAGTGAACAAGAACCTGAACAAATCATCAAAACCTCACGTGTCGGCAGGTAAGGGAGGAGAGAAACTGCAGTACAGAGGAGACGGAGTCAAAGGCGTTGGATCACTTGTGATTACAGCCCGGTGCATTGTCCGAGGGAATAGGATTCCACCCATAAATGCAAGTTAAGAGCACCGGGGAACAACAACACACCATCAAGACCAGTATTGACGATAGAGCTTCACAAGTTGATAACATCCTCTCGGTGCTCAATGTAGGAGCACACTCCTTTGTCTCTTGCTCAATCAGTTTTGCTATTTTAGGTGGGACATCTACCGCATCAATTCTGGGTCAGCACTCAAACTCTGAAGGAGTGTGAGAGGTAATAACACTCGACATGAGCTCTCAACTCTCGGGGTGTGTGAGGCGAGATGACAAAACTTTGTCGAAGGGATCAATTTTAAGTATGCAGTGACGCAAGCAGGCTCAAACTGTCCTTGTAAAAGTACACGTCTGTATAGTAAACTATCCCTATTTCAAAGATTGTACATTTGATGAAATTATGTAGAATATATTTTGATTATGATAATATATTTTGATCACATATCAATCCAATAGATTATGTTCTTGAGCTAGAATGTAAAACAGAAATAATCTATTCAAAGTTAAATGCTTTGTAAAGAGAATCATCTTAATCAAAAACTATTTTGGTACAAAAATTATATATGATTATTCAAAAACTTATTTACTTTTAAATTATTTAGAGTATAGAGTATACTTACCCCTAAGGTCGAGTTTACGGATCCTCATTGTAGTTGATTACCAGCTTGGTGTTGCATTTAACTGGGGTGGGATAAAAAGCAGTTGATGCATTCAGGCCTTGTCATTGTAAAACAGTTAATTGTTGAAGGTAGAAGTTATATGTTGATGAAAATTCAATGAACATATCTGAATCCTGTGCAGAACTTTCACGATGAATATTAATTGATATGGTGCCACAGCTTCTGAAGGTGATCGACTGGCGTCACTTCTCGGACTACTGTCAAGGTTTGTTTTTGAGTGTGAACCATATTGTGAGCTTTACCTGCATCTGTAGAAACCTGCCAGAGCGAGGTCCACAGCTTCAGCTGATGTTGGAAATTTTACTCGTCTGGTCAGCTGTCTTTGTACCCAGGATGTTTGTCTTTTGGGGGTGCTTGTTTGTCAACATGTGAATTTGAGAGGCACAAGGCAGAAACAGTATAAACTCACATAACTCGCTTGTGAAAAGGTTCCAGGACAAAGATTTTTTAGAATTTGATGATAGGGAGAGATGATCTTGAACAATTTGATGATAGGGACAAATCTGCCAAGTATTTGAAAGTGGACACGATTGTAGTCGAGGGCTGATCTACAGTTTCAAGTGGTCCCTTTGCCCCATGAGTCAGACAGTAAAGTGAAATGAGTCCGAGCAATTTACTCAACAATCTGCGAGGATGGTTTCCCAGCGTTAATATCACGTTTCAGAGTTGCAGGTTCACGCATGCACGCTCGATCAACTAGGACAACTGAAATGCCTTTGTTACTGTTTGCTGACGTGACCCGGGAGGGAGTTTGACTTGGACAAGTTCCATCATCGAGTTCCAGGTTATACTAAAACAATGCAAGAGGTGGTGAACGAGTATTGTACGAGAAGAGGGCACTGAATCGGAAATGTTTGCGTAGTCACGCTGTATCAATCGAGAGATATTTGTAATGTTAGAATGGTGATACAGTACAAATGGGTAGTGCTCAGGACTATGGTAGTCAGGATGGTTGAACATTGTCGCACACAAAACGTGCTCTCTATGGCAAGTGGTAGATAGATTATCATGACAAGGAAGATCTAGAAAGCACGACGCAGCACAGAACCCCATAAAGTTCGATTTACATTGATATTCTCACGAATATTTTCAATAACTTCTAGTAAGGCACCCGGCTCACCAATGACGTCCAATTTGCTTCCCTCCATCCAGTGCAAGCCTAGAAGATGCGCTGGCAGCTCGGAATACATGCTACTAAACAAATTTCCCGTCATCGAATGGATCGTGAGCAACCTTTAGCTTCTTACTGAGTAGGACAAGAGGACAATAGTGCAGGAGTTGAGTTTCTCCAAAAATCAATAGAAGCCTACGAATCAGTGCCAGCACGTGTGCAATGAGATGTCCGAAAGAATCTTAGCTAAATGCATCAAGGTTTCAGTCAATCACGCACGACTATTTGATACACTATGTTTTGGAATCTGACCAAGACATAGGTTCAGCCAAATGAATGGAAAACCGTTGGGAGTACTTGAGTTCTGGTAGTCCACGAAATCTGCTCTATTTTACAAACATATGCCAATATGTGTCTCTGGGCCTTCATCAAGGAGTAGAATCATTCGGACAAGCTAGACAGATCGCGAAACGAAAATAAGTCTGCCAGTGTAGAATTTGATTGCATAAATAAGGAGGGCGTTGACAGACTTTAGATGTGATCCCCAACTAATGAGGTGGGGATCAAAACTTTTGATGACATGACAACTTTATGACACAGCAGTAACGACTCTATTTCGGACCATAACGATATGAACTAGTCTGGCGCGTACCATAAAAGCTCATTCCGGGCCGACCACCATAGGCAGCTTCTCCTCATGTCTACATTTTAGTATACAAAGCAATGTTAGGTTAAAGTTCCTTGTAAAGATAAAATAAAATCGCTCTGGACCATTTCAACCCCTTTTCTTCTCCGTGGGTGAAGGGTGGGTTACTTCTGTGCAGGGTTGACTGCAAGGGATCCAACCAACGAACTCGGTGTCGTCATACTGCTGACCTCGTTGTAAAATGCAACAAACTGGTCCAATGTTAGTTCCTCCGGCCTTGCCTAAATGACAGCACCACAACAATCAGTTGGCAACTTCCCAAAAGATGTGTCTTCCAATGCTATTTACACTCTTTATTGCTTCTCTATCTTCCAGCAAGCTTGAGTAAATGATTCAGAACGAATTCTAGCATCTTGCATTTCAATATTGTAACTATTAGAGCTAGTAACAGTGAGGTCAACCGGATAACGGCAGTGATAAGTACTTTTTTTACAAGTATAAGCATCGACACGAGTGTTAATTCTGCCACAAGTGAAACATCTACTGTACTGGGGACGAGATTCGGAGGGGCGTCAGCACCGCTATTCACTTTCTCATGAAGTGAAGAGAACACATAACGTAACGCCAAGAAAGTAGCAAGAGAGGAACAGAAAGTCCTGTTCATGGCGGCCCAGCCCAACCCCTTGGTCCTCTTTTCGTGAACTCTCTAATCCAGCGGATTGACCCTCCCACATACACATCAAGAACGCATCTCCACAACACTGGAACACTAAAGACAAAGGTGCTTTCTCTTAGCATGACTCACCGTCTCTGGTAGACCAACCGAAACCAGTGCAGCTTGCGTACAGGAGGGAGTGAACATATGCTGCAATGTATTGCGCAACATTTTTCGCTTTCCATTGAAGGCCGAATTTATCTGTGAGGGAGATGTAAGGTGAACAAGTCAGAAATAGATATACGTAACTGGCTGCGAAACTTGCACAGCCCAAGTCATAATTGAGCGAGTTAAATCCTGTGTACAACAAAGAATATGCTGATGAACACAATACCTTATGACAATATTAATTCAAGTGTGTTATGCAATTTAACCTACGTCTCAAAGAGCAAATGTCATATTGTCTGGTTCACGGGTTCATCCCTGGAACCTTGGAACAGCTACAGTTACCATAGAAAAGAAGACTTTTGTTGAAGGCACGGAGGGGTACTGTGATTCTTTCTTCAGCTCAAAGCAAACTACGCCACCATCCACCTGATTAAGATATGACAGACAATGTTAGCGCTGGGACGAAAAGTTTGTTAACATTATCTCCAATCAGCGTTTCAGTGGATTAGAACATAGTTCCAACCAGAAGATAATCGTTGCTGCGGAACAAGTTCCAGACATACCCTTGGGACGGGGAAAAAGCTTTTCCGCGGCACTCTGAACTTGTACTCTGGCACTGCAAATCACATCTACAAGAACTTATCAGTTAATCATAAGTACTTGAACCTAAGAAATATCACGTAAGGACTCAGACTACACAAATCTCTATAAAAGCAGGATTTAAGCAGTCAGACGACGTACTATGCATTGCCATCTTAGAAGCTGCCCAGAAGATTAGTGTTTCTAAATTACAGATAGTCGTGGAGTGCACATTCAGTTTCAGGTAGATGTCCAACAAACCTGAGTAAAAATGGACTACAATACTCATTGGACGATATTCCCCAGATTCCGGTGAAGCATCTACCAGCCGCAGAGCTGCCTCATCCTGAGTATTACAAATACGACAGACCACGCCACTTGAGTTCGCTATAGTGTAATCAATATATTATAAATTTGTTATAATAATGTCCTCATCAGCAGTGGAAAGGCTATCCATTTTTTCTAATTTGTCTAATAGTCCTTCTTCCTTCCTACTTGGGAATGCTTAGCCCTTCAGAGGTCGTTGGTCTCTCAGTGAAGGGGAAAGGAATGCGTATGCGGTCAAAAGTATCGAGTTTATTCGGGTGACTCAGACGATTCAGGTACTCGTTCATTTTGAACAAGACAGTAGATTTCCAGTGATTGAGGATGACTTCGGTTCAGGAGAATTCCACCTGAGCTTAAACAAAATCCTTGAGTCCAGCATGCGTAGCCCCGTCCGGTGAAGCCACGGAACATGACGAGGGACGGAAATTGGTACCTCTGGAAAAAAGTTCAGGTAGTCTTGCGGAGGGTAGAATGTCAAGCGAAGCCAGAAGCCATGTCCATAGTGTCGACGGAAACTTTCGGTAAACGCAAGCACACACCAAGGAAAGGAAATTCGTTATGGCTTGTCTGAGAAATTTCGCCTTGGTTGGGCATAACTGAAGTCTCCAGGTCCCAGGGTGTCGAACTACCCAGTAGACAACTGTAGGACCTGGAAACGGTGACATATTCGAAGACGGATGCAGTCCATGACATCACGATGACGTAACAGGAATTGAAACCCCGCTCTATCCATACGTTTGGAAGTAGAAGGATAATGAGGATACTTTTGCGTACCTTCTCCCTGACAAACAGAAAGTGTACTTTACATTTGAGGTGAGGAAAAGCAGAATTCTAGTGGAGATCGGCTAAGTATACATACGGGAGTCACCAGTGAGCAGCCTCTTACGAGCCCCATCTAAAAGCCAGCTTTCCCGGATGATGAAGAAAAGTCGGGTCAAACGATAACGTTCCGATAGCATAGAGAAACTCAGTGGTAAGTCATTTCTTTCAGCACCTGATCACTGTACTTAGACTATCGGGATTACACTTACATCACTCGAGGGACTTCCTTACTATACTTCTCACTGCCCACAGTATGAGTGAATAGACAACGTAAATGACTCCTACAATAAAACCCAGAGTGATGCAACCGTAGCTCCCATAGTCTAACTAGTATAGGACCACGTTCTATGAGAAGAGAATATCCAATATGAATTCTCGAATGCTGTCCCAAAGTCACGTATTGGAAGAAGGACTAACAAGTGTTGTGAAGCCCATCGTAAACGTCCTGAAGTAATGCCGCAAATGTTGTGAAGGCACATATACTAAATAAAGGATCGTAAAACCAATGCATGTTTTCCGAGGAATTCAGCATATCTATGTATCGAAAGCCGTTCTAAGTACGGACGATAAATACCCGCGGAAGGGTGACATGACTGTACCATTAGACATGAAACGTTGCGAGAAAGGAACTAGTGATCAATGATCACAAAACCCATGCAGAACCAGGACCCGGATCACACAGACGTGGACTGATTTGACATATGCCTGGACGCTTGTAATCTAGACTAAGTTCCGCAGCCGTCAAATTGGTAATGAGTAAGCATCGGAGTTGGTCCTGTAAGTGGGTGTAATCTTGAGGAGTAGTGACTGGCAGGAGGTGACGTATCTGGCGAGTGACAATGGTGGAGCCAGAGAGGAATAAGAATTGTTGTAGATAAGGAACTTAGAAGGTAAAGAAAAACCCCTCTAGCAAGTGTATCAAGAACGAGGAGGAGCATATCCAGGCATGCTCTATGTCAGCACAGATCCACTAAGGTAAAATACCGAGAGAAGTAGCAAGACTTTCGTAGGAAATCTGCACGCCAAGAGTATGACTTGACCAGTGCCCCCATAGAGCCAAAGTAGCTGGATCAGCCCCAGTAACACGGTACTCCTCATACGAAGTTTATGTCATGCTCAGATACTAACTAGGTCACGTCCTAAAGGTGCGGCTCACAGAAAGAGAGGAGAACCATCACGTAAGTGCATGTTAGCAGCCATCAGCGCATAGCAGGGGACATGACATAACCGTAAGTTGGAAAGAGGTACAGATATGAAAGCGGTGAAAAACAGAGTAGTCGGAAGTGGACAAACAGAAAAGTGCAACGAGAACAGGAAGAGAAACATGGACAATATGAGGAGTCCAGCACAATAAACCAGATTAGCCATAATTTTCAAACACTTGTGAGATACATATGATTGAGTAATGGTATTCAGAACCCGATATAAATAAGGGCAAATGTCAAAAATACCCCCAACAAGCCGTGATATTACAAATCTGTTCTAATCAATTCCCCATTTATAAAAATAACCCTGGGTTTTGCAGAACTTTAATGTTGGTTCGGAATGCTGCTCTAGAATGCTAGGTAGGGAGAAGGGTTTTGGGTTCCAAGAGTGAGGTGATTGGTCTACAGTAAGGACCGGTCTAGTTCCATTGGCTGGTCGGGAGTTGTGGAACAGCTCCCGTGGAGTAGATAATCGTCCTCTGGTCTGGAGCTGTGGAACTGTTATCTAGTAATCTCAATCATTGTCCACAGTCGAAGTGGCCGGTACCATCGAGCCGTTAGTTTGAAAACCAAATGTTTTACACCTGACCCTGAGCAGTACTTGGGAAATCCAAAGCTGAAGAACAAAGATTAGCCTTAAAGTCGTTTGTTCTATCGAACAGACTACTTGATATACAGTTCCTTTCTTGATGGGAACAGGATTCGACAGCCACTGTCTAACTGGAGTTTTTGTTCTGGTGCACACTGGGAATCAAAAGGCTGTTTTAATTACTATGATGGCTAAATTTCCATGGTATAGTAGATGAAGTAGTCCCAGATGAGCTCATCGTCGTCTATGGCCGACTTCATAGTCAGTTGGTAAAATTCTCTGCATACAGGGAGAGAGTCTTCACTGAAGAGTGATTATGAAGCCAGAAAACTCTGCTTGCGACAAACTGAAATTGATTATAAATCCTCATGCGTTCTGTTTATTAGGAGGTAGGTCAGATACTTACTCCAGAGGACATTATAAGTTATGTAAGTAGTTTTGACTAGTAGATTTCAGAAGCCCGTCCTTGTTAACGAACAAGAAGAGGAACATGTAATTTTTCGTAACTGCTAAAAGACCTGTGATCATTTCTAAATCATTTCATTTCACGTTACAAGTGGAAGCTCATAAATCCTGAAGTCTGATGAGCGCTTGTTGCACTTCGTTCACCCGGTCAAGAATTTAGTTCGTCCATGATACTGCCATTAAATCAGGGCCCCTGTACAATCTGAGGAGTCAGCTCTGTGATTAACAAAGAGAGGATCCATTTAAGGCAATTGAAGATTTACATCTGAATTGAAACTCGAAATCTCAATAGCAACATTCCAGGAGCAGCAGTGGAAGGCAAAGATTCTACGCGATAAGATGATGAAGCGTGTGATACTTTAAACTCTGTAAGGCACTAGTCGCGAATATCTAAGATCAAAAATTCTAAATTTATACAAATCAGTTAAAGTCTTGGATGTTGAGGCCGTGGTATAATGGACAATTGGAACCACAGCTTCAGAATGAGTTGATTAGATACATTGGAACATACGGGCCATCTTCAAGAAGAGATGGAAAGAATTACAAATCGCCATCAAGTTCTATGCATGCAGGAGACATGTCTCTGCACATAAAAATTCTCCATCGTCAGCACATCGCCGATGTTCTGCAGATAATTTCGTTCATGAATCTACTGCACTTCCAACACTTCCAAGCTGACGTGGTAGACCGGTCCTTACTGTAGACCGATCACCTCACTCTCGGAACCCGTAAGACTGGCCCGGCCCCTACTCTCCCGACCCAATATTCCAAAGCAGCATTCCGAACCAGCATTAAGGTTCGGCAAAACCCAGGGCTATTTTTATAAATAGTGAATTGATAAGGGTCATTTGGAATATCACTTGTTGTTGGGGGTATTTTTGACAGTTGCCCTATAAATAACCCAGTTCCATTCGAACGTCTGACCCTGATTCTCACATTTGAATTAATGTGGTAAAATTCTTCATGAACTGTGTGTTACATAGAGAGGTAAGCACGGGTTTGCCTGCAGACAAGGATTAGTACCATGGTGACCTTGATGACTATCTAATGGTGCCTAGAATGATGCTATTCATATGGAACTCCAGGCAAGGGTTAGTGCGAGCAAGAGTAACCTCGTCTTGAGTCTTGAGTCATCATAGTGTTAGTGGTAGGGACATAAATTATATATCATTCTCCAAATGGAGAACATCTAGAGATGAATAAATGCTGATTAATGGTGCGAGACAAGGTCTTCTGTGGCAGAGTAACAGATGAGAGGCTTTGCTCGAGAAAATTACCTGCAATAGAAGCACCACAGTGGTAAACACATCACCCATTGGAAGCAATCTTTTGATCACATTTGTAGTGATGTTGAACGGCAAATTTGACACCACCTGCATAAAGGGAGAGAATTATTTACAAACATAATTAGTTCACTACCATTAACGGCACTCCCGTAATGATCAGTAAGTCGATAGAGACATCCAGCATGCAATTTAAGTAATACCTACAGATAAGAAAAGGAGAGATTAGTTCATTAATAGTGGAAGTAAAGAAAACCACTAGGTGAATTCTGGAAGAACTAACACTGAAGGAGCACTGTACGTAATCCTCTGTTTGGGTGTCCAGAATAATTGACAGAACCTAAGGTAGCTTACTCTGTGATGTAACACGAACAAGTTTTTGCTAACCTGGTAGATTGCTTCAGCTTTCTAAAATTTCATTAGCTGAAATGATGAGGCGCAATGTCTTGTTTACTTTACCTTCGCCATTTTTGGCTCTCCTGATTCAAGGGACGCCTTTCTCAAATATTTAGTTATCTCGTTTCTAACAGGCCATTTTAGAAAGTCTTGGTTTACAACCTGCAAAAAGACAGCTTCAGTGTTAGCATCAGACACATAATTATTGTGCACTAGCTCGATAGGTCTCATCAGAAAAAAGAGTTTACTTTTGAGTGCAGTAATTTTTCACAAAACCTTGAATATTACTAGCAGAAAGCAGAAACTGGAATTAACACAAATGGATCCATATGGCTATCTCATGTCTATCTAGGAGACTTGATGAGTAGAACACTACAGGAATAACAAGAAGTTCAGAAACCAAACTAGTATAATATGCGCAAGATATAATATTGCCTCAGATAAGCGGTGAATCACTGAGTTTAGTGTGCAAACTCAAGTAACCACTAATCATCACATTGTTGAACCCGAAAGAAATCAATTAAGTAATGGTCAAAGCTTACATCAACTTTACCACTTCCATTAAAACGCTCTGCTACCAACGAAGCCATATCCGGATCCTGAACAGAACTCTGTAAAGTGAGTATTTGATCGTTGAGTGCAGAAATGTGATACGAGATAAATGTTGACTTGAGCCATTTGGGCGAGCTTTACTCCATGCACAGACTTATGGCATCCACTCCCTGTCCACCGAATCCTTCTAACAACTTACCAAGGAGGACGTGTACGTTGTTAAGCCATCGACACAAAATATATTTACAAAGACATTGTATGAACGTTTCTGACTAATGCAGTCTCTCTCTAACATTTACATTGGGTTCACAATCTACTTCTAGTGCCAATTGTCGTAAGCACAACTCTTCTAAGTACTAGAAATTGCACAAGCAAAGTTGAACGGAAAGATATTGGCAACTGACCAGCTCAAACCTCTGTTGAGCTCATTAGATTCGACCAAATAGTTTTTGGAAAGTGAGGCCCAAAATAGAATCTAAGATACTGCAACTCTTGATCAAAGACGTTCTGTTACGCTTGAGCAATGGGAGTACAACGTTCTGTTATATTGTACATGGTGGTCCTTACTCTACTGATTGCCACTTTTGAGTCAACATAGCACTATAGAAATAGAAACCAATCCTTACACACTTAGTTAGCTCATTCATGAATTATACAAAGCATCAAATATTCGTCCTGTCTCGTGTATGTAAGAGTTAGTGTCCCAGTGCTACGATACCTGGAATTGCATAAGCAGTTCACAAGGAAAAGCAGAGAAACTTAGAACAAACTCTAAAAGCAATCCAGATGCTAGTTTCCTCTATCGACTGATCTATTTAAGAGTGAGTCGTCCTTCGAGAATTTTGCTCTCCCAATAGAGCTATTTGATCCCTATGTCCTAATTTTGCACTTCACAAGCTTGAAGTCAAACACATTACCTTCTCAACTGCAATCACATGAGCCCCTGCTGCGACAAGAGACTTCGTGAGCGCCCCCGTTCCAGGTCCTATTTCCACCACCAAATCTCCAGGAGATATATGTGCCGCATTCACAACCTTCGTGTTCACATTCTCGTTTACCATATAGTGCTGCATGATCCGCGTCCATGGCGAAAGTAAACTCACTCATGAATCCATCCAGAAACCGTTATCTTCTCTTAGGCACTTGAAATTCCAACGAAAAGCTGAAATCAACTCCGGTTACCATCCATGGGACTCCAAAATTTTGATATAAAAGTCTGAGCTAAGCAGCAGTATTTGTACCTGGCCTAGCCATTTCTTTGGAAAGCGGTCGCGAGACTGCAGAGCCTTGACAATACCTCCAATATCATCTCGAGTTTCAGCTCTGACATTCACTACACCTCTATCACAATACGAATTTCTCTGCACACGATTCAAACCCCGCACACCATTCAAACGCTCACAACCAAAATTATCCAAGAAACCGAGACCGCAACCCTCCGGATTCGCTGAAGAAGCACCACTGACGCAACTCAAACTGCACAGAGTGGAACTAGGATTGATGGAAGATGGCAAGCTGCAGCACCCAACCCCGAGGAGCTGCATCCTGCTATAGTCCCGCTTGCGCTTGCTGCACCTATTCCCGTTTGCGCTGAATTGAGTCTAATGAAATTCGTCCAATCAATCAGTCACCAATTCGAATTCATCGGTGACAAGCATCTCCGTTTCCTTATCCGTGAGCTTTGTCGAGGATCTCGCAGTAACCGGCTCACGAGACTATACGAACGAAATCCACGTTGTAACCGGGGGTTTAGGGTTTAATTAGGTGTCTAATTTCACTAATTTCACAGAATTTCACTGACAACTCTCAAAAGTTCTTCTATCAACTGAAAGCATGTGAAGGGACCGCGGGGAGAAGCGGGAGAGTTTGGAGAGAGGAGACGAGAGGAGAGGAGGGGGAGAGACAATTTCTATAATTTCGGAGGGATCTCTAGCATGTAGCATTCGAGTGAATAGTAGATTTTTATAGTTTTTCAATTTCGGATCCGTTTTTCAATTTCGGTTCCATTGGCACCTAGATTGAACACTACGGAGAATGGAGTAGAAAGTGAAAACTATGGAGAATAGAGTAGAAAGTTAAGAAGATTTTTAGTTTTTTTTTTTTGGGTTTAGAGTGATCATTATACATTGAGAGTGACGCGTGGAGAATTTTCATTTTCAATCTCCTGGTTTTCATGAATAAGTTCCATGTGAATTTAATTTGAAAATTATGAAAGCTTATAGATTTTAGGGTTTGGAGAGATTATTTATTATGTGAGTTTAGGATGCGAGTGGTTGTGGTTTTGCAGATATGGGGAGATATGGAGAGGAGCAGCATGGAGCATGGGTTACTATCACTATTCTTGTGCTAGCCATGGCTACACCTTCCCATGTGGGGTCGCCTAGAGCGGGTCCGGATACACCATGCCCGGTGTGTCACCGATGCTTTACCTCGCAAGGGGTAAAGACCCATGTGAGAAGGATGCACAAGGACTATGAGTGGACCACTTGGGATGTCCACGTGAGACGAGGGACCACATCGACAGCAATGACACTCGGGATTACGCACGCTTCTTCTATACCTTTGTTGATCGTTCCAGTGATATCAATCGAGTCGTGAGAGTGGTTAGCTTTTCAGGCGGGTTGCATTTTGGGGTTATTTGAGACTAGTTTTCCATGTCCACGTCTATTCCATAGGCTACCCCGCACACTCCATGATGAGGCTAGATAGGCTTTTTGCCTACCACTGGATCGTTTTGCACGTGATCCCTTGGACGAGTTAGCATGGTTCCTATTCCTCCTACTCCCTTGATGGTGTCCTCGTTATGCTAGAAGGGGACATGCGGGGCATAGAGAGGTGGCGACTAGATTTCGTTGATTCCGAGCGGGGGATTGGGCAGCCCTTCAGGAGGAGTCTGTTAGGGCTACACGATTTAGGAGACAGGCATCGTCACAGGATACCACAGATTCCACTTGATTATGATGATGTAGGACATTGGGTCAGGCGGGAGAGTTTAGTAGAGCGGCACGAGCGCTACACCCTTTGTCATAGCGAGTCCTACTAATAAGACCATCTCTTCCCTACGCTCATTGCATCCTTAGCAATAGAGGGACTACCACTAGAGGTCTTAGATTATCAGCCTAAGCAGCCTTTATGTCTCGATAGGTCGCTATTTGCACAAGCATTGTGCATTGCCCCTTGCCTTTCCTCAAGAGGCTTGTCAGGGATGGTTTATGAGCACCTTAGAGATTGCTTCCAAGCAGATGATCCTTCTAGTGGTTTTACCGAGTTGTTTCAGGTGGTTGTAGCAATAGCGAGAGGAGATATTCCTATGTCTATTAGTCGGGTGTTAGGTGCTAGTCGACTTCTCACGATGGAGAAGGACACGGGAGGCATTAGACCGATTGTTATTAGAGAGATCTTTTTGCATTTGGTCAGTCGTACCATTGTCCTTAAGCATCGTTCTCACTTTCGACAGCACCTTAGTCCACATCAGTTTGGAGTAGCTACACCTAGAGGATGTGAGGCTATATCTCTAGGCATTAGGGCACTCCTAGATATCCATCCGGAGTGGGTCGTCCTACAAGTGGATGTTGAGAACGCTTTTAATAGCATCTCACATGCATCCATCTTTAGAGAGCTTAGGGAGGCTGATGGATCCTTGGCGAGTCTCATTCCTTTTGTGCGGTCTTTTTAAGGCTCTCCTGCTTCTCTTTACTACCAACATGGTGGTTCACAAGAGGGAGTCACCATCTTGGAGTCAACTGTTGGTACACGTCAGGGAGATCCTTTGGGAGGGCCTTATTTGCCATGGCTCACTTTAGAGCTCTACTATCTACTACTTTGGCCATGCCAAGTTGTGTATTTCCCTCCTTAGCAGATGATACACACATCGTAGGCCCTGTAGATCAGATTAAGCAGGCCTTTGACTACTTGATTACCGAGCTACATCTAGTAGGCTTGAGAGTCAAGGTGTCAAAGTGTAAGGCATGGTCCCCTTTAGGTATCCCTCCCCATCTTGAGCTTCCAGAGGGGTGTATCACATCCACATATGGACTTCATGTTCTTGGAGTGCTAGTAGGATTGGAGGATTTTGTCACACGCTTCTTGGACGCTGCCCTTGTAGAGGATGTTCTCCATGTGGATGACCTTCAATTACTAGGAGATCTGTAGGTGGCATTTGGTATACTCTCTTCTAGTATTGCTCGTCAACCATCCTACCTCATTCGTACAGTTCCTCCCTCATCGTCCTTCTTATCAAGTCTGAGAGCATTTGATAGGAGTATTATGGGAGTCTTTGGTGATATTATTGGACCAGGGACTTTTGAGTGTGTGACAGGGGATTTGGCACATAGACAAACGGCTCTATTGATCTCATGTGGTGGGGTTGGCTTGCTTTCTATGGAGATGGCACCTATAGCATTTTTAGGTAGTTGGGCTCTCTCGGCACCCCTACTTTTCTCTTGTTTTGTGGTTGCTGATAGGCCGGTTTTGGAGACTTATGTGACAGAGGTGGAGGGAGGATCCTTTTCTCTCTAGGTGTTATTGTGGCAGATGAGCAATAGTCTATCCACACGAGCACGAGATGGTTTTCCATCGTTTGCTTCACTATCGTCAAATTGGACTAGAGGTTTACAATCCTCCTTGATGGAACTACAATGTGAGCATATGCTACATTCTCTCTTAGTTGACTCATCCATTCCTCAAGCTACTAGAGTACGTCTATGCTCTTGCTCCGGCAAGGATGTAGGCTTGTAGATCCTAGCTCGACCGTGCATTAGGGCTTTCCAACTTGCACCGGCTACTTTCTTTACAGCGATGAGGTTTCGCCTAGGTTTGGTCCACCCATCTGTATCTTCACTACTCACTTGTGAGTGTGGTTCTACACTAGATGCAGCGGCGGTCCACATGACATGGTGTCCTTTTGGAGGATAGAGGATAGCTAACCATGATGCCATTAGAGACATAGTGTTTGCTATGGCACAAGAGAGTGGATATTTGGCTTGGACGGAGCGTTCGTATGCTTTGCAGACAACATGTGTTAAGGCAGACTTATACTTGGTCCGAGATGATCAGGTGATAATAGCAGATGTTGTGGTCACGGACCCTACACAAGATACAATTTTGGAGGGAGTGATTACCCATCGCCCTAGATGGGCGGCGAGTGCATCAGCAGGTCGCAAGGTCTCCCAAGTATAGGGGTATGCAGTGAGGTCACCTCTTTGTTCCTCTAGCCTTGGAGTTATATGGAGCAATGGACACGGCATTTGACACATTTGTCGGGGAGTGCACGAGAGCTTATCATGTTAGGCGTCAGGGGGTACCACTCTCACTCTCATACTTTGTAGCATATTTTAGATTGTGTGTGTCCATTGCTCTACAAAGGGCAGTGGTTGGTGCAATCCATAGGAGAGCAATCACATTAGGTGATGTTTCTTCGGATGCTCCAGTTGTGTGTAGACCGTACGACTTGCATAGCTTGGATATCTTAGGTGCGGTAGGGCAGATTTCTCATATAGACTCTATTGGGGCTTACCCCCATGTTACCTTTTTTGTCTCTCCCTTGTACGGCTTGATGGGGTCTTCCCATCCTTCATTTTTCCTACGCCGTCGCCTTTTATCTATTTCACTAATTTATGTAATGAGTTTCAGGAATTCTAGGATGGAGACTAGAGAGGAGAGGGAGAGGAAAGATATAAATTTCCCAAGTGCTCTTTTGCATTAGCACTAGTAGATTTTTTAATTTTGGTAACATTGGTACTAGATTGAAGACTATGCAGATTTGAGCAAAAAGATATGGAGATTTTTAGATTTTTAAGGGTTAGAGTGATTATTACACCTAGAGAGTGATGGAGTGTGAGTTTTCAATTTTATTTTCTTGGTATTTATTTTATATTTTCCTTGAGAATTTATTTTTAAAATTTTAGATATTTGAACTGAAAATTGAAAGAGTTTTTAGTTTTTAGGGACTGTAAAGATAATATTTATTCATATGAGAGATTGTGGTTTTGTAAAGACGTGAAATAATAGAAAGAAGTATGGTGTGTTATTATCATTATTTTTGTGTTAACCATGGTTACACTTTCATCCGTAGGGTTGTCTAGAGCAGCTCAAGATACACCGTGCTAGGTATGTCACCAACGCTTTACCTTGCAAGGGTAAAGACTCATGTGGGAAGGATGCACAAGGACTATGAATTGACCATTTGTGATGTTCACATGAAGCGAGTGAACACATTGATGGAAATGACACTCCGGATTATGCACACTTCCTTTATCCTTTAGTTGATTGTACTAAGGATATAGATTGAGTCGTGAGAATGGTTAGCTTCTCAGATTGCATTTTTAGATTATTTGATACTAGTTTTCCATGTCCACGTCTATTCCATAGGCTACCTCGTACACTCCATGATGAGGCTAGATATGCTTTTTGCCTATCACTTGATCGTTTGGCATGTGATCCCCTGGAATAGTATCTTTGTTATGTTAGAGTGGGACATGTGGGGCATAGAGAGATGGCAGCTAGATTTTGTTGATTCCAAGCAGGAGATTGGGCTGCCCTACAAGAGGAGTCTATTAGGGTTTCACGTTTTAGGAGACAAGTTTTGCCATTGGTTACCATAGAGTTCACTCGATTCAACTATTTAGGATATTGGGTTAGGAGGGAGAGTTTAGTAAAGTAGCACGAGCGTTATACCCTTTGTCTATGGCTAGTCTTACTGATGAGACTATATTTTCCCTACACTCACTACATCCTATGGTAGGAGAGGGATTACCACTAGGGATCTTAGATTATCATCATGAGCAACCTTTATGTCCTAATAGGTCACTTTTACACAAGCATTGTGCACTACCCCTTGCCTTTCTTCAAGAGGCTTGTTATGGATGGTATATCAACATCTTAAAGATTACTTTTAGGTATATGATTCTTCTAGTGGTTTTACCAAGTTTTTTTAGGTGGCTGTAGTAATAGCAAGAGGAGAAATTCACATGTTTATTAGTTGGGTGTTAAGTGCTAGTTGACTTCTTGCAATAGAAAATGACATGGGGGGATTAGACCAATTGCTATTGGAGAGATGTTTTTGCATTTGGTCAACTACACCATTGTCTTTCAGCATCGTTCTCACTTCCAATAGCACCTCAGTCCACATCAATTTGGAGTAGCTATGCTTGAAGGATGTGAGGTGATATTGTTAGGCATTAGGGCTCTCCTAAATATCCATCCGGAGTGGATCGTCCTACAAGTAGATGTTTATAATTCTTTTAATAGCATCCATCTTTTGAGAGTTTAGGGAAGCTAGTGGATCCTTGGCGAGTCTTATTCCTTTTATGCGGTCTTTTTATGGCTCTCTTGCTTCCTTTACTACCAATATGGTTGTTCATAAGAGGGAATCACCATCTTGGAGTCAACTGTCAATACACAATAGGGAGATCCTTTAAGGGGACCTTTGTTTGCCATGGTTCAATTTAGAGCTCTCTTATCTACTACTTTGGCCATGCTAGGTTGTATATTTCTCTCCTTAGTAGATGATACACACATCATAGGCCCCATAGATTAGATTAGGCATGCCTTTGATCACTTGACTACCAAGCTATATCTTGTAGGCTTGAAAGTCAAGGTATCAAAGTGTAAGGCATGGCCCCCTTTAGGTATCCCTCCCCACCTTGAGCTTCCAAAGGGGTGTATCACATCTATAGATGGACTACGTGTTCTTGGAGTGCCAATAGGATCCAAGGACTTTGTCACACACTTGTTAGATGTTGCCCTTGTAGAGGATATTCTCCATGTAGATGACTTTCCCTTATTACAAGATCCATAAGTGGCATTTGGTATACTCTCCTCTAGTATTGTTGTCAACCGACTTACCTCTTCCACACAATTCTCCCTCCTTGATCTTCCTATAACATCTAAGAACCTTTGAGAGAAGATTATGAGAGTCTTTGGAGATATTATTGGACCAAGGACATTTGAGTGTGTGATAGGGGATTGGGCATATAGATAAACATCTCTACCAATCTTTTGTGGAGGGGTTTGCTTGCTAACTACAGATGAGATAGCATCTATAGCATTTTTGGGTAATTGGGCTCTCTTGGCACCCCTACTTTACTCTCATTTTGTGGTTGTTGCTAGGTAGGTTTTGGAGACTTATGTGACAAAGGTGGAAGGTGGATCCTTTTCTCTCCAAATGCTATTGTGGCAAGCAAGAGATAGTCTATCCTCACGGGCATGCAAGGACCTTCCATCTTTTGCTTCACTATCATCATATTGGACTAAAGGTTTAGAGTCTTCCTTGATGGAGCGATGGTGCCAATATATGCTATATTGTCTCTTGGTTGACTTGTCCATTCCTCAAGCTACTAGAGCACGTCTTTTCTCTTGCTATAGCAAGGATGCAAGCTCTTGGATCCTAGCTTGATCGTGTACTAGGGCATTTTGACTTGCACATCTACTTTCTCTACAATGATGAGGTTTTGCCTAGGTTTGGTCCACCCATCCCAATCTTCATTACTCACTTGTAAGTGTGGTTCTACACTAGATGCAATTGCGATTCATACGACATGGTGTCCTTTTTGGAGGACAAAGGATAAATACCCATGATTCTATTAGAGGCATAATGTTTGCTATGGCACAAGAGAGTGGATACTTGGCTTGGAGGGAGAGTTTGTATGCTTTGTAGATGACACGTGTTAGGGCAGACTTATACTTGGTCCAAGATGATCAAGTGATAGTAGCGGATGTTGTGGTTATGGACCCTAAACGTGATACCATTTTAGAGGGAGTGATTACCCATCCCCTTGGATGGGCGGCAAGTGCAACAACAACTTGCAAGGTCTCCAAGTATAAGGGTATGCAACAAGGTCACCTTTTTGTTCCTCTAGCCTTGGAGTTGTATGGAGTGATGGACACATAGTTTGACATATTTGTCAAGGAGTGTGCACTAGCTTATCATGTTAGGTGCCAAATGGTACTACTCTCACTCTCATACTTTGTAGCGTAGTTTAGATAGTGTGTGTTCATTGCTCTATAGAAGGCAGAGGTTGGTGCAATCCATAAGAAAGAAATCACACTAGATGATGCTTCTTCAGATGCTCTAGTTGTTTGTAGACCATACAACTTGCATAGCTTGGATATCTTAGGTGCAATAGGGCAGATTTCTCATATCAACTCTATTAGAGCTAGCCCATTTTATCTATTTTGTCTCACCCTTGTACGGCTTCATGGGTCTTCCTATCCTTTGTGTTTTTTATATGGTCACCCTTTTCTCATTGATCTTATTAAACAAGTCCAGATTCAATGACCTTAGGTAGGATATAGCAAAATATAGCAAGTCAAAATACCATCAAAATATTTAAATCAAAATATATTGGTTGAAACAAATATTTTCCGCTAGACAAACCCAACTAGAATATATACAATCCTCCCGATGAAATAATCAGTATCCTCATACGGACATGTTCTTTTATTTAATTTAGGGCTTAGTTCCATTTTACTCCATGCTTGTATAGCTTGATGTTGTTTTTTTCCTATCCTTTGTGTCTCCTTCTTTCCTTCTTCTTTCTTATTTAGTTTTATCTTGCCCAAGAGCACAATATCCATTTGCACCAAATGCATATCTTTTCCTTTAGGTAATTTCTAGACTAATTTTATATCGATACAAGAAAATGCTCATTGATGATGTCTCCTACTTTGAACGGTAATGAATCTCTTTAGAAAAAAAATTTATTTTCTTATTAACCCATACCCTGTAATGATAGAATTGCAAATATCTAGCTTTTCCATTCATAGGATATACAAGATGTGTCTTTATATATGATTGAAGTATCAAAATTTTACTCAACTCCAAATTTTTTATAAGATATTAATAGTGACTATATAATAATATGATGATATTATGGCATCAAAGTAGCATATACAAGTATAATATCATCTCTATTCAAGTCATTATATTCACTTAGAGTCTATTGACTAAAATGTTTCACTTGGAGTCTATGGACTCCATAGCAAAAGTTCTAGTCTCAAAAAGGAGTGAAAAAAATGGCTTAAAGTGGATACATAGGCACCCAAAGATGAAAAAAGGAAAAGATATGCTGGTAATTAGAAGAAAAAACACCATAAAAAGATTCCTTGTGTAGAATCTTTACGGCAAGACCATGAAAGGAAGCTAGCAATCCATAAGATATTTTGTACAAACTGAAAGAAAATAATAATTTATCAACTTCCAATTGAAACATTTTGTTATGCATTGGGACATTTCGTATAGTAGAACAAGGCGGCTTACCACATAACCTTTTTTGATTCCCACCCACCAACGCTTAAATTGGGTAATGGCATTTCTCATTGGTTATCTAAAAGAATAATAAGATTTTTCCTTTTTCCACTTGCCTAAACTCAATTTTATCTTTTATTACATGTGAGTTGCTACAAATGGCCTACTTTTCTTTGAAAAAATAGAATTAATTATGGCCTGCAGTCCACTGCCTAGAGATCCGGGCACTGTCTGACCAATGCTTTAAAAAAAGAAAACACTAACATGACACCCTACCCATGCCCTACCTATTTCAAAAGCCATGGCCATTAGGTAACCGGAGGAGGAGCATAAGCTCTATTTCTTGGATCCCTACCCAGTAAGCTCATGAACTTTGCCTTAGAGTCCACCTTTGGTCCTATTTGACACAAGCTATGCTCACACTCAATGTTGGACGACCTGTGTTATCTCATTGTTTTCAGTCCTCCTAGCTGCCATTCAACACGCCATCTATCCACACAAAAGACTTAATTTTATGTATAGTTTGTTGGCTTTGAGTGGTCACCTTATTCTTAATTATAATAATAGCTTTTATAGGGTATGTAAGGGTACATGGCCACTTTGGTTTGAAAGAAACCAAAAATTATTCTCCAAAACAAACTGGTGAATTGAGTGTCTTTATCAATGATGAGCACTTGAGACAAGCCATGGTGAGAAAAGATTACATATAAATCCAATTGAGCTAATAGTGGAACTATCAAATCCTTGGTGGTAGGACGCACATGAATCATTTTGCTGAGTCGATCAATGAAGACTATGATGAAGTCAAACCTGAGGTGGTCTTGGGCAATTCACAAACCATATCCATGCTTACCTATTCCCAACATTATGTAGGAGTAGGAAGAAGTTGAAGGAGTCATGTGGGAGCTTGATTAGAAGCCTTATTTTGTTGATAGAGTAGGCAACTTTGAACATACTCCATCACATTATTGTTCATCTTGGGCCAATAGTAATGGCATTTGGCTGCTTTTAAGATCTTGTTCACTCCATTGTGACCTTCAATGGTAGAATCATGACATTCTACTAGGATGGTGGTTCTTAAGTCAATGTCATGTTGTAGATAAAACTAGAATTTGACATCCTATCCAAGTTAGAACAAACTAGGAGTGCAATCTCGTATCTTGATGTCTTTCTGTTAATCAAGAATTGTGTACACTGATACTGACTTTAAATACATCTAAAATCATATTGATATATAGTTCTTGTACTGATATGCTTTCTAGTATAAATGTACTTATTTCAGATAATATCAAATATTTATTAAATGATGATAGTTTTACTAAGATAATGAATATTAACTAGAAGGTAATTGCGGACACACATTTGAAAAAAATATTTGTAAAGAAAAATACATAAGTTTAAGAGTACTGCAAGATATACGTCATTTTCATAGTCTCTAGTTAAATCTTTACCATGTGTATGTATTTTATGTACAAGATATTTACAAAATGAAGAAGTTTTATTACTTAATTATTATTTTTTGTTTATTTACAAAGCTAGGAGTCCATTAATAAAGAAAGGTCAATTTTCTTAGTCTTCTAAATACTTTATATCTTACATTTTACACGTTTTGTAACACCTAGGGCTAATTTTAAATCTATACTTTCATGATATTTACATCTTTTTACAACGATGTTTTACACATGAAAGATGGTAGATGTCTACTGAAAAGAAAAGCAAATCCTGTCCAGAACGGATCATTTTGAGCTGAAACGAGAAAAGATGCTATACAGCAAAACAAACTGATGCAATAGTCTTGAATAGGTAAATAGGCCATGAGATAGAGTAAACTGCAGACCGTAACTGGGAGTCCTTGCTGCCTTCGATTCATGCTTGGAAAGCTTGGAAGAGAAGTGACCATAAGAGGGGCAAAATTCAAGAAAAGTCTTCCTTTGTAACTAAGGGAAATCCAAGTATCAGAAGATTTCTGCTTGTCTTATTTCTTTGACTTATTAGATGTTATTGGGTTATTTCTTACATCTCAATTTACATTCCAGACAAACATTATAAAATTTAAAGTATGCATTTTATAGAAAATACCTTACTTCAAGTTCAAATTTTTTTTGATGTATCACACAATATTTTTGATAATATACAAAGAATCAGTCACACTAGGTGATGCTTCTTCAAATATTCCAGTTGTTTGTAGACTGTACTACTTGCATAGCTTTGATATCTTAGGTGCAGTAGTGCAGATTTCTCATATCTACTCTATTGAGGCTTAGCCCCATTCTATGTTTTTTGTCTCAACCTTGTATGGCTTGATAGGGTCTTCCTATCCTTTGTGGTTTTCACGTGGTTGCACTTTTCTTTTTTGATGTAATATAATTTAACTATTTTTGGGAGAAAAGCAACCATGTAGAACATACGAAGGATGGGATTTGATTATTAGGTTTAAACAATTTCATATATTTTCAGTTCATGTATATCTTTAATGTTGTATAAGGAATTTAGTTTCACACATACATATAAGTTCCTTCTAGTTTAGTTGATATGCATATATAACATATAACAAAACTTATTTTATATAATTAAAAACTTATGTATAACAAATTTAAAATTTGTTTCTATTTAATTCAAAGATTATAAATGTAAGAATTGTGTCATTACTAAGTAATTTGACTTCTACTTTCATTGAATAAACTCAATTGAGATTATAATAGTTTGAGTTGAGAGTTGATAATATTTCTCAATTGAGAATTGATTGAGAATTAGTACTTTTTACTTCAATTAGTACTTTCTTTAAGAAACTAAGAATAATTTCTTATGAACCAAAATATTTATCAAAATAACTAAATAATAACATAAAGCTTGGAATTAATAAAGTTGCATATCCTCTAAGAATGAAAGTTTGTTTTCTTTCATTAGATGTATAAATCTAACTAGATCATGATAATAATAATCATAATAACATGTATTTCTTTACTTTCCGTATGCAAGATCTAATGCTACTTGTACATGTGTTATTCTATTATATTCCTTGTTCAAGCACTTAGATTTCATCTATATAGAAATTTTTTATTTATCTACTTGAATGGTCAAGAGAAATTATCTCTTAACATGAACTTAAATATAAAATACCTAAATTATATTTATGAAATTATCTATTTGAAATACCAAGCTATGATGTATTTTCTTTGCCCATCTATAATCTAAATCAAGTTCCTATTTCCCTTTTGAAAAATTTCTTACCTCTTATTTTCTTGGAATTAGTTTAACTTTTCTCCCCTTACGGTTCTAGCTTATCTAAAAATATGCAGAAGGATTCCAAATAGTTCAACCACTATTAACCCCAAAATTGAAAAAATTTCAGATTTTACATTCAAGAGACTGTTCCTTTTGTAATTAATTTTCTATTTATTTTATGTGCTTTATGTGGGAAAATTAACATTATGTAATTAAAGAGAAGAAATTCAAGAGAGAGCTAGAAAATCTATCAATTAAGAGAAAACATATACTAGGAGAGATAGAAGCTACTATCTAGACTATAAGAACATGAAATATTATTTGGATTTAAACAAACATCCACAAGTCTTGATATCTATAATTAACAAAAGAGTTAATTTTTTTTAGTTTTCACATGTTAAAGTTCCCAGATAATTAAAAAGTGGGTTAAAGATCTGTTCAATCATTATATATCACTTAATAGTATTGATATTTGAATTGAAAATTGAATTTTTTGTAAAGTAAAAAAAATCATTTCAAATATTATTATACAAATTAATTTATGACACTTGATGGAATTTTATTTCACCAACATGCCAAAGAACTTCAGCTTATTGTATATAGCAGACCCTAAAAAAAGGTAACTTTACTCCTTAGTAAATGCAGCTTGTCCTTTACCATGGGTCTTTCCTTGTATTTATTCCTATCCAAGTTAAGTTTTGCAAGATGGTCATAGAACTTACGTGATACATCTCAAGTAAATTTAATTTTTTAATTTAATACAAATTATTATTATTTTAATACAGGTTATTTTTTCCCTCAAAATATTTCATTTCTGGTATAAAAGTGCAATAAATTATTAAATACGAGCTGGAATTCTAAATCTTCCACTTTTGGTTATCAAAATTTACCACGCTATTAGTAAAATTGTGCAAGAGAATCATACCTTAGCTTTAGAGAATGCATATGTAATATTTTTATTTGAAATTTATTTTTTATCTATAATCATAGTATATAGATATTCTTTTCAAATCTATTATAAATTTCTCTATATAAGCTCATTCCAATTCCAACGAGTACCTTAAAGTTTGATGTAAAATTTTGATTGATCATATCAATAGCACATTTTAATTCCTCTACCAATTTTAATTCTTCTACCAAATTTAACAAGCTATTTTCAGAAAATAAAATCACAAAATCATTCAAAACAAAATTTTGAACCACAAGTACAATAGTACCTTAATAATTTCTATGCAAAGGTATGCAAAGGATTAATCACACTAGATGATGCTTCTTTGAATGTTCCAGTTGTTTGTAAATCATACGACTTGCATAGCTTGGATATCTTAAGTGCAGTAGTGCAGATTTCTCATATCTACTCTATTGGGGCTTAGCCCCATTCTACATTTTTTGTCTCAACCTTGTACGGCTTGATGGAGTCTTCGTATCCTTTGTGGTTTTGCCGTGGTTGCCCTTTTCTTTTTTGATGTAATACAATTATTTTTGGGAGAAAGCTGACCACATAAAACACATTAAGGATGGGATTTAATTATTATTAGGGTTAAACAATTTCATATTTATATTTTCAGTTCATATATATCTTTAATGTTGTATAAGGAATTTAGTTTCACACATACATATACGTTCCTTCTAGTTTAGTTGATATGCATATATAACATGTAACAAAACTTAGTTTAAATATGTAAAAACTTATTTATAAAAAAATTAAATTTATTTATTTTTAAGTCAAATATTATCAATGTAGAATTGTGTCATTACTAATTAATTAGACTTCTACTTTCATTAAATAGACTCAATTGAGATTACAATAGTTTGAATTGAGAGTTGAGAATAATTCTCAATTGAGAATTGATTGAGAATTAGTAATTTTTACTTCAATTAGTACTTTCTTTTAGAAATTAAGAATAATTTCTTGTGAACCAAGATATTTTTCTCAAATAAAATAACTAAATAATAAAATAAATATTGGAATTAATAAAGTTGCATATACTCTAAGAATGAAAGTTTGTTTTCTTTCATTAGATGTATAAATCTCACTAGATCATGATAATAATAATCATAATAACATGTATTTCTGTACTTTGCATAGGCAAGATATAATGCTACTTGTACATGTGTAATTCTATTATATTCCTTGTTTAAGCACTTAGATTTCATCTATATAGAAAGTTTAATTATCTACTTGAATGATCAAGAGAAATTATTTCCTTAACATGAACTTAAATATAAAATACCTAAATTATATTTATGAAATTATCTATTTGAAATACCAATCTATAATGTAAAATATTCTTTGCCCATCTATAAAATCTAAATCAAGTTTCCTATTTCCCTTTTGAAATATTTGTTACCTCTTATTTTCTTGGAATTAGTTTAACTTTTCTCCCCTTACGGTTCTAGCTTATCTAAAAATATGCAGAAGGATTCCAAATAGTTCAACCACTATTAACACCAAAATTGCAAATATTTCAGATTTTACATTTAAAAAGAGACTTTTCTACTTATAATTACTTTTATTTTTATTTTATGTGCTTTATGTGTGGAAAATTAACATTATATAATTAAAGAAGATCAAATTCAAGAAAGAGCAAGAAAATCTATCAATTAAGAGAAAACATATATTAGGAGAGATAGAAGCTACTATCAATTGTCAAAGTTTATAGTGAGTGATTATTTAGTGATTATTTTTTATTGAGAATGATGGATCAAGAATTTTCAATTTTAATCTATTGGTATTCAACCATAGTTATATGATCATAGTTCAGTGAGAGTTTAATTTAAAAATCATTGGGATTAGAATTGAAAATTATGAGAGTTTATAATTTGGAAAGATAATATTTACTTATGTGAGTTGTGATATGAGAGGTTGTGCTTTTACAAAGCTGAAGAGATATGGAAGGGAGCATCATGTATTGTTATCATCATTCTTGTGTTAGCCATGACTAGATTTTCCCATATGGGATCATCGAGAGCGGCTTGGGATACATGTACGGTGTATCGTTGACACTTTACCTCACAAGGGGTAAAGAACCATGGGAGAAGGATGCACCAAGACTATGATTGGACCACTTGGGATGCTCACATAAGGCAAGTATTACATCAATAGCAATGACACTCATGATTATACACACTTCTTCTATTCCTCCATTGACCATTTTGAGGATATCTATTATGTTGTCAGATTGGTTAACATCTCAAGCAAGTTATATTTTTGTGTTATTTGAGACTAGTTCTCCATATCCATACATATTCCATGAGCTACCTTGTACATTCCATGATGAGGCTAGATAGGCTTTTGCCTATTAATTGATCATTTGACATGTGATCTATTGGATATATTAGCATGGTCCTTATCCTCGTACTCCCTCTATGGTATCTTTTTTATAATAGAGCAGGACATGTACTTCATAGAGAGGTGGTTGCTAGATTTTGTAGATGTTGAGTGGGAGATTGGTTTGCCCTATAGAAGAGTCTATTAGGTTTAATACAAGTTCAGCAGTAGAATATCATAGAGTCCACTTGATTTAGGTGGTTTAGGTCAAGCATGAGAGTTTAGTTTAGCAACACAAGCACTACATCCTTTGTCTATGGCTAGTCCCATTGATGAGATGATCTCTTCCCTAGGCTTATGACATCCTATGGCAGTAGAGGAAGTATCATTAAAGGTCTTAGATTATAAGCATGAATAACTCTTATGTCTTGATAGGTCATTGTTTACACATGCATTCTATATTTCTCCACACCTCTCCTCAAGAGGCTTGTTGAGGATGGTAAATGAGTATCTTAAATATTTCTTTCAAGTAGAAGATCTTTCTAGTGGTTTTACCAAGTTGTTCTAGGTGGCGATAGCAATAGCAAAGAGAGATATTCCAGTGTTAGTTAGTTGGGTGTTTTGTACTAGTTGATTTCTTGCAATGGAGAAGGATACAAGAGCATTAAACCAATTGCTATTGGGAAGATCATGTTGTGGATGGTTAGCCGTATTATTGTCCTTCAATATTTCTTTTATTTTTGACAATACCTCAACCCACATCAATTTAGAGTAGCCTTACATTTGGAGGTTGTGAAGCTAAATTTAAGAGCATTAGAGCACCCTCCTAGATATCTATTTGGAGTTGGTTGTCCTATAGATGGATTTTAGAATACTTTTAATAGCATCTCATGTGCATCTATCTTTAGAGAGGTTAGGGAGATCAATGGATCCTTAGCAAATCCTATTCCTTTTGTGCAGTCTTTATATGGTTCTCTTGCTTCCCTTTACTACTAGCACAACTTTTCATAAGAGAGAGTCACCATTTTGGAGTCCATTGTTTGTACAAGATATGGAGATCTTTTAGGAAGACCTTTATTTGCAATGGCCCACTTGAGAGCTATCTTATCTACTACTTTGGTGATGCCAAGTTTTGCATTTTTTTCCTTGGCAAAAAATATAGATTGTTGGCTCTGTACATCACATTAGGCAAGCCTTTGACTACTTGACTACTTGAATACCAAGCTTCATCTTGTAGGCTTGAAAGTCAAGGTGTCAAAGTGTAGAGCATGGTCCTTTTTCAAGTATTCCTCCCCACCTTGAGCTTTTAGAGGGATGTATAACATCTACTGATGGACTATGTATTCTTAAAGTGGTAGTAGGATCCAAGGATTTTTTCACTCTTCTTAGACTCAACCCTTGCAAAGGAATTCTCCATGTGGATGACCTTCCTCTACTAGGAGATATGCATATGACTTTAATATACTCTCCTCTAGTATTACTTGTTGACTGACTTACCTTCTTTGCTTGGTTCCTCCTTCCTTGACCTTCTTATCACATCTTAGAAATTTTGATAGGAGGATTATGGGAGTCTTTGATGATACCATTAGACCAGAGATACTTGAGTGTGTGATAAGGGATTTGACATGTAGACATACATCTCTATGAATATTGTGCGGAGGGGTAGGCCTACTATTTATGGAGGAGATGGCACCTATAGAGTTTTGGGTAGCTTTATGCTCTCTTGGAAACCCTACTTTCCTCTCATTTTATGGTTATTGATAGCCCAATCTTGGAGGCGTATATGATCAAGGTGGAGGGGGGATCTTTTTTCTCCAAATGTTATTGCAGTAGATGAGAGATGATCTATCCTCATGATGACCTTCCACCCTTTGCTTCCTTACTTGTTGATTGGACTAGAGGCTTGCAGTCTTCCTTGATGGAGCAATAGTGTTAACATACTGTAATATCCTGAGGATAGTAGAGAAACACATAAAAGAAAACACAAGTTTCACACTCAAACTTTGGTGCCCCAAGAGAGCACCTTCTCTTTATTATATAGCCAAAGAGGACTTCCTCCAAGGATGCTCCACCATAGGATTAGGTACATGGATAGATGACTTGTCAATGAGCTCCACCCTTAGATTACTTGTTTGGATGGGTGACATGTTGATCCTGGTCCCGTCTGGTTGGTCAAGTAAGCTTTGACCAAAGAGAATCTTTTGGAGAATCTTCTTGTAGGAATCTCAGAATCATGTTGGTGAGGTATTTTTGGAAAGCTCTCGGCAAGACAAACCAAGGGGGAGGAAAGGCCAGCCTTTCTTTAGTTGAGGGGGAGGGGAGGTAGCACATTTTTGAGGCTTATTTCATCCGGTTAGGCCTCCAAAATTGCCTTTGAAGTTCAGGCCTATTTTGGTTTCTGCCCTATTAGTAGAAGTGCTCTTTTGGTGATACCTCTACCTGATCTACTTCATCTATTATGTGTACCATCCTTCCAGATGTCACCAACCCAAATTCTACCTTTAGATTATATGTCTAGCTATTGATCATAAAGTCTTCAAGCATATTTTGGTTTTTGGCCAATTAGTAGAAGTACTCTTTTGGTTATCCCTTTATCTGATCTACTTAGTCCATCATGTATAACATCCTCCCAGATGTTACCAAACCAAATTTCATCTCTAGATCCCATGTCTAGCTATTGGTATTACACATACACTATATTGTCTCTTAGTTGACTCATCCATTCCTTGGGCTATTAGAGCACATCTTTGGTCTTGCTTTAGCAAGGGTGCAAGCTCTTGGATCCTAGCTCAAGCATGAAGTAGGGCATTCTAACTTGCACCAACTACCTTCTCTATAGCAATGAGGTTCTACTTAGGTTTAGTCCACCTATTTGCATCTTCATTATTCACTTGTGAGTGTGGTTGTACACTATATGCAGCAACATTCCATATGACATGGTGCCCTTTTGGAGGACACAAGATAGCCACCCATGATGCCATCAAGGATATAGTATTTTTTATGGCACAAGAGAGTGGATACCTTGCTTGGAGAGAGCATTCATATGCTTTGCAAACGACAAGTGTCAAGGTAGACTTATACTTGGTCCAAGATGATCAAGTGACAATAGTGTATGTTGTGGTTATGGATCTTATGCATGGTGTAGTTTTGAACGGAGTGATTACTCATCCCCTTGGATGGGTGGCAAGCACAGCGGCAACGAGCAAGGTCTCCAAATATATAGGTATGTAGCAAGGTCACCTCTTTGTTCCTCTAACCTTGGAGTTATATGGTGCAATGCATATGATGGATGTTTGACACATTTGTCAAGGAGTGCACAAGAGCATAATATATTAGAAAATAAGGGGCACCAATCTTACTCTCATACTTTATATCATATTTTAGACAACATGAGTCCATTACTCTATAAAGAGCATTGGTTGGTGCAATCCACAGGGGAGCAATCACACACTATAGATGATGCTTCTTTAGATGCTCCAATAGTTTGTAGAACTTACTACTTGCATACCTCGGGTAACTTAGGTATAGTAGTGCAGATTTCTCATATTGATACTATTGGGGCTTAGTCCTATTTAATTTCTTTTGTCTCACCCTTGAACGGCTTGATGGGTCTTCCCATCCTTCATTTTTCTACACAATCACCTTTTACTTAATTAGTAGCTTTAAGTAGATTCCCTTAGTAGCTTAAAGTAAGTCACTTAGTATAAAATTTGACAAAATTTTATTTGTAAGGAAGGAGAGAGTGAGCTTAAGCATAACCTCGATTGGTTAAAGTAGATTCGATTTAGTAAAAGATTGATCAGTAGCTTAAAAGTAGATTAAAGTTGATTAGTGGCTTAAAGCAAATTCACTTAGTGAAATTTTACTACAAGGTAGTAGTTGGTAGTTTGCACCAATAGATTTTCTTAGTATAAAATTACTGCAAAATGGTCATTAGCGTACATAAGGGAAAGGCAAAAGGTGACTTGTACATATATCAAGAACTATAGACCATCATAAATAAAAGAGAAAAAGACGACCCTATATTACCACCTTTCAGATAATGAAGTTTGTTTTAGCAAAGGAAGTTGGTTTTAGCAAAGGTACAGAGAAAGATAGATCCGGCATAACAGCATTATAGGATGGGGCATAACTGCTGGATCGTTTATATGCTATGTAATGACTAAGGAGTACAAATACTCGGAATATAAAATTGCAAAAGGCAAAACTTTAGTGGATTTTAGAAGACTAAGAAATGGAGTCTAAAAGTGAGATTTAAATAGTTGGAATGCGAATTTTCCGGAACCAAATTCTGCGATACTGAATTTGACAATTTTCATACAGAAAATTTTGATATTTTTGCATATATAATGTGGATTTTGATAATTTTACAGCCAAACTAAAGTATATCACCACTAAAGTGGATAGTCATTTTGTTATATGACTGTCCAGTAAAAATTCAAAACATTTATCTCACATGTAGGTGGATGAATATTAACCCCATTTAAATGTGGATTATCGCTGAGAAGCGGAATCGAATGTAGATATCACTGGAAATTCCCCCCAATTTTTGCTGAATGTTTGAGTAGATTAAAAAAGGAGGAGTTCCGCTGCGAAGTGCTGAATTCCCAGTAATGATACATAGACTGTCATTACTTTGATACAAGACTTGTCATTACTTAGACTTGTATATGATACAAAGAGCAAAGAATGCCTCCCTTCTGAATGGAATATGGATAAGGCTTGAACAAGCCCAATTAATAAAAACTACATATCTTAGTTTGGCTAGCTCTGCTAATCTTTCGCTCTCTGAAATAGAAGTTAATTTCGGACACCCATCATTGAAGAATTGAGTCCCAAAAGTCAAAAGAAGCAATCAAAAACTCCCACCTGGGGGGCCTCCCATCAGAGACTCAACGCAAAGCGAGGTACATGAGAAACTCCACAGATGCGAGTACCTTTGTCAAGAACAGGAAGTTTCACAGCTTTTTCAGCTTATGCTTTCCCATGATCGTTAAAATGCATGAGACGTTATAGGTACTATAGGGACATGGACATGACCCATACAGATAGGTCATAATGACATGGTTTTATATTTTGGTTTCATTTTCGTAGTACACTATAAGAAAAAGAGTAAATCATGTTCAAGAAGCGTGTCCAGGTTTTCGTCACTCTATTGAGCACAACTTTGTTCTCGCTTTATGTTGCTATGCTATTCAGTTTCTTAGTACTCTCTTCTTTAGGCAATCCCAATGCGAAGCCAGATCAAGATCATCAATGAGCTCAATGTCTCATGTGTCTTTACTCTGCTTGGCATCAGAGCATTATCCACAATCAAGAAATTTTGCGAGGGTCACAAGGCAAACCCTTACCATATTACAACTGGTTACAAAGTTGAGTAATATGATGTGTTTCAGGTAATATAAAACAAAATTATATAACGCGTGTCTGTAGGACAAGCGCCCTACTATCCCATGGTATACAACAAATGTTCCATCAACACTAGTTTTCTTTAGAGAAAGGTGAATAATCAGGCATCGCCAAAAGACATAGGGTTTTATTAGAAATTTGCTTATTCCATAGTTGAAAACAGTATGAATTATAGACCACATATTCCAACTGAGGTTGATGAAATCTAATTATTTATATCTTAAACTTTGGAACCAAAATTAGATCGCCATTGAGCTGTTTTGTGCTCTTCATTATTATTATCATTACACTCCATTATGACCAAACTTAAAACTCTTTGAAAAGCTAATGTTGATGCTGTTGAAATCTAATTATTTGTGTTTTGAAACTTTGGAGCCAAATCCAGATCACTTCGTCAGCTTTTTAGTGCTCTCCATAAAAAAACCCCTTTAATTTACATGGTCAGCTATCCGTTACTAAAACCCGCGAATTTATATGGTTGGCAAGGATTCCTGAAACGTGGATCGATTTGACCTAAATGTGAAGATAGGCACAAGTATTTGTTTTGGTGATATAGTTTAGTTAACGGCACTTCCCCATAAATTGAATAGCTTTTCAGTTACCCACAAGAATATCATACGTTAATAGTAATAGTAACAGCTAAAGAAGATATCCTATGTAAAAGCAAACTATAGTCTGCCCTTCGGAAAAGATAAATGTTCTTGAAAAGGTGAACTATAGGTGTGTCCGAAGGACACACCTATTGTTCACTTTCACAAAAACACGCATCCTACTAGTTCAATAATAATAATTCAAACGAGTTTGTAATAATTATTACTTAATTAGAATGATAATTATAAATAATAAATAATCTATTTGTGGGGTCCCACATATACGAAATAAGAATATTTATAGTTTATTTTACATAAATGTTTATATACTAGTGATAGTAGAGTTAAAAATATGTTTTAAATTAAAACTAAAATTATCTTTAAAGATATAGAGGTTAATTATGAAATTTTTACCTCTTTGGTATAGAGGTACTTTCTATTTCAATAAGAAAATTGAAAGTAAATGGATTTATATACAACAGAGGATATACACAGAATAATTTTCTATACATAAAATTCATGGGTTTTATTCTTAATAAGAACATTATAGAAAATAAAAATCTGACCGTATATCTAAGTTGGAACCAGACGAAGAAGGTTACCCCTTTATTTTAGTGTATTTTGAATTAGAGATTTACCTACGTGGGTACACCTTCGAATATATCTCTAATGCATGATATGCTTTATTATATATAGGTATAAGAGACCGAAAGCCGTTTTGGGAACGGGTTATCCAGAAAACATGAAGTGCAAATGAACGATAAATAATATGTACATGATACTGAACACTAGTAATATTTAACCCCGAGGGTAGAATGCACAGGAAGGTCGGCGGCACGCAAGACTAGAATAGTGAAATCCTGAAGTTAGAATGCATCGAAGGTAACCAGAAGCAATGGCAGAATCGAAATAAACATATTGAAACACCAGCATATCTATATGAGAAACATCATAGAATGAAATGCAATAACCGTCACGGGGAAACCGTTAGATAGCAACTCGTATAGTTGAGATGCAGCCTGCAAAGAAACCGAGACAGTACTCTCGCATAAGTAGAAAAATAAAGACTCCAGGAAGAAACGGACAGCTGAAAAGGATGGAAATGAACTGGTGGCAAGAGACAAAAGATAGTCAGTAAATATCGCGGGTCAGGGAAGACCTGACTCAAGAAACGAAAATCGGAGAAGGTGGATGAGGCAGAGCACAGGGAGGATAAATCGCTAAGAGAACGAGGGAAGACGAGCAAAGCATCCAAGGACGTGAATATCGATATATCACAGCAAGCGCTATGATATATCACAGCAAGCGCTATGGACGCCTGAGTCCAGAGAAGCCAAACAGCTGAGGTATGTTTTATTTTAAATAAATAAATAAATAAATAAATAAATAAATAAATAAAATATTAGAGAATGCTGCCACATATAACACAAGAAGGATGAGAGTGACAAAGAGATAAAATGGGGCTAGGTCCCGATAGTATCTATACGAGAAATCTCTTTTTATTATAGAGAATATCATTATTCTTAAAGGGGCGATATTTTTCCTAAGATATAGTGAATGTTGATTTGGTTATGCAATACCAAATTAACCATATTAACACCAAATTTGGGGGAAGTACTTATGGTCAACCATAAAGAGCAATACATAATTATAAAGAGACTACAAAATGTAAATTAATTTCATGTCTCTAGCTAGATCTCAGTTAGAAATTATACTTATCTATTTCATACACAAGATAGTTAAAAAACTTGGGAATGGTATATGCAAAGAAAGAGGAGTCTTTTTAGCAGTTTAAATATTTGAAGTTAATCTAAACTACACTTATATGAGATTTACATATTTATAAAATAAAATTCTGTATCTAATTTTACCCACGACAGACTCTGGAAAGGCAGAAATGAACAGAAAAGGCAAATTCGGTCAAAGTAGATCATTTTTTAGCGATAAAAAGGAAATACTGTTGCCAGTACCCGAAATGCACGCCCCCGAAGAGCTCTAGTTGTACTATTTCATTAAGCCCTTCAATCCTTTAGTCATGGAGAAAGATACTATGGGTTCTCGACATTCCCGGTGTCTTTCTCCATGACTAAAAGCTTGAAAGGGTTAACGGAAATACAGATGGTGTGGGTCTTCAATTTTATAAATCATCACCTCGAGGAACGCAGGCGAAAGTATCTCCTGTGACGACATCACGGTGATCAACCTTCTCGACACTGCAATGAACTATGAAGCATTCCAATTTCTATCCGGGAGAATTAATTCGAGTTACCATCCGGGAATGTTAAAGCTGCTACATTACAGAGTGAATACTCACCGGCATGAAGATACTAAGAAAGACTGATGGAGTTGAATGTTATCTTTCTCCAAGAATCAAAAGGAAGCAGAGATCAAGATTACCTGTTCGCTGCTACTACTGATACCGCACCACAACGAAGAAGGAAGCACAATGCAATTTGCTCGGTTGCCCTTGAACAATTGAACGACAACTGCGTCGTTCTCTTTGTTTTCGTCTATTTGCTTCTGCTGAGTTTCCCGCTGCTCACGCTGACATACTGTCGTAGCTTTGCTTCTGCAATCACAACCACACCACCACGAAGAACAAGGAAGAAAAATGCGATTTGCCCGTGCCAGGACAACTCGCTCGACAACCACCGCCACCAAGAAAAAAGAAGAAACAAGAAACTGTTGCCGAATCGGCACCAGACGAACAAATTATCCTGACTACTCGTCGGACAACCAGCACCACCACTAGTAACGCAGAATTGACACTAGACTTGGGTCTTACAAGCGAAGAATGGAAGATACAAGTGCGTGCGTTGGGTTTTACAAGCGAGGCGCTTTTGCACTCCTAGAGAGCCTTCCCTCTCTTAGATTTGCTTAAGCTCTCGCGAAGGCCAGATCTAAGGTCGGCTAAGTCGCATAAGTCGGAAACCTAAGGTGATGGACGGACGCCTCGTTCCGGAAGGCCCATTGACAGATTGGTCGTGCTGAGTGAGTACTCATACTCATACGATGCAAAATTTTATCATAAATATGTAAATTTTATATAACTATACAGTTTAAAAATTAGCTCCAACTGTTTTAAAGTGCTCATATATTGAAAAACAAACTCGTTTTCCTTGGTATAAATTATCCCCAATTTTGTAAATCTCTTGTGTGTAAACTATATACATATAGCATAATATTTTATGATATAACTATGTAAATATTGTATTAGTAATTAGCTGTTTAAAGTGCTAAAATATTAAAAACAGAAACTCCTGTTTCTCTGAAAAATTCATTCACTCACCATTTTGCAGCTATGTTGTGTATACAATTATATACTGCCTTACAAATATTTCTCTCAAATAATGTGTTAGTTTTGTTACGCTATACCTCCTCGTTAATATTCATTATCTTAGAAAACTATCTTCGTTTTGAGATTGATATTTTCTAAAATAAATACATTTACAGTATATGATAAAACGTATCAACACAGCAATTAGAGCTATACACATTTTAAGAGGTACTTGAAGTTATTATCCCTGTATATAATCTCTAATTAGCAAAAAATAGTAAAAAAAAAATGGTTTACACTCTTAGTTTGATGTTCTAATTTAATGTATTGTCAACTTTTTTTTTAATCTTATCTACAACATTTATGAAGACTATAAATTTTGATGCTTTATAGATGTAAATGTTTATGTGTATATTCTCCATTATATAAATCCAGTTATTCTAGAGAGTACTCATTGAAATGAGGCAGATCCTCTACGAAAGATGCGGAATTCATTCAACTAACGTCTATATCTTATTATGTAAGCAAATTTTTATTTTAATATAACGATTAAAGTTCATTATTACAGAAAATAATTTGAAAAAGGTATTTATGTCCTTATTTGGATTATGTGGTACAGTCCAAAGAATTGAGATAGATTATAATTTTATTGAATTTTCTGGAGTTATTTCAATTGCTATGTTCTAAACTTTTTCATTCCACTTAAAATTGAAATTTGACCATTAACTCTTGATAGGACTCTATCTCATAATTCTATAGTCATTTCTCCAAAACTACTAATGTCCAAGTATATTTCTTAACTTGAGTTTATACAAGAAAAAACTATATTTTGATGCTAAGGATCCACTTAACATCAAACATACACATGATCGATTTGCTTTGTTTGAATAATTCTAGCAAATATAGTATGAAAGTTCAAGTAACAAGGTGAACAATAACTAAAATAAACTTCAAAAGTATGATATCTTGGTTTTAATTTATAATTACATTTACCTAAAATTTTATAGGCTTTAGATTTTGAATCGTAAATTTATTGAGATGTTAATTAGAAAAGTTGTCCTTGGACTTTGATTATCTCATATGTAAATTTGAAAATAATTTATTTAAATATTAAAAAATTAAATTAATAAATAACACTATTTATCAAAATTTAATTCCCCTAAATTTTAAACAAATCATTGCCAAAAACACATAACTCCCATCTACTCCCATCAATACTATGGAGCGGACTTCACAACGCACTCTTCTTCTTCTCATTGCTACTACTACTAATGCTCATACCACACCACCAAGAAGGGAAAAAGACGACCACGTAGAGAACACAAAGGATGGGAAGACCCCATCAAACCGTACAAGGGAGAGCCAAAAATGGTAAAACGGGGCTAGGCCCTAGTTTACTCTATATGAGAAATCTGCCTTATTGCACTTAAGATATCCGAGCTATGCAAGTCATATGGTCTATTAACAATCGGAGCATCCGAAGAAGCATCACCTAGTGTGATTGCTCTCCTATGGATTGCACTAGCCACTGCACTCTGTAGAGCAATGGACACAAGTTGCCTAAAATATGCTACAAAGTATGAGAGTGAGAGTGGTACACCAAGTGCATAACATGATAAGCTCTTGCGCACTACATGACAAATGCGTCGAACGCCGTGCCCATCGCTCCATATAACTCCAAGGCTAGATGAACAAAGAGGTGACTTTGTTGCATGTCCCTATACTTGGAGACCTTGCGACCTGTTGCTGCACTCGTTGCCCATCCAAGGGGATGGTTAATCACTCCCTCCAAAACTATATCATACGTAGGATCCGTAATGTAATACCAAGAGTTAGCCATATGATCTAGATGTGAAATTTGGTTTTGTAACATCTAGAATGATGTTATACATGATTGTCAAAATAGATCAGATAGAAGTATCACCAAAAAAGTACTTCTACTAATAGGGCAGAAACCGAAATAGATTTGAGAACCTTAGAACCAATAGCTAGACATATGATTTAAAGGTGAGAATTGGTTTGGTAACATCTAGAAGGATGTTACACATGATGGACTAAACAGATCAGAAAGAGATATCACCAAAAAGTGACTTCTACTAATAGAGTAGGAACCAAAATATGCCTGAAATCTTTGAAGGTAATTTTGGAGGCCTAAACGGATGAATTAGGCCTCAAAAATGTACGGATTCCCCCCCAACAAAGGAAAGGTTGGCCTTCCCTCCCCCCGCCGTGTCTTGTTGAGAGCTTTCCAACGGTACCTTACTCATATGATTCCGAGATTCATACATGAAGATTCTCTAAAAGATTCCCTCCGGTCAAAGCTTGTTTGACCAACCAAATAGGACCTAGACCAGACATGTCACCCATCCAAGTAAGTAATCCAAGGGTGGAGCTTGCTGACATGTCACATATCTATGTCCCTACTCCTATGGTGGAGCTTCCTTGGAAGAGATCTTCTTTGTCTATACAATAAAGAGAAAGTGATCCTTTGGGACATAGAATGTTTGAGCGTACAATCTGTGTTTTCTCTCTTCTCTTGTCCTCGGAATATTACACGTAACCACAATATCCGCTACGGTCACTTGATCATCTCATACCAAGTATAAATCTTCACTCACACATGTCATCTTCAAAGCATCCAAATATTCTATGCAAACCAAATATACACTCGCTCGTGCCATAGCAAACACTATCTCACTAATAACATCATGGGTAGCTATCCTCCTGTCATAAAATAAGACATCGTGTTATGTGGACTACTACTACATCTAGGACCACACTCACAAGTGAATAAGGAAGCTGTATATGGGTCAACCAAATCTAAATGAAACTTCGGTGTAGAGAAAGGAGTTGGTGCGAGACAGAATGCAGCTGTCACTAGCACTCACAAGTGAATAACGAAGCTGTATATGGGTCAACCAAATCTAAATGAAACTTAGGTGTAGAGAAAGGAATTGGTGCGAGACAGAATGCAGCTGTCACTAGTAATAAGAAGAATGAAAATCACAAAGTTTTTTAAAGTCTCTATAGAAAGGACAATCTTAGTGCTAAGGTCTTGCAAAACTACGGAGTGGACTGCGGTCCACACTTCTAAACTTTGCCGCGCAGCGCCGTCTTCTTCTAAGAATATAAAAGGAAGCTGGAACTCGGAGTTACTTGATCAATGGTACTACTCAAGCCACACCACCAGGACGACGATGCAACTCCAACTATCCACCGACGTGGAGGTACGAGCACTCCCCCAACCCCGGCTGTGAGACGATGCAGACCAACTACTGCCATGTTTTGGATGTAGGTAGATCTTGCTTACTGATGAATTTTAGGGAATGAAGACGCCTTAAACTTTGTCAAACAGATACTTGTCCTCTTCTCTGAAACAATCTGCTGCTGTATCCACATATTTTCTTTTCTTGACCCAGAATATCCACATAGAGACAAACTCGCGCTGCGTGTGTACAGATATTAGAAGTCCGATTTATGAATTACCATCTTGAAGTGCCCAGGCGAAACTATTGACGACAAATGAATATAAAGCATTTCAACTAAAATTGGAGAATTAATCCGAATTTCCATCCGGGAATGTTAAGACTTTCACAATTCAAGACTCATAGACGAAAAGAATATGGGAAACAATACTTTCTCCTCCTTCTGGGAACAGCGAGGAAGCAGGAGCTCTGAATTACGTGATCCCTGTTACTACGAATACCACACCAGCACGAAGAAGGAAGAAGATGCAATTTGCCCGGTTGCCGATGGACGCACTCCGCTCTTCAATTTAACAGCTCAATGCATTCGCTTCACAACAGCTCAGCTCAACGCACTCCGCTCTTCAATTTGTAGTTTGACGTTTTCACCTCAATTTCACCATCAACCTCATTTGATCTGATCAGAACAGATCACCATCAAGATCAATTATTTCACAACAGCTCAACGCACTCCGCTCTTCGACTTTGCAGTCTTCAATTTTTCAACTTAAAGTTTTCACTTCAATTTCAGGATCAAGCACCTCAACGCTTGCGCTTCAATTTCACAATCAACATCAGCTCAACGCACTCCGCTCTTTAAGTTTCCAGTCCTCAATTTTGCAATTTAAAGCTTTCACTTCAATTTGACCGTCAAGTAGCTCAACGCTTGCGCTTCAATTTCACTATCAACATCTGTTATGTAAAATCTAACAGCACTTCTGCCCAATCATACAAAGACCCGGACTACTCGCTAGACAACCATCATAAAGGAAAAAGAAGAAATCGCATAAGAACACAAATTACCCTCACTATCGCCACACAACGAACATCACCACGGAAAGAGGAGAAGACGAATGCAGAATTCACACTAAGACTTGGGTCTCTCTCGTCCCAGACCCTGTTTCACTCCCGGTAAAGGGTTCTCTTCTGTTTTGTCGATTTGCTTCTGCTGAGTTTCCCAGTGTTCACCCTGTCAAATTATCATGCCAGCTTTGATTTGCTCTGCATTCCAGTCAATTCTGCTGCTTATCACCAATTTGTAGAGCCATCGAGGGCTCTCGCGCTCTGGCCCCACGCAGTGAGCAGGCTCAGCGCTTCTTGGTCTATTTAGCGTCTGCACAACGTTTCCTGCACTACCTTTTGATAGCTTAAATAAGATTAATTGGAAGAATAAACGAACTTAGGAAAGAGTGACAAGAAGGAGGAAGACTGTTAAACCGAGAAGGATACGAAGATCATTAAGCCGAAAAGGCATAGGAAGACTGTCGCGTCTCATCAGGGAATGAAAGTGAGAAACCCTGCGATCGTGAGTCGTCAACCCTGGCATCGGACTCTAAGCAGAAAATATTCCGAAAGATATCAAACACGTCAAGTGTAAATTAGTCATAATGGAGGGATTCCAATCCCTAATTGGACATTTTGTCCAATAAAACAGATAAGGAGACCCTTCTCTCGTTAGTAAGTGGTGATGACTTGTTTCAATAGTCCTCACATCAAATTCTCGTGTGCAGAGATTTGGATTAGAAGGTGACGATTTGCTCAAAATCTTCTGCTTGGTCTGGACATTTAGATACCAGAATGATCAGATGGTTGGGTTGTTGATGGACAACTACACCCAAGTTAACATCGACAAGTTCAGTTCTCAGTGTGTCTGATTATCTTTACGAGTCGGTTTTATCATCAAATGTGTGGAGCATGACTCAGAACTACTGCAACTGATTAAGAAAAATTGAATTGGAACTTCCTACGCTTTCCTGTACCACGTTTAGCCATCTCGTCAATCGCATCAATCTTCACAAGCTATGTACAAACCAGTTGATGGACTCAACTCCTCGAAAGAATTCTACAGAATGCTGAATTGTGCAACGTCGATAGAAGGTCCAGACAAGCCAGCTTTGAATACACAAGAAACAACCACTCTGCCTTACACTACACAGTCCCGGCACCGCGGTATACAGAGATGGGAAAATAAGTACCTCAACTTCGGCACTTAGATTTAACGACACTAAAGTTGGCAGAAAGATCAACCATTGTTACAACTTCACTCTGTCGTGAATGTCCACACTCATCAGACAAGGCACATTCAGGGATAACTCAGGGTGTAATCAGTCCACGGGCCAAAACACTCTCAGAATATCTTCATTTGAAGGTTCTACACACTCACTATACCAATTCACTGTATGTAAGTCCTGGAAATGCTCAGAAATCAGATTCTTGCAAAATTGCACAGAGAGAACGGTCAATAACCCCGTGAGTCCACACACTACGGACTTTGGTGCAGAGTCATCTTAGTCTTGTTACTCCTATTCGAATTAAGATTGTGATTATGTTACTGATGTCAAAAACCATCAAAACACCACTCAGTTGCCGGTCGGTTGATCTGTGTTACTGTTATGGTGTTGCCCACCGTCCATCTATTAAGTTGTTACTACTATGCCTTCGATTCAGGTCACTCCGTGATCATCCTAGTTGTTGTCAAAACCCCTGAACGAGAGTACAAGAGTGAACGTCAGTTTCGTATTGGTGGAGCTCTTCCCTGGAGATAAAATTGTATGAAATGATGTAAAGAGACTGTCCAAATTGGAGCCCATTCACGTTCCGATCGTCTGTCTCTGTTTTACCGCGTTTGGATGTTAAGACTTCGATTACGGTAGCAACCGTCCCACCAATTCCTCACCCTGTTTTGATTCACAAGAAGATGATTTTCACCCCCATTCTAGAGACAAAATAACCTGCGGTTATGTTGTCGCCTTACGTCGCTATTCATAGATTAGATATTGGACGGAAAGCACGATCCATCAGTAAGTGATATGCTGGGTTATTAAAGAAAGGTACATATAAGAATGCTGTCAGACGAGGCCCAAGACTTGTTTACTTATTTCTCAGTAATTGGTTGCCGGGGTAATATCATACTTCCACAAGATGGGAAGGAAAGTCGTCAGTTCATTTCTCCTGACCGTTGGTCAAGTTGTTAAAAAGCACCAACAGTGGGTAGACGTCCACTTAGAAGTTTTCCTTTATGTAAGAGTGGTGGGTTCTTGAGTGCAGATAACAATGAGACCGGGAGCTGCGGGAGAGTGTGAAGACGGGAGAGGAATGGGAGTGACCCGAGAACATATCTATAATTCCTTAGGGCTCTTATATTCTACCATATAGTACTCGAGTGAATAGTTGTTTCTTTTCATTTTTCATTTTCGGTTCCATTGGCACCTAGATTGAAGACCATGGGGAATGGAGTAGAAAGTCAAGAAGATTTTTAATCTTTTTAGGGTTTAGAGTGATCATTATACATTGAGAGTGAGGGGTCGAGAATGTTCATTTCTAATCTGTTAGCTTTTATGATCAAATTTCTTTGGAATTTAATTTAAAAATTTTGGAGATGAAATTTGAAAGTTATGAGAGTTTATAGATTTTAGGGTTTGGAGAGATCGTTTTTATATATGAGTTATGATGTGAAGGGTTGTGGTTTTGCAAATATGGGGAGATATGGAGAGGAGCAGCATGTGTTACTATCATTGTTCTTGTGCTAGCCATGGCTCCACCTTCCCATGTGGGGTCGCCTAGAGCGCTCGGGATACACCTTGCCCGGTGTGTCATTAATGCTTTACCTTGCAAGGGGTAAGGACCCATGTGGGAAGGATGCACAAGGACTATGATTGGACCACTTGGGATGTCCACGTGAGACGAGCAACCACATTGATAACAATGACACTCAAGATGACGTATGCTTCTTTTATCCCTTCGTTGATCATTCTAGGGATATTGATCGAGTCGTGGGAGTGGTTAACTTCTCAAGCGGGTTACATTTTGGAGTTATTTGAGACTAGTTTTCCATGTCCACGTCTTTTCTAGAGGCTATCCCGCAAACTCCATGATGAGGCTAGACAGGCTTTTTGCCTACCACTTGATCGTTTGGCACTTGATCCCTTGAACGAGTTAGCATGGTTTCTATTCCTCTTACTCCCTCAATGGTGTCTTTGTTATGCTAGAGGGGGATGTGCGGGGCATAGAGAGGTGATTGCTAGATTTCATAGATTCTTAGCGGGGGATTGGGCGGCTCTTCAGGAAGAGTCTGTTAGGGCTACACGATTTAGGCAACAAACATCGCCACAAGATACCATGAGTCCACTCAATTATGACAGTGTAGGATATTGGGTCAGGTAGGAGAGTTTAGTAGAGCAACATGAGCGCTACACCCTTTGTTTATGGCGAGTCCTACTGATGAGACTATCTCTTCCTCACGCTCACTTCACATCATATAGCAATAGAGAGACTACCACTAGAGTTCTTAGATATAAGCCTAAATAGCCTTTATGTCTTGATAGGTCACTATTTGCACTAGCATTGTTCCTTGCCTTTCCTCAGGAGGCTTGTCAAGGATGGTTTATGAGCACCTTAGAGATTACTTCCAAGCATATGATCATTCTAGTGGTTTTACCGAGTTGTTTCAAGTGGCTTCATCAATAGCGAGAGGAGACATTCCTATGTTTATTAGTCGAGTGTTAGGTGCTAGTCAACCTTTTGCAATGGAGAAGGACACGGGGTGCATTAGACCAATTGCTATTGGAGAGATCTTTTTGTGTTTGGTCAGTCGTATCATTGTCCTTCAACATCATTCTCACTTTTGACAACACCTCATTCCACATCATTTTGGAGTAGCTACACATGGAGGATGTGATGCTATATCTCTAGGCATTATAGCACTCCTAGATATCCATCCGGAGTGGGTCCTCCTATAGGTGGATGTTGAGAATGCTTTTAATAGCATCTCACGAGCATCCATCTTTAGAGAGCTTAGGGAGGCTGGTGGATCCTTGGCGAGTCTCATTCCTTTTGTGCGGTCTTTTTATGGCTCTCTTGCTTCCCTTTACTACCAACATGGTGGTTTACAGGAGGGAGTCACCGTCTTGGAGTGAGCTATTGGTACACATCAGGGAGATCCTTTGGGGGAGGGTGGGACCTTATTTGCCATGGCTCACTTTAGAGCTCTCCTATCTACTACTTTGGCCATGCAAAGTTGTGTATTTCTCTCCTTGGCAGATGATATACACATCATAGGCCCTGTAGATCAGATTAGGTAGGTCCTTGACTACTTGACTATCGAGCTACATCTAGTAGGCTTGAGAATCAAGGTGTCAAAGTGTAGGGCATGGTCCCCTTTAGGTATCCCTCCCCACCTTGAGCTTCTAGACTTTGTGTTCTTGGAGTGCCAATAAGATCCGAGGATTTTGTCACACACTTCTTAGATGTTGCCCTTGCAGAGTATGTTCTCCATGTGAATGACCTTCTATTACTAGGAGATCCGTAGGTGGCATTTGGTATACTCTCTTCCAGTATTGCTTGTCGACCATCCTACCTCATCCATATAGTTCCTCCCTCACCGTCCTTCATATCACGTTTGAGAGCATTTGATAAGAGGATTATGGGAGTCTTTGGTGATATTATTGGACCAAGGACTTTTGAGTGTGTGCCAAGGGATTTGGCAAGTAGATAGATGGCTTTACCAATCTCATATGGTGGGGTTGGCTTGCTATCTATGGAGGAGATGACACTTATAACATTTTTGGGAAGTTGTGCTCTCTTGGCACCTCTACTTCCCTCTCGTTTTGTGATTGCTGATAGGCTGGTTTTGGAGATTTATGTGATAGAGATGGAGGGAGGATCCTTTTCTCTCCAAGTGTTATTGTGGTAGACGAGAGATAGTCTATCCCCATGAGCACAAGAGGATTTTCCACCTTTTGCTTCACTATCGTCAGATCGGACTAGAGGTTTACAATCTTCCTTGATGGAGCGATAGTGTGAGCATGCACTACATTCTTTCTTAGTCGACTTGTCCATTCCTCAAGCTACTAGAACACGTCTTTGCTCTTGCTCTGGCAAGGGTGCATGCTCTTGGATCCTAGCTCAATTGTGCATTAGGGCATTTCGACTCGCACCAACTACTTTCTCTATAGTGATGAGATTTTGCCTAGGTTTGGTCTACCCATTTGCATCTTCATTACTCACTTGTGAGTGTGGTTCTACACTAGATGCAACAGTTGTTACAATATGGAGTTTAGCGACATAGTTAGTAAGGCTAACGAAGTAGAGAATAAGCCAAATTAGCCCATAATATTTTATAAGCATCTAGGAGGCTTTCCGACTAGCTTAAACTTACACCACAAGCAGGTAGCTTGTAGAAGCTTTTAACTAGTTTAGCTTGCACACCAAGTAGGCGGCTTCTAGAAGAAAGCTTCTTGAGAAGCTTCTTGGTTAACTTGGCTTGCACTCTAAAAAAGCAATTCAAGGAAACTTCTCGAGAAGTTTCCTTGAGACCTTGTATGCTACCTATAAATACCAAAGCCGAAGCTCATGCTAAGCATTCAGAGTTTTCCCACATTCAAGTATCCCAATGTGAGTTTCCATTCTCCTATTCTCTCATTGGTCTCGATCTTTTACAACAACAGTCCACATGACATGGTGTCTTTTTGGAGGTCGGAGGATAACTACCCATGATGCCATTAGGGACATAGTGTTTGCTATGGCAAGAGAGAGTGGATACTTGGCTTGGACTGAGCGTTCGTTTGCTTTGCAGACGACACGTGTCAGGGCAGACTTGTACTTGGTTCGAGATGATCAGGTGATAGTAGCGGATGTCGTGGTTACGGACCCTACACAAGATACAATTTTGGAGGGAGTGATTACCCATCTAGGGGATGGGTGGCAAATGCAACTGCAGGTCGCAAGGTCTCCAAGTATAGGGGCATGCAGCAAAGTCATCTCTTTGTTCCTCTAGCCTTGGAGTTATATGGAGCAATGGACACAACATTTAACACATTTGTCAAGGAGTGCACGAGAGCTTATCATATTTACCATTTTCACTCTTATACTTTGTAGCATATTTTAGACATCGTGTGTCCATTGTTCTAGCGGGGTAGTGGTTGATGCAATCCATAAGAGAGCAATCACATTAGGTGATATTTCTTTGGATGCTCTTGTTGTGTGTAGACCGCATGACTTGCATAGCTCGGATATCTTAGGTGTGGGTGAGGCAGATTTCTCATATAGACTATGTTACTATGTTGGGGCTTAGCCCTTGTACGGGCTTGATGGGTCTTCCCATCCTTAGTTTTTCCTATGCATCCGCCTTTTTCAGTTTATGTAAGAATTATGTCATATGAAAAGGAACAGGATCACGTGCAGCTCATTAACTATGTCAAAAGTTTGTATCTCTCTAGCACGTTGGTTTGGTCGCAAAGTTAGTAACCTCCTTCGACAATAGAAATAATGCTTCTTTATGTTGAAATTATCTACACCATCATTGACACCCAATGAAATGCGCTGGGGATGTAACCTTCAACTTGGCATTTAGTAGCCGAGTAGAATATCAAAACATGGTTTTACTTAGTAGTAACTGTTTTTGTCTGTTCTTAATCAAAGCACACAAGCTAGTTTTAATGTAAGAAGTCTAGAGTTGTAGACTTCTACCCAAGATTCTTATAGTATTAGATGCTCAAATATCAATGCCAGGGACGCGCGACTATTGTGCAACCCCCCTCCCCTGCACCATTTAACTAAGTCATTCTTGGTTTAGGGTTGAGAGTGATCATTATACATTGAGAGTGATGGGTTGGAAATTTTCATTTCTAATCTCTTGGTTTTCATGATTAAATTCCATGTGAATTTAATTTGAAAATTTTGGAGATGGAAATTGAAAGTTATGAGAGTTTATAGATTTTAGGGTTTGGAGAGATTGTTTCTTATGTGAGTTGGGATGTGAGGGGTTGTGGTTTTGCAGATATGGGGAGATATGGAGAGGAGTATCATGTGTTACTATCACTATTCTTGTGCTAGCCATGACTACACCTTCCCATGTGGGGTCGCCTAGAGCGGGTCGGGATACACCATGCCCGGTGTGTCACCGACGCTTTACCTCGCAAGGGGTAAAGACCCATGTGGGAAGGATGCACAAGGACTATGATTGGACCACTTGGGATGCTCACGTGAGACAAGCAACCACATCGACTGTAGTGACACTCGGGATTACGTACGCTTCTTCTATACCTTCGTTGATCATTCCAGGGATACCGATCGAGTCGTGAGAGTGGTTAGCTTCTTAGGCGGGTTGCATTTTAGGGTTATTTGAGACTAGTTTTCCATGTCCATGTCTATTCCATAGGCTACCCCGCACACTCCATGATGAGGCTAGATAGGCTTTTCGCCTACCACTGGAACGTTTGGCACGTGATCCCTTGGACGAGTTAGGGTGGTTCCTATTCCTCCTACTCCCTCGATGGTGTCTTCATTATGCTAGAGGTGGAAGTGCGGGGCATAGAGAGGTGGCGGCTAGATTTTGTCGATTCCGAGCGGGGGATTGGGCAACGCTTCAGGAGGAGTCTATTAGGGCTACACGATTTAGGAGACAGGCATCGCCATAGGATACCATAGATTCCACTCAATTACGACGATGTAGGATATTGGGTCAGGCGGGAGAGTTTAGTAGAGCAGCACGAGCGCTACACCCTTTGTCTATAGTGAGTCCTATTGATGAGACCATCTCTTCCCTACGCTCATTGCATCCTATAGCAGTAGAGGAACTACCACTAGAGGTCTTAGATTATCAACCTGAGCAGCCTTTATGTCTTGATAGGTCGCTATTTGCACAAGCATTGTGCATTGCCCCTTGCCTTTCCTCAAGAGGCTTGTCAGGGATGGTTTATGAGCACCTTAGAGATTGCTTCCAGGCAGATGATCCTTCTAGTGGTTTTACTGAGTTGTTTCAGGTGGCTGCAGCAGTAGCGAGAGGAGACATTCCTATGTCTGTTAGTCGGGTCTTAGGTGCTAGTCGACTTCTCACGATTGAGAAGGACACGGGAGGCATTAGACCGATTGCTATTTGAGAGATCTTTTTGGGTTTGGTCAGTCGTACCATTGTCCTTCAGCATCGTTCTCACTTTTGAAAGCACCTTAGTCCATATCAGTTTGGAGTAGCTACACCTGGAGGATGTGTGGCTATATCTCTAGGCATTAGAGCACTCCTAGATATCCATCCGGAGTGGGTCGTCCTACAAGTGGATGTTGAGAACGCTTTTAATAGCGTCTCACGTGCATCTATCTTTAGAGAGCTTAGGGAGGCTGGTGGATCCTTGGCGAGTCTCATTCCTTTTGTGCGGTCTTTTTAGGGCTCTCTTGCTTCCCTTTACTACCAACATGGTGGTTCATAGGAGGGAGTCACCGTCTTGGAGTCAACTGTTGGTACACGACAGGGAGATCCTTTGGGGGGGCCCTTATTTGCCATGGCTCACTTTAGAGCTCTCCTATCTACTACTTTGGCCATGCCAGGTTGTGTATTTCCCTCCTTGGCAGATGATACACACATCATAGGCCCTGTAGATCAGATTAGGCAAGCCTTTGACTACTTGACTACCGAGCTACATCTAGTAGGCTTGAGAGTCAAGGTGTCAAAGTGTAGGGCATGGTTCCCTTTAGGTATCCCTCCCCACCTTGAGCTTCCAGAGGGGTGTATCACATCCACAGATGGACTTCATGTTCTTGGAGTGCCAGTAGGATCAGAGGATTTTGTCACACGCTTCTTGGACGCTGCCCGTGCAGAGGATGTTCTCCATGTGGATGACCTTCCATTACTAGGAGATCTGTAGGTGGCATTTGGTATACTCTCTTCCAGTATTGCTCATCGACCATCCTACCTCATCTGTACAGTTCCTCCCTTACCGTCCTTCCTATCACGTTTGAGAGCATTTGATAGGAGGATTATGGGAGTCTTTGGTGATATTATTGGACCAGGGACTTTTGAGTGTGTGACAAGGGATTTGGCACGTAGACAAACGGCTCTACCGATCTCATGTGGTGGGGTTGGCTTGCTTTCTATGGAGTAGATGGCACCTATAGCATTTTTGGGTAGTTGGGCTCTCTCGGCACCCCTACTTGCCTCTCGTTTTGTGGTTGCTGATAGGCCGGTTTTGGAGACTTATGTGACAGAGGTGGAGGGAGTACCCTTTTCTCTCCAGGTGTTATTGCGGCAGACAAGAGATAGTCTATCCCCACGAGCACGAGAGGGTTTTCCATCGTTTGCTTCACTATCGTCAGATTGGACTAGAGGTTTACAATCTTCCTTGATGGAGCGACAATGTGAGCATACGCTACATTCTCTCTTAGTTGACTCGTCCATTCCTTAGGCTACTAGAGCACATCTACGCTCTTGCTCCGGCAAGGGTGCAGGCTCGTGGATCCTAGCTCCACCATGCATTAGGGCTTTCTGACTCGTACCGGCTACTTTCTCTACAGCGATGAGGTTTCGCCTAGGTTTGGTCCACCCATCTGCATCTTCACTACTCACTTGTGAGTGTGGTTCTACACTAGATGCAGCGGCGGTCCACATGACACGGTGTCCTTTTGGAGGATAGAGGATAGCTACACATGATGCCATTAGAGACATAGTGTTTGCTATGGCACGAGAGAGTGGATACTTAGCTTGGAGGGAGCGTTCGTATGCGTTGCAGATGACACGTGTAAGGGCAGACTTATACTTGGTCCGAGATGATCAGGTGACAATAGCGGATGTCGTGGTCACGGACCCTATGCGGGATACAGTTTCGGAGGGAGTGATTACCCATCCCCCTGGATGGGCGGCAAGTGTAGCAGCAGGTCGCAAGGTCTCCAAGTATAGGGGCATGCAGCGAGGTCACCTCTTTGTTCCTCTAGCATTGGAGTTATATGGAGCGATGGACACGACATTTGACACATTTGTCAAGGAGTGCGCGAGAGCTTATCATGTTAGACATCATGGGGTACCACTCTCACTCTCGTACTTTATAGCTTACTTTAGACACTGTGTGTCCATTGCTTCTACAAAGGGCAGTGGCGGGTGCAATCCATAGGAGAGCAATCACATTAGGTGATGTTTCTTCGGATGCTCTAGTTGTGTGTAGACCGGATGACTTGCATAGCTCGGATATCTTAGGTGCGGTGGGGCAAATTTCTCATTCAGACTCTATTGGGGCTTAGCCCCATGTTACTTTTTTTTGTCTCTCCCTTGTACGCCTTGGGGTCTTCCAATCCTTCATTTTTCCTACGCGGTCGCCTTTACCCTTCTTGGCATACTTTGATCCGCTCTCGTACTTGGTACAGTATAGTGAGCTTTGCACTTTCTTGTTGGGTTTAGCTCCTCTCGCGTTGTAAGATTGGATCGGTGTTCTTCCTCGATTGTAGTCATCGGGAGGAAAGAGCTACTGAACTCTCCTACTGTCTCAAGTTGACAGTTCATCGTCTGCTTTCACCCGTTTTGTTGGCCTCGTAGTGGATGTCGGCATGAATGGCCAGTTCATGCTTTCGATCTCGCAGTAAGGAAGGGCGAGGGACATGGTCATCATGAATAGCAGCGATCAGTGAGAAGTCGACATCGTTAGCTAAGAAGGTGGAGACAATCCGGTGATCCTGGGGATTGAGTTTTTTCTACTACTGCGTGAGACAGGTAACTTCTTCAACGTGCAGTTCATGCACTCCAAAAAGCTTCCTCAGAGGACTCTAAGTTGAGAGCGAGGGTTCGTGATTGACATGCTTGTGACATAATTGATTGTTCTGAGTTGGGTGCGACTCGATCTGATATTTAAAATTCTCAGGCATTCCTTTCCTTGGCTTCCGTTTCACACTATCCCCATACGTTTGAAATTTGTCTGCCTCATGTCCCATAGTACGTAGGGTGGTTTCCCGTGCGAAGGTTCGATATATGGGTGCAGAGGACAAAGTCGTTTGATCCTTCTTTTTCATGTAAATTTCTTTAAAGTTTGGTCAGCCTATGTTACCGGCACACCAAAGCCTGGTGGCATAGACTCAGTTCATTTCCTTGTCGACTTTCTTCCAATCTCCCCGGTGGTCGCTGCACTCTGCTATATCCACCTGTAGTATTCCCTGCGTATTGAGTTTAGAACGGACCTTCAAGGGTAAAATTTTTCCTTAAGAGAGGACCTTGGAATTCTCCTTAGGAAAACCAACCGACTCCGGAGAGTATTGATCTTTTCTCGACCTTTCTCGACCAATATAGACTAATCATAAATTGCCTTGGCACTTGTGAGCTTTCGAACAAGAAACTCGGTTGGAGAGGTACTGGCAGTCGCCCAGCTACTTCGGCACTTCGTGGGGCACTATCCGTCTAGCGTGTAGTGTTTAAGGACTTATGCGCCTATAGAACATGGCAGACAAGATAGAATATCCAATCCTGTCATTCTTCGCTCTAGTCCAACTGTCATCCACTTACACTACACATCATAATGCTTTTGCTTCACTTCCGAATGCATCTTCCTACTCGCCCGATCGTTTTCTCTACTTTTAGTTTCAAATGTATACTCTGTTTTTGCCTGAAAGCTTCCTTTCATACATGGTGCATACCATTGCACGGCATCTACTGTGCAATGGTATGCATCATGTATGAAATTATGCTGCTCATGGAATGGATCAATTTTCGCTTCTGCTTTGTATCGATGTTGCTTATGTTCTGCTCTGTATTTACTTGCTTAGATCAGTTGGACTTCAGTTTGCCTCTGTTCATGTTCAAGCCTGCATTTCGTTGCTTCCATATGCATGTTCGGTTCGTATGGGTGGGTCCTGAGTGGGTTCTAAATCCCGCGTTTGATGAAGGGTTTCTACTCCCACTACAAATCTAAACCAATCAAAAACTCACATGGAAATCAGCCTAAGCAACAATATGACGTCAACCATCACATGGCTAGTCAAATCTATTGAAGGCTTGCGGAATCCTCTCCCAGGCCACAAGCTGTTCCATGTGAAAATAATCCAGCTCTTGTACAGACTCAGTTAGTGCGTTCTAACTAGTTGTATCGCTATATATTACTAATGCTTGACCTGAGAAAGATGTTCGGGGATAGCTCCCGACTTGTATTTGAAGATGATAAAATCGTTGCCAATTTGTAAACCGTCGAGTTGATTACTTTTATTTTCTGGAAGTGCAGTGTCACTATGGACATACCGTCAAGGAGTTCTAGCCCACGAGATTCTCTACCTTCCCGCCAAGAGAACATCAAGGTATGTTAAGTGCAAACTTGAGTATGAGGAATAACTTCTATCGATTATAGATGTTGATTAGATCCCGCCACAATGATTTAGCTCTTTTGACAAACTTCGAGATACTCTGTTATAAGCTTCAATATTCTCTTGGTCAGGTAGCATTTCAGGACTAAAACAACCGGTAGGTTGTCGTACGAATAGATACTATTGACCTCCCTTAGGAAAGTACCAGACGTTGTCTCACAGAGTTGTGAGAGTGTTTGAAACTAAACCTTTCAATCATAACATTTTGTCTACGTTTGCAGCGGCTCCGGATCGATTCACCGACAACTCGTTCTCAAGAGTCGGACCTTGGTATCAGCAAGGTAAAGCTTAAAGTGACTCAAAATCAAGGAACAGGCATTTGACAGAATTTATGCTGATGGTTAATAACTACTTGCTTGATTACCTTTCAAGCTAACTATCTCGGTGAGAAATTTATAGGGAGTAGGATGCTCTTGTGTTTTGAAATTGCTACACTTTTAATTTTCTGTATTTGTCTATTTTTCAGTTGAGCGATTCCGTGTTGTTAGTGTACGATCCAGCAGTACCGCAGGTCGACGTTGTTTTCTTCCATGGCCTTCAACATGAGCATCCTGGTGGGCTAGATGTGCACCTTTCGACTTGGACGTGCAAACATGACTCGAAGACAATCTGGCCCCAACGTTGGCTTCAAGAGCAGGGTGCTCGAGTCTTCTTCATCAAATATGATGCAAGTTTACAGAAGACCGATTCGACGGGGAGAATGGATTTAACGATGATAGCTGAAAATCTGTTGACAGAACTCAGTTGGGCATTCCCCAAAGGACAAGAGTCGTCGAACCGTTTCCGACCCATTATCTTTGTCGGACATAGTTTTGGGGGTCTTGTTATTAAGCAGTTATGCATTGTGGCGGCAGAGCGGAAGCTTATTGCATCCAGAGACACATTTGAACAGAAATTGCTAAGAAGCATTAAAGGGATTCTGTTCTGTGGAACTCCCCATTCAGGGTCGGAAATGCTTGCTGGCATGGCAAAACAGATCATGAGCAGGAGTCCTTTGTTGCCATTGGTGAAGTTGTTGAGCACCGAGGGGGCCAGGCAACACGAGAAATTCAGCAAATTCGCGAGTGAAGCAAATTGGGAGATATTCAGTATTGGAGAAGCTTTTGCTACAGAAATGAAAACCAGCGGATTCCAAATGGTATATTATAATCTACAGAAAATAAAATCTGATTTAATGAACGAGTTTTATTTTTCTCATAAGAATAAAATCCCTACTAATTACCAAATAAGAAATGCGTTTTTAATGATCCAGTTTTCGCAGGTTGTCTCGCTTGAGAGTACTATTTCCTGCATAGTGGTTTAGTTTAAGACAGATAATGCGAGGTCTATCTTAAGTATTCATGTTTAAATCTTGCATGTGTAGGTCGCAGGTGGAATCTCAAGCCAGATGATTGTAAAATATGCGTCTGCACGGTTCGGACCAAATCACATCACGGTGGCTGCAGATCACTTGTCATTGTGCAAACCAGAGAGCAAACAATCGAACATGTTCCAGCACTTAGTCCAGCTGATCGACCTTGCAAACGTGCAGCAACAACAGGTATTGGAGTTCGTTCATATCTGTTGTATGATCTGAGTAACTTAGGAAACACGACCTGTGTGCACAGTTTCTAAATTCCACTTCCCCCCAACTATTATTGCAGGTGCAAGAAACACCAGCTCCAGGTGCAAGTACGCAATTCCCTGGAAGGCGGACGAAATCAGTCCCGACGAACCCAGTGGGTGCAGAGTCGCTTCTGGAAACCGTTACTGCAGAAATTGAGCAGGGGCATTCGTTTATTGGGTTTTGTGGGATGGGAGGAGTTGGAAAGACCACCCTTGCAAAGTTGCTCTACAATAAGATCAATGCCCGATTTGAATACGCTTGCTTTGTGGACAAAGTGAAGGAGATTCCAGGGGTCAAGAGAGAGGTGAAGAAGGAAGTCTGGGGACACATAAGTCCCCATCCTGGAGGTGATTACAACGAAAGCAGATGGGATGAGATACTGGGAAAGAAACTCCTTGTCATCTTTGATGATGTCGAGAAAAGAGAAGATGTAGAGTTGTTGGCGGAAATAGCTCAAGAGAATGGCGCTGAGGGAAGTTGTTTCGTAGTCACAAGCCGAGATGAAGGGCTTTTCCATCGAGTCATCGACAAGATATATGTCTGTCGAGTACCAGTTTTGGGGAGTGAAGATGCAAGGCAGTTGTTCATTACACATGCATTTCCAGGCAAGAATGAAACTCCAAATGAGTTGAAGGAGATAGTAAAAGAAATTGTGAGAAGATGTGATGGATTGCCCCTGACCCTAGAAGTGATAGGAAGGTCAGTGAGAGGGAAAACAGACAAACGGTTTTGGGAAGAAATTTCCAAAGCTCTACAAGCAGTAGACTTAGGAAGCCGTGTGAGGAGTCTAGAGGAGGATGTATGGAAGAAGCTAAGGGTGAGTATCGACAATCTTGGAACAGAGGAGTTGGAAATGTTTCTTGATACGGCGACCATATTTACAAGCCCCGGTGACTTTAAATGTTTTGGCATGCGTCACGATTCGTCGTGGGACAGATGGTTTAGCTCTGACGATGTGATAACGGCGTGGTCATCCATGTACGGCTCTGCACGCAACAAGTGGCAAGTCCTGAAAGACAGATCTCTTGTATACAGTGGAGAGATGGATGACAGCCGGGGTAGGTTCGTGCCACGAATGCACGAGCATCTCCGAACTTTGGGCATCAGAATTGCACTGGAGAAAGGTAGAATCATTGAGCGCAATTCACTGGATGGTAACTACAAGGTATTTCCTGTTTTCTTTACAAAATCTTCCTTTTCCTTCAGCAATTCATTTTTCCCAACTAAATGAGATATATTTACCAGTTATGTTTCCTAAATCTGAATTCATTTGTAAATCTAAACTGGAAGGGAGTCCGAAACACAGTTGTTGAGGTGAACATCATCGGGAACTTGTAGCCATTATACTTGTTGTAATTTTGGGAGTCATACATCCATTCTTTTGCAACAAGGAGAAACTTTGCAGCGATGGTGCTAAAATAGGGTCCGTCTTGCATAAGTGCTTGACAGTTAGGCATGAAGACCTGGAGTTGCTTTATGCACAGCACGATGGACGGATCCGCTTGAACTTTGACAATTTTAGTTTTGCATTTCATTTATGATAATTTTAGTTTTCTATTTCATTTTTGAAGGGAGCTCAAGGGCTGGAGAAAGTGATTTTCCACCAAGTAGTAGTGGAAAATGAATATATGGAGTATGATGAAAATTGCTGTGACGAGGAAAGACCTTGTAAAATGCGCGTAGCATCGAGCATTATGTCACGACTTGAAGGACTTCGCTACTTGGTATTCCGATATCAGTGTGTCCAGCAGCCGTGCACAAGGTGTGCAGAGCGGCATCTTCAATTGCCACCCAAAATCACCATGCTCAGTTGGGTTTCTGCCCAGATCATTTTTGTGCGTTCAACCTTGAAAGAGTTGGTTGTTTTGCACGCAACGTCCTCTCGTGTGCTCAGATTGAGGCAATTAAATCCTGCACGTACATGTTCTCGGGGATTACAAAATTATGATAAAATTACAATTACTCCACCGGAGGAATCTTCGACAACCGTCCCGGATGAAGGAGATTTTGTCAACTTGCGGCCACTGGATCGGTCGCTTGCCACTCCAGACTCACTGCCGGAGTCCTGTGAGCAACTTGTTCCCCTGTGGTCTTACGATGTGCCTAAGTTAGCTAAGCATGAACTTCTGGACTGGGTCGCCGGTCAGATGCTCCAGCCGCTACCAGAATCATTTATGCGATTTCAATGTGGTTCCTTGGAGGTCCTCAATTTCGGGAGCTTACCCAAGTTGGGGCTACTGCAGCTGGTAGGTCGTGACGGAATACCACTGCCGGATTCACTTGTACAACTTCCTAAACAGCGTGGATTGAAAATGTACAAGTGTGTGAAGTTGCAGGCCCTTCCCAACAATTTCGGAAACTTAGCCAACTTGGAACGGCTACACTTATCTGAGTGCCAGGAACTGCAGTCATTACCGGAATCATTGGGGGGACTTCGTGGCCTGAAGGAATTGCAGATGCAAGGGTGTCGAGGGTTGCAGGCCCTTCCCAGCTGTTTCGGAAACTTAGCCAACTTGGAGCGGCTCAAATTATCTGAGTGCCTGGGACTGCAGTCATTGCCGGATTCATTCGGTGGACTTGGGGGCCTGAAGGAGTTGCTGATGAAATGGTGTTCAGCGTTGCAGGCCCTTCCCAGCAGTTTCGGAAACTTAGCCAACTTGGAGCGGCTCACATTATCTGAGTGCTTGGGACTGCAGTCATTGCCGGAATCATTCGGGGGACTTCCTGGCCTGAAGGAATTGCATATGGAAGATTGTCCAGAGTTGCAGGCCCTTCCCAGCAGTTTCGGAAACTTAGCCAACTTGGAGCGGCTCAAATTATCTAAGTGCGAGAAACTGCAGTCATTGCCGGAATCATTTGGGGGACTTCCTGGCCTGAAGGAATTGCATATGGAAGATTGTCCAGAGTTGCAGGCCCTTCCCAGCAGTTTCGGAAACTTAGCCAACTTGGAGTGGCTAGAGATATTTCACTGCGAGAAACTGGAGTCATTGCCGGAATCATTTGGGGGACTTCCTGGCCTGAAGGAATTGCATATGGAAGATTGTCCAGAGTTGCAGGCCCTTCCCAGCAGTTTCGGAAACTTAGCCAACTTGGAATGGCTAGACATATTTCACTGCGAGAAACTGCAGTCATTGCCAGAATCATTTGGGGGACTTCGTGGCCTGAAGGAATTGCATATGGAAGATTGTCCAGAGTTGCAGGCCCTTCCCAGCAGTTTCGGAAACTTAGCCAACTTGGAGCGGCTAGTAGTATCTGAGTGCTTGGGACTGCAGTCATTGCCGGAATCATTCGGGGGATTTCGGGGCCTGAAGGAATTGTGTATGCATGCGTGTCCAGAGTTGCAGGCCCTTCCCAGCAGTTTTGGAAACTTAGCCAACTTGGAGCGGCTAGTAGTATCTGCGTGCTGGAAACTGCAGTCATTGCCAGAATCATTGAGGGGACTTCGTGGCCTGAAGGAATTGTGGATGCATGCGTGTCCATAGTTGCAGGCCCTTCCCAGCAGTTACGGAAACTTAGCCAACTTGAAACTGCAGTCATTGCCGGAATCATTGAGGGGACTTCGTGGCCTGAAGGAATTGCATATGGAAGATTGTCCAGAGTTGCAGGCCCTTCCCAGCAGTTTCGGAAACTTAGTCAACTTGGAGGGGCTAGTCATATTTGAGTGCGCAGGACTGCAGTCATTGCCGGAATCATTGGGGGGACTACGTGGCCTGAAGGAATTGCATATGGAAGATTGTCCGGAGTTGCAGGCCCTTCTCCCAGGCACATTCGAAATCAACAACTTGAAACTGCAGTCATTGCCGGAATCATTGAGGGGACTTCGTGGCCTGAAGGAATTGTGGATGCATGCGTGTTCATAGTTGCAGGCCCTTCCCAGCAGTTTCGGAAACTTAGCCAACTTGGAGGGGCTAGTCATATTTGAGTGCGCAGGACTGCAGTCATTGCCGGAATCATTGGGGGGACTTTGTGGCCTGAAGGAATTGCATATGGAAGATTGTCCAGAGTTGCAGGCCCTTCTCCCAGGCACATTCGAAATCATTCGGGGGACTTCTTGCCCTGAAGGAAATGCAGATGGAAGGGTGTTCAGAGCTGCAGGAACTTCCCGTGGTACTTCTTGGCTTGAAGGAATTACTCGGGGGACATCGTGGCCTGAAAGAATTAGAGATGGGGAAGGTGTTCAGAGTTGCAGGCCCTTCCCAGCAGTTTTGGAAACTTAACCAGCTTGGAAAAGCTAGACTTATCTCACTGCTGCTAGTGACGGAATCATTCGGAAACGTAGCCAACGTGGAAAAGCTAGACTTGTCTCACTGCCAGAACTGCTGTCAATCACGGAATCATTCTGGCGATTTCCTGGCTGGCAGGCCCTTTCCAGGGTATTGGCAAATTGTTTGTGGAAGGATTGCGGTTGGTATATACTATTCATTGTGCACTCCACGCATTCCACAGGGTTTGAACCTGTGACTTTCAACTTAGAAAGTTGGTGCTCTATCCAACTGTCCTACGATTAGATAGTTGTTAGAGGTTGAAAAGCTTTCAGCAATTGTACATAAACGTGGATAATCATTCCCCAACACTACAACTTTTTCAATCGTCGGTCCTGGGATCGATGGTGAGTAATATGGAAATCAAAATAGCCTTGAAAGAAAATTTGAGATGATTAGTAAGCTCCAACACTAAGAAGCCTTGTATGAGATGCAGCGCTGAAGAGACTCACTAGTGAAAATCATTAATATAATTATCTAGTCGCAGTCTCTTCTTCCTCGTTCTATCTCAGTTCCGCGCAAAGACCTAATTGCAAAGACCTAATTGTCTAATCCACCATCTAGGAGATATGTCTACCACTGTAGATCTAGTGGATCAATCACCGTTGGATGTAGATGCTTCATCTCTCGAAAGGATAGCAAGACATATTTAACAATCTCCACCTTGGCTTGTAAACTATTTAGCGAATAAAATACTTCTAAGAGTGTTTAGTTACGATGATCTCAAATCAGCATCTTCTAGCGATGAGCAAGTTCAAACATACTTGAACTTCTTAATAGGAACAGGCTTGCCAATATATCAGCTGCATTCACCTCTTCGCCAATCTTCAGCAAATTGACTTCTCCATTTGTCACAACTTCCATGGTGCAATGGTGTCTCACGTCAATGTGTTTGATTCAAGAATGAAACATTTGATTCTTGGCCAAGTAAATAGCACTTTGGCAATCACAATGAAGTTTGGACTTCATTTATGCAAGTCCAATGTCTTTGACTAACCTCTATAGCCATACAACTTCCTTAGCTTTCTCATATAATTCAAAGTATATGGTGTTGCCATATACTCTGCCTCTCTAGTTGGAAGAGCAACAATAGGTTGAAGAGTAGACTTCCAGCTTATGGGACCTCCAGCAAATGTAAATACAAATCCGGTAGTGGATCTCCTCTTGTCTAGCTCTCCAAAAACATCAACATCCACATATCATGTAATTACACCTTGGTCTTGCTCTATGTTGAATATAATATCAATATCTATTGAATATAATATCAAATAACAAAGTATCCACTTCACTACTTCCCATGTTCCTTCATTGGATTTGACATATATCTACTTACTATGCACACTACATATGATGTATCAGGTCTAGTACAAACCATTGCGTACATTAGACTCCCTACAACACTAGCATAAGGAATATTTGACATCCTTCTTAACTCTTCCTTTGATGTGCATGGCTCCAATGATAACAATAAACGATTTGCAACTGGTACACTTAAAGCTTTGGCACTATCCATACCAAAGTGTACAAATAACTTTTCCACATACCTTCTCTATGAAATACAAAGTTTTCCCTTGCTCCTAGCCCTGTGTATTTCAATTCCAAGTACCTACTTGGAAGGGCCTAAGCCCTTCATCTCAAACTCCTTTTGTAACTGCACTTTTAGTTCTAGATCTCAATTATGTCCTCTGCATCAACCAACATGTCATCCATATATAGTACAAGGATAATTAAATCAAAGTAGCTGGTCCCATATACCTGCTTGATGTATACATAGCAATCTGACTATTGTGGTTAAAGCGTTGCTTTAACATGAAAGCATCAAATTTATGGTATCACAACCTTGGACTCGGTTTCAATCCATATAATGATTTTTGTAACTAGGTTCTATCTGCTTGGTACCAAGAAACCCTTTGGCTAATGCATGTAAAGCTCTACCTCTAGTTCTCCGTGTAGAAATGCAATTGTGACATCCATTTTCTCTAACTCCAGGTTATGCAAAGTAATTACTGCAAACAATACTCAAATAGAAGGGATCTCTACCATTGAAGAAATTATCTCATTAAAGTAGATGCACTTGTTTTGGCTGTAGCCTTTTGCTAAAAGCCTTGCTTTGTATCAAGCCCTCTACCTATTTTTGAAAGTCTTTCCTATTTGTGATAAATCCATCTACAACCAATTGTTGTCTTGTATGTAGGTAATTTATCAAGTCTCCAAGTTCGTTTTTAAATAAGGGACTTCATCTCCTCTTCCATTGCATTTTACCACCTTTAGCTCTCTGGATCTTGTGTTGCTACCTTAAATGTAGAAGGCTCATCATTTTCAATAAGCAAAGCATAACCTACCAGAGAATGTTCATATCTCTTTGGTGGTCTTCTCTCTCTAATAGGATACCTATGTTTTGTTACACTTTCTTATGGTCTCTCTTCAGGAGGATTGTAACAATATGGAGTTTAGCAACGAAGTTAGTCGGGCTTACGAAGTAGAGAATAAGACAAAATAGCCTAGAATATTCTAGAAGCATCTAAGAAGCTTCTTGGGAAGCTTCCCAACTAGTTAACTTGCGCCCTAAGCAGGAAGCTTCTAGAAGGAAGCTTCTAGAAGCTTCTAACTAGCTTAGCTTGCACGCCAAGTAGGCGGCTTCTAGAAGGAAGCTTCTTGAGAAGCTTCCTTGTTAACTTGGCTTGCACTCCAAGAAAGCGGCTCAAGGAAGCTTCTTGAGAAGCTTCAAGGGTCTTGTATGCTACCTATAAATACCAAAGCCGAAGCTCATGCTAGGCATTTGGAGTTTTCCCTCATTCAAGTGTCCCAATGTGAGTTTCCATTCTCCTATTTCTCTCCTCGGATTCGGTCTTTTACATTGGTATCAGAGCAGGAATGGGATGGATGGAATTTATGGACCACCAAATCCACTTCCACCGAACCATTGGGATTTTTGCGTCCAAATACTACCCAAGCATCGTTTCACACAGTTCATCACCTCACAGTTTGGACAAGATTTTCTGCATATGATCACCATATTTGAGGAACCCTTGGTGCTTCCGGTTGTAACTTATGAAGAACGGTGGACGTGCTGTTTCTATGTGTTAATAAATTAGATAGATTGGGAGTGGTGTGATAAAGGAGCAACCATGGCGGCAATACCTGACGTTATCCTTGCTATGCAACAACAAATCGAGCACCTCACTCAATTGTTGGATGAATGAGATCTTCGACGACAAGAGCAGGTGGAGAGAGTACCAATTCGAGAAGGAGAAGATTGGATCAGATTCCCTAAACCCAAGGTATTTGAAGGCAAGAATCTCCCGGGTGCAGTGGAGAATTTTGTGTTTGATTGTGAATGTTATTTTGAAGCTACCAATCTACAAGATGAGCGAAAACAAATTCTCTTGGCTTCTAGCCAATTGGATGGAGTAGCAAAGCTATGGTGGAGATTCTGAGTGGAGCGAGCCAAACGACAAATGGTTGCACCGATCTTGACATGGGCAGAATTTAAGAGCGCAATAATCAGTCGGTTCCAAGCTATAAATGCCACACGAGCTGCACGGGATAAGTTGGCAGAGTTGAAACAGATTGGCTCTGTAAGAAGTTACATCACGCAGTTCCAAAACACCATCATGCAAATTCCAGATATTTTGGAAGGTGAAGCTCTGGATCAATTCGTGAGGGGCTTGAAGGCAAGGACCAAATTAGAGGTAACCATGCGAGAGCTACAACTCTTGGAGGAAGCCATGCGGTTGGCCGAACGTTTTGATTCCTTGGTGGCAACAACTTGGTCTCGACCTCGACCCCCACAAAGCCTACCAATACACTACACACAAGTGGAGGAGCCAACACCAATGGAGATTGATGCAATTCAACGAAGACCATTGAGCATGGTAGACAGGGAGAAACTGTGACAAAATGGTGGTTGTTTTTATTGTCGCCAGTTGGAGCATCGCATTGCTGAATGTCCACTCAAGAATGGACGACCTCGACAAGTTGCCCAAGTGGAGGTTGTGGAGAGGAACAATCAGGGAAATGAAGAATCCCAATAGGAGATTTTGAGCCGCCTATTGGGAGCTTGATTAGTTCCAATAGGATTGAAGGCTCGTCTTGTGCAAGTCTGCTTCACTTGCAAGGTATGATATCTAATCGGGGTTGTAGAATTTTGGTTGATTCTGGAAGTTCAAAGAATTGCATGTCTATGCAAGTAGCAAAGGAATTGGGTATTCCTATCAAGCCAATGATTGGAAGTAGTTTGATGATGGCGGATGGTAGAAAAGGTTCTACATTCCGCACCTTGCATCCTGTTACCTTCAAGATTGGGAAGGAGTATTTGGAGTGTATGAAGTTTGTAGTGGCACCTCTACACTATGATATCATTCTGGGTCTACCTTGGCTTGAACGTCAGAACGTTCAATTTGATTGGACCTGACGCCAAATTCAAGTACAACACCAAGGTAGGAATTTCCGATTACATTGTCTGGCACCTCTAAGTAAGGCACCTAAGAATAGTCAGTCCCAAGATGGGAAGTTTGTCGAGAAGGTAGCCATAGAGCAAATCTGGAAGGGAGATGAGTCCCAAGATGGGAAGTTTGCTAGGAAGGCAACCATGGAGCAAGCTTGGAAGAGAGATGAGTCCCTAGAAGGGAAGTTTGTTAATGAAGCAGCCATAGAGCAAGCTTTGGAGGAAGATAAGTTTGTATTTGCGGTGTGGAGCAAGCCGATTGCACAAGAAAAATCTGAGGAGGGCCAAGTGCCGCATCAAGCAATGGTTGATAGGATAGTTCAGGAGTTTGTAGATGTGTTTCCGGATGATCTGCCAAAGGGATTACCTTCCGATTGAGGTATGCCTTTCAAGATCGAGTTATTGCCAGGGAGTACTCTAGTGAGTAGACCAATCTATCGGCTCTCACCAAAGGAGTTGGAGGAGTTGCAAACAACACTTACAGAGTTGTTGGAGAAGGATTTCATACGACATAGTACCTATCCTTGGGGAGCACCGGTACTATTTGTTCCAAAGAAGGATGGAAGACTTCGTTTCTGTATTGATTACCGTGGACTCAATAAGCAAACCGTGAAGAATGCATATCCCTTGCCTCGGATCGATGACCTGCTTGATCAACTAAGTGGAGCATGCTACTTTTCCAAGCTGGATCTTTGTAGCGGCTATTGGCAAATTCCTATTGAAGGAGAGCACGTGCAAAAGACTGCTTTTTGCACAAGGTATGGACATTTTGAGTGGAGAGTTCTACCTTTTGGATTCACTAATGCTCCAGTAATCTTCATGGATTAGATGCATCGGGTGTTGGAGGGACTATTGGATTGGTCCATGGTGGTGTTCTTACATGATATCTTAATCTATAGCAGGACAGAGGCAAAACATGTGAATCATGTGCGAGAAGTCCTAAGATGACTACAAAAATGGAAATTTTATTGCAAGAAGTCAAAGTGTGCTTTTTGGCAGAAGGAGGTTACCTTCTTGGGTCATAAGATTGCATTAGAGGGGATCAAGATGGAAGAAGAAAAGATCAAGGCCATTACTGATTGGCCTACCCCAAAGGATGCTACAGAAGTAAGAGCATTCAATGGATTGGCCAGTTTTTACCGATGGTTCATCCACTATTATGCTCACGTGGCTACACCATTGACTGACCTCTTGGGAAAGAACTCGAGCTTCCAGTGGACCACCAAGCATGAAGAAGCATTCTAGAAGTTAAAGCATATGGTGTCTTCAAGACCTATTCTTCAACCATATGATCCTCAACTACCTTGTGTGGTTGATTTTGATGCTTTTAACTTTGCAATTGGAGCTATGTTGCAACAACAATTTCCAGATGGACTACATCCTATTGCCTTTGTGTCTCGCTGACTAAATACAACTGAAATAAATTACTCTGCTCGAGATCGGGAACAACTTGCAATGGTATATGCCACCAAGTTATGGAGGCATTATCTCTTGGGGAAACAAGTGATGATGCAAACTGATCACAAGCCATTGTTGCAGACCTTACACTTGGAGCACATGAAGAGTTGGCATCATCGATGGGATGAGCAACTCCAATTGTTTGACATCAAACTTGAGTACAAACCATGTCGGTTCCATGTCATCCCCGATGCTCTATCCCGATGACCTGATTTGAAGGATCTTCCTCTCATCACAACGGCAATTACAACGGTGTCCATTGACCCTAAGGTCCATAATGAGTTTCAATCAGCTCTACAACAAGATCCCTTCTTCTTAATGGTACACGGTCGTCTAACAGCACGCGACAAGGAGTACAACACCTTCTCTTTCAAGGAAGGCCTTTTATTCTATGTAGACCAGATCTATATTCCAGCCAAAGGTGATCTTTGACTTGTGTGCCTTCAAGAAGCCCATGATTTACCAATAGCTGGTCACATGGGAGTAGACAAGACCTTAGGCACCCTCCAACGCCAATGGTGGTGGCCCAACATGACACGAGATGTTCAAGACTTTGTCCGATCATGTGAGAGTTGCCAACGGAACAAGGCCAGCAACCAGAAGCCAAGTGGACTCCTTCAACCACTCGCCATTCCATCCGCTCATTGGGAGCATGTGAGCTTGGATCTCATCACATCCTTGCCAAAGACAAAACAAGGACACACCGCAATTGTGGTGTTTGTGGATAAGCTTAGTAAGCAAATCCACTTGGCACCAACTTGTGATATCGTGGATGCTCCAACCTTAGCACAAATCTACTTCGACAATGTCTTTAAGCATCATAGGATGTCATGTGTACTTATCTCCTACCGTGATCCTCGATTTACCGGGAAGTTTTGGCAAGCACTCTTCCAGATACTCGGCATCAAGCTTGCTTTGTCCACGGCCTATCATCCTCAAACTGATGGACAAACCGAACGCGCCAATCATACATTGGAGGATATGTTGCAGGCCTTTGTCAATGTCCACCATACCAACTAGGATGAATGTCTTGCAGCTGCAGAATTTGCCTACAACAATTCCAAATAGGTAAGCACCGGATTTTCTCCCTTCTTTCTCAATTTTGGCCAAGATCCGCTTGTTCCAGATTCTCTTCTTGCTCCCCCTCCCTCTCAGGTTCCTCATACTTCCACATTCTTGACCACTATATCCCAATCTCTCCAACAAGCCAAGTCTCACCTCCTTGTTGCTCAGAATCACCAAAAACAATATGCGGACCACCATCGTCGTGATCTCACCTTTGAAGTTGGCGATAAAGTCATGCTATCCTCTAGTAACCTCCCTCTCCCACTTGATACCCAAGTTTGTAAACTTGCTCCTAATTGGATAGGACCCTTTGATATCACCCAAATTGTCTCTCCTGTTGCTTATCAACTTGCCTTGCCTTGTCACATGCATATCCATCCTGTCTTTCATGTTTCCAAGTTGAAACCCTTTGTTCCTAACTCCTCTTCCTTTTCCTCTCGAGTCCAACCTCCTCCTCGGCATGTCCCTATTAATGATCATGAGGAGTACGAAGTTGATCGTATCCTTACGCGTCGTCATATTCAACAAGGCCATCACCAACATATAGAGTACAAGGTCCTTTGGAAAGGGTATCTCCTTCATGATGCCACATGGGAACCTCTTTCCCACCTCCAAAATGCACAGATGGCCATCAAGGAATTCAAAGCTTCACTGGCAACGAGGACGTCACCAACTAGCGGCGGGGGAATATGTAACAATATGGATTTTAGCGACGAAGTTAGTCGGGCTTACGAAGTAGAGAATAAGACAAAATAGCCTAGAATATTCTAGAAGCATCTAAGAAGCTTCTTGGGAAGCTTCCCAACTAGTTAACTTGTGCCCTAAGCAGGTAGCTTCTAGAAGGAAGCTTCTAGAAGGAAGCTTCTAGAAGGAAGCTTCTAACTAGCTTAGCTTGCACGCCAAGTAGGCGGCTTCTAGAAGGAAGCTTCTTGAGAAGCTTCCTGGTTAACTTGGCTTGCACTCCAAGAAAGCGGCTCAAGGAAGCTTCTTGAGAAGCTTCAAGGGTCTTGTATGCTACCTATAAATACCAAAGCCGAAGCTCATGCTAGGCATTCGGAGTTTTCCCTCATTCAAGTGTCCTAATGTGAGTTTCCATTCTCCTATTTCTCTCCTCGGATTCAGTCTTTTACAAGGATAACCTTGAAATTCTGTAGGAGAAGATATTTCTTCTTCTTCCTTCTCCTCAATTTTCACTTGAAATATGTCTGACGCAATATGATATTTTGTCTAAATCAGATGTGGTAGTTTTTTCCATCATACTACTCTCATCAATATTACATCTCTACTCACAACTAGACAACATTTGATAGGATCACACAATCTTAAACCTTTTCAATTTGTCTCATAATCTAGGAATATGCATTTCCTAGATTTAGGATCTAACTTTGACCTCTGTTCTGGTTGAACATGAACATAATCCACTACACTACACTAAATCCAATTATTCTCAATGAAGAATAATTGACCGGCCGACCTATCCATTTCTCCATTGGCATCTTGCACTCAAGAATAGTAGAAAAAGATATATTTACCAAATAACATGCTGTATTTATAGCTTTTGCCCAAAAGCTCTTCTCCAAACAAACATTGCTCAACATACTCTGAGCTGTCTCCAAGAGAGTATGATTCATTTGTTCTACTCTGCCATTTTGCTGAGGGGTACTAAGGATAATAAATTGATGTATTATTCCTTCTGTCTTGCAAAACTAATCAAACTCCTTTGATGTGTACTCTCCACCATTATCAAAACATAAATACTTCACTTTCCTTCTCTTTTTTCCCATTGCATGAGTGTAAAAGATTGAGACCAAGGAGAGAAATAGGAGAATGGAAGATCACATTGGGACACTTGAATGAGGGAAACTACAAAATACCTAGCATGAACTTGGGCTTTGGTATCTATAGGAGCATAGAAGACTCTTGAGAAGCTTCCTTAAGCCGCTTTCTTGGAATACAAGCCAAGTTTCTCAAGAAGTTTCTCAAGAAGCTTCCTTCTAGAAGCTGCCTACTTGGCATGCAAGCTAAGCTAGTTGGAAGCTTCCAAGAAGTTTCCTTTGAGAAGCTATCTACTTGAGGTGCAACCTAAGCTCGTTGGGAAGCTTCCCAAGAAGCTTCATCTTAGAAGTCACCACTTTGCATGCATGTTATCTAATTCTTTGAAGGTACCAAGCTTCCTAGACACTTCTAGAATATTCTAGGCTAATTTGGCCTATTTGCTATTTCATTAGCCTTGACTATCTTGTCAATAAACTCTATATTGTTACATATTCTCCCACTTCTAGTGACATCTTCATCACCATTGAAGCTTCAAGCTCTTGGATGACCCTTTGTGGAGAGGAGAAAGAGGCTCCCAAGTGGCATCATGAAGAGGATACCTTTTCTAGAGGACTTTGTACTCTATATGTTGTTGGAGGCCTTGGTAGATGTGGCGATGCACAAAGATATGATCAACTTCATATCCCTCATGATCATTGATAAGGACAAGAGGAAGAGGAGGTTGGACATGAGAGGATTAAGAACAAAGGATTTCAACATGGAAATATGAAAGACAAGGTGGATGCATATAATACTCTGAGGATAGGAGACCTGAAGAGAAACACACACTTTCACACTCAAACTCCGATCCCCCAAAGGAGCACCTTCTCTTTATTATATAGGCAAAGCGGATCTCCTCCAATGAAGCTCCACCATAGGATTAGGTACATAGATAGGTGACATGTCAGCAAGCTCCACCCTTGGATTACTTACTTGGATGGGTGACATGTTGGTCTTGGTCCTATCTGGTTGGTCAAACAAGCTTTGACCGGAGAGAATCTTTTAGGGAATCTTCTTGTAGGAATCTCATAATCACGTGGGTGAGGTACCATTAGAAAGCTCTTGACGAGACAAGCAGGGTGGACAAGGCTAGCCTTCCTTCCATTGGGGGGGGGGGGGAATCTGCACATTTTTGAGGCCCAATTCATCCATTTAGGCCTCCGAAATTGCCTTCAAAGATTTCAGGCATATTTTGGTTCCAACTCTATTAGTAGAAGTCCCCTTTTGGTGATATCTCTTTCTGATCTATTCAGTCCATCATGTGTAACATTCTTCTAGATATTACCAACTCAATTCTCACCTTCAAATCATATGTCTAGCTATTGGTTCTAAGGTTTTCAATCTATTTTGGTTTTCTGCCCTATTAGTAGAAGTACCCTTTTGGTGATACTTCTATCTGATCTATTTTGACCATCATGTATAACATCATTCCAGATGTTACCAAACCAAATTTCACATCTAGATCATATGGCTAGCTCTTGGTATTACAATGCACATATGATAAGGCAATGCAAGTTGATAAGCAATAGGAGAAATGATTTGGGTGACATCAAGGGATCCTATCCAATTAGGAACACGTTGATGGACTTGGTTATCAATTGAAAGGGGTAGGTTACTAGATGAGAGCATGACCTTATCACCGACTTGAAAGGTGAGATCACAACAATGGTGGTCCGCATATTGTTTTTGATGATTTTGAGCAACAAGGAGATGAGATTTGGCATTTTGGAGGGATTGGCATATGGTGCTCAATAAGGTGGAAGTATGAGGGACATGAGATGGAGGAGGATCAAGATAGGAATTTGGAACAAGTGAGTCTTGGCCAAAATTAAGGAAGAAAGGTGAGAAGTTGATATTTGCATATTTGGAATTATTGTATGCAAACTCAACCACTACAAGACATTCATCCCAATTGGTATGGTGAACGTTGATGAAGGCACAAAGCATATCCTCCAAGGTGCAATTTGCATGTTCAATTTTTCCATTAGTTTGAGGATGATAGGCCATGGAAAAAGCAAGCTTGGTGCCGAGTATCTAGAAGAGTGCTTGCCAAAATTTTCCAATGGATCAAGGATCATGGTCGGAAATGAGTACATAAGGGAATCCTATGATGCTTGAAGACATTATCAAAGTAGATATGCATCAATGTTAGAGCATGCACAATATCAAGAGTTGGTGCCAAATGGATTTGCATACTAAATTTATCCACAAACATCACGATGGCTGTGTTATCTGGCTTTGTCTTGGGTAATGATGTGATGAGATCTAAGCTCATGTGTTCCCATCAAGTAGATGGAATGAGGAGTGGTTGAAGGAGTACACTTGGTTTTTGGTTTCTTGCCTTGTTGCATTGGCAACTCTCACAAGATCAAACAAACTCCCAAACATCTTGTGCCATGTGAGACCACCACCATTAGCATGGAGGGTACCCAAGGTCTTATCTACACCCATGTGACCAGCGATTGGTAAGTCATGGGCTTCTTGAAGGCACACAAGTTGGAGATCACTCTTGGTTAGAACATAGATCAGATTTTCATAGAATAGAAGGCTTTCCTTGAAGGAGAAGGTGTTGTACTCCTTATTGCATGCTGCAAGATGACATTGTACCATCTAAAAGAAAGGATCTTGTTGTAAAGCTATCCTAAATTCAATTTGGACTTAGGAGTTGATTGACATCATTGTAATTGCCATTGTGATGAGAGGAAGAGACTTCAAATCAGGTCATCATGATAGGGAATTGGGGATGACATGCAACCAACTAGGTTTATACTCAAGTTTGATGTCAAAAAATTATAGTTGTTCTTCCCATCGATGATGTGAACTTTTCATGTGTTCCAAATGTAATGTCAACAACAAGGGTTTGTGATCAATTTGCATGATCACTTGTTTCTCCAAGATATAATGCCTCCATACCTTGGTGGCATAAACCATTGCTAATTATTCTCAATCTCAAGCAAAGTAATTCCTTTTTGTGGTATTTTGTTGATGAGACACAAAGGCAATAGGATGTAACCCATTTGGGAAATCTTGTTGCAACACTACTCCAATCATAAAGTTAGAAGCATTGAAATCAATCACACAAGATAATTGAAGGTCATATGGTTGAAGAATAGGTCTTGAAGACACTTCATGTTTCACCTTCTTGAATGCTTCTTTGTGCTTGGTGGTCCACTAAAAGCTCAAGTTCTTCCCTAGACTTTGGCTAATTGTGCAGCAACATGAGCATACTAGTGGATGAACCATTGATAAAAACTTGCTAATCCATTAAGTGCTTGTACTTCTTCTATAACATCCTTTGGAGAAGGCTAGTTAGTAATGGCCTTGATTTTCTCCTCTTCCATCTTGATCCTCTCAATGAGATCTTGTGACCCAAGAAGGTAACTTCCTTCTACCAAAAGGCACACTTTGACTTCTTGCAATGAAACTTCCATAGACGTAGTCATCTTAGGACTTCTCGCATGTTTTTCCTCTAACTTACTATATATTAAAATAGTATCCAAGAACACCACATACCAATCCAATAGCCCATCCAACACTTGATGCATTTGATCCATGAAGACTGTTGGAGCATTAATGAGCCCAAAAGGTAGAACTCTCCACTCAAAATGCCCATACCTTGGGCATAAGGTAATCTTTCGTACATTTTCTCTATCAATGGAAATATACCAATAGCTGCTTCAGAGATCCAACTTGGAGAAGTAGTGTGCACCACTCAATTGATCGAACAAGTTATCAATTCAAGGCAAGGAATATGCATTCTTCATTGTTTATTTATTGAGGTTAGTATAATCAATATGTGAAATGTAAAAGACCGAATTCGAGGAGAGAAATAGGAGAATGGAAACTCACATTGGGACTTTTGAATGAGGGAAAACTCAGAATGCCTAGCATGAGCTTTGGCTTTGGTATTTATAGATAGTATACAAGGCCCTTGAGAAGCTTCTCAAGAAGCTTCTTCAAGCCGCTTTCTTAGAGTGCAAGCCAAGTTAACTCGGAAGCTTCTCAAGAAGCTTTCTTCTAGAAGCCGCCTACTTGGTGTGCAAGCTAAGCTAGTTGGAAGCTTCTAGAAGCTACTTACTTGAGGTGCAAGCTAAGCTAGTCAGCAAGCTTCCCAAGAAGCTTCCTAGATACTTCTGGAATATTCTAGGCTTAATTTTTCTTATGTGCTACTTCATAAGCCCGAATAAGTTCGTCGCTAAACTCCATATTTCACATATTCCCCCGCCGCTAGTTGGTGACATCCTCATTGCCAGTGAAGCTTTGAATTCCTAGATGGCTGTCTGTGCATTCTGGAGGTGAGAAAGAGGTTCCTATGTGGCATCATGAAGGAGATACCCTTTCCAAAGGACCTTGTACTCCGTATGTTGGCAACGGCCCCGTTTAATATGGCAATGTGCAAGGATACAATCAACTTTGTACTCCTCATGATCATTGATAGGGACAGGAAGAGGGGGAGGTTGGACTCAAGAGGAAAAGAAAGAGGGGTTAGGAACAAAGGGTTTCAACTTGGAAACATGAAAGACAGGATGGATACGCATGTGACAAGGCAAAGGTAAGTCGATAAGCAACAAAAGAGACAATTTGGGTGATATCAAAGGGTCCTATCCAATTAGGGGCAAGTTTATGAACTTGGGTATCAAGTGAGAGAGGGAGGTTACTAGAGGATAACATGACTTTATCACCAACTTCAAAGGTGAGATCACGACAATGGTGGTCCGCATATTGTTTTTGGAAATTCTGAGCAACAAGGAGATGAGACTTGGCTTGTTGGAGAGATTGTGATAGAGTGGTCAAGAATGTGGAAGTATGAGGAACCTAAGATGGAGGAGAAGCAAGAAGAGAATTTGGAACAAGCGGATCTTGGCCAAAATTGAGAAAGAAAGGAGAAAATCTGGTGCTTGCCTATTTAGAATTGTTGTGAGCAAATTCTGCAGTTGCAAGACATTCATCAGAATTGGTATGGTGGACATTGACAAAGGCCCGCAACATATCCTCCAATGTATGATTTGCACGTTCAGTTTGTCCATCAATTTGAGGATGATAGGCCATGGACAAAGCAAGCTTGGTGCGAGTATCTAGAAGAGTGCTTGCCAAAACTTCCCAGTAAATCAAGGATCACGGTCGGAAATGAGTACACGAAGTATCCCATGATGCTTGAAGACATTGTCAAAGTAGATTGGCGCTAAGGTTGGAGCATCCACAATATCACAGGTTGGTGCTAAGTGGATTTGCTTACTAAGCTTATCTACAAACACCATGATTGCGGTGTGTCCGTGTTTTGTCTTTGGCAAGGATGTGATGAGATCTAAGCTCACATGCTCCCAATGAACATATGGAATGGCAAGTGGGTGAAGGAGTCCACTCGGCTTTTGGTTGTTCGCCTTGTTACGTTGGCAACTCTTTCATGATAGGAAAAATTCTCGAACATCTCATGTCATGTTGGACCACCACCATTGACGTTGGAGGGTACCCAAGGTCTTGTCCACACCCATATGACCAACGATGGGTAAATCATGGGCTTCTTGAAGGTGCACAAGTCGAAGATCACTTTTAGCTAGAACATAGATTCGGTCTTCCTGGAATAAAAGACCCTCCTTGATGGAGAAGGTGTTGTACTCCTTATCGCATGCCGTAAGGCGACCATGTAACATTTGGAAGAAGGGATCTTGGTGTAGAGCTGACTGAAACTCGTTTTGCACCTTGGAGTCAATTGATACCGTTGAAATTGTTGTTGTGATGAGAGGAAGAGACTTCAAATCAGGTTGTCCTAATAAAGCATCAGGGATGACATGGAACCTACCTGGTTTGTACTCAAGTTTGATGTCATACAATTAGAGTTGTTCCTCCCATTGATGATGTCGACTCTTCATGTGTTCCAAGTGTAAGGTCTACAACAATGGCTTGTGATCAGTTTGCATGATCACTTGTTTCCCCAAGAGATAATGCCTCCATACCTTGGTGGCATATACCATTGCAAGTTGTTCCCGATCTCAAGCAGAGTAATTTCTTTCAGCTATATTTAGTTGGCAAGACACAAAGGCAATAGGATGTAGTCTATCTCGGAATTCCTATTGCAACACAACTCCAATTGCAAAGTTAGAAGCATCAAAATCAACCACACAAGGTAGTTGAGAATCATATGGTTGAAGAATGGGTCTTGAAAACACCATATGCTTTAACTTCTAGAGTGCTTCTTCATGCTTGGTGGTCCACTAGAAGCTTGAGTTCTTTCCCAAGAGGTTAGTCAATGGTGCAACACATGAGCACAATAGTGGATGAACCATGGGTAAAAACTGGCCAATCCATTGAATGCTCGTACTTCTGTAGTATCCTTTGGGGTAGGCCAATCAATAATGGCCTTGATCTTCTCTTCTTCTATCTTGATCCCCTCTAATGAGATCTTATGACCCAAGAGGTAACCTCCTTCTGCCAAAAGGCACACTTTGACTTCTTGCAGTAAAATTTCCACTTTCATAGTCATCTTAGGACTTCTCATATATGATTCACGTGTTTTGCCTCTGTCTTGCTATAGATTAAGATATCATCTAAGAAAAACATCACGGACCGGTCCAATAGTCCATCCAACACCTGATCCATATGATTCATGAAGACTGTTGGAGCATTAGTGAGTCCAAAAGGTAGAACTCTCCACTCAAAATGCCCATACCTTGGGCGAAAGGTAGTCTTTTGCACATCTTCTCTATCAATAGGAATTTTCCAATAGCCGTTACAAAGATCCAGCTTGGAAAAGTAGCGTGCTCCACTTAGTTGATCAAGCAAGTCATCGATCTAAGGCAAGGGATATGCATTCTTCACAGTTTGCTTATTGAGCCCACAATAATCAATACAGAAATAAAGTTCTCCATCCTTCTTTGGAACAAATAGTACCAGTGCTCCCCAAGGAGAGGTACTATGTCGTATGAAATCCTTCTCCAACAACTCTGTAAGTGTTGTTTGCAACTCCTCCAACTCCTTTGGTGAGAACCGATAGATTGGTCTACTCATTGGAGTACTCCTGAGCAATAACTCAATTTTGAAGGGCATATCTTGATCGGAAGGTAATCCCTTTGGTAGATCACCCGGAAACACATCCGCAAACTCCTTAACTATCCAATCAACCATTGCTTGATGAGGCTCTTGGTCCTCTATAGATTGTTCTTGTGCAATTGGCTTGATCAACACCGCAAATATAGACTTATCTTCCTCCAAAGCTTGCTCTATGGTTGCTTTACTAACAAACTTCCCTTCTATGGACTCATCTCTCTTCCAAGCTTGCTCCATGGTTGCCTTCTTGGCAAACTTCCCATCTTGGGACTCATCTCCCTTCCAATTTTGCTCTATGGCTACCTTCTCAACAAAATTCCCATCTTGGGACTGACTATTCTTAGGTGTCTTACTCAAAGGTGCCAGACAACCTAATCGGAAATTCCTACCTTGGTGTTGTACTTGAATTTGGCATCGGGTCCAATCGAATTGAAGCCATGTTCAAGCCAAGGTAGGTCCAGAATGATATCATAGTGTAGAGGTGCCTCTATAAATCTCATACACTCCAAATACTCCTTCCCAATCTTGAAGCTAACAAGATGCAAGGTGCAGAATGCAAAACCCTTTCTACCATTTGCCATCATCAAACTACTTCCAATCATTGGCTTGATAGGTATACCCAATTCCTTTGCTACTTGCATAGACCTACAATTCTCTAAACTTCCAAAATCAATCAAAATCCTACAACCCCGATTAGATATCATACCTTGCAAGTGAAGCAAACTTGCATAGGTCAGCCTTCAATCCCATTGGAACTAATCAAGCTCCCAATAGATGGCTCAAAATCTCCTACTGGGATTCCTTATTTCTTTGATCATTCCGCTCCACAACCTCCACTTGGGTAACTTGTTGAGGTCGTCCATTCTTGAGTGGACATTTAGCTATAAAAGACCAAAACCAAGGAGAGAAATAGGAGAATGAAAACTCACATTGGGATACTTGAATGAGGGAAAACTCCAAATGCCTAGCATGAGCTTCGGCTTTGGTATTTATAGATAGCATACAAGACCCTTGAGGCTTCTCAAGAAGCTTCCTTGAGCCACTTTCTTGGAGTGCAAGCCAAGTTAACCAAGAAGCTTCTCAAGAAGCTTCCTTCCTGAAGCAGCCTACTTGGCATGCAAGCTAAGCTAGTTAGAAGCTTCTAGAAGCTACCTGCTTAGGGCGCAAGTTAACTAGTTGGGAAGCTTCCCAAGAAGCTTCCTAGATGCTTCTAAATATTCTAGGCTATTTTGTTGTATTCTCTACTTCATAAGCCCGACTAACTTTGTTGCTAAACTCCATATTTTATATATTCCTCCCCCCCCCCCCGGCTAGTTGGTGATGTCCTTGTTGCAAATGAAGCTTTGAATTCTTGGATGGCCGTTTGTGCATTCCGGAGGTGAGAAAGAGGTTCCCATGTGACATCATGAAGGGAACACCTTTTCCAAAGGACCTTGTACTCTGTATGTTGGCGACGGTCTCGTTGAATATGGCGACGCGCAAGGATACAATCAACTTTGTACTCCTCATGATCATTGATAAGGACAGGAAGAGGGGGAGGTTGGACTCAAGAGGAAAAGGAAGAAGGGTTAGGAACAAAGGGTTTCAACTTGGAAACATGAAAGACAGGATGGATACGCATGTGACAAGGCAAAGGCAAGTTGATAAGCAACAGCAAAGACAATTTGGGTGATATCAAAGGGTCCTATCCAATTAGGGGCAAGTTTATGAACTTGGGTATCAAGTGGGAGAAGGAGGTTACTAGAGGATAGCATGACTTTATCACCAACTTCAAAGGTGAGATCATGACGATGGTGGTCTGCATATTGTTTTTGGCAATTCTGAGCAACAAGGAGGTGAGACTTGGCTTGTTGAAGAGATTGTGATATAATGGTCAAGAATGTGGAAGTATGAGGAACCTGAGAGGGAGGAGGAGCAAGAAGAGAATCTGGAACAAGCAAATCTTGGCCGAAATTGAGAAAGAAAGGAGAAAATCCGGTGCTTGCCTGTTTGGAATTGTTGTAGGCAAATTCTATAGCTGCAAGACATTCATCCCAAATGGTATGGTGGACATTGACAAAGGTTGGCAACTATCCTCTAATGTACGATTGCACATTTGGTTTGTCCATCAATTTGAGGATGATAGGCCGTGGACAAAGCAAGCTTGGTGCCGAGTATCTGGAAGAATGCTTGCCAAAACTTCTTGGTAAATTGAGGATCACGGTCAGAGATGAGTACACATGGCATCCCATGATGCTTGAAGACATTGTTGAAGTAGATTTGCGCTAAGGTTGGAGCATCCACAGTATCACAAGTTAGTGCCAAGTGGGTTTGCTTACTAAGCTTATCCACAAACACCACGATTGCAGTGTGTCCTTGTTTTAGGGATGTGATGAGATCCAAGCTCACATGCTCCAAGCGAGCGGATGGAACGGCAAGTGGTTGAAGGAGTCCACTCGGCTTTTGGTTGTTGGCCTTGTTACGTTGGCAACTCTCACATGATCGGACAAAGTCTTGAATATCTCGTGTCATGTTGGGCCACCATCATTGGCGTTGGAGGGTGCACAAGGTCTTGTCCACTCCCATGTGACTAGCTATTGGTAAATCATGGGCTTCTTGAAGGCGCACAAGTTGAAGATCACCTTTGGCTAGAACATAGATCTGGTCTGCATGGAATAAAAGGCCTTCCTTGAAAGAGAAGGTGTTGTACTCCTTGTCGCAGGCTGTCAGACAACCGTGTACCATTTGGAAGAAGGGTTCTTGTTGTAGAGCTGATTGAAACTCAATATGGACCTTAGGGTCAATGGACATTGTTGTAATTGCCACCATGATGAGAGGAAGGGCCTTCAAATCAGGTCATCGTGATAGAGCATCAGGGATGACATGGAACCGACCTGGTTTGTACTCAAGTTTGATGTCATACAATTGGAGTTGCTCTTCCCATGGATGATGTCGACTCTTCATGTGCTCCAAGTGTAAGGTCTACAACAATGGCTTGTGATCAGTTTGCATGATCACTTGTTTCCCCAAGAGATAATGCCTCCATACCTTGGTGGCATATACCATTGCAAGTTGTTCTCAATCTCAAGCAAAGTAATTTCTTTCAGTTATATTTAGTTGGCAAGACACAAAGGCAATAAGATGTAGTCCATCTGGAAATTCTTGTTGCAACACAGCTCCAATTGCAAAGTTAGAAGCATCAAAATCAACCACACAAGGTAGTTGAGGATCATATGGTTGAAGAATGGGTCTTGAAGACACCATATGCTTTAACTTTTGGAATGCTTCTTCATGCTTGGTGGTCCACTAAAAGCTCGAGTTCTTTCCCAAGAGGTCAATCAATGGTGCAGCCACGTGAGCATAATAATGGATGAACCGTCGGTGAAAACTAGACAATCCATTGAATGCTCGTACTTTTGTAGCATCCTTCGGGGTAGGCCAATCAATAATGGCCTTGATCTTCTCTTCTTCCATCTTGATCTCCTCTAATGTGATCTTATGACCCAAGAAGGTAACCTCCTTCTGCCAAAATGCACACTTTGACTTCTTGTAGTAAAATTTCCACTATTGTAGTTGTCTTAGGACTTCCACACATGATTCACATGTTCTATCTCTATCTTGCTATAGATTAAGATATCATCTAAGAACACCACCACGGACCAATCCAATAGTACCTCCAACACTCGATGCATCTTATCCATGAAGACTACTAGAGCATTAGTGAGTCCAAAAGGTAGAACTCTCCACTCAAAATATCCATACCTTGTGTGAAAGGCAGTCTTTTGCACGTCCTTTCCTTCAATAGGAATTTGCCAATAGCCGATGCGAAGATCCAGCTTGGAAAAGTAGCATGCTCCACTTCGTTGATCAAGCAGTTCATCGATCCAAGGCAAGGGATATGCATTCTTCACGATTTGCTTATTGAGCCCATGGTAATTAATGCAGAAACAAAGTCTTCCATCCTTCTTTGGAACAAATAGTATCGGTGCTCCCCAAGGAGAGGTACTATGTCGTATGAAATCCTTCTCCAACAACTCTGTAAGTGTTGTTCGCAACTCCTCCAACTCCTTTGATGAGAGCCGTTAGATTGGTCTACTCATTGGAGTACTCCCTGGCAATAACTTGATCTTGAAGGGCATACCTTGATCAGAGGGTAATCCCTTTGGCAGATCATCCACAAACTCCTGAACTATCCAATCAGCCATTACTTGATGAGGCTCTTGGCCCTCCTCAGATTGTTCTTGTGCAATCTGCTTGATCCACACCGCAAATACATACTTATCTTCCTCCAAAGCTTGCTCTATGGCTGCTTCATTAACGAACTTCCCTTCCAAGAACTCATCTCTCTTCCAAGCTTGCTCCATGGTTGCCTTCTTGGCAAACTTCCCATCTTGAGACTCATCTCCCTTCCAAATTTGCTCTTTGGCTACCTTCTTGACAAACTTCCCATCTTGGGACTGACTATTCTTAGGTGTCTTAGTCAGAGGTGCCAAAAATTCCTACCTTGGTGTTGTACTTGAATTTGTCGTCGGGTCTAATCGAATTGAACCTTATGATCTTCAAGCCAAGGTAGGCCCAGAATGATATTATAGTGTAGAGAAGCCTCTATAAATCTCATACACTCCAAATACTCCTTCCCAATCTTGAAGGTAACAGGATGTGAGGTGCAAAATGCAAAACCCTTTCTACCATCCGCCATCATCAAACTACTTCCAAACACTGGCTTGATAGGAATACCCAATTCCTTTGCTACTTGCATAGATATGCAATTCTTTGAACTTCCAAAATCAACCAAAATCCTACAACCCCGATTAGATATCGTACCTTGCAAGTGAAGCAAACTTGCATAGGTCAAGCCTTTAATCCCATTGGAACTAATCAAGCTCCTAGTAGGCGGCTCAAAATCTCCTACTGGGATTCTTTGTTTCCTTGATCATTCTGTTCCACAAACTCCATCTGGGCAACTTGTTGAGGTCACCCATTCTTGAGTGGACATTCAGCAATACGATATCCAACTTGGCAACAATAGAAAAAACCTCTATTTTGTCATAATCTTTCTCTATCTGCTGTGCCAAGTGGTCTCCATTGGATAGCATCAATCTCCATTGGTACCAATTCTTCCACTCGTGCGTAGTGTACTGGTAGGCTTTGTGTAGGTCAAGGTCAAGACCAAGTTGTTGCAACCAAGGAATCAAAATGCTCAGTTAATTGCATGGCTTCTTCTACGTTTTGTGGCTCCCGCATGGTCACCTCCAATTTGGTTTGTGACTTCAATCCTCGTACAAATTGATCTAGAACTTTACCTTCTTGGATATGTGGAATTTTCATGATGATGTTCTGAAATTGTATGATGTAGCTTCTTATTGAGCCACTCTACCTCAACTCTGCCAATTTATCTTGTGCAACTCGGGTGGCATTTATAGTTTGAAATTGACCAAGTATTGCATCCTTGAATTCTGCCCATGTCAAAATTGGTGCAACAATCTGCCATTCAGCTCTCTATACTCAAAATTGCCACCAAAGTTTTGCCACGCCATCCAATTGGCTAGACGCCAAGAGAATTTGTTTTCGCTCGTCTTGAAGATTAGTGGCTTCAAAGTAACATTTGTAGTCAAACACACAATTCTCCACTGTATCTAGAAGATTCTTGCCTTCAAACACCTTGGGTTTTGGAAATCAAATGCAATCTTCTCCATCTTGGATTGGTACTCTCTCTATCTGTTCTCGTCGTTGCTGGTCTCGTTCATCCAACAATCGAGTAAGATGCTTGATTTGTTGTTGCATTGCAAGGATAACATCCGGTATTGCCACCATTGCCACTACTCTATTCCACTACTCTCAATTTATCTAATTGATTAACACATGGATACAACACATCCACCGTTCTCTATAAGTTACAATTGGAAGTATCAAGGGTTCCTTAGACACGGTGATCATATGTAGAAAATCTTGTCCAAAGCGCAAGGTGATGAATTGTGTAAAATGATGCTCTGGACATGAAAATCTCAATGGTTTGGCGGAAGTGGATTTTGTGGTCCATAAATTCCATCCATCCCATTCCTGCTCTGATACCAATATAAAATACCAAAACCGAGGAGAGAAATAGGAGAATGGAAACTCACATTAGGACACTTGAATGAGGCAAAACTCCGAATGCCTAGCATGAGCTTTGGCTTTGGTATTTATAGGTAGCATACAAGACCCTTGAAGCTTCTCAAGAAGCTTCCTTGAACTGCTTTCTTTTGGAGTGCAAGCCAAGTTAACCAAGAAGCTTCTCAAGAAGCTTCCTTCCAAAAGTAGCATACTTGGCATGCAAGCTAAGCTAGTTAGAAGCTTCTAGAAGCTTCCTTCTAGAAGCTACCTGCTTAGGGCGCAAGTTAACTAGTTGGGAAGCTTCCACAGAAGCTTCCTAGATGCTTCTAAATATTCTAGGCTATTTTGTTTTATCATCTACTTTGTAAGCCCGACTAACTTCGTCGCTAAACTCCATATTGTTACATTCAGCAATGCAATACCCCAATTGGCAACAATAAAAACAACCACCATTTTGTCACAATTTCTCTCTATCTGCTATGCCAAGTGGTCTTCGTTGAATAGCATCAATCTCCATTGGTGTTGGCTCCTCCACTTGTGTGTAGTGTATTGGTAGGCTCTATGGAGGTCGAGGTCAAGACCAAGTTGTTGCCACTAAGGAATCAAAATGTTTGGCCAATCGTATGGCTTCTTCCAAGTGTTGTGGCTCTTGTATGGTTACCTCTAATTTGGTTCTCGCCTTCAAGCCCCTCACAAATCGATCCAGAGCTTCACCTTCCAATATATCTAGAATTTGCATGATGGTGTTTTGGAACTGCATGATGTAACTTCTTACAGAGCGAATCTGTTTCAACTCTACCAACATATCTCGTGCAACTTTTGTGTCATTTATAGCTTGGAATTGACTAATTATTGTGCTCTTGAATTCTGCCCATGTCAAGATTGGTGCAATAATTTGTCGTTCCGCTTGCTCCACTTGGAATCTCCACCATAGCTTTGCTACTCCATCCAATTGGCTAAAAGCCAAGAGAATTTGTTTTCGCTCATCTTGTAGATTGGTAGCTCCAAAATAACATTCACAATCAAACACAAAATTTTCCACTACACCCGGAAGATTCTTGCCTTCAAATACCTTGGGTTTAGGGAATCTGATCCAATCTTCTCCTTCTCGAATTGGTACTTTCTCTACCTGCTCTTGTCGTCAAAGATCTCATTCATCCAACAATCAAGTAAGGTGCTCAATTTGTTGCTACATAGCAAGGATAACATTGGGTATTGCCGCCATGGTTGCTATTGTATCACACCAGTCCCACTCTATCTAATTTATTAACACGTAGAAACAGCACGTCCACCGTTCTCCATAAGTTACAACCAGAAGCACCAAGGGTTCCTCAAATATGGTGATAATATGCAGAAAATCTTGTCAAAGTGCAAGGTGATGAATTGTGTGAAATGATGCTTGGGTAGTACTTGGATGCAAAAATCCTAATGGTTTGGTGGAAGTTGATTTGGTGGTCCATAAATTCCATCCATCCCATTCTTGCTCTGATACCAATGTAAAGGACCGAATCCGAGGAGAGAAATAGGAGAATGGAAACTCATATTGGGACACTTGAATGAGGGAAATCTCCGAATGCCTAGCATGAGCTTTGGCTTTGGTATTTATAGGTAGCATACAAGGCCCTTGAGAAGCTTCTCAAGAAGCTTCCTCAAGCCGCTTTCTTAGAGTGCAAGCCAAGTTAACTAGGAAGCTTCTCAAGAAGCTTCCTTCTAGAAGCCACCTACTTGGCATGCAAGCTAAGCTAGTTGGAAGCTTCTAGAAGCTTCCTTCTAGAAGCTACTTACTTGAGGTGCAAGCTAAGCTAGTCAGGAAGCTTCCCAAGAAGCTTTCTAGATACTTTCAAAATATTATAGGCTAATTTGTCTTATGTGCTACTTCATAAGCCCGACTAACTTTGTTGCTAAACTCCATATTGTTACATGAAGTCATCCATCCTTCTTTAGAATAAATAGTAGTGGTGCTTCCCAAGGAGATGTATTATGCATATGAAATCCTTCTCCAACAACTCTATCAATGTTGTTTGGAGGTCATCCAACTCCTTTGGTGAGAGCCAATAGATTTATTCATTGATCTGTTCATTGGAGTACTTCCTAGCAATAACTCAATCTTGAAAGGCATACCACAATAGGAGGGTAATCCCTTTGGCAAATCATCCAGAAACAAATCTAAAAACTCATGGACTATTTGATCAACCATTGATTGATGAGACTTTTGATCCTCCTTAAATCCTCCATGCACAGTTGGCTTCATCCACATTGCAAAAGCATACTTATATTCCTCCAAAGCTTGCTTTATGGTTGCTTCACTAACAAACTTCCCATCTTGGGACTTATCTTCCTTCAGAGCTTGCTCTATGGCTATTTTCTCAATGAAATTCCCATTTTGGGATTGATTATTCTTGGATGTCTTAGTCAAAGATGCTAGACAACCTAATCGTAAATTCCTACCTTGGTGTTGTACTTGAATTTATCATAGATTCTAATCAAATTGAACCTTATGATGTTCAAACCCATGTAGACCTAGAATGAAAATATAGTGTAGAGGTGCCACTATTTACCTTATACACTCCAAATACTCCTTCTCAATCTTGAAGGTAACAAGATGCAATGTACAAGATGCAAAACCCTTTCTACCATCCGCCATCATCAATCTACTTCCAATTATTGGTTTGATAGGAATACTTAACTCCTTTGCTAATTTCATAGACATGCAATTCTTTGAATTTTAAAATCAACCAAAATCATACAACCATGATCAAACATCATACTTGGCAAGTGAAGCAAACCTGCATAGGTTGAGCACTCAAGCCCATTAGAACTAATCAAGTTTTCAATAGGCGGCTCAAAATTTCCTATTGGGATTCCTAATTTCCTTGATCACTTCGCTCTACAAACTCCATTTGGATGATTTGTCAAGATTACATATTCTTGAGTGAACATTAGCAATATGATATCAATTTGGTGATAATAAAAATAACCACCATTTTTCCGTGGTCTTTCCCGATCTGTTGTATTAAGTGGTCTTTGTTGGATGACATGAATCTCCATTGGTATTTGCTCCTCTACTCATGTGTAATGTGTTGGTAGGTTTTGTGAAAGGCAAGGTTGAGATCAAGTTGTTGCAACCAAGGAATCAAAGCACTCAACCAATTGCATGGCTTCTTCTAAGTGTTTTGGCCCTCACATAGTCACTTTCACTTTAGTTCATGACTTCAAGCCCCTCACAAATCAATCCAAAGCTTCAGCATCCAATATATCTAAAATTTGCATAATGGTGTTTTGAAATTCCATGATGTTGCTTATTATAGAACCAATTTGCTTCAACATTACCAACTTATCTTATGCGGATTGTGTGGCATTTATTGCTTGGAATTGACTAATATTGCACCCTTGAATTCTTCCCATGTCAAGATTGGTGCAACAAACTATTAGCTTGCTCCACTCAAAATTGCCACCATAGTTTTGCCGCTCCATCCAGTTGGCTTGAAGCTAAGAGAATCTATTTCTATTCATCTTGAAGATTTATAACCTCAAAATAACATTCATAGTTAGATATAAAATTCTCCATTGCACTTGAGAGATTCTTGCTATCAAACACCTTGGGTTTTGAAAATTGGATTTACTCTTCTCCTTCTCAAAATGGTGCTCTCTCTATGTGCTCTTGTTATTAATGGTCTTGTTCATCCAACAATTAAGTAAGGTGCTTGATTGTTGTTGCATAATAATGATACCCTCAAGCATTGCCGTCATGGCTACCACTCTATCACACTATCCCTAATTTACCTAAATTAACACATAGATGCAACACGTCCATTGTTCTCTATGAGTTACAATGGGAAGTACCAAGGGTTCCTTGGACAAGGTAATTACATTAAAAAATTCTGCCCAAAGCGTGAGATGATGAACTACATGAAATGATGCTTGGGTAGTACACCAACACAAAAATTTGAATTGTTTGGCAAAAACAGATTTGGTGATCCATAGATTCCATCCATCCCATTCATACTCTTATACCAATGTAAAAGATTGACACCTAAGAGAGAAATAGGAGAATGGAAGATCACATTGGGGTATTTGAATGAGGGAAACTACAAATGCCTAGCATGAGCTTGGGATTTGTATTTATAAGGCGGATACAAGGCTCTTAAGAAGCTTCTCAAGAAGCTTCCTTAAGCCACTTTCTTGGAGTACAAGCCAAGTTAATCGAGAAGTTTCCATTTGGAAATTGCCTACTTGGCATGAAAGCTAAGCTAGTTGGAATCTTCCAAGAAGTTTCCTTCTACAAGCTATCTACTTGAGGTGTAAGCTAAGCTTCCTCCTAGAAATTGCCACTTGGCATGCATGTTACCCAATACTTAGAAGGTACCAAGTAGTTCCCTAGATACTTCTAGAATATTATAGGCTAATTTGGCCTATTTGCTACTTCATTAGCCTTGACTATCTTGTCTAAAAACTCCATATTGTTATGTTGAGGATCAAGAGACCTTAGATTTATGCTTCATAGTATAGATCCATACTCTTCTAGAATAGTCGTCTATCTAGGATACAAAGTATAGAGCTCCTGACTTTGAAGCTATAGGTGTGAGTCCCCAAACATCCAAATCTGCTTTGAGTTCAATGAGAGTTCAAGAACCTTTGTGCAATGAGTTCACGTAGAATAGGTAACTCTTTTGCTAGTTTCTTAACATACAATGCTCACAAAATTTAACTTACAACTTTTGACTCCTTTCAATAATTGTCCATTGGACAACTCACTCAAACTCATTTGCTCATGTGGCCCAAGCATAGGTGCCATAGATGCACTGGGTCGTGGGAATCTTCATCTTTAGAAGTTACAATTGTAGCTTCAATTGTAATTGTATCTCCAATGTGTTTGTAAAGGTTTCTTGCCTTATGGCTCTTCATCACCACATAAGCTCCTTTATAATTTTTAGTATGCCATTTTTTGCCCCCCACTTCCAACCATTTGAATCCAACATACCTAACAAAATCAAGTTCTTTTGCAACTCAAGGACATGCTGCACATCAGTGAGAGTTCTCACTGCATCATCAAACATCTTGATACCAATCCCGATGGCTTCAGAGACCACATCATTCCAAATCAAACTTGATCCTCAGTTAACTAGTTTTTAGGTACAAAACCTATTCTTCTTTGGGCACATGTGGTAAGAGCAACCCACTCAAGAATCCATGACTTTTCAAACTGATCTTTATATCGGTTGACACAAAGAAGGTCATTAACTTATCTAGATGGCTTTGCTATGCTTGCCTGATCAGAGAAATGTTTTTCTCTCTATTATATTCAGACTTTTGACTTATATAGTCTTTCCTGAAAAAATCTAATTTTTCACAAATCCTGGATTTGGATTTATTATTTGATCTAGACTTTGACCTAGATTTACCTTTGATTTGTCCTTTGTCTATTTTCCAACTTCTAGCAAACAGAGCCTTGGGATTTCTATCCTCTTCATTAGATCTTTTACACATTTCATTTGACAAAAAAGTTGATGTTACTTCCTCAAAGGCTATGTCATCCTTCCTATACAATAGTGTTGTGACTAGATGCTTGTAAGATGAAGGCAATGCAGTAAATAAAGCTTTATCTTCTTCCTCTAAGAAGATAACCTCTATATTAATTAAATCATAAACAATTTTTTTGAAGGCGATAAGATGGGATGCTCTATGATGCTTTGACCTTCCTTCATCCATAGTGTGTAGAGCTCGTTCTGGCTTAGTTCCCCAAAGACCTAGTTGTCTCATCTGCCATCTAGGAGATATGACTACCATCGTAATCTAGTAGATCAGTCACCGTTGGATCTACCCGCATCATCTCTTGAAAAGAATAGCAAGACATATTCAACACCATTGCCCCAAAGCTTGATGTGGATTGAGTCAGACTATGATTGCACTGAAAATTCCAAGTAGTTAGATTTATTCTTGAAAATGTTCATTATAATATAGTACAAAAGGAACAAACTCATGAGATCATTCTAGATGTATGTAGATCAAGGGAGTTCTTAGAAATCATTGTAAATTTAACATATTTGCTATCAACTAAGATAATCAACTGCCACATTAACTCACATTCGCTCTGAACTAATCAATTGCTATATTGCTATACCTCAAACTTGGAGTATTGTTGAGTCCTTCTGCTTGTGCTTATGCTTATGCCTATATAGTCATAAGCCCGAGATAGTTTAGTTATTAAGAATAGGTTGGAGAGTATAGTAGAATGGCACTATAGCTAATTTTATTGGTAAGACTATTTTCTTCTCATCCTTATTACATCCTCCTATAGGGAAGTAATAGGCATTAGAAGTCTTTGAAGTATTAGTTTTAGGATTATTATATCTTCAAATTCTTCTCATCCTTACTACATCCTCTTACAAGGAAGTAATAGGCATTAGAAGTCTTGAAGTATTAGTTTCAGGATTATTATATCTTGAAATATTTATTTTTACCTATGTATCATGCACAGTTCAGCACCTCTCTTGAAAGGGTTTGTCATAGACTATTTATGACATCTTAGCGATTACTTCCAAGTAATGATCCCTTTAACAGTTATATAAAGCTATTCTAGAGGCTACAACAATGGATAATAAGGGGAGATCACATAAGTTAGTCAATACTAGGTATTAGTGTACTTATTGTGACGTAAAAGGACATAAGGATATTAGATTTATTATTATTATGAAGAGGTTAAATGTATCTTCCTAGCGGTACCTTATATTTCAATATCATTCTCACTTCTAGTAGCAATGTAGTTCACATCAATTTGGGGTTACTACATTAAAAGATTGTAAGTTCTATCTTTTTGCATTAGAAATTTTTTAAGATATCTGTCGAGATTGGGTTGTTTGGTAGGTGTATATTGAGAGTACTTTCAATAGTGTCTCAAAGGCATTTATCTTTATAGAATTGAGAAACGACGAGTCCTATTACATCTTGCAGTCCTTCTATGGTTCTTTTTTGCCTTTTATTACCATCATGAGTACAGCTTCTCCCAAGAGAGTTATTATTCTTTAGTCAATTGCCAATATAAAATAAGGATATGGTGATTTTTATTTACTCTAGTTCTTTTTTTTACTACTTTGGCCATGCCAACTTGTGTCTTTCCCTCCTTGGAAAATAATAAATACATTATGTGCCTAGAAGACTAGATTAGGTATACGGTTGACCACTTAGCTACCAAGCACGATCTTGTAGCTGGAGAGTCAAAATATAAAGCATGATCCTTTAGTTATTTCCCTCGACTCTAGTTATAAAGGAGTGTATTACATCTATAGTTAGCTTATGTATTCTTGGAGTGCTGGTGATATCAAAGGATTTTACAGTAAGCTTTTGGGATATAGTTTATGCAAAGGATATTATTCAATGACCAACTTATTGCTTTTCAAATTCTTGTTTTTCCGTCCTTCCTATCAAATTTAAAAACATTTGATAAGACGAGAATGTGAGTCTTTGAATGGTATTATTAGACTAGGGACTTCTGAGAATGTTACAGCAAACTTGGCACGTAACCAACATAACTACCAAGTTTGCATCAAGTTCAGTTTCCAAGGTTTGATTTGTCTGAACAAGTCAGTCTTAATTATCAAATGGATGGAACATGAATCAGAACTACTTTGACTGAATATGAACATTGAAGTGTACCTTCGTTTCTGTACTAAGTTATAGCGTATGTGTAACGATCTCGTCAATTGAATCAATCTTCACAAGCTATGTGCAGGCCAGTTAACGAATTCTACTGAACATCGGATTCTGCAAGCCTGCTTTGAATACACAAGAAACAACCACTCTGCCTTTTACTACACAATCCGGATACCGCAGTATTCAGTGATGAATTTAGTAATGCCTCAAGTACTTTGGCAGGTAGACTTCACGGCACCCCAAGTTTGCAGACAGATTTACCATTACCATGAAGCTTTGACGTGGATTTAATCAATCTGTGGCATTGAAATTTTAAGCAAATAGATTTTTTTTTTGAGAATGTTCAATATAAATTAGATGAACAAACTCAATGGAGATAATTGGAAATCAAGGAAATTCCTCAAAATCCGTGTGAATTAAGGCATTTTATGCCAACTAAAATACTCCGATGACACATCAACTCACGTTCTTTGCTACGTAAGATAACGAATTGCCACGCAATTCACATTTGCTCCAAACTAAGTTAATCAACTACCACGTTAACTGACGTTCGCTCCCAACTAAGACAATCAGCTGCCATAGTAGTCCACGTCAAGCTTCGGAGTACTGTTGAGGTCTTTCTGCCAACTTGGGTCCCGGTAAGTTTAAGTGCCAATGTTGGGTACTGTTCTTTAACTTTTGATCTCTATGTACGAAACTCGTCGTGAAAGCATGATGCTTCACAAACCAAAGCTCCTGGTTTTGTTCTCTCTTCGTAATCTTCTCGAGAAAGACCTCATAGACTTTTATAGGTGACTGATCTGGACCTGTGAACTATGTCTGCCATTTCACAGACAGATCAAATCACGAATGTGATATATTAACCAAATAGAGACGAGTAGCAGCAGCTGCGTCGTCCGCCTTCATACCAGCCAGCTCTACAGAAACGAATGGGCCAAAAGTCTCCCCAGTTCCCAGTAGCACCAGTAGTACCCATGACATACATCTCTCCGATTTGAGGAAGGACAGATTTACAAAGAGGAACCTACTAGAATTTTCAAGTATATATATTACTGTATCTATAGTGTATATAAATTAGTGTATATTTTTATTTATTTATTTATATACACTAATTTAATAATCCTGATTTATCAAACAATTGATTATTATTTCACTTGTATGTCCCGTTATGACAAAGTTTCTATATTTTTATCATAAATGGCACAAAGTTTTTCAAGGTTTACAGTATTGAAGGCAATACATACCTTCTTTAATTTATTCGTTGGATCATATCATCATAAATAGAAAGAATAATGGAGGACTTTCAATTAAAAATATAAAAATTAAAGTAAAAGCTAAATCAAACTTAATTAAGCTCTATTACTGATTTTCGTGTCATCATAAAATAATTAAATTTCCTATTATTCAGTAAAACGTGTATGTTTTACTGAATAAATTTTCCATAATTATAAATAATAAGTTATAAATTTTCCACTACATGTTCATGTGTGGATTCATTTTCCTATCTTGGAGTTTAACAAACACTCGTCAAAAGAAATACCGGGTAAAACATTAGCTGCAACTTCAATTTAGAAATGAGAACATATCAAATCAATATATGATACTCAATGTGTAACTTCTTTTATATTCATATTATATTGATTGTCTAAATACTTAGAATCTATTATAGGGAAAGCATACTTATCTATCGAAACAATCAAGAGAAATCATGACCTTCGGGATATAAGACCTAAATTAGGAAATAACCGGTTTAGAATATAAACCTATTTTCCTCATCCATCCATTAAAGTATAATGGATTTCTTACTTCCCTTTTGGAAAACCTTATTATTTCTTATTATCACTTTTTTAATATTAGTTTAATTTTCATCTCTAGAGTATTCCTTATACATATATAGAGAAATAAGGACAGAAGCCGGTCGTTCAAGGAACGAGAGATCAAGAACTCATTGCATGCAAATGAAACGCAAGATATATAAAGTATATAAGATAGTCGATAGTCAACATCTGACCGTATGATAGTATAAATAAACATAGCCTAAAAGATATCAAAAGTATACCTATATACTTTTGGTATACCTATATACCAATAACAAGCATTGGAAAACCAACAACAACAATGCATGTAGAGAAATAAAATCGACTCGAGTAGCCAAACGAGAAACATTCAGATAGACCAAAGTAGAAAATCAAAGTAGCAACGAGGGAATTGTAAGTCGTGGACAATCCGGGAATCAGCCCGAAAGTATGAAATCGCTTAAAGAATGAGGAGCAAAACATGAGAGGATTGGATATAAATTATATCAAAGCAGTGCTATGGATACATGAATCCTAAAACACCAACCACACAAGGGAAGCAGAAAGGTAGTCATAGTAAGCCTGCACAAAAACACATACAACTTTATCAATGCCAAACACCTGTCGAAGTAGCTTGGCGAGTGCCAATACCCCTTGCATTGAGTTCCGGTTGCAAAAGCTCATAAGTACCTAGGCAAACCCTTGTACAGATATGTGCAAAAGGTTCAAATAGTCTAGAAATTTCAGACTTTGTAAATTGACATTCAGAAAGAAAAGTGTTCATTTATAATTCTTTTTCCATTTATTTTATGTGCTTTCATTATGGGAAAGAAAAAAGTATTGAAGAAGAGTGAAATCCAAGAAAGAGCAAAGAAATCTATCAACTAGTGGAGACAATGCTAATATTAGTAAATTCAGAAGTTACTATTTTGAAGATCGGAACACAAGATACGATTGAGATTGAAACAAACATCCTTATATCTTGGTATCCAAGATTTACAATGGGTCTTGAAAACTTTTGGGTATCCAAACTTTAAAGTCTACTTAGACTATGTGTGATGAATATTTTAATTCAATTATTATAGATTATTTGATCATATTAATATTAAAAAAGCTTAAAAAGATAAAAAGATAACATTATTCTACAAATACTATTACTAAATTAACATATAGGTTAATACATTTTACTGAATTTTTCAGCAACATATTACAAAAAATTTGACAAGAAAATAATTTAGTTTAAGGTAACACTTAAATAACTTATGTTACCTTTAACTTTCATTCTTTATTTGCTAGAATAAGCTGATCATACACGTTGATAATATGTATGTTTAATGTGAGTGGATTTTTAAAAAAAAATTTATAGTTTTTTCTTGAGTAAGCTTATTAGGTTAAGAAATAAAACTAGGATTTAGATTTTCTTGAGAAATGATCTTTTTATTATGAGATAGTGTATTATCAAGAATTGATGATTGAATTCCAATATTTAAGTGATTGTGGTAACCAAATATAGATCAACAAGTGGTATAGCTGCAAGAAACAAGTTTGTTCTTTCAAGGTATAGGTCTAAAATGCCTAGATTTGAAAAGAAATGTGACAACTTGCTGTTCTTTACTTTTATCTATTTAACCTCTTGGGTAGGAACGTAGAGAGTGAGATTACACTGACTCTCTACGCCCCGCTACGGCAAATGGAAAACTAAAAGATCAGTTCCATGATGAATATGTTCCAACTAGTTCTTGAAGTTGATGATTTACTCATGTTTCCACTACAAAATTTCGTCACATCCACTAAACAAAAACATGCATCAATATGCAAAATTTAAGCAAAAGTGACAAAGAGTTTCTAGCCCTTCTGCTCTAACATGTTTGGATGACTGAATGAATTATTTACATTGGGCCAAAGCCTTAACTACTCTTCCTAATCTAAGCCTAAGAAATTTGATGAAAGCCAAATATGTGCTTGATTCATTCTCATTGTAAATTGCTAATCCTATCTTGTTTCTTATCTTATTCTACTCACATATAGGTTAATTAGGTGCCTTAATGTGTCAATGAAAGTATCAATTCTTCCTCAAAGACAACTTGACATTTTGTCTTCTTAGGACTTACTTCTCCAAATACATCTACAAATACAAAGGTCTACAGCTACAAAGGTCCTACAATTAAGGAGAATCTCTACAACTATGAAGAAATTCCTTTGCAAAGATCTTTGGACTAAGATACTATTGCAAAGAACTACCTTTGCCCCTACAAATCATGATAAGGAGTTTGATCCTCTCTAGCTAGTTAGCAATTTTTAGTCATTTTCATCTTTGTACTTCTTCTCCTTTAGCTTTTGGACCTGTAATCTCAGCTTGTGTAATCTTGTCTTTGTTATCTTACCTTTAGCTTCCTCCTCCATCATTACCACAAACTGATCTCAAACATCTGCAATCTATTGGATGCCTTTCTTCTTGGTTTCTTTGGAGTTGTTGCTTAACACTTCAATTTCCTTATTCATGGCCTCCACTATTTGGGTTTGATATGGTACTTCCTCCTTCTCCTCTTCAATTCTGTGGTCAGTCCTTCAAGTTGTATGGCCACTTCCTTCTTCTACTCATGCAGCTACAATTGTAGAGTAACAATCTTGACCTTTCTTGATTCAAGTTCTCCCCAAATGCTAACCATTTCTTCATCTTGCACCTTGAGCTACTTTTTGTACCCTTGTTGCTTTTGCTTGTGTTCAAGCCAAAAAGCTCTCAAGTCTCTCTAAAACTTCCAAATATCTTCTTTGTATTGGTTTTGATATGTAGTGAAGGAAGGTTTTTTGGTGCTTCAATTTTCAGTTCTCTTGCATAAGTATGTTCACCTTCCGGCACTCCTTGTATAGGTTCTGATTCTTCTCCACCTCCTCCTTCCACTTGTCTTGCTTCACCTTCCTTGTATACATTTTCTTGTGTAGCCTTTGGACGAGAGTGGTGTAGTTAGTGACATCCACTTAAACCTTTTGATATTGAGACAAGATCATGTCCACCAATTTTAGCACTAGTCCCACCAAATCATGAATGAAATTTGAGCTATCCATCAATGGTGCTCTTTGTACTTGCATGGTGTCTTCTTCTTCTTCTCTCTATTGTTGCACTAGTATTGTCTTCAACTTTGTCTTTGATGTTTATCCTCCCATTGAGTTCTTCTTCCACCTTCTCTTTGGCCTCTTATTGCACTTCAAAGTAGTATTCTTCTTGAATTTAAGGGGCTCTTTGGTCTAAATTTTTGTTTCCTCTGTCACGCCATTTGTAGTGTCGCATCTAGATGCTTGGAATGAGTTCCAATGAGTTCCAGCGATAGTAGTTAGAGTTATTTCAGCAGTTACTCATAGACTACTTTCCGGCGGTTAGATTTTGTGTTTGGGGTACTGACTTCATGGTGGGTCCCACCGTCACTTTGCACCGTTTGCACCATCAAGTGTGCCGTCAGTGGGGCCGTTAGGGTTCAAACCTAGCTCAAGTCCAAGGAGTATACTTTTGAAGTGCAGCTCCAGAGAGCTCACTTCTCTGATGTTGAGCCTTTGAGTTCCTGGCTATGGTGGACAAAGGCCGGCGAGCGTCACCTGGATTCTCTATACTTGTGTGGGTGTGGCTTGACTGTAATCAATGCCCAGTTGTTGGCAGTTTATAGAGTGAGTTTTAGAGTGAGATCAAGTACTAATCTGAGTTGAGTTGAGTTGAGAGTGGTAAACAAAGAGGCTTCAAGGCATAGGGCTGTGGGCTATGAGAGGCTACGAAGGCTAGAAGTGCCAGCTTGTTGGCGTGAGGCTAGCTAGTTTAGAGTAGATCTTGGTCATTGGTTGGCAAAATCTACCTTTCTTGCTAGATTGTGCGAAACAAGGTTTGACCTCTAGATCTCTTGTTCCTAGACTGGTGCCCTAGCCAATTGGTCCATCCTCACTTGTTGTCCTAGTGATTGTGCCACTATGATCTATACACATGTAGCTTTGGCTAGGAAAGGCAGTTTGATCCCATTCTTGGTGATCCTAGTAGCTTAGGACTTAGATCCAAACTTCTCTTATGTCAAATGCCAAATGGTGGCACAGTCAATCCCGTGTTGTTTTATGCGATGGAGGGTTTTTGTTTAGATTTCTTATGATTGGACCCCTTCCATTCTTTGCTTCCTGTTTGTGCACCATGTTTGTGTGAGGTGCCCTAACTTTTGAGCATTGGTGCTTTGGTATGCTCTTGGTAGTGAGGTTGGAGTGATAACCAGTCAGACTACCTTTGTTTCTCTCTAGTGAGGCAAGAAGTGATGACCTGCAAACCAAGAGAGTGTGTGTTATGATGGCAAGTTACAAGTTGCCCTCTCCCCTAGTGTAGTTATCTTGGTTAGAGTTACATTAGTGGGTGGTGCTTAGTTGGTATTGGCACTTGGTGGTGTTGGCACTTGGTGGGGTACTTGCGGTTGTGACTTGCGGTTGCAGTTGGTGGTTCTAGTTTGCGGTTGCGATTACTTTGTCATGATGAAGTTCTTTGGGGATTCTAGAGGAGATAGCCCTACAATACACAGTGGGAGGATCATGTGTTCAATTGTGCGCCATGCCACCTCCCAAACATTGATGGTACTATGGACCCAAGCTTGGCACTTGTACGTGCATGCTTGAGGTGTATGTTATGTGGCTCCTTTGGTGGAGCTGCTACTATGTTAGTGTGTGATAGTTGTTCGAGAGGATGCCATATGGCATGTATGACTCCTCCCCTCATGATGGTTCCTCAAGGATAGTGGTTATGTCCTAGATGTACTTGACCTATAGCTAGTTCATTCTTTATATGTTATAGATTGCAAACAGGCAACTAACGATGGGGCTCCATAGCACCCGGCCTCTTGATCTTTGCCCATTATAGGGTATACCATATACTTAGAGTAGATGGCTATCTGGAGTTAAAGGGACCTAACCGCCAACTAGGGGGGCAATTGTGGCACTTTAGAGTCTATGTATGACTTATGTGTGAGTTGCGCTTCTGTAGTGTATGATGTTGATAGCGATGTATGTTGTGTAGCGATATATGTTGTGTAGCGATGTATATACGCACGATAGCTGTCACGCCATTTGTAGTGTCGCATCTAGATGCTTGGACACTAGAATTCCAGCGATAGTAGTTAGAGTTATTTCAACAATTACTCATAGACTACTTTCCAACGGTTAGATTTTGTGTTTGGGGTACTAACTTCACGGTGGGGCCCACCGTCATTTTGCACCGTTTGCACCATCGAGTGTGCCCTCAGTGGGACCGTTAGGGTTCAGACCTAGCTCAAGTCCCAGGGGTATACTTTTGAAGTGCAGCTCTAGAGAGCTCACTTCTCTGATGTTGAGCCTTCGAGTTCCTGACTCTGGTGGACAGAGGCTGGCGAGTTTCACCTGGATTCTCTATGCTTGAGTGAATGTGGCTTGACTGTAATCAGTGCCTAGTTGTTGGCAGTTTATAGAGTGACAGATCAAGTACTGATCTGAGTTGAGTTGAGTTGAGAGTGGTAAACAATATGATTATTGTGGCACTTTAGAGTCTAGGTATGACTTATGTGTGAGTTGTGCTTCTATAGTGTATGATGTTGACAATGATGTATGTTGTGTAACGATGTATATACGCACGACACCTCCTCTTGACCATCTTTTGTTTGGTCTTCTTGATCTACACCTATTCTTTGGAATTAGGTGTAGATTGTGCATCTTCATACTACTCCCAGTCTTTGGACTCAAAATGTTGACTCTTACAAGGTAAAGGAGTCCTCTTCCTCTTCTTGATCTGCTACTTCTAAGTCTTCTATTTTCTCTTCCAAAAAAACATCAATTACTTGGGAGTTCTTCTTGGATCTCTTGGTTGTGTTAAGAGATCTTTTGGTGTTGTACTCTTCTTCTTGACCATGGTGATCCCTTCTTCCACAAGTGCAAACCCCCTAGTTTTTGCATACTTTGCATTTATAGCTTGCTACTTATGAATGATGGACTTCCCTTTGGATATGAGGTAAAGTACCCAATTAGATGATAACAGCTTGGGAATCTCCTTAATTAGTCTTTGGTTAACAAGTTTAGCTCCATGTAGAAGTGGATGGCAAAGTAGATAGGTCACTCTGCCAACTTCTTCAAACTCCTTAATCAGGCTTTTGCTTGCATGCAAAATATATGAGCCCAATTCACCCCCTTTCCTTGGTAAATATACTCAGAGAAGATGGCCTTGTTGTTGTTGATGTGAGTTGTTCTCTTTGGTTGAAACATTTCATGATTGCTTCCACAACTACATGTCAGGCCGGGTCCTTGTAACTGCACACCCTCTAGCTATTATTGATTGCTTGCTTCTCTCCAAATGAGTTTGTGATTCTTGTGTTCACCTGCTTGCCTACATTCTTGAACTTTTGTGTCAAGGATGATGCCTCCTTGTTTGACCTGCATCCAGACCAATGATGTGTCTTGAGTTCTCTTCCATCTATGCAAAGGTGTTCCTCCAAATATCTCCTTAAGCTCTCTCCGACCTGCCTCTCATTTCCTAGATAACACTTACATTGCTAAGTTCTCAATTTGAGCAAGAAGGAGGGACGCTTACTCTGGACTAGCTCACTGTTATAGTGGATTGCCCATTTGTTCACTGCTAGGGAATAGAGAATCACTTCAGGGATCTTTCTTCTAGGCTTGGGAGTGAATACCATTATTCCTATCAAGTACCAAGGATTCAATTCAAACAACTATGAAGATTGCAAAGAACTACAAAGGTCTAGGATTACTATTCACTGTTTGGGTTTGAGATTGAACTCTTGTAGTAAGTGAAATTGCCCAATGTGAAATTGATTTTATAGCCAAGGTTTTTCAATCAACATGTGTGCAGTCATTCTCTATACATGCAAGTTCTTTGGTGGACACCAATGATCTTCAACTGCAGTTCTTGATCTAGGTGGCGGTGCATTCAAATTGGTGCACGATCTTTGGGTCCAAAGGAACTTTGTACTTGAATTTTTTGCCTTTAACTATTCTTCAAACTTGACTCCTTCCGGATCATCTGTTTGAAGTGCAGTCGTCTTTGTACTTGTTCCCTTAATACCCTTACATGTACATACACACTTCCAAAGAGCACTCAACTAAGAGATTTACTTTCCTAAACAAGCAAGTATTCTACTATATCTTCTTTCAATAGACAACAAAGAAACAACTTCTACAAAAAGGTGTGCACCACAATGATATGAATAATGTAGAATATAGTAATATACATTACTCCAGAGAAAATATTTAAGCATCATAGTCCTGTTATGAAATTGAATTGAGAGAGAAATTTATCAGTGTGCTACGAAACAAAGAACATGAGAAAGGTGCTTCAAACACATATCAGTGAGGATTTATTTCGTTTGTTTCCCAACGAAACGTATTGGATACCAAATGAGATTCCAATTAAACTGTCGTTTAGGGACTTGAAAACTAGTCAAGTCGTTGGTGCATTTATGGTCATCGCGTCAATAAGGGTTTAGGGTTACGCTCCTGGAAAACATGGTCTTTCGTTGGCATCCTTGGCAATGAACTCTTTTCGCCATAGATGCACTATATGTGGTTCTTTGGCTTTACGGATCCTTCGGCCTTATGACTCGCGAACTTTTGTACTTACAACGATAAACGTTTAGTGATTTAGGTGTATCACACCAACCATCAAGCGGAGCTCCACTCGCAGGTTTCTCGCACGTTTGGTTAGTGTTTCTCTGGAAAGTTAGGCAGTTACTGGTCCTTCCGCGTCGACAACTGAAACTTAATATGAAAATAAGAAACATATCTTACACTAGAATTTGAAGGTGAAAAACTCAAGAAAGAATTGTTGACTTCTTCCACTCGACACGGAGATCGTTGCCAAATAGTATGGTATGATATATACAGCCGAAGAAGCCCCAAAGCCATTTCAGGCAGAAGTGTACAGCTGAACAAAGCAAGAGGAAAATGAATCACATATTTGAAGTAATGAAGCAAAAGGAAGCAAGGAATGAATCAAAAGGAAAAGTCACATCACTTGAGAATTTGCAGTAGACAGGTATATCATGAATCTCTCGATGGATTCAGGTTTAGCCACTACTGCATAGTAGATTATATCTACATCCACGGTCTATCAGTTGTGACCTTTTAACTATCCCCGTACTCGTGCTTGCTCTGAACTGCTTCTTTCCCAATGTTGGCCTTATATACAAAGGACTCGAATGTTTATTTTATTACTACATATTTACCCATTTGTTTACTTCTGTGAATATGAACAGCAAAGAGAGTGAATATAGAAAGAACTATAAGAAACTAGAACTGAGCTGCCGTTTCTTTACAAGTTTGTTCATATTGGTTCAATAGAAACAGGATGATTTGGAGATAAAGATAAACAGACACATTTGCTCCAATAAAACAGATAACGATATTCCTATTTAAATGTGGAATATTTATTTGTTTCAATATTCCTCACATGAAATAATGGTGTGTAGATATTTGGATTAGAAGGTAACGACTTGCACAAAGTCTTCTCCCTGGACATTTAGATACCTGAATGATCGGATAGTGTTGATTCACTATTACACCAAGTGGGCATCAACAAGATAATTGTACTTTCTCTCTCAATAGCGGAAACACTATTGAGAGAGAAAGTACAATTATCTGTTGAAAGGATCAACATAATCATGAACTTAAATATAAAGGACCCAAATTATATTTAGAAAATTAATTATGCAGATTAAATTTATAATCTCTTTTCCTCATTCATCCACTAAACTAAATTGAGTTTCCTACATCCTGCTTGAAAAACCTCTTCCAATAATTTCTTAATATTTGTTCATCTTTTTCCTCCGCGCCGGTACTCCTTAACCAGAAATGTGTAAAAAGGTTCAAATAGTCTAGACACACAGTTAATCTATAAATTTCACACTTTGTAAAATTTACATTAAAAAAGGAAAACGTCACATTGATAATTACATCTTCATTTATTTTATGTGCTTTCATATGAGAAAACAACATACTGTTAAAGGAGTGAAATCCAAGAAAGAGCAAGGAAATCTGTCGATTAGTGAAAGCATGCATACATTAGGAAATTCATAATTTACTATCTAGAAGATACGAATATATAATACGACTGAATTTAAACAAATTTTTTTATCTCTTTACATGTGAGTCTTAAGAAAATTTGGGTCTTCAAACTCCAAAGTTTCTTAGGTGTCTCTAATATTTTATTCAAGCTTTATGATTTGATAGTACTAATATTTCATAATTTTGAAATACTAGATTATCTTATAAATACCATTATTGAAAGTTAACTGTTAATTTGAGAAAAATTTATTCAGCTAGAATTAGATACCTAAAATTAGAATATGTTATAATTTTAGCATAAAATTAAGATTTAAAATTATTTTTAATATCAAATTAATAATCTTATTATTAAATTTTTCCTATTAAATTTATTTGAAATATCAAATCATTTTACTCAAATCTATCACAAACATTTGTCTCTAACTCATTCAGTAACTATCTTAAAATGGAATATACATTTCAAACCGATATAAGTAGTCAAATCTGAAATTCTGAACAAATAATTTTCAAAGAATTATATTATGAGATTGGCTTAAAATTTATTTTTGGATCTTCAATAAATCAAAATCATCAAAACCATTCCATGATCTTCAATAAATAGTTTTAATACAGATCTGCACACTATCATTAATTCAGAACAGCATCCTATGAATGTCTGGTGATGACAAAAAAATTTATTGCGTACAACAGGCTGCCCTTTGGATTTTTGATCTTCAATAAAAAACATTTTGAATTCATAACGACATCCTTTCATCTATGAATATCCCGTCTGTTCATGGAGTATACTATAATTTGATGTCTGTCCTGTCGGTTCATCAATCGGGTATATTATAATTTGATGTCTGCCAGTTTGGTTCATGGGGTATATTAATTTGATGTAGTGATTCCCTATCCATTTAAGCATGTAATCATAGTGCACGGTGACTTAAGCCGAGTGTGTTTGATCAAGTTGAGATAGAGCACATTGCATATAGATCGGAGGCACATGACATTGATGGGACTCAATATCAGCAGTTCGATAGGGAGCACCTCAATTCAGTCTACCGTGACGGGATGTGGGACTATATCAAGAAAGGGCTAGAAGAAGGATATCAAAATAGTCGTTTGATTTATAGTCTACATTGTCAAGATGTGGGACTATATCAAGAAGGGGCTAAAGAAGGAAATATCAGAATATCAATTTGATTTATATATGTCTTGTATAGACTAAGGATTTTGAATCTTTGAAATATAGGTTGGCACCTGAGAGGTGCAAGATATCGATTTTCAACATATAGATTTTTAGAGGTTAGATTTCAGTCCATGGTTTGAAATATAGATTGTTGCGTGAGAGGTTTTTAGAATATAGATTTCTGCGGGTTAGATTTTAGTTTGTGGATGAGAGGTTTTAGTTTCAGTTTTAGAATGCAGATTTTTAAATGTTAGATTTCAGTTTGTGTTTGATCCTCGGTGTGGTCCGAAGGTGTAAATCCAACATCATCTAGGATTCAAAAAATATGTAAGCCTGGAAGTTTGCCTTAGAGAGAGTTTCTGTTTTAGAGTTAGAGAACGAGAGCCAAGAGAATGTTTAAAGAATTCATAGAGAGAAACGGGAGAGATTTAGGAAGAGAGGGTTAGAGGAAATTTGAAAGGATTCAAGAGGAGAGAGATATTAGAAGATTTTGGACGAGATGGATTTGAGAATAAAAGGGTTTAAATTTAGGAAGCTGCAGAAAGAACGAAAATAACTGAGGGACTTGTTTAAGGGTTCAAGACTTCGAAAGGGATGGAGAATAAGTATAGAAAGAACTGAAAAGAAGGAAGGATTCAGAGGGTTTAAGATGTCCTAAGGGAGGGAAACAGAGCATAGAAGGAAAGGGAGATCAAATGCCACTTCTTATGGCTCAATGGTTTATGTCAACCTCTTAGGGTCAACCTCCATGGGAGGGTACAATTCTGACAGCTAACCTTGACATATGTAAGCCACATAAGTATAATTGTGATGGTAAGTCTAGGGTATGTCAAGTATGTACTTTGGGGCTTGCAAACATCAATATCTTTTGGCTCCCACATCCATTTTGAACAAAAAAAGTGCTGGTTGGATTCAGCTTTCAATCCTCCTTCACATATTTCAAGATGGGAGTATGAGATGATCTTATGTTTTTCTGGTTAATGGAGTCCAAAACAAAAAAATCTCATGGAATGAGCCACATCGTTGATAGGAAGAACAATTTATGAATAAGACGATGACACTACACCAGAGTTCTGGAGTTGGTTCTTGATGGCAAAGATTTATTTTTTGTCATCTCAAAGAGGAATACCAAGAGATTTTTGGGTGATACCAAGACATTACACATGGTGGGAGATTGTTCACATGCAAGTACGGTCAATGGATTCAGACTTTATAAATATTCATATGAGAAGTATGTATAGAATGTCATATTAGAGTTTTAAGAAATTGGTTGATGAGATTGACCACATGTGCACACTATGTCTAAATGGCTATATGCTAGAAAAAGAGTGGATTTAGAGAAATGTGTCATAGTAATTTTACACAAATTTGCACACAATTCACCATTGAGAACTCTTAGTGATCTATATTCTCTTGGTGAATTGATTATAGTGAATTACACTGTAATTGTAGTCAATATATTGACAAACAAAGACAAAAAATACTCTAATTATATTAGATGGCCTACAATAGCAAAATGTATTGAGAGCATGTCAAAGTTTACACAAAAATATGGAATATCATAAATAATTGGTTGTATAGATAGTATACACATCAAATTGAGAATCAAAAAAACTATGAGATTTTATCTTGAGCACTATAGGAATAAATACTCAGATTACTCTATTCTACTGCAAGGCATTTGTGATGCGGATCTTCAGTTTTGGGGCTTGTGATGCTTAGATCTACTCACGATGAAGCACACTTACATTAGTCCAACTTATATCAGGTGATGGAATCAGGGACAACTCTCACTCAGCCAACACTGATTCTACCACAAAAAAACCATACAACACGATTGATTTCACCATTGATCCTTAGAGATACAGCTTATCCATTACATCAATGGTTGTTGAAACATTAGCATTGACATTCACATCAAGGAAAATCTATGCAGAATGTATTTGACAACCACATATCAAAAGCATGTGTATGTGTGGATAATTCCTCCTTAAAACTAAAAAAAAAGGTGAAGGTAGGTCTTTGTAATAGCTTTGCACCAAAGAACCCTTCACAAAATAAGTTCATCATATTTAAAGGTTTTTTGTAGCAATAACCTTGGGAGTAGGATGATAAAGTAAGAAGTTTCTTTGGGGAAGAATTAGTACTTCCCCAAGATAGGTGGATCATAATTGGTATTGAATATATTAGCATGATAAGATAAATATTTCAGTGTGTTATTCAAATGCAAGCAAATGCAAACTTGATATATCTTTGCTTTGCTTTAACCTATATTTTGTTTGTTCTAAGTAATAGCTACTATTTAAGATTTACAAGACAAGTGTATATGTAAAACTCTGAGTATAGGATAACACTCAAGAGAAACGTATGAGTAGAAACACAAACATACAATAGTTTGATGTCCCAAAGAAACACTTTCTCTTTATTATATAGCAAAGAATATTCTTTCAAAGGGAGTTCCATCTTTGGATCAGATATATGGATTAATGATATGTTAGCGAGCGCCATAGATTAATTGTATGGATGGGTGACATGTTTATTCTTGTTCTATCTGGTTGGTCACATAAGTTTTACCAAAAAGAATCTTCTTGTAAAAAACTCATAATTGTATGAGTACAATGCGATCGGAAAGCTCTCGATAAGAGGAAAAAGTGAAGTAAGCCTTTTCTCCCAATTTACAAATTGAAGAGCGGAGTGCGTTCAGCGGAGCTATTACGAAGTGAATGCATTGAGCTGTTACATTCAAGAGCATAGTGCGTTCATCGGCAACTGGGCAAATTGCATCTTCTTGCTTTTTCGTGGTGGTGTGGTATTCGTAGTACATGGGATCACGTAATTCCGAGCTCCTGCTTCCTCGTTGTTCCCCGAAGGAGGAGAAGATATTGTTTTCCATAAGTCTTTTCGGATGTGAGTATTCGCTCTCTCTAATGTGAAAGTCTTAACATTTCCGGATGGAATTCGGATTAATTCTACTATTTTAATTGGAATGCTTTATATGCATTTGTCGTCAAGTTTCGCCTGGGCACTTCAAGGTGGTGATTCATACATTGAAGGACTTCTAATATCTGTACACACGCAGCGCGAGTTTGTCTCTATGTGGATATTCTGTGTCAAGAAAAGAGAGTACGGACAGCAGCAGATTGTTTCAGAGAAGAGGACAAGTATCTGCGCGGCAAGGTCTAACAAAACTACGGAGTGGACTGCGGTCCACTCCATAGTTTTGCAAGACCTTAGCAGTAAGATTGTCCTTTCTATGGAGACTTTAAAAAGCTTTTTGAGTTTCATTCTTCTTCCTTCTTCCTGGTGGTGTGGTACGAGCAGTAGTAGCAGCGATGAGATAACTCCGAGCTTCTACTTTCGTTTTATTCTTAGAAGAAAAAGAGGGCCCTGAAGTCCGCCCCATAGTATTGATGGGAGTAGATGGGAGGTATTTGTTTCTGGCAATGATTTGTGTACAATTTAGGGGAATTAAAATGTGATCATTAGTGGAATTTATTTATTTAAATTAACTTTTTATATTCTAAAATATTATTGTCAAAAATACATATGAGATAACCAAGTTCAAGTATAACTTTCCTAAAATAACATCTCTCTAAATTTGCGGTTTAAAATCTACAAACTACAAAATTTTAGGTAAATGTAAATTACAAATTAAAACAAAGGTACCAGACTTTTGAGGTTTATTTTTGTTTTCATTGTTCATGTGTATGTTTGAGGTTAAGGGGATTCTTAACATCACAACAGAGTTTTTTCTTGTATAAACTCAAGTCAAGAAATATAAATGGACATTAGTAGTTTTTGAGAAATGACTCTAGAATTATGAGATAGTTTACTATCAAGAGCTAATGGTCAAATTTCAATTTTAAGAAGTTTAGAACATAGCAATTGAAATAATTCCAGAAAATTCAATAAAATTATAATGTATATCAATGCTTTTGACTGTACCACATAATCCAAATAAGGACATAAATACCTTTTTCATAATTATTTTCTATCTTAATGGAATTTAATCAGTATCTTAAAATAAAAATTTGGCTTACATTATAAGATATGGACGTTAGTTGAATGAATTCCGCATCTTTTGTGAGGATCTGCGTCATTTCAATAAGTACTTTCTAGAATAACTGGATTTTTATAATGGAAGATATACACATAAACATTTACATATATAAAGCATCAAAAAGGTATGTTCTTCATAACAATATTGTAGATAAGATAAAAATAAATTGACAAATTAGGACCAAACTAAGAGTGTAAACCAATTATTTTAGTGTCTTTTGCTAATTAGAGATTATATAAGGGATACTAACTTCAAATACCTCTTAAAATGTGTATAGCTCAAAATTGCTGTGTTGATAGGTTTTATCATATACTGTAAATGTATTTATTTTAGACAATATCGATCTTCTCAAAAGATAGTTTTCTAAGATAGTGAATATTAACGAGGAGGCATAGCGTAACAAAATTAACACAATATTAGAGAAATATTTGTAAGGGCAGTATATAATTGTATACACAAGATGCCTGCAAAATGGTGAATGAGGTCGAGCTTTTAAGACACTGAGTGCTGTGATGTGCGAGATGTGGCGTGATTTTGGCACAATTTATTCCGGTGCGAAAATCACAAAATTTGTCGTGTCGAGCTTTTAGGACATTGATTGCTGTGATGTGGGAGATGTGGCGCGTTTTGACGAATTTTTTCTGGTCTGACCGACCGGAGCAGGAAGGAAGCAAGCCGACGTTCGAAGCAGCGCAATGGGAGGAGGTTCGAAGTCAGGGTGTTTAATATCTGGTGTGGACTTTGGTAGATCGTTGGAGATTGAAGCAGCGGGAAGTCCCAAGGGCGGCGGATCCGTTTCCTAATTATCTTCTCTTCATGATACACTGTTTCCAGGTAAGGGAAGATCACCCTTACTCACAACGAACTTGGATGATGTGCTCTGGCTGAGCGAGCTTCATTTTCTCGATCCTACTTGTGTTTTTCATTCTTCCTGATACTTTCTGGCCGAACTTGCTTATTTGATCTTTCTCTTGTAGATCTGGAGGATGAGATGGCCAGGTCTCCAGTCCTGTAGTTGGCACACTTGGAGCTATGGCACGCTCTTTCACTGGGTCGCCTTCAGGTTGTCCTCTCTGTGGTCCTAATCGACCCACTATGTGCAGAATGAGGACCGTTGGAACGTGGAGGCAACACTTGGCCAAGAATTGCGGAAGCAACTCCAATCTGCTCTTCATGAAGCTGAAAAGCTTGACGAGCCGAACTCCAGGCAAGTGTAGTTCATTGTTGATATACATAATTGTGAGTAAATTCCGAACGCTGTTTGTTTCAATGCAGATTGCCGTAATGGAATGCAATGAAAATAATAATGAAGAGCACAAAACAGCTCAATCGAGATCTAAATTTGGTTCCAAAGTTTCAAAATATCAATAATTAGTTCGAATATGTGGTCCATAATTCATACTGTTTTCAGCTAAGGAATTGATTAGCAAATTTCTAGTAGAACCTATATCTTTTGGCAATGCCTGATTATTCACTGTTTTCTAAAGAAAACTAGTGTTGATGTAAAATTTGCTTTATATGCATGGGTAGTAGGACACAGGTCCTACAGACACGGGTTATATAAATTGTTTTATATTACCTGAAATACATCATATCACTCAACTCAGTTGTAATATGCTATGGGTTTGCCTTGTGAGCCTCGCAAAATTTCTTGATTGTGGATAATGCTGCGATGCAAAGCAGAGTAAAGACACATGAGACATTAAGCTCATTGATGATCTTGGTCTGGCTTCGCATTGAGATTGCCTAAAGAGAGAGTACTAAGAAACTGAATAGCAGAGCAACACAAAGCGAGAACAAAATTGTGCTCAATAGAGTGACGAAAACCTGGATATGCTTCTTCTACATGATTTACTCTTTTGCTTATAGTCTACTACGGAAATGAAACCAAAATACAAAACCGTGTCATTATGACCTATCTGTCTGGGTAGTGAACCATGTCCCTATAGTACCTATGACGTCTCATGCATTTTAAGAATCATAGGGAAAACATAAGCTGAAGAAGCTGTGAAACTTCCTGTTCTTGACAAAGGAACTCGCATCTGTGAAGTTTTCATGTACCTCAAATTGAGGTTTTGATTGCTTCTTTTGGCTTAGGCAGCTTATAAGCAAGACTTTAGGTGGACTCAATTCTTCAATGATGGGTGTCCGAAGTTATCTTCTATTTCAGAGAGCGAAAGATTGGCAGAGCTAGCCAAACTAGGATATGTGATCACAGTTTATTAATTGCGCTTGCTCAAGCCTTATCCGTATCCGTTTAGAAGAGAGGCATTCCTTGCTCTTGATGGATTGCTATTCTGCCATGGTCACTTCAAGAGTATGACAGATCTTGACAATCTTCAAGAATCGAGAAAAGGTATATGATCCGAATAGGTTTAGATCCCAACCGCATCCACTGTAAAAGATTAGATCAGTGATCGTCCAAATTTTATCCACATTCACTATCTAGTTCTGCGAGTTTACTTTAGTACCACCCTCAACCAACTTTGTCTCATAACCTTGTAGTTGGTATGCTTTCAAATCTTCTGTCTCTGGACGGAGGTCTGTGACAGTGAGCAAATGTGTGCGAAATAAAACATGAATATAGTTACACGAAGACAGAAGCCACTCGAGGAAGGGGTGATCCAGAACTCATAAAATGTATCAGGAGTGTGGATGACATGGCAATACATGAAAATAGAACTGACTGAAACAGCCATACTAGAAAGAAATAAAATGAATTTTCATAAATAGCATGAATTATCAAGCATCGTACCACATCTAGTATGTAGAGAATCTGTTCTGAACCAACCTCAACGAACTTTGTCTAATAAATATGTAGTTGGTATGCTTTCAAATCTTCAGTGTCTGGACGGAGGTCGGTGACAGTGAGCGCAAATATGGGTGCGAAATAAAACATGGGAATAGATATATGAGGAGAGAAGTCATTCTAGCAACGGGTGATCCAGAACTCATAAAATGTATCAGTAGTGTAGATGAAATGGCAATACAGTGGAAGTAGAACTGACTAAAAAAATCCATGCTAAAAGGAACAAAAATGAACTTCATAAATAGCATGAATTATCAAGCATCGAACCACATCTGTCCACAAATGTGTACTTAGAAGATGAAGGGTCTCCTCATATAACGTGATCGCGAAGTAAGCAAATGAAGTGATCGTAAACATACTGGATAGTTCAAGTACATCGCCAATATTGCAAGCTTCTCGAAATTTCCAATCATGGTTCTCAAAAAGAATATTGAATATATCACAGTGTTAAAAATGAAGCTACCACAAAGTCCTTGAAAAGTAGTAGCAATTTTCCAGACAACTCCATCAATTCCATCCCTCGCAATCTGCACATAATGCAAGACACAGGTGAAGATCATTCACAACAATGAGAGTAATGCAAGCACTATAGGAGCATATTTGAGTAATGAAAGCACTGTAGAAGAAAATTGATAACTCGTGGCTCATAATCTTACCTCGTATATGGCGCTGGTCCCTACAGGATTGATTGATGATTGTAACATCTCATTTGCGATCTCGGTGTAGCTCTCGACCAATTTCTGTGCAGACATGATCATAGTATCAACTAGTCTACTTGTATGGTCCGTGAGATCAAATCCATTTAAAACCTGTGTTGATTCTTCTGCAAGAGGTGGTTTGTATAGAAGAGGTTAACCAAGAGCATAATACCTTCACAAAACCTCCAGCTGTTAGTATTTCCTGTCTCCGAACTGCTGGATCTTTCTTGCTAACTCCTCTTACTTCTATTGCTCCATCATCCTCCTCCATACCCTTGGTGTGTTCTCCTTCAACCTCCTTTCTTCATCCTCTTTCTTTGCTTTCTTCTTCTTTTTAAGAAGGGCATCAACCTCCTCTGCAGGTGCTAATTCTTTGATAAACTCCTTTTGCTGTTCAGCATCTTCCTGCACTGTTATCAAACTCTTAGCGCACGCAAGTGCAAGTGAAAACACGAACACAGCAGTTAGTCAAAATCCATCCTGCTTGACATTGCAGCTATTCAAAAGAAAACTGCATACCAACATGGTTAAGACTCCACATCAAGCTCCCTGTACTAACTTGTCCACAGACAGCCTTGGTCAACAAGATTCAAAAGCATCGGCATAGTGAAGTGCACACTCTGCTCCACTGTCCCATTAAGCAGCTAAGATGCAATCGCTCCATCAGTGCAGTTCATGCAAAGGAAATATACGGCCTGAAGGTTTTAGACCGAATTTGGTGCGCATTTCAAACCAGACTAGGCAAATAAGTAACAGAGAGACAATGTCCCCAACTATAAAGCAAAGACAGGGGAATGTTGTATCTCGCAGAGGAATAGAAGTGATGCTTCGTCAACGTTAGCTTTGTTACTACCCTTTCTCTCAGTAGCCTCTGACATGCTATACCCAATAGTAAACTCCAATATCTTCGGTTCACAAAAAGCACAATAGTAGGTTAATCCACAAGGTCCTCAAGAAGGCATTTGATCTACTCGTCAACTATGTTGTAAGGTTCAAAGTAAAAAGTAATACAATTCACAAAGGATCTACTCAAAGGTAAAGGACTCAATCCTGTGGCAGCGGTTCAGGAGAATCGGTAAAAGCACATACCTGCAGGAACTCTTGTATCAGCACTAGCAGAAACCTCACTTCCATCCAACTATTGCCGGTACCAGCTTTCCTTGCTAGCTTTCCTTCCTTCCTCAAGAAATTCTTCCACGAAACTAAAACTTGTGGAAGCGAGAAAATTCCATCTGAAAATTGTGTCCCAGAGGCAGAATGAACATCTGAAGGTGTCTATATAGTAAACGAACGTATCATTATCGTCATGAGCTGTCACAACTTGGGAGACAGAAGTCACACAATGCAACAATCTTACTTAGGAAAGGGCTGCTGAAGCATACATACTTCAAAATAACCATAGAGAGGACAACCTGAAGGCGACCCGGTGAAAGAGCGTGCCATAGCTTCAAGTGTGCCAACTCCAAGACTGGAGACCTGACCATCTCATCCTTCAAACTCTGCAAGAGAAAGATCAGTATCAGCAATTCCCGTATATCATAGTAATTTGGCCAGTATCAGCAAGAATGAAAAACTCGCAATCTCCTGCGCGTTGGATGCTGTTTCCTGACGAAGTAAATAGTGACGGTGACTGACTGATTTGCGCACTCCAGCTTTCCTTGAGCTTACGCGAATGACTCATTAGACGCTTCCCGCCTTATCAAAGGAGAACTACAGAAATATATGTGGGCAACAGCAAGACTGGCTTCAGTGCAGTGAAGTCGCTTAGCAACTTCCTCGGAGGAGACGAATTCTTTCTTCCATTTCTCAATGGATACGTGAACAAAGTCAAGTTCAGTCAGGCAAAGCCAGCAATCTGCATTGAAACAAACAGCGTTCGGAATTTACTCACAACTATGTATATCAACAATGAACTACACTTGCCTGGAGTTCGGCTCATGAAGCTTTTCAGCGTCATGAAGAGCAGATTGAAGTTGCTTCCGCAATTCTTGGCCAAGTGTTGCCTCCACGTTCCAACCATCCTCATTCTGCATATAGTGGGTCGATTAGGACCACAGAGAGGACAACCTGAAGGCGACCCAGTGAAAGAGCGTGCCATAGCTTCAAGTGTGCCAACTACATGACTGGAGACCTGGCCATCTCATCCTCCAAACTCTACAAGGGAAAGATCAAATAAGCAAGTTCGGCCAGAAAGTATCAGGAAGAATGAAAAACACAAGTAGGATCGAGAAAATGAAGCTCGCTCAGCCAGAGCACATCATCAAAGTCGTTGTGAGTAAGGGTGATCTTCCTTTACCTGGAAACAGTGTATCATGAAGAGAAGATAATTAGGAAACGAAACCGCCGCCATTGCGACTTCCCTCTGCTTCAATCTCCAGCGATCTACCAAAGTCCACACCAGATATTAAACACTCTGTCCTCGAACCTCCTCCCGCTGCGCTTCGACAAACATCGGCTTGCTTCCTTCCTGCTCCGGTCAGTCAGACAAGAAAAAATTAGTCAAAATCGCGCCACATCACAGCGATCAATGTCCTAAAGCTAGACACGACAAATTTTGTGATTTTCGCACCGGAATAAATTGTGCCAAAATCACGCCACATCTCTGCACATCACAGCAATCACTGTCTTCAAAGCTCACCGACACTCGACCAGCGCATTGCGCGAGCTCATTCTTTCGCGGGTGTCCAAATTGCTCGATGCTCTGCGCATGGCAGACGCCACCACGCCGAACTGCCAATACATTGGAGGGTTTTGGAAATAATTTTATGAATTTTTTATATTTTAATATAAATGAAAAGAAATAAAGGCGACCGCGGAGGAAAAATGAAGGATGGAAAGACCCATCAAGCCGTAGGAAAAATGAAAGATGAAAAGACCCCATCAAGCCGTACAAGGAAAAGAAAAAAAAAAAAATTTTAACATGGGGCTAAGCCCCAATAGAGTCTGTTTGAGAAATCAGCATGTGCGCGGGATGAATAAAGATTTTCGATGTTTTGTTCAAGTTCGTTATTATTATAAATTTCGGTCTAATTTTGTATTATTAGAATATTCAATAAGAGGTCCATAAAAATTAAAAAATTATAATTTTCCAATGTCACCTTCTAAGTACATTAATTATACATTAGGGTTAATAAAGTGACTCTGTCTAGATTAGGGTGAATGTGATGGCTACCAAAAGAGGTTTGGGGTGATATATGAGAACACAAATGGTTGAGAAAATTGAACAAGAATACAAATCACCAAGAAACTTGACCGCGAAGTTGGGGAGATTTATGAGATTGCAAAATTAACGAGGAGAATGAGAATGAGAAAATCTACAGTAGAGTGGGAAAATTTGAATGCAGGTTGTGTGAAGGATGTGTGAAGGTGGGAAGGGGAATGAATTAGTTTAAAGTAAGATCCAAAATCCTCAACTTTATTATTTAAAAAATTCCTTGTTCTAATATTAGTTACAAAATGAAACTTTCTTATCTTGTTCAATGGGCAGAGAATAGAGATTGAAACGAGAAGTGTAGATGGTGCTTGATCTCACCCATTGTGAACTAGAAGTCGATGAGCTAAAAGTCATTGAATGTCATTGGGTGACCCTTAATGTGTTGGAAGACCATATTAATATTGGTTGGTACATGTGGCATTGGTTGACATTAGCGGGTGTTGGGAGCCGCCAGCCAATGTATTTAAATTTGGTTGGCACTTGTCGGTGCCGCAGGATGGCACTCGGAGGCGCTTGTGCTCTAAAATAATGATTGGGTGCACCCGTTGGAGACATGGCATGCCAAATGTTACCATTGGTTACCGCTCATGATTTGAATTATTTCTCCTTGAATTTAGGTTCTTTGCACTCAAATACAATAGTAGTTAGTGTGCGATATACATATATTTTGTCATGTTTGGGCTATGTAAACCCTCTTCTTGCACATATGTTTCATATTCTTTTGGAATTGTGCCATTTTGGGGAGTTATTGTGCAAGAATTGACTTGCACTTGAGCGTTTTGGGTGTTCGAAGGAGGGTGTAGTTCAAAGTTTTTGAGCATCTTGGAGTTTCAAAGGATGTACGATTTTGAGTGTTGTTTGATTTTTTGGGCAGAAAAGGAGTTTGAGTGGTGGGGTTTGAGAGAGTTTTACATTTGAAGATAAGATTGCACAATTTTCATTTTAGGACCAAAATTCAAAACTAAGAAGGAGAGGAGGATTCAAAAATAGGAAGGAGAGGAGAGGGTTCAAGAGTAGTTTCTAAACACAAGTGAGAAGGGAGAGGAGAGCAAGGAACAAAATTTCTTCACAATTCCTATATTTACATATCCATGGTAGAAATATGGGGTTATGAGAAGATTTTTGATGGTCCAAACATTAGAAATACTCAAGAAGGAGATTGGCTTGTTGGATTTCATATCATTCAACACCCGATGAACTTCATCAAATGGTGTTGGCTAGATAAACATTAGAGTTGAACTATTGTAGCTGGAATTAAGGAGGTTGACCTTAATGTAATTGGCCTCAAAATTACCCTTTGCCTTCAATACCTACATCCAAAGGTATTATCTTGGCCTTCTTAAATTATTTTTCTCCATTTCACTCTAAATGTAAAAAGTTCAACCTCTCTATTTCTGTTTTTCTACCCCATTTATGTGTTGCAATTATCAATGCCTATGGGCGTCACCTAGTGTTGACTAGTTTTGTCCCATAGTGCCACCTTGCATCTATGGGCTTCACCTTGTGACTTCCACAATTAAAACCCTAACCCTTCTACCCCACAATGCCTACCATGTCGATGCCACCAATACCTTCTTTAGTGTAAAACCTTATCTTGTGGCAACACCTAGTGCAGCTACACCACACTAGCAACACTAGCAAGCAGCCAAGCATGGCCTCGGGTGTCACTCAATGCTCTATGTTGCCATGCCTCACGCTTGCACTACAAAGCCTATCCGCCAACACCTACGTGCATCACCTCATGGCAATCTCACCTTGTGGCATCCGTCCTTGTTTTCTTATCCAGGGGTGTCATCAAGCAGTGCCCAATATCTTTATGTGTGAGGATTGAGGTTAAAGATTTTATTTTTCTTTGTGGTTTTTGCAGGTTCTTCCATGTATTGAGTTCATGAGTTCTTGGAACAAGAATTCTTGCACAAGTTTGGCCAAAGAGAAGTAGTTTCAATTGAAAGTGGATATAGTTAGAGATGCACTTGCCATGCCAAAGGAGAGGACACCAAGACAAAGGACTATTCCTTACATAGCTAATTCAGATTGGTTTCCACAAAGAGGCAAGGTTGCAAAAAGGTATCTTGCTTTTATCCTGTGTGTATCATGCTTTTAGGGCTTTCTTACAATTGATGGGTGCACTTGTGGCACCAACTATTAGACCCAAGATTGTACATGGGCATTTGGTGATATCATTGTTGTTAGTTGGGCAGAAGAGGAGTGGACATCCAGTAGATTGAGTTTTTATAATAGTGACCCATATTCTCATCTTACTTCCGATATTAGGAACCAAGACTTGGATGAGAGCAAGTGGCCTCTTTGGTGGTCATTAAGTCCATTTAGGATTCAACATCATGTATATCGTCATAGGCTTGAGGACCCAATAGTAGCACTTAGACATCATGTTGCATCTCCCTCTTCTTCTTCACCTCCTTCTCCTCTAGCATATTGACATATTTTTTTGCTCCACATTTATATACATCTTATGTACATTTATACACTTTTATCTCAAAATTTTCTCACCTATCCTCAATTTCTCCTTGTCAAACTCTCATATCTATTTTCATGTGTTTTGTATCACTTGTGCCTTGTGCATTGAATCCAATGCAACTTGGCACCCACACGTGCCACCCATAAACAACAAGCACCATCATGCATCACCCTTAATCGAACCAGCCAAACTTGGCAGACCGTAGTAGCATTGGGCAACATCCCACGGCATTGGGCACCAATGATATATCATTGATCTACGTCATGCCTACATGCACCATCGAGCGTCACCCAAATTTGGTGCCACTTGCCATCAATGCAAACTTCAAGGTACGACATTGGGTGTCGGTGTTGAGCACCAAAAGGCAACAATGAGCACGATCGAGTGACAACTTTTTTGATAGTGATAATATAGAGTCTTAATCAAGTCCATTAAACTCATATTTATTATAAACATACTCAATTTACGTTGTGGTATGCTATTTTCTATCACTAGAGTATGATGAATTTGGAGTAGGATCCGCATGCTGAACTTGAGTTAGCACTTTGGAATATTGGCTTATTTCCTCAAAGATTTTTTAGCGCATAGGAGACTCATTTCAATTTCATGAGTGTGCTTTGACTCTAACTCTTCTCCTTGAATTTTTTTTTGTTTGCACTAGTTTTCCTTTTATCTACACTCACTTTCTTCTCAATTTCAACTTTCATCTTCTATGTCTCTAATCTAACACACTCGGCTTCCATTTTCATCAACATTTTTTCTCTCTTCCTCATGTTGGTTGCTTCTAGTTCAGCTAGTCCTAAGCTCTCCATAAATTCTATAGTATATGCATTCAACATGGTAATTTTTGCTAAATGTTGAGATAATGACATATTAGGTGACATCCGTGATACCTTACTTGTTGATACTCCACCTTTTCTCCTCTTTGAGTCATGTTCTTCATCTTGGTCAAGGAAATTGCAATGGGAACCATCCAATGTATAAGTTAAAGGAAGTGGTGTAACAAAATATGAGTCCTCTATTGGTGTTACAAATGGTGACTCGTCCTTGGATGAGTGGATTCCATTATCCAAGCTAGTGCTCGGTATACTTTCCAGCCCTTGGGTGTTTGGGACAAATTGGGAGCATGAGTTTGGGAGCACCACCTCTAGAGGAGATAGGAATTGAGAGCACTCCTCTACACCTTCATGGACGTCCTCCATGCCAACCGCACTCAAATTGGGATTTAATCTCTCAAACTTTAATAGCAAGAGGATTAGATGTAGTAGATGTTTATTGGAAAGGGGAGTAAATTATCTAAGTTAAAAATAAATAAATAAAATTTGGAGTATAATGATGAAATAAATAAATAATTACTATTTTTATTAATTATTTGAAATATAATATAGTATAAATTATCTATGATTTTTTGAATTTCCAAAATTTAATACTATGATTTATAATGATTGAAAAAGGTTAACACACATAGTAATTATATTGAAACTTTATCTTTAATATACAGAAACCCAAAATAGTTTTAAGACTCATATTCAGTTTATATGAAGGAAATTTTCACTACATCATAATTATAGTCCATGCTTTATCTTCTAGATTTCCTAATTTTCCTGATTATCTATTAATTGATATTTCCCTTGCGCTTTCTTGGATTTCTCTCCTCTTTAATAGTATGTTATCTTTCACACATGAAAACATATAGAATACATAGAAAAGTAATTATAGATGACATAGTTTGCTTTTTAGGATAAATTTTTAAAAGTTTGACATGTATAGGTTAATAGTCTTTAGATATTTTGGATATTTTTGCATATTTTTCAATAAGGAAGTACACAAAGATGATACAATATGCTTTGTACGGTAAATGTTACAAAGTTTGAAATGTATAGGTTAATATTTTTAGATATTTTGAATATTGTTGCATATTTCTAAGTAAGGAACTACACTAAGGAAAAGATAAATTAAAGTAATGTCAAAAATGATTTAAAGATACTTTTCAAGAAGGAAATAGGAAATTTAGCTTAGTTTATTCACAAATGAGAAAATGAACTGTATATTAATATTTAAATAGATAATTTCCTATATATAGTATATGTACTTTATTTAGTAAGCTCATGTAAGGATATATATATTTTCACAACAGGTTATATTTATTATATTATGTCAACAGATTACTTATACTTTCTCTATGGTTGGAATCTAAGTATTCAAACAATAAAAGTATATAATACCCATGGATAACTAATATTATATCATGTTTTTTCAAAGAAAATCTCTATTATTATGGTTGTAAGGATTTATTTTGAAAGATCATATATGACATTGGCTATCATATCATGTGTAGTTGTATTATATTTATTATTTACATACATAGATTTCATTTGAAGACTTCATTATTATGATTATTATGATATAGTATTCCATAATATTTACAAGACTAGAATTTTATAATTAAAGGAAAATATTAATGTATATAAAATTACAATTGCATGTTATATGTTACCCGTTCATCCATTGTGACAACCCAATGTCAACCAAATTACAACATATTTGTAAGGGATGTGTTGTTCCCAAGAGAATACAAATGGGAAATGATTAGATTTGAAAAGAAGTGTCATAATTTGTAGTTTTTTATTGTTAATTTTTAAAAATTTTGGGTATGAACCACTCCCATAATGATAATGATACCTCTTATCGTAATGATACCACAAAGGGACATTACAAGAAATAAAGAAATAGACATCAACAAAAATTCACACTCACATCTTTAATATAAACTAAAATTGATGATCCAATCAACTATGAAGAGGTTATTTCACTACAAAGACTCCTACTATGAACCATGTTCTAACTTTCCTAGGCACAACTCCACTGGTTCTTTGCATTCAATGTCTATTCTTTTGTCTTTGTTGAATATTGTCAATATTATAATTTTTTCCTAAGATTTATCAAGATATTACTTCTTTGGAACTACCAAGGGTCATATACCCAATCCACAAGTACTAGTAATCACACACGCTCATTCACTCTAGTTTATACTACCAAGATTCCTCACAATCACTCAACAAATATTTAACACTGATACTTGAAAATAAGCAAAGTTACAAAGTGAGAAGGCGACTGCGTAGGAAAACCAAAGGATGGGAAGACCCCATCAAGCCGTACAATGGAGAGACAAAAACAGGTAACATGGGGCTAAGCCCTAATAGAGTCTATATGAGAAATCTGCCCTACCGCACCTAAGATATCCGAGCTATGCAAGTTGTATGGTCTACACACAAGTGGAGCATCCAAAGAAACATCACCTAATGTGATTGCTCTCCTATGGATTGCACCAGCCACTACCCTCTGTAGAGCAATGGACACATGTTGTCTAAAATATGCTACAAAGTATGAGAGTGAGAGTGGTACCCCTGACGCCTTACATGATAAGCTCCCGTGCACTCCTTGACAAATGTGTCAAATGCCGTGTCCATCGCTCCATATAACTCCAAGGCTAGAGGAACAAAGAGGTGACCTTGCTGCTTGCCCCTATACTTGGAGACCTTACGACTTGCTGTTGCACTTGCTGCCCATCCAGGGGGATGGGTAATCACTCCCTCCAAAATTGTATCCCGCGTTGGGTCCATAACCACAACATCCGCTACTATCACCTTATCATCTCGGACCAAGTATAAGTCCACCCTGACACGTGATGTCTACAAAGCATATGAATGCTCCCTCCAAGCCAAGTATCCACTCTCTAGTGCCTTAGCAAACACTATGTCCCTAATGATATCATGGGTAGCTATCCTTTGTCCTCCAAAAGAACATTGTGTCATGTGGACTGCTATTGCATCTAGTGTAGAACCACACTCACAAGTGAGTAATGAAGATGTAGATGGGTAGACCAAACCTAGGAAAAACCTCATCACTGTAGAGAAAGTAGCTAGCATGAGTTGGAATGCCCTAATGCACGGTCAAGCTAGGATCCAAGAGCCTACACCCTTGCCGGAGCAAGAGCAAAGACATGCTCTAGTAGCTTGAGGAATGGACAAGTCGACAAAGAGATAATGTAATGTATGCTCACACGGTCGCTCCATCAAGCAAGAATGTAAACCTCTAGTCCAATCTGACAAAAGTGAAGCAAAAGGTGGAAAACCCTCTCGTGCTTGTGGGGATAGACTATCTCTTGTCTGCCACAATAACACTTGGAGAGTAAAGGATCCTCCTTCCACCTCTATCACATAAGTCTCCAAAACCGGCCTATCAACAACCACAAAATGAGAGGAAAGTAGGGGTGTCGAGAGAGCCCAACTACCCAAAAATGCTATAGGTGCCATCTCCTCCATAGATAGCAAGCCAACCCCACCACATGAGATCAGCATGGCCGTTTGTCTATGTGCCAAATCCCTTGTCACACACTCAAAAGTTCATGGTCCAATAATATCACCAAAGACTCCCTTAATCCTCCTATCAAATGCTCTTAGATGCGATAGGAAGGACAGTGAGGGGGGAATTGTACGGATGACGTAGGATGGTTGACAAGCAATATTGGAAGAGAGTATACCAAATGCCATCTACGGATCTCCTAGTAATGCAAGGTCATCCACATGGAGAACATCCTCTACAAGGGCAGCGTCTAAGAAGCGTGTGACAAAATCCTCCGATCCTACTAGCACTCCAAAAACACAAAGTCCATATGTGGATGTGATACACCCCTCTGGAAGCTCAAGGTGGGGAGGGATACCTAAAGGGGACCATGCCCTACACTTTGACACCTTGACTCTCAAGCCTACTAGATGTAGCTCGGTAGTCAAGTAGTCAAAGGCCTGCCTAATTTGATCTACACGGCCTACAATGTGTGCATCATCTGCCAAGGAGGGAAATACACAACCTGGCATGGCCAAAGTAGTAGATAGGAGAGCTCTAAAGTAAGCCATGGCAAATAAGGGCCCCCCCAAAGGATCTCCCTGATGTGTACCAACAATTGAATCCAAGACGGTGACTCCCTCCTATGAACCACCATGCTGGTAGTAAAGGGAAGCAAGAGAGCCATAAAAAGACCACAAAAAAGGAATGAAACTCACCAAAGATCCAATAGCCTCCCTAAGCTCTCTAAAGATGTATGCTTGTGAGACGCTATTAAAAGCATTCTCAACATCCACCTGTAGGACGACCCACTCTAGATGGATATCTAAGAGTGCTCTAATGCCTAGAGATATAGCCTCACATCCTCTAGGTGTAGCTACTCCAAATTGATGTGGATTGAGGTGCTATCAAAAGTGAGACAATGCTGAAGGACAATGGTATGACTGACCAAACACAAAAAGATATCTCCAATGGCAATCGGTCTAATGCCCCCCGTGTCCTTCTCCATCACGAGAAGTCGACTATCACCTAACACCCGACTAACAAACATAGGAATGTCTCCTCTCGCTATTGCTATAACCACTTGAAACAACTTGGTAAAACCACTAGAAGGATCATCTACCTGGAAGTAATCTCTAAGGTGCTCATAAACCATCCCTAACAAGCCTCTTGATGAAAGGCAAGGGGTATTGCACAATGCTTGTGCAAATAGCGACCTATCAAGACATAAAGGCTACTCAGGCTGATAATCTAAGACCTCTAGTGGTAGTCCCTCTACTACTATAGGATGTAGTGAGCAAAGGGAGGAGATATTCTCATCAATAGGACTCACTATAGACAAAGGGTGTAGCGCTTGTGCTGCTCTACCAAAATCTCCCGCTTGACCCAATGTCCTACACTGTCGTAATCGAGTGGACTCTGTGGTATCTTGTGGCAATGCCTCTCTCCTAAATTGTGTAGCCCTAACAGACTCCTCTTGAAAGGCCGCCCAATCTCCCACTCGGAATTGATGAAATCTAACAGCCATCTCTTTATGCCCCGCATGTCTCCCTCTAGCATAACAAAGACACCATCGAGGGAGTAAGAGGAATAGGAACCATGCTAACTCGTCCAAGGGATCACGTGCAAATGATCAAGTGGTAGGCAAAAAGCCTGTCTAGCCTCATCGTGGAATGTGCGGGGTAGCCTATGGAATAAACGTGGACATAGAAAACTAGTCTCAAATAACCTCAAAATGAAACCTGCTTGAGAAGCTAACCACTCCCATGATTTGATTGGTATCTCCGTTATGATCAACGAAGGGATAGAAGAAGCGTGTGTAATCTCAAATGTCATTGTTATCAATGTGGTTGCTCATCTCACATGGGCATCCCAAGTGGTCCAATCATAGTCCTTGTGCATCCTTCCCACGTGGGTCTTTACCCCTTGTGAGGTAAAGCGTCGGTGACACATTGGGCATGGTGTATCCCAAGCCGCTCTAAGCGACCCCACATGGAAACTTATAGCCATGGCTAGCACAAGAATAATAATAGTAACACATGTTTCTCCTCTCCATATGTCCCCATATCTGCAAAACCACAACCCCTCACATCCAAACTCACATAAGAAAACAATCTCTCCAAACCCTAAAATCTATTAACTTTCAATTTCTATCTCCAAAATTTTCAAACTAAATTCCCATGAAACTTAATCATGAAAACAAAGAGATTGGAAAGTTACAAAGAGCTTTCAACTCTTTCACTTCATACATCTCTGACTAACTGAATCTCTGTCCCAACCGGAGGGGTTTTCAATCGCAAGGGTTGGAATTGCGGCATAACAGACCAAATAACGTCCGTTAAGGACCAAGACACATATCTACCATATGTGATACACTGTAGGTAGAGATGGTGGTGGAGTGTAGGTGTATAACACTTTACTAGGAATAGTCCATTCCAGAATATTGCAGTGTCGGGATGGTGTAGTGGAAGGTAGAGCAGTTGTGTCTTGTGAATTGAAACGTGTCTTGTCTAGACATTCTGTCGACGTTGCATGATTGATGTTTAATAGAATTTGAGAAAATGCGATTGCTTGTGAAAGCAAGAAGGATGGGACCCCATCAAGCCCATGCAAAGAAAAGACAAAGGGGTTAAATGAGGCTTAGCCCCAATAATAGAATTCCATAGTACCATGATAGAATTCCATAATAGAATCCCATGATATGATGTTCAATAGAATTGTTCATGAAGTGGTCAGCACATGTAGGGCTGCATTACTTAGCATATGACGAAATGGTCTACATTGGCGCTCATGCCAGCCGGTGTGAAATAGCTTAGGAATTTAGCGGGCAAGAATGTGGTGGATATTGAGCTCATGCCAATTTCATTGCAATTCACGGGCAAAAGCGTTGTATTCTATACACCGGTGTCCAAGCTTTTATGTTAGACTGCGAGACTAGAAATGGGGTAAATTGGGGCCATAAATTGATGTAAAAGTTCTAACACTGGTGCTTGGTACACAACACTTTTGCCAACCAACTGCTATGAAACTGGTGTGCAAGCAAGCGTGCAATCAATATCCAACACTCTTACTGGATGGATGAATTTATGAACTTTTTTGCATCGGGTTCACACTTGTATCACAAGAATGCATGTGTGGACCATTTTGTCATATTATTCCATTCCACAATGACAAAATTCCATTTTACTCTCTTTATAAACTCCTTGTTCTCTTGTTTCATTTGTTGTAAAGTCTGGTAAGGTTTTATTGGTCTTCTCATCTTACCAACATTGATAGCATTGACACTCTGGATTACGCATGCTTCTTCTATACCTTCATTGATCATTCCAAGGATACCGATTGAGTCGTGGGAGTGGTTAGCTTCTCAAGCGGGTTGCATTTTGGGGTTATTTGAGACTAGTTTTCCATGTCCACGTCTATTCCATAGGCTACCCCGCACACTCTATGATGAGGCTAGACAGGCTTTTTGCCTACCATTGGATTGTTTGGCATGTGATCCCTTGGACAAGTTAGCATGGTTCCTATTCTTCCTACTCCCTCGATGGTGTCTTTGTTATGCTAGAGGGGGACGTGCGGGGCATAGAGAGGTGGCTGCTAGATTTTGTCGATTCCGAGCGGGGGATTGGGCAGCCCTTCAAGAGGAGTCTGTTAGGGCTACACAATTTAGGAGACATGCATCACCATAGGATACCACAGATTCCACTTGATTACAATGATGTAGGACATTGGGTCAGGGAGGAGAGTTTAATAGAGCAACACGAGTGCTACATCCTTTGTCTATAGCAAGTCCTATTGATGAGAATATCTCTTCCCTTTGCTCACTACATCCTATAGCAGTAGAAGGACTACCACTAGAGGTCTTAGGTTATCAGCCTGAGCAACCTTTATGTCTTGATAGGTCGCTATTTGCACAAGCATTGTGCAATGCCCCTCGCCTTTCCTCAGGAGGCTTGTTAGGGATGGTTTATGAGCACCTTAGAGATTACTTCTAGGTAGATGATCCTTCTAGTGGTTTTACCAAGTCGTTTCAGGTGGCTACAACAATAGTGAGAGGAGACATTCCTATGTATATTAGTCGGGTGTTAGGTGCTAGTTGACTTCTCGCAATAGAGAAGGACAAGGGAGGCATTAGACCGATTGCTATTGGAGAGATCTTTTTGCATTTGGTCAGTTGTACCATTGTCCTTCAGTATTATTCTCACTTTTGATAGCACCTAGTCCACATCAGTTTGGAGTAGCTACACTTGGAGGATGTGAGGCTATATCTCTAGGCATTAGAGCACTCTTAGATATCCATCCAAAGTGGGCCATCCTACAGGTGGATGTTGAGAACGCTTTTAATAGCGTCTCACGTGCATCCATCTTTAGAGAGCTTAGGGAGGCTGGTGGATCCTTGGCGAGTCTCATTCCTTTTGTGTGGTCTTTTTATGGCTCTCTTGCTTCCCTTTACTACCAGCATGGTGGTTCACAAGAAGGAGTCATCGTCTTGGAGTCAACTATTGGTACACATCAAGGAGATCCTTTGGGGGGGCCCTTATTTGCCATGGCTTACTTTAGAGCTCTCCTACCTACTACTTTGGCCATGCTAGGTTGTGTATTTCCTTCCTTGGCAGATGATACACACATTGTAGGCCTTGTAGATCAGATTAGGCAGGCCTTTGACTACTTGACTACCGAGCTACATCTAGTAGACTTGAGAGTCAAGGTGTCAAAGTGTAGGGCATGGTCCCCTTTAGGTATCCCTCCCCACCTTGAGCTTCCAGAGGGGTGTATCACATCCACAGATGGACTTTGTGTTCTTGGAGTGCCAATAAGATTGGAGGATTTTGTCACACGCTTCTTAGATGCTGCCCTTGGAGAGGATGTTCTCCATGTGGATGACCTTGCATTACTAGGAGATCCGCAAGTGGCATTTGGTATACTCTCTTCTTGTATTGCTCGTCAACCATCCTACGTCATCTGTACAATTCCACCCTCATCGTCCTTCCTATCACGTCTGAGAGCATTTGATAGGAAGATTATGGGAGTCTTTGGTGATATTATTGGACCAAGGACCTTTGAGTGTGTGACAGGGGATTTGGCACATAGACAGACGGCTTTGCCAATCTCATGTGGTGGGGTTGGCTTGCATTCTATGGAAGAGACGACACCTATAGCATTTTTGGGTAGTTGGGCTCTCGTGACACTCCTACTTTCCTCTCATTTTGTGGTTGCCAATAGGCCAGTTTTGGTGACTTATGTGATAGAGGTGAGGAAGGATCCTTTTCTCTCCAAACGTTATTGTGGCAGACGAGAGATAGTCTATCCCCACGAGCACGAGAGGATTTTCCACTATTTGCTTCACTATCGTCAGATTGGACTAGAGGTTTATAGTCTTCCTTGATGGAGCCAGAGTGTGAGCATACACTACATTCTCTCTTAGTCGACTCGTCCATTCCTCAGGCTACTAGAGCGCGTCTATGCTCTTGCTCCGGCAAGGGTGTAGGCTCTTGGATCCTAGCTCAACCGTGCATTAGGGCTTTCCGACTCACACCAACTACTTTCTCTACAGCGATGAGGTTTTGCCTAGGTTTGGTCCACCCATCTGCATCTTCATTACTCACTTGTGAGTGTGACTCTACACTAGATATAGCAGCGGTCCACATGACACGGTTTCCTTTTGGAGGACAGAGGATAGCTACCCATGATGCCATTAGAGACATAGTGTTTGCTATGGCATGAGAGAGTGGATACTTGGGCTTGGAGGGAGTGTTCATATGCCTTGCAGATGACACGTGTTAGGGCAGACTTATACTTGGTCCGAGATGATCAGGTGATAGTAGCGGATGTCGTGGTTACGGACCCAACGTGGGATATAGTTTCAGAGGGAGTGATTACCCATCCCCTTGGATGGGCGGCAAGTGTAGCAGGATGTCGCAAGGTCTCCAAGTATAGGGACATGCAGCAAGGTCACCTCTTTGTTCCTCTAGCCTTGGAGTTATATGGAGTGATGGACACGGCATTTGACACATTTGTCAGGGAATGCTCAAGAGCTTATCATGTTAGGCGTCAGGGGGTACCACTCTCACTCTCATACTTTGTCGCATATTTTAGACAGTGTATGTCCTTTGCTCTATAGAGGGCAGTGGCTGGTGCAATCCATAGGAGAGCAATCACATTAGGTGATGTTTCTTCGGATGCTCCAATTGTGTGTATACCGTGCGACTTGCATAGCTCGGATATCTTAAGTGCGATGAGGCAGATTTCTCATATAGACTCTATTGGGGCTTAGCCCCATGTTACCTTTTTTGTCTCTCCCTTGTACAGCTTGATGGGGTCTTCCCATCCTTTGTTTTTCCTATGCAATCACCTTTTCTTGTTAATAGTCAATTATATTAACCAATTTTGCTATACAACCTCTCTTTTGAAGTTTTTGTCCGACGTGAAAGTCCCATACACGCCCGGTATACACCACTCCGCTGGCGAGCTGGTGTACGGTCGGTATCCAACACTATTGTTTGGTGAATAACAAAGAAATTTCACACCGCGTTCACACCTCAGTGGCGAGCGCCAATGTCTACCATTTCGTCTATTTATCATGATGTGTTTTGAATTAACTCTTCACAATAGCTAAACATATGGGAAATGAGAGCGGAAGCCGTTTGAAGAAGGGGGATCTGGAACCCACTAAGGGCATGTGCAATGCAGATGATTATAAGCACGACTCTCTGAAAAGATGAATAGAAACTCAAGAAAATGAAATGAATACCAACTCAGGAAATGGAAAGTGAGTGAAACTAACAACACAAAGGTAAGCCGAAGTAAAGATAAAATGGATCATCTCATGAGTAACACCACAAGCATGAGTAACACCTGCAGCGAGCTAGTATACTTTGTGTAACTACAGAAAAGATCCGATCAATTAAGCATCGGAAATAGAAAGTCGAGTAGGAACCATGAAACAGACAAATATAGAGCTAAGAGAAAAGAAAAGGCGACCACTTAGGATAACAAGAAGGATGGGAAGACCCCATCAAGCCGTGCACAAGAGGTAAACAGCCGTGAGATAAACTCAGTGGCAGTGGTGTTATGAGTTCTCACTGCCTTCACTTAATTCCCTAACAGCTTGGAAGAGACACCTGGCAAGAGGTTCCGGAAGAATCTTCCTACAGACCGAAGAAAACAAACCGGAGCTCCCTTGGGTACGCAGGGAGCTCCGGTTGTAGTAATCAATCGAGCCTTGAAAAAGGCAACCGCGTAGGAAAAATGAAAGAGGGGAAGACCCCATCAAGCCGTACAAGAGAGAGACAAAAAGGTACAAGGGAGAGACAAAAAAGGTAACATGGGGCTAAGCCTCAAACCATTCGAGCCTTTAGTCATGGAAAAAGAGATCAGCATTGTGGCACCGAGAATAGGTTGTTTCTCAGAATTTGTAATATCGACTGTTTTTGGTGTTCCAGTTGCGATGCCTTTAGAATAAAAACCAACTACCCCATTAGGTACTGCTCTGCCTTGAATCGTAACGCGGATCTCACTTACTTCTGTATTTTAGGGGATGGGGAGGTAAAAAGTTTCGTTGCACAAATGCTTGTCTCTTTTTCTGGGACAATCTCTCGTGGAACTTACTTGGTTCTTTTACCCAAAATACCGCATGGAAATTAAGTCGCGGTTACATCTGGTGGAAGTATTACATCTGCGGCTACATCTGGTGGAAGTCCTTTCACGCTAATAGCCTTTGCCACGACTTATGAAGGATGGGAAGACCCCATCAAGCCGTACAAGGGAGATATATGTGATAACTAGTGCATCCATAACCAAAACCAATCTAGATCCCCAAATATACTCCACCAAATAACAACATCAGAAAACCGAAAGAGAGGAAGGATATTATAAAGCATTTAAACGGAAACAAGATGGAAGCTACCTAAGAATGTAAAAAGAGTGTAAGCATCATCAACTTGTTGAGATGTCGAATTGACAGGACAATATAAGGCTATAAAATATACTATCCTAGGAAAGTAAACAAAGACAAAAGATATATAGACACATCAAATTTCATGTATGATCAGAAAAGGAAGAAGAAATGATAAAACCAAGGTGCAAAAACGAATTTTAAGCATATTTCATGCTCACTGTTATTAGATTTTAATTTAATAATTCCTACAATTCGAGGCTTGAGTTTGGCGTGGGCACCTTAATCTTAACTTCTCTTGTAACTACCTTTTATTCCTTAGTGTACTTATTACATGTATAGATCCTGAGGTGTGAAACTATGGATAGTTAGATAATTTGCCAATAATCGGTAAATATTTCTCTTTATGCATCTGTATACTTAACGATGGGAAAGGTCCAAAGCTATCAAATTCAGAGAGTAAACCTTTCAGCATAAAGATGTTCGCTCTAGAGGAAGAATGCTTCTCATGGATTGGACAATCAGCACCCTTGGTACTCACCTCAAGCAGGTGACTTCTTAGGGAACCAAAGTAACTTCTCAGGGATAGAATGGTGACCGCATGGAAAACTCGAAGGAAAGGAAGACCCATCAAGGAGGAGACAAAAGAGGTAAAAATGGGGCTAAGTTCTCATCGCATCGATATGAAAAACCTGCCTTGCTGCACCTAAAATGGAGGACGACCGCGTAGAAAGAAAGAAGGATGGGAAGAACCCATCAAGCGAGATAAGGGAGAGATGCAAAAGGTAAAATAGGATTAAGCCTCAATAGAGTCTTTATGAGAAATCTACCCCATTGCACCTAAGATATCCAAGCTATGCAAGTCATGTGGTCTACAAACATCCAAAGCATTCGAAGAAGCATCACCTAGTGTGATTGCTCTCCTATGGATTGCACCAGCTACTGCATTCTGTAGAGTAATGGGCACACGCTGTCTAAAATATACTACAAAGTATAAGAGTGAGAATGGTACCCTTGGCACCTAACATGAAAAGCTCTCGTGCACTCCCTGGCAAATGTTTCAAACGCCATGTCCATCACTCCATATAACTCCAAGGCTAGAGGAACAAAGAGGTGACCTTGATGCATGCCCCTATACTTGGAGACCTCGCAACCTGCTACTGCGCTCGTCGCACATCTAGGAGGTGGGTAATCACTCCCTCCAAAATTGTATCTTGCGTAGGGTCTGTAACCATGATCTCTGCTACTATCACCTAATCATCTCGGACCATGTATAAGTCTGCCCTAACACATGTCGTTTGCAAAGCATATGAAGGCTCCCACCAAGCCAAGTATCCACTTTCTTGTGCCATAGCAAACACTATGTCCCTAATAGCATCATGTGTGGTTATCCTCTGTCCTCCAAAATGTCATAGTGACATATGGACCACTGTTGCATCTAGTGTAGAACCACACTCACAAGTGAGTAATGAAGTGATGCACCTAAGATATTCTAACTATGCAAGTCATAAGAGTGGTTTCTAAGGATTGGACGATCAATAGAAAACCAAAGTCAAAGGTTAGGGCCAAGGAGTAGTATATCTCCGGACACTCCATGTGCTATTGGACCTCTTTTTCTTCTTTTTGTGATAGGCCTGCTATGCCTTAAACTTGTTATTGTTAAGTCGAAATAGACCACGTAGTATATGAAAAAGGATGAGAAGACCCCATCAAGCCATACAAGGATACAAAAACATAAGAGGTAAAAACCACATTAGGCCTTTCATCCCTTAAACTTGTTGTCCATTTGAGTGCAACTAGCAATTTGGCTGCTATTATTCCTGGCAAGTTCATTATTATTAGCGAGTTTTTCTACTATTATTTTATAGTTTAGGGTTTCAAGAGATTATATTTTCTTATGTGAGTTTGGGATATGAGGGGTTGTGGTTTTGCAAGTATGGTGAGATATGGAGAGTAGCATCACGTGTTACTATCATTATTCTTGTGCTAGCCATGGCTACACCTCCCTATGTAGGGCCGCCTAGAGTAGCTCAAGATACACTAAGCCCGGTGTATCATCAATGCTTTACCTTGCAAGGGGTAAAGACCCATGTAGGAAGGATGCACAAGGACTATGATTGGACCACTTGGGATGTCCATGTGAGGTGAGCAACCACATCAACAATAGTGACACTCAAGATTACACACGCTTCTTCTATCCCTTTGTTGACCACTCTAGGGATACAGATCGAGTTGTGTGAGTGGTTAGCTTCTTAGGTGGGTTACATATTGGGGTTATTTGAGACTAGTTTTCCATATCCATGTATATTCCATTAGCTACCCTGCACACTCCATGATGAGGCTAGACGGGCTTTTCACCTACCACTTGATTGTTTGGCACATGATCCCTTGGACAAGCTAGCATGGTTCCTATTCCTCTTACTCCCTCAATGGTGTCTTTGTTATGCTAGAGGAGGACGTGCAAGGCAAAGAAAGATGGTTGCTAGATTTCATCAATTTTGAATTGGGGATTGGGCGGCACTTCAAGAGGAGTCTGTTAGGGCTACATGTTTTAGGAGATAGGTTTTTCCACAAGATACCAAAGAGTCCACTTGATTATGATGGCATAGGACATTGGGTTAGGCAAGAGAGTTTAGTAGAGTAGCACAAGTGCTACATCCTTTGTCTATGGCAAGTCCTATTGATGAGAATATCTTTTGCTTATGCTCACTACATAATAGTAGAGGAGCTACCACTAAAGGCCTTAGATTATCAGCTTGAGCAACCTTTATGTCTTGATAGGTTGCTTTTTGCATGAGCATTGTGCACTACCTCTATCCTTTCCTCAAGAGGCTTGTAAGGGATGCTTTATGAGCACCTTACAGATTACTTTAAGGCAAATAATCCTTTGAGTGGTTTTATTGAGTTGTTTTAGGTGGCTATAGCAATAGTGAGAGGAGATATTCTTATGTCTATTAGTTAGGTATTAGGTGCTAATCGACTTCTTGTGATAAAGGACATGGGAGCACTAGACCAATTGCTATTGGAGAGTTCTTTTTGCATTTGGTCAATTGTATCACTGTCCTTCAACATCATTCTCACTTTTAACAACACCTCAATCCACATCAATTTGGAGTAGCTACACTTGGAGGATATGAGGCTATTAGACATACAATTCTCAAAAATCTAGAATCAACTAAAAGCCTACAACCACGATCCAATATTGTACCTTGCAAGTGAAGCAAACTTGCATAAGTCAAGCCTTCAATCCCATTGGAACTAATCAAGTTCCCAATAAGTGGCTTGAAATCTCCTATTGGGATTCCTTGTTTCCTTGATCATTCTACTCCACAAACTCTACATGGGCAACTTGTCAAGATCATCCATTCTTGAGTGGATATTCAGTGATGTGATGTCCCAATTGGCGACAATAAAAGCAACCACTATTTTGTCACAATTTTTCTCTATCTACAATGCCAAGTGGTCTCCATTGAATGGTATTAATTTCCATTGGTGTTTGCTCCTCTGTCGTGCATATATACATTGCTACAAAACATACATCGCTGTCAACATCATATACTATAGAAGCACAACTCACAAATAAGTCATACATAGACTCTAAAGTGCTACAATTAGCCCAACATCCAAAATATCATCAAAAAGGATGTGGTCTAGTCGTTGAATCCCATCATATGTACATTGTAGAACCTCTCTAGGTAAGAGGTTTGTCCACCAAAGACAAAGACAATGAGCCCCATAATCCTACTTTGGTTGCATCTAACAATATAGCAGGTCCCATCCAAGAATGGACATGATGTGTACTTGCCACCACTCTATTGCAAGAATCACCCATCAAAGGAATGTTCTACAACAAGTAAGCTGGAGAAATAGATTGATGAACCTAGAGATGTCGTAGTATCCATAACATCTCCCAAAACACACTAGAACAAGGATCTTGAAGATCCAAACCGTGGTCAACACGTGTATGTCCTTGACATGGCTATCCAAAAATCACCAAGTGAATGCGCCCATATCTCTCTAGATCATGCGCCCCCAATAAGGAAATGTTTGTTGGTAGGGCTTTTTGGTAACCTTTGGCTATTGATATTGGTAATAACTCAGGATACCGGTAGGCCAAGTTTGCCACATGATGTAGAGAGACTTGCCTAGGAATCTCATCTCTCTTTACAAACAAGTACCTCTGTACTTGTAAACCCACCTGTAATATTGCAACTAGTCTGGTGCTAATCCGACCAAACAACTCTAATAGATATATCCCCTTTATTGGATACTGCCAAGCAATTAGTGCGGTATCTAGAAGTGTCAAAGTAATCAACTCTGGAGGCTCATCGTCACACCTAATGGTACAAAGGCTCAACTCCAAGCTTGTTGCACCAACTGATCTACATGTTGTTGCAATGTATCCTTGAACTCCACAATGGAACATCCAAGATGGATGGAACAATCCCACTCTTATTCCAAATTTGAGTGATCTCCTCTAGTACTAGAGTAACCACTACATGGGCGTTCTCCTCCAACAAGTCACCAAGCCAAGTAATTGCACCATTGAAAGCTGAAACTAATGTTGCCATGGTCCCAAACTATAGTGAGCCAAGACTGCCACTACTAAAGCGTAGTGGTAGGTGACATAATCGTCCCTCTCTTGACTGCCAACCTGGTCTATAGGAGGCTGTCTCTTCCCAATAGTCAATGTTGAAACCCAAGGGATATAACACTGCTCCCCCAACTAGCACATCATATGACTCAGATATTGTTGCAATAGCCTCAACTCTCACCACCAAGCTATCAGTTGGTTGACCAAGTTGAACCTAGACAACAAGCTCCCCACATGTGATGTACTATGTCGAACCACCACCTAGAGATGTTTGGATCTGAAATGGACACCTCTCCACATTGGTCTTCCATAACTCCAGACCGACTACTTCAGCCTTCCCCAACATAAGGAGCTATGCAATAGAGTCTAACAAGACTCTCTGTGGCATATAAACCTTCCCTTTAGATGGTGTAAGATATTGGATCAAGCATTAGAGTTTAGTAGAGCAATATGAGCGCTAAATCCTTTGTCTATGGCTAATCACATTGATGAGCTTATCTTTTCCCTATGCTTATGACATCCTATGGCAAAAGAGGAAGTATCATTAGAGGTCTTAGATTATTAGCTTGAGTAACTTTTATGTCTTGATAGGTCACTTTCTTGCACAAGCATTGTGTATTGCCCCACACCTCTCCTCAAGAGGCTTGTTGAAGATGGTATATGAGGATCTTAAATATTGCTTTCAAGTAGATGATCCTTTTAGTGGTTTTACCAAGTTGTTTTAGGTGGCAGTAACAATAGCAAGGAAAGATATTTTTATGTTAGTTAGTTGGCTATCTGGTGCTAGTCAATTTCTTTCAATGGAGAAGGATACAAGGAGCATTGAACCAATTCCTAGTGGGAAGATCATTTTGTGTCTAGTTAGCTATATTGTTGTCCTTTAGCATTGTTTTTACTTTCAATAACACCTCAATCCACATCAATTTAGAGTAGCCTTACGCTTGGAGGTTGTAAATATATCTTAAAGCATTAGAGCACTTTTAAATATCCATCTGGAGATGTTCATCCTATAGATGGATGTTGAGTATACTTTTAATAGCATCTAATGTGCATCTATCTTTAGAGAGCTTAGGGAGATAAGTAGATCCTTAGCAAGTCTTATTCCCTTTGTGTAGTCTTTCTATGGTGGCTCTCTTGCTTTCCTTTACTACTAGCAAAGAAGAAGCTACATCTTGGAGTCAATTGTTGGTACACAATAGGGAGATATTTTAGGGAGACCTTTATTAGTGATTGTGGCTCACTTACACGCTCTCTCATCTAGTACTTTGGCTATGCCAAGTTGTGCATTTTCTTCCTTAGCAAATGATACACATTGTCGGCCTTGTAGATCAGATTAGGCAAGCCTTTGACCACTTGACTATCAAGCTTCATGTTGTAAGCTTGAGAATCAAGGTGTCAAAGTGTACAACATGGTCCCATTCAAGTATTCCTCCCCACATTGAGCTTTTAGATGGTTTATAATATCTATAGATGGAGTACGTATCCTTGAAGTGGCAGTAGGATCCAAGGATTTTATCACAATGCTTCTTAAACTCAACCCTTGTAAAGAATATTCTCCATGTGGATGATCTTCTTCTACTAGAAGATATGCATGTGGCATTTAATATACTCTCCTCTAGCATTTCATGTCAATCAACTTACCTTCTCTTGTGTGGTTCCTTGTTCCTTGACCTTCTTATCACATCTTAGAAATTTTGATATGAGGATTATGCGATATCATTCAACCATAGATATTTGAGTGTGTGATATGGGATTTGGCACATAGTCATACATCTCTACCAATATTGTGCGGAGGGGTAGGCCTACTATCTTTGGAAAAGATGGCACCTTTAGTGTATTTGTGCTCTCTTGGCATCCCTACTTTCCTCTCATTTTATGGTTATTGATAGGCCAATCTTGGAGACATATGTGATCAAGTTGGAGGAAGGATCCTTTTTTCTCTAGATGTTTGCAATAGATGAGAGATGATCTATCCCCATGTACATGAGATGAATTTCCATCCTTTTTCTCCTTTCTTGTTGATTAGACTAAAGGTTTGCAATCTTCCTTGATGGAGCAATAGTGTCAACATATGTTATATTGTCTCTTAGTTGACTTGTCCATTCCTTGGGCTACTAGAGCACATTTTTGCTCTTGTTGTGGCAAAGGTACAAGCTCTTGGATCCTAGCTCAACCATACATTAGGGCATTCCAACTTGCACCAATTAGCTTCTTTATAATAATGAGGTTTTACTTGGGTTTAGTCCACCTATTTGCATCTTCATTACTCAATTGTGAGTGTTGCTCTGTACTAGATGCAATAAAAGTCAATAAAAGTCCATATGACATGGTGTCCTTTTAGAGGACACAAGTTAGCTACCCATGATTCCATCAAGGATATTGTGCTTGTTATGGCACGAGAGAGTGGATACCTTGCTTGGAGGGAGCGTTCATATGCCTTACAAATGACAAGTGTCAAGGTAGACTTATACTTGAGCCAAGATGATGAAGTGACAATAGTGTATGTTGTGGTTATGGACCTTATGTATGGTGTAGTTTTGGATGGAGTGATTACTCATCCCCTTGGATGGGTGGAAAGCAAAGAGGCAACAAGCAAGATCTCAAGTATAAGGCATGCAACAAGGTCACCTCTTTGTTCATCTAGCCTTGGAATTATATGGAGCGATGTATATGATGTTTGACACATTTGACAAGGAGTGTGCAAGAGCATAAAATATTAGCCAATAGTGGTACCACTCTCACTCTCATATTTTGTAGCATATTTTAGACACACGACATATAAAATATGCTACAACCAACCAATATGGATTGCACCAACCAATGCTCTACAAAGAGCATTGGTTGGTGCAATCCGTAGGAGAGCAATCACAATAGATGATGCTTCTTTAGATGCTCCAATAGTTTTTAGACCTTATGACTTGCATAGCTTGGATATCTTAGGTATAGTAGTGTAGATTTCTCATATCAAAACTATTGGGGCTTAGTCCTATTTATCTCTTTTGTCTTACCCTTGTATGGCTTGATGGAGTCTTCCAGTCCTTTGTGTTTTCTACACAATCAGCTTTTTCTTGATTAGTAGCTTTAAGTAGATTCTCTTAGTAGATGCTTGATTCCCTTATTAGCTTAAAGTAGGTTGCTTAGTACAAAATTTGACAAAATTCATTGATATGGAAGGAGAGAGTGAGCACGACCTTGATAGGTTAAAGTAGATTCCATTTATTAAGGTTTGATTAGTAGCTAAAGTAGATTCATTTAGTAAAAGTTTGATTATTGGCTTAAAGTAGATCCACTTTGTAAAATTTTACTACAAGCTAGTAATTGGTAATTTGCATCAATAGATTTGCTTCATACAAATTTTTTGCAAAATGGTCATTGGTTTATATATGGTAAAGGTAAAAGGTGACTTGCACATATACCAAGAAATATATACCTACATAGATAAATGAGAAGAAGGTGACTCTATTTTTCCACCTTATAGATAATAAAGTTGGTTGTAGCAATGGTACCAAAGAAAGATAGATACGGCACAATAGCATTATAGGATCATGCATAACTATTGTAGTTAGGTACATCTCTCATATCTATACTATTTGGGCCTACTCCCATTCTACCTCTTTTGTCTTTCCTTTGTATGGCTTGATCGGATCTTCCTATCCTTCTTGTGTTCTATGTGGTCACCTTCACCTAATATTGGGGTTTAGCTCCATTTGACCTTGTCCTCCTTGATGGGCCATCCTTTGTGTTATGCTACATGGTTGCCTCCTTCATAACAGAAGATACTCAAATTAAATTGATATGAAAAGGGTGTCTCCCTCCTTTGATATATGTTTGATATGGAAATTGAATTTCCTTTGTTAATTTATATTGAATTTTCAGGTTGAGAGCTAATTATTCTCTAATTGAATTGGTGGTAGTCTTATAAGAAATTAAGTATATTTTAGTTTAATTTCTCTCTAGTTTTTAATTTCCCTTGATAAATATGTTTTTCCTTATGACAATGAAATTGGTCTTTTACATGTTATAGATACATAGATGATCGATAGATGATGGGGTAAACTGGATCTGTTTATGTGTGTTAACCAATATATGCTATTACATGATATTTAACGTTCCATAATTAACATTATTAATTTTGTTCTAAGTTCTAAGTCAAGAGTCGTTTCTTTCCCTCTATTATTACATTATCTATGTAATTGGTCAAACATATCATATTATTGTGATAAAGCACTTACATTTGGGCATATAAAATTTATGATTTTATATGCAGTTTAATCTATTTCTTTTTATAAATTGAGTTATCCCTAGGTTTTAATCCAGTTCTACTGATGAATATTTGGTCCATCTAAACTGTATATACTAATGGAAAATTAAAGAGCTTGTAAAATAGCCTTATAAATTAGATCATATTTTTGTTAAGCTTTTGGGGTTTAACCCAATCTTACTCTTATGTTTTATCCTTGCACAAACTTGGTAATGTCTTCTCATGCTTTTGTTATCCTATTCATGTTCTTCCTGTTTGGTTAAGCAACAAATTACATGCAAACCATTTATATATTAATAGTAGTGTTTAAATGTCCATAATTGACTATTTAATATATCATATTTTGCAACAAAATGATTAAATACTAACAGATGGGCTGCATTCACATAATCGAAAAAGTCCTTTAAATATAAAAGTATATATTTTATAGATTTTGCGAGCATACATATGGTGAGGACTAGATCATAGTATTCATAACCATAATAAGAGGTATTCTGTTTTCTTTGCAGAAAATTGATATAATGCTAGTTGTCTATGTATGATTTAGATTACGTTCATTGTCTAAATACGTATATTCTATTTATGGAGAAAGTTTCTTTTAGGTACTGAAATGATAAAAAAAACTCATTTCCCTAGGACCTAAATTATATTTGGGACGTTACCTACTCAAAGTATAGATCTGTAATTTATTTTATTTTTGACATCCAAATAGAAAATGAAACTAATTGAATGTACTATTTCCATATGTAGGAACCTCTCATGATCATTTTCTTACTCTTAGGTTGAACATTTTGTCCTTAAGGTACTCTCTTATCTAGAAACATGTCTAACAGTCTATTTCAATGATAACTTCAAACTCTGTAAAATTTACATTCACAAAAGGAAATTATTACTTTAAAAATCAAGTTTCAGTTTATTTCATTTGCTTGTTGCTGTGGGAAAACAACGTGCTATCAAAGCGAATTGAAATTTAAGAAAGGACAATGAAAACTATGAACAGGACTCCTCCAATATTAAGTGTTTCTCTATGCAAGTTTCCACGTGATCGGCAATTTATCTCCTACATCCACTCGACGGAACAGGTCCAACATGCGCTTACTTTAGGTGATAGTACGTTTCGGAGGAAGAAAATTGAACTCGTGTGTCTTAACAACAGGCGGGAACTTTCACATAGAGTTTAGTTTGAAAAGAATGCTGAAGAATGGTATCATCGAGGTCCTTATAATGCGTGATGGCGGCAGCAGCGCGCACACCATCGAGCAATTTGGACACCGTGAAAGAATGAGCTCGCGCAATGCGCTGGTCGAGTGTCGGTGCGGTCGATCTTTTAAGCCACTCATTGCTGTGATGTGCGAGATGTTGCGTGATTTTACTAGCTGCAAGAAATTTTGCTTGCTCAGTGACCGAGCGGCACAATTTATCCGGTGCGAAAATCACAAAATTTGTCGTGTCGAGCTTTTAGGACATTGATTGCTGTGATGTGGGAGATGTGGCGCGATTTTGACGAATCTTTTCTGGTCCGACCGAGCGGAGCAGGAAGGAAGCAAGCCGATGTTTGTCGAAGCGCAGCGGGAGGAGGTTCGAAGACAGGGTGTTTAATATCTGGTGTGGACTTTGGTAGATCGTTGGAGATTGAAGCAGAGGGAAGTCCCAATGGCGGCGGTTCAGTTTCCTAATTATCTTCTCTTCATGATACACTGCTTCCAGGTAAGGGAAGATCACCCTTCTTCACAACGACTTTGATGATGTGCTCTGGCCGAGCGAGCTTCATTTTCTCGATCCTACTCTTGTGTTTCATTCTTCCTGATACTTTCTGACCGAACTTGCCTATTTCATCTTTCTCTTGTAGAGTTTGGAGAATGAGATGGCCAGGTCTCCAGTCCTGATGTCGTCACAGGAGATACTTTCGCCTTGGGTCCTCAGAGGTGACGAGTTATAAAATTGAAAGACTCACACCATCTGTATTTCCGTTATCTGGATTTCCGTTAAACCTTTCAAGCTTTTAGTCATGGAGAAAGATATTGAGATGTTGAGAAAGAATATTGGGAATATCGAGAATCCATAATATTTTTCTCCATAACCAAAGGTTTGAAGGGTTTAATGAAATAATACAACTTGAGCTCTTCGGGGACGCATTTCGGGTACTGGCAACTAGTATATCTTTTTCTATCGCCTTTAGCTCAAAAATGATCGACTTTCACCGAATTTGCGCTTTCTGTTCATTTCTGCCTTTCCAGAGTCTGTCGAGGTAAAATTCGATATCGACACGCTGACATACTACACAACCACACCACCAAGGAGAAGGAAAAAGAATGCGATTTGCCCGGGCCAAAACAACTCGCTCAACAACCAACGCCACTGAAAAAAGAGAAAAAGAAGAAATAAGGAAACTGTCGCCGAATCGCCACCAGAACAAATGATCCTGACTACTCGTCGGACAACCATCACCATCACTAATAACGCAGAATTGACACTAGACTTGGGTCTTACAAACGCGTCTTACAAGCGCGTGCGTTGGGTTTTACAAGCGAGGCGCATTGCACTCCTAGCGAGCCTTGAGCCTCTTAGATTTGCTTAAGCTCTCGGTAAGGCCAGATCTGAGGTCGGCTATGTTGCATAAGTTAGAAACCTAAGGCGATGGACGGACGCTTGGTTCCGGAAGGCCCATTGGCGTCTATGACCGATCTGTGTCCCGCCCTCGCGGAGGGCCCTTCAAATTCTAAGATTTGCTTAAGTTCTCGACTTGCCAAGAATTTAAATAAATTTTAGAGTTTGAAGGGCTCTCCGGGGGTGTAAAGTTATCTAAACCGGAAAGCTACGGCGACGACGGTACTTTAGATATTTGAAAATAAAATTTAAAATTACTTTTGAATATCTATATAACAAATATATAAGAGTACATATATAAAAAATAATACTATTTTTTCCATCTTTCATTTTTTCTACGGTTACCCGTTTCATTTATGTAATAGAATAAATAATAAAATTTTATATCGAATTTCACCTTGGACGGACGGTAGTTCAATGGATGGTGGTGTTAGTTCAATGGACAAAAGAGGGAAACGCGGCTCTTTTGATGGGGGGACGGGAAATGAGCGTTTTATAAATTCCAAATAAACTAGAGGGAACTTATCTCTATGGGTAGACTTAACTTCTTTATATGATATAAATAATCTTTGTGAGTTCACTGCGAGTGCTGAATGAGTACTCATATGCATACGATGCCAAACTTTGTCATATGTAAATTTTACATAAGTATAGGTTTAAAAATTAGTTCCAACGATTCAAAGTGCTAATATATTGAAAAATAAACTAATCTTTTTTGGTATAAATTATTTTTAATTTTAAAAGTATATTGTGTATAACTTATATATATATAGCATAATATTTTATAATATAATTATATAAATCTTGTATTAGTATAGGTGTAGAATTTAATTTTAAATATTTAAGGTGCTAAAATATTAAAAATTCTTATTTCTTTGTATAATTCACTCATAGTTTTGCAAACCTCTTTTGTATACAATTATATATTGCCCTTACAAATAACTTTTTCAAATAATGTGTTTATTTTGATACGCTATAGCTCATTAATATTCACTATCCTAGGAAACTATCTTAGTTCTTAGAAGATTGATATTGTCTAAAATAAATAAATATTTACAAAAAATATAACAATCTAGAGCTATATATATTTTAAAGGTATTTGAAGTTAATACTCCCCGTAATCACCAATTAATAAAGATACTAAAATAAATGGTTTACATTCTTAGTTTGGTGCTAATTTGATATATTGTAAAATTTTTATTTATGTATTAAATTTCATGAAAATAAATAAAATAATGATATTTTTTATATATAAATATTGATGTGTATATTTTCCATTATATAAATCCAATTATTCTAAAGATTACTCAGTGAGATGAGACAGATCGTCTACAAAAATTGTGGAATTTAATCAACTAATGTCTATATCGTATATTATAAGCCAATTTTTATTTTAAGATACTGATTAAAATCCATGAACATTGAGAAAAACTTATTTGTATCTTTATTTGGATTATGTGGTGCAGTCATATAGATTATAATCTTTATTGATTTTTCTAGAGTTATTTCAATTGCTATGTTCTAAACTTCTTTATTCCACTTAAAGTTAAAAATTTCACCATTAACTCTTCATGGTACACTATCTCGCAATTCTAGAATCATTTCTCAACAACTACTAATATCCAATTATATTTCTTAACTTGAGTTTATACGAGAAAATAATTATGTTTTGATGTTAAAATACAATTAACATTAAACATATAGATCGAATTTGTTTTGTTTAAATAATTCTAGTCAATATAATATAAAAATTCAAGGTAATATAATAATAAATAATAAAATTAATATAATATATATTTTATTTTATAAATTAGATTTATATAAAATTATAATTTTAATAATAATTTAGGAAAATAATATTTTAGAAAAACGATGTTTGTACTTTAATCATCTCCTTTGTTATCGTTTTTGTCTCTCTGTCTTATACGGTTTACGACGTGGTCTTTCTATCCTTCATTTTTCCTACGCGATCATCTTTTTCTCTTTAATCATCTCATATATACTATTTATAATAAATTATTTAGAATATAAGAATATAATTATAAATAAATAAATAACGTTAATTATCAAATTTTAATTCTCTAAATTTTGAACAAATCATAGCCTAGAACATATACCTCTCATCAATACTATTGAGCGGACGGACTTCAGCGCACTCTTCTCCTTCTATGAATTAAGCTCGGAGTTATCTGATCGCTGCTACTGCTGCTCGTACCACACCACCAGGAAGAAGGAAGAAGAATGAAACTCACTAAGCTTTTGAAAGTCTCTATAGAAAGGAGAATCTTAGTGCTAAGGTCTTGCAAAACTACGGAGTGGACTGCGGTCCACTCCGTAGTTTTGCCAGACCTTGCCGCGCAGCGCATTCGTCGTCTTCTAAGATAATAAAAGGAAGCTGGTCCTCAGAGTTACTACTCACGCCACACCACAAGGGCGACGATGCAACTGCAACTATGCACCGACGTGGCGGTATGAGCCCGGCTGTATGACGCTGCAGACCAACTTCTGCCATGTGTTGGATTGTAGGTAGATCTTGCTTACTGATGCATTTTGAGGAATGGAGACGCCTTAAACTTCGTCACACAGAGACTTGTCCTCTTCTCTGAAACAATCTGCTGGTGTACGCATTCTCTTTTCTTGACCCTGAATACCCACATAGAGACAAACTCGCGCTGCGCGTGTACAGATGTTAGATGTCGTTCAATTTATGAGTCACCACCTTGAACTGCCAAGGCGAAACTATTGACGACAAATGAATATAAACATTCCAATTAAAATAGGAGAATTAATCCGAATTTCCATCCGGGAATGTTAAGACTTTTACATTAGAGAGAGCGAATACTCACAGACGAAAAGACTAATGGAAAACAATACTTTCGCCTCCTTCTTCTAGAAACAACGAGGAAGCAGGAGCTCGGAATTACGTGATCCCTGTTACTACGAATATCACATCACCACGAAGAAAGAAGAAGATGCAATTTGCCCGGTTGCTGATGAACGTACTCCGCTCTTCAATTTTGCAGCTCAATGCTTTTCACCTCAATTTCATCATCTGCACCTCAACTCGACGCTTTCACTTCAATTTAACAGCTCAATGCATTCGCTTCACAACAGCTCAGCTCAACGCACTCCGCTCTTCAACTTTGCAGTCTTCAATTTTGCAATTTAAAGCTTTCACTTCCATTTCAAGTATCAAGCACCTCAACGCTTGCGCTTCAGTTTCACAATCAAAATCAGCTCAACGCACTCCGCTCTTTAATTTTCCAGTCCTCAATTTTGCAATTTAAAGCTTTCATTTCAATTTGACCATCAAGTAGCTCAACGCTTGCGCTTCAATTTCACTATCAACATCTGTTATGGAAAATCTAACAGCACTTCTACCCAATCATAGCAAAGACCCGGACTACTCGCTAGCCAACCATCATCAAGAAAAAAGAAGAAATCGCAGAAGAACACAAATTACCCTCACTATCGCCACACAACCAACACCACCACGAAAAAGAGGAGAAGACGAATGCAGAGTTCACACTAAGACTTGGGTCTTTCTCTTTCCGGACCCTGCTTCACTCCCGGTAAAGGACTCTCCATTGTTTCGTCGATTTGCTTCTGCTGAGTTTCCCGCTGTTCATCCTGTCAAATTATCATGGCCAGCTTTGATTTGCTCTTCATTCCAGACATTCTGCTGCTTATCATCAATCTGTAGAGCCATCGAGGGCTCTCGCTCTCTGGCCCCACGCAACGAAGTGAGCAGGCTCAGCGCTTCTTGGTCTATTTAGCGTCTGCACAACGTTTCCTGCACGACCTTTTGATAGCTTAAATAAGATTAATTGGAAGAATAAACGAACTCAGGAAAGAGTGACAAGAAGGAGGAAGAGTATTAAACCGAGAAGGATACGAATATAATTGAGCAGAAAAGGCATAGGAAGACTGTCGCGTCTAATCAGGGAATGAAAGTGAGAAACCCCCGCAATCGTGAGTCGTCAACCCTGGCATCGGACACTAAGCAGAAAATACGCCGAAAGATATCAAACACGTCAAGTGCAAATTAGTCATAATGGAGCGATTCCAATCCCTAATTGGAGATCTTGTCCAATAAAACAGATAAGGAGACCCTTCTCTCGTTAGTAAGTGGTGATGACTTGTTTCAATAGTCCTCACATCAAATTATCGTGTGCAGAGATTTGGATTAGAAGGTGACGATTTGCTCAAAATCTTCTGCTTGGTCTGGACATTTAGATACCAGAATGATCAGATGGTTGGGTTGTCGATGGACAACTACACCCAAGTTTTACATCGACAAGTTCAGTTCTCAGTGTGTCTGATTATCTTTACGAGTCGGTTTTATTATCAAATGTGTGGAGCATGACTCAGAACTACTGCAACTGATTACGAAAATTGAATTGGAACTTCCTACGCTTTCCTGTACCACGTTATAGCCAATACGCTTAGCCATCTCGTCAATCGCAGCAATCTTCACAAGCTATGTACAAACCAGTTGATGGACTCAACTCCTCGAAAGAATTCTACAGAATGTTGAATTGTGCAACGTCGATTGAAGGTCCAGACAAGCCAGCTTTGAATACAAAGAAACAACCACTCTGCCTTACACTACACAGTCCCGGCACCGCGGTATACAGAGATGGGAAAAGAAGTACCTCAACTTCGGCACTTAGATTTAACGACACTAAAGTTGGCAGAAAGATCAACCATTGTTACAACTTCACTCTCTCGTGAATGTCCACACTCATCAGACAAGGCACATTCAGGGATAACTCAGGTTATAATTGGTTCACTTCCAGTCCACGGGCCAAAACACTCTCAGAATATCTTCATTTGAAGGTTCTACACACTCACTATACCAATTCACTGTATGTAAGTCCTGGAAATGCTCAGAAATCAGGTTCTTGCAAAATTGCACAGAGAGAACGGTCAATAACCCCGTGAGTCCACACAGTACGGACTTTGGTGACAGAGTCATCTTAGTCTTGTTACTGCTACTCGAATTAGGATTGTGATTATGTTACTGATGTCAGAAACCATCAAAACACCACTCGGTTGCCGGTCAGTTGACCTGTGTTCCTGTTATGGTGTTGCCCAGCGTCATTCCGTGTGTCTATTAAGTTGTTACTATTATGCCTTCGATTCAGGTTACTCCGTGATCATCCTAGTTGTTGTCAAAACCCCTGAACGGTCGGCAAAGTACAAGAGTGAACGTCAGTTTCGTATTGGTGGAGCTCTTCCCTGGAGATGAAATTGCATGAAAAGATGTAAAGAGACTGTCCAAATTGGAGCCCATTCACGTTCAGATACCGCGATTGGATGTTAAGACTTCGATTACGGTAGCAACCGTCCCACCAATTTCTCACCTTGTTTTAATTCACAAGAAGATTATTTTCACCCTCATTCTAGAGACAACATAGCCTAGGGCGGGTGCTTGTCGCCTTACGTCGCTATTCATAGATTAGATATTGGACGGAAAGCACGATCCATCAGTAAGTGATATGCTGGGTTATTAAAGAAAGGTACACATAAGAATGCTGTCAGACGAGGCCCAAGACTTGTATACTTATTTCTCAGTAATTGGTCGCCGGAGAAATATCATACTTCCACAAGATGGGAAGGAAAGTCGTCAATTCATTTTCCTGACTGTTGGTAAAGTTGTTAAACAGCACCAACAGGGGGAAGACGTCCACTTAGAAGTTTTCCTTTTCATATGAGATAACTCATACGGAAAGGAACAGGATCGCGGGCAGCTCATTGACTATGTCAGAAGTTTGCATCTTTCTAGCACGTTGGTTTGTTCTCAAAGTTAGTAACATCCTTCGACAATAGAAATAATAGGGGGTTTCAAAAAATAGATTTAACGAATGTCTACACGATAAGTAACCAACATTTGACAAGGGGTTTCAGAAATAGTTATAACCGATCCCCACCAGATAAATAACAAATATTGTAACTATTTTTAGTGAACTCTGTAAAGAAATGAAGTATTAATAATGAATGTTTCGGAAATTGTTTTACAATATATCATATGTAATTTGCATTCATCTATAAAAATCAGACACTATATTAAGGATTACTTTGGTGGTGAAATAAATGAATGTCAAAAGAGATGATGTTGCTTCTTGAGAGAATTAACACATGTTTTTGGTGTGTAATTCTTAGAGTGGAATTTATGAAATTTTTTGGCGGATCCAAAATGCTGCTCTCAACTATTCAAATTCAAATTCACCATCTGCAAAGCGAATGTTGTGTGCAAATGCTCTTGTCAATAACCTAATTCGGTGGGTTTTGTAATTTTGCATTGGTGTGGTGTTTCATTTTCATAGATTAATGGGGCAAGGGAGATAGTACAAGTTATGGAAAATGATTTGCATCATCTTGTGGCAACCAAGAAATTAATTGGGGATGAAGGAATTTGACTCGGAAAGGGCAACAAAAATTTAGCAAAAACCTGATTGCAAGGCAAGCTCACATTCGATGCAAAATCAATGAACGCTATCAAGCAGCTACTAGTGGCAACGAGCAACTACCAATGGCAATGAGTGGCTTCGGGCGCCAACGAGTGGCTATGGATGCCAACAAGCTTTTAGCTTTGGGCTTCGGGTGCCCTCGAGTGGCTATGAGCGGCGATGAGCAACAATGAGCAAAATTCCATTTAATCCTAAATTAACACATTACTAACTCATTATCGAGTGGCTACTAGTGGCAATGAGCAACTACCAATGGCCACAAGCGGCTAAAGGTACCATCAAGCAGCTACGAACATCGACGAGCAATGACAAGAAAAATCTCATTTAATTTTAAATTAACACCATTACACCAAGCGGCAACTAGTACAGACAATATTAGTGAACGATACACATTAACCCTAATATGTAATCAATGCATTGCGGTGTGACCACAGAAAACTCCATACCCCTTATTTGATACGGACCACCTCTTATGGAATTTGCTAATAATAAAGAACTTGGCCAGAACTCCTTAGTGGGACTCTTTCTTCCTCCACCTGCACCCGGTCTGATTTAGTCAAGGTTTAGTAATAATTTATATGAACAGAATTTAATATACAGAACTTCATAAAACTATTTCTGAAACCCCTAGTGTTTCTTTACGCAGAAGTTATCTACACCATCATTTACCCCCCATGAAATGCGCTGGGGATGTAACCCTCAATTCAGCATTCATTAGCCGAGTAGAATATCAAAACATGGTTCTATTTAGCAGTAACTGTTTTCGTCTGTTCTTAATCAAAGCAGACAAATATTGGCTGAAGCTAGTTTTAATGTAAGCAGACAAATATTGGCTAAAGCTAGTTTTAATGTAAGAAAAAAAGAAAAAAGTTTTAATGTAAGAAGTCTAGAGTTCGTAGACTTCTACCCAAGATCCTTACTAGATGCTCAGATATCAATGCCAGGGACGCGCGACTACTGTGCAACCCCACTCTCCTGCACCACTTAACTAAGTCATTGTTGGCATACTTTGATCCGCTCTCGTACCTGGTACAATGTAGTGAGCTTTGCAATTTCTTGCTGGGATAGCTCCTCTCGCAAGCTTGGATGGGTGTTCCTTCTCGATTGTAGTCATCGGGAGGAAAGAGCTACTGAACTCTCTCCTATTGTCTCAAGTTGACAGTTCATCATCTGCTTTCCCCGCGTTGCAAGCTTGGATGGGTGTTCCTTCTCGATTGTAGTCATCGGGAGGAAAGAGCTACTGAACTCTCCTATTGCCTCAAGTTGACAGTTCATCATCTGCTTTCCCGTTTTGTTGGCCTCGTAGTGGATGTCGGCATGAATTGCCAGTTCATGCTTCGATCTCGCAGTAAGGAAGGGCGAGGGACATGGTCATCATGAATAGCAGCGATCAGTGAGAAGTCGACGTCGTTAGCTAAGAAGGTGGAGTCAATACGGTGATCTTGGGGATTGCGTTTTGTTCTACTACTGCGTGAGACAGGTAACTTATTCAATGTGCAGTTCATGCACTCCAAAAGCTTCTTCAGAAGACTCTAAGTTGAGAGCGAGGGTTCGTGATTGACACGCTTGTGACATAATTGATTGTTCTGAGTTGTGTGCGACTTGATCGGATATTTAAAATTCTCAGGGATTCCTTCCTTGGCTTCCGTTTCACACTATCCCCATACGTTTGAATTTGTCTGCCTCATGTCCCATAGTACTTAGGGTGGTTTCCCATGTGAAGGTTTGATATATGGGTGCAGAGGACAAAGTCGTTTGATCTTTCTTTTCATGTAAATTTCGTTAAACTTTGGTCAGCCTATGTTACCGGCACACCAAAGCCTGGTGGCATAGACTCTGTACATTTCCTTCTCGAATTTCTTCCAATCTCCCCGGTGGTCGCTGCACTCTGCTATACCCACCTATAGTATTCCCTGCGTATTGAGTTTAGAACGGACCTTCAAGGGTAAAAAATTCCTTAAGAGAGGACCTTGGAATCCTCCTTAGGAAAACCAACCGACTCCGGAGAGTATTGATCTTTTCTCGACCTTTCTCCACCAATATAGACTTATCAGAAATTGCCTTGGCACTTGTGAGCTTTCCAACAAGAAACTTGGTTGGAGAGGTACTGGCAGTCGCCCAGCTACTTCGGGACTTCGTGGGGCACTATCCGTCTAGCGTTTAGTGTTTACGGACTTATGCGTCTATAGAACATGGCAGACAGGATAGAATATCCAGTCCTGTCATTCTTCGCTCTAGTCCAACTGTCATCCACTTACACTATGCATCATAATGCTTTTGCTTCACTTCCCTATGCATCTTCCTACTCGCCCGATCGTTTTTTCTACTTTTAGTTTCAAATATATCCTCTGTTTTTACCTGAAAAGGCTTACTTTCATACATGGTGCATACCATTGCACGGCATCTACTGTGCAATGGTATGCATCATGTATGAAATCATGCTGCTCATGGAATGGATCAATTTTCGCTTCTGCTTTGTATTGATTTCGCTTATGTTCCGCTCTGTATCTACTTGCTTAGGTCAGTTGGACTTCAGTTGGCCTCTGTTCATGTTCAAGCCTGCATTTCGTTGCTTCCATATGTATGTTCGGTTCGTATGGGGTGGGTCCTGAGTGGGTTCTGAATCCCGCGTTTGATGAAGGGTTTCTACTCCCACTACAAATCTAAACCAAACAAAAACTCACGTGGAAATCAGCCTAAGCAACAATATGACGTCAACCATCACATGGCTAGTCAAATCTATTGAAGGCTTGCGGAATCCTCTCCCAGGCCACAAGCTGTTCCGTGTGAAAATAATCCGCTCTTGTACAGACTCAGTTAGTGCGTTCTAACTAGTTGTATCGCTATATATAAGGCTTGACCTGAGAAAGATGTTCGGGGATAGCTCCCGACTTGTATTTGAAGATGATAAAATCGTTGCCAATTTGTAAACCGTCGAGTTGATTACTTTTATTTTCTGGAAGTGCAGTGTCACAATGGACATACCGTCAAGGAGTTCTAGCCCACGAGATTCTCTACCTTCCGGCCAAGAGAACATCATGGTATGTTAAGTGCAAACCTGAGTATGTGGAATAACTTCTATTGATTATAGATGTTGATTAGATTCCGCCACAATGATTAGCTCTTTTGACAAACTTCGAGATACTCTGTCATCGGCTTCAATATTCTCTTGGTCAAGTAGCATTTCAGGACTAAAACAACCGGTAGGTTGTCGTACGATATAGATACTATTGATCTCCCTTAGGAAAGTACCAGACGTTGTCTCACGGAGTTGTGAGAGTGTTTGACACTAAACCTTTTAATTCATAACATTTTGTCTACGTTTACAGCAGCCCCGGATCGATTCAGCGACAACACATTCTCAAGAGTCGGACCTTGGTATCAGCAAGGTAAAGCTTAAAGTGACTCAAAATCAAGGAACAAGAATGTGCCAGAATGTCTGCTGATGGTTAATAACTACTTGCTTGATTACCTTTCAAGCTAACTATCTCGGTAACAAATTTATAGGGACTAGGAGGCTCTTGCGTTTTGAAATTGCTACACTTCTAATCTTCTGTATTTGTCCATTTTCAGTTGAGCGATTCCGTATTGTTAGTGTACGATCCAGCAGTACCGCAGGTCGACGTTGTTTTTTTCCATGGCCTTCAACATGAGCATCCTGATGGGCTAGATGTGCACCTTTCGACTTGGACGTGCAAACATGACTCGAAGACAATCTGGCCCCAACGTTGGCTTCAAGAGCAGGGTGCCCGAGTCTTATTCATCAAATATGATGCAAGTTTACAGAAGACCGACTTGACGGGGACAATGGATTTGACGATAATAGCTGAAAATCTATGGAGAGAACTCGGTTGGGCATTCGGCAGGGGACAAAAGTCATCAAACAGTTTCCGACCAATTATCTTTGTCGGACACAGTTACGGGGGTCTCGTTATCAAGGAGTTATGCCTTCACGCGGCAGAGCGGGAGCGCATTGCATCTAGAGATAGATTTGAACAGAATTGGCTAAGAAGCATTAAAGGGATTCTGTTCTGTGGAACTCCCCATTTAGGGTCGGACGTGCTTGCTGGCATGGCAAAACAGATCATGAGCAGGAGTCCTTTGTTGCCATTGGTTGAGTTGTTGAGCACCGAGGGGGCCAGGCTAAACGAGAAATTCCGCCAATTGGCGAGGACAGAAAATTGGGAGATTTTCAGTATCGGAGAAGCTTTTGCTACAGACATGAAAACCAGCGGATTCCATATGGTATATTATAATCTACAGAAAGTAGAATCTGATTTAATGAAGTTTTTGTTTTCCATAAGAACAATTTCCCTACTAATTACCAAATAAGAAATGCGTTTTTAATGATCCAGTTTTCGCAGGTTGTCTCGCTTGAGAGTACTATTTCCTGCATAGTGGTTTAGTCAGACACTGCGAGGTTTATCTTAAGTATTCATGTTTAAATCTTGCATGTGTAGGTCGCAGGTGGAATCTCAATCGAGATGATTGTAAAAGAAGCATCTGCACGGTTCGGACCAAATCACATCACGGTGGCTGCAGATCACTTGTCATTGTGCAAACCAGAGAGCAAACAATCGAACATGTTCCAGCACTTAGTCCAGCTGATCGACCTTGCAAACGTGCAGCAACAACAGGTATTGGAGTTCGTTCATATCTGTTGTATGATCTGAGTAACTTAGGAAACACGACCTGTGTGCACAGTTTCTAAATTCCACTTCCCCCCAACTATTATTGCAGGTGCAAGAAACACCAGCTCCAGGTGCAAGTACGCAATTCCCTGGAAGGCGGACGAAATCAGTCCCGACGAACCCAGTGGGTGCAGAGTCGCTTCTGGAAACCGTTACTGCAGAAATTGAGCAGGGGCATTCGTTTATTGGGTTTTGTGGGATGGGAGGAGTTGGAAAGACCACCCTTGCAAAGTTGCTCTACAATAAGATCAATGCCCGATTTGAATACGCTTGCTTTGTGGACAAAGTGAAGGAGATTCCAGGGGTCAAGAGAGAGGTGAAGAAGGAAGTCTGGGGACACATAAGTCCCCATCCTGGAGGTGATTACAACGAAAGCAGATGGGATGAGATACTGGGAAAGAAACTCCTTGTCATCTTTGATGATGTCGACAAAAGAGAAGATGTAGAGTTGTTGGCGGAAATAGCTCAAGAGAATGGCGCTGAGGGAAGTTGTTTCGTAGTCACAAGCCGAGATGAAGGGCTTTTCCATCGAGTCATCGACAAGATATATGTCTGTCGAGTACCAGTTTTGGGGAGTGAAGATGCAAGGCAGTTGTTCATTACACATGCATTTCCAGGCAAGAATGAAACTCCAAATGAGTTGAAGGAGATAGTAAAAGAAATTGTGAGAAGATGTGATGGATTGCCCCTGACCCTAGAAGTGATAGGAAGGTCAGTGAGAGGGAAAACAGACAAACGGTTTTGGGAAGAAATTTCCAAAGATCTACAAGCAGTAGACTTAGGAAGCCGTGTGAGGAGTCTAGAGGAGGATGTATGGAAGAAGCTAAGGGTGAGTATCGACAATCTTGGAACAGAGGAGTTGGAAATGTTTCTTGATACGGCGACCATATTTACAAGCCCCGGTGACTTTAAATGTTTTGGCATGCGTCACGATTCGTCCTCGGACAGTTGGTTTAGCTCTGACGATGTGATGACGGCGTGGTCATCCATGTACGGCTCTGCACGCAACAAGTGGCAAGTCCTGGAAGACAGATCTCTTGTATACAGTGGAAAGATGGATGACAGCCGGGGTAGGTTCGTGCCACGAATGCACGAGCATCTCCGAACTTTGGGCATCAGAATTGCACTGGCGAAAGGTAGAATCATTGAGCGCAATCCACTAGATGGTAACTACAAGGTATTTCCTGTTTTCTTTACAAAATCTTCCTTTTCCTTCAGCAATTAATTTTCCCAACTAAATGAGATATATTTACCAGTTATGTTTCCTAAATCTGAATTCATTTGTAAATCTAAACTGGAAGGGAGTCCGAAACACAGTTGTTGAGGTGAACATGATCGGGAACTTGTAGCCATTATACTGGTTGTAATTTTGGGAGTCATACATCCATTCTCCTCCAGCAAGGAGAAACTTTGAAGCGGTGGTGCTAAAATAGGGTCCGTCTTGTATAAGTGCTTGATAGTTATGCATGAAGACCTGGAGTTGCTTTATGCACAGCACGCTGGACGGATGCGCTTGAACTATGACAATTTTAGTTTTACATTTCATTTATGATAATTTTAGTTTTCTATTTCATTTTTGAAGGGAGTTCAAGGGCTGGAGAAAGTGATTTTCCACCAAGTAGTAGTGGAAAATGAATATATGGAGTATAATGAAAATTGCTGTGACGAGAAAAGACCTTGTAAAATGCGAGTAGCATCGAGCATTTTGTCACGACTTGAAGGACTTCGCTACTTGGTATTCCGATATCAGAGTGTCCAGGAGCCGTGCACAAGGTGTGCAGAGTGGCATCTTCAATTGCCACCCAAAATCACCATGCTAAGTTGGGTTTCTGCCCCGACCATTTTTGTGCGTTGGACCTTGAAAGAGTTGGTTGTTTTGTACGTAAGGTCCTCTCATGTGCCCAGATTGAGGCAATTAAATCCTGCGCGTACAAGTTCTCGGGAATTACAAACTTATGATAATATCACAATTCCTCTACCGGAGGAATCTTCGACAACCGTCCCGGATGAAGGAGATTTTGTCAACTTGCGGCCACTAGATCGGTCGCTTGCTACTCGAGACTCACTGCCGGAGTCGTGTGAGCAACTTGTTCCCCTGCGGTTTTACGATGTGCCTAAGTTAGCTAAGCAGGAACTTCTGGACTGGGTCGCCTATCAGATGCTCCGGCCGCTACCAGAATCATTTATGCGATTTCAATGTGGTTCCTTGGAGGCCCTCAATTTCGGGAGCTTACCCAAGTTGGAGCTACTGCAGCTGGTATGTTGTGACGCAATACAATCACTGCCGGATTCACTTGTACAACTTCCTACACTGCGGGAATTGAAAATGTACAAGTGTGTGTACTTACAGGCCCTTCCCAGCAGTTTCGGAAACTTAGCCAACTTGGAACGGCTAGAGTTAGCGAAGTGTGAGCGACTGCAGTCATTACCGGAATCATTCGGTGGACTTCTTGGCCTGAAGGAGTTGCAGATGGGATGGTGTTCGGAGTTGCAGACCCTTCCCAGCAGTTTCGGAAACTTAGCCAACTTGGAACGGCTAGAGTTAGTGAGGTGTGAGCGACTGCAGTCATTACCGGAATCATTCGGTGGACTTCTTGGCCTGAAGGAGTTGCAGATGGGATGGTGTAGGGAGTTGCAGGCCCTTCCCAGCAGTTTCGGAAACTTAGCCAACTTGGAACGGCTAGAGTTAGAGGGGTGTGAGCGACTGCAGTCATTACCGGAATCATTCGGTGGACTTCTTGGCCTGAAGGAGTTGCAGATGGGATGGTGTAGGGAGTTGCAGACCCTTCCCAGCAGTTTCGGAAACTTAGCCAACTTGGAACGGCTAGAGTTAGAGGGGTGTGAGCGACTGCAGTCATTACCGGAATCATTCGGTGGACTTCTTGGCCTGAAGGAGTTGCAGATGGGATGGTGTAGGGAGTTGCAGGCCCTTCCCAGCAGTTTCGGAAACTTAGCCAACTTGGAACGGCTAGAGTTAGAGGGGTGTGAGCGACTGCAGTCATTACCGGAATCATTCGGTGGACTTCTTGGCCTGAAGGAGTTGGGGATGGGATGGTGTTCAGCGTTGCAGACCCTTCCCAGCAGTTTCGGAAACTTAGCCAACTTGGAACGGCTAGAGTTAGAGGGGTGTGAGCGACTGCAGTCATTGCCGGAATCATTCGGTGGACTTCTTGGCCTGAAGGAGTTGGGGATGGGATGGTGTTCAGCGTTGCAGACCCTTCCCAGCAGTTTCGGAAACTTAGCCAACTTGGAACGGCTAGAGTTAGGGGGGTGTGAGCGACTGCAGTCATTGCCGGAATCATTCGGTGGACTTCTTGGCCTGAAGGAGTTGCTGATGCAAAGGTGTTCAGCGTTGCAGACCCTTCCCAGCAGTTTCGGAAACTTAGCCAACTTGGAATGGCTAGAGTTAGGGCGGTGTGAGCGACTGCAGTCATTGCCGGAATCATTCGGTGGACTTCTTGGCCTGAAGGAGTTGCGGATGGAAGGGTGTTGGGAGTTGCGGGCCCTTCCCAGCAGTTTTGGAAACTCAGCCAACTTGGAATTGCTAGACTTATTGGAGTGTGAGCTTGGAACGGCTAGAGTTAGGGGGGTGTGAGCGACTGCAGTCATTGCCGGAATCATTCGGTGGACTTCTTGGCCTGAAGGAGTTGCTGATGCAAAGGTGTTCAGCGTTGCAGACCCTTCCCAGCAGTTTCGGAAACTTAGCCAACTTGGAACGGCTAGAGTTAGGGGGGTGTGAGCGACTGCAGTCATTGCCGGAATCATTCGGTGGACTTCTTGGCCTGAAGGAGTTGCGGATGGAAGGGTGTTGGGAGTTGCAGGCCCTTCCCAGCAGTTTTGGAAACTCAGCCAACTTGGAATTGCTAGACTTATTGGAGTGTGAGCAACTGCAGTCATTGCGGAGCAGTTTTGGAAACTTAGCCAACTAGGAACGCTAGACTTTTTTGAGTGTGAACAACGGCAGTCATTGCCAGAATCATTCGGATGCTTGGCCGGAAGGAGTTGCAGATGCGCATGTGTTGAGAGTTGCAGGCCCTTCCCAGGTCCATTTGGAATTCTCCGGGGACTTCTTGGCCTGAAGGAACTGCAGGTGGAAGGGTGTTCAGAGCTGCGGGAACTTCCGGGGTACTTATTGGCCTGAAAGAATTCATCGGGGACTTCGTGGGATGAAGGAATTAGAGATGGAAGGGTGTTCAGAGTTGCAGGCCCTTCCTAGCAATTATGGAAACTTAACTAACTTGGGAAAGCTAGATTTGTCTCACGGCCAGAAACTGCAGTCAGTGACAGAATTACTCGGGCGACTTCTTGGCTGGCAGGCCCTTTCCAGCATACTGCCAAATTGGCCAGAAATTGCAGTCAGTGTCAGAATTACTCGGGCGACTTCTTGGCTGGCAGGCCCTTTCCAGCATACTGCCAAATTGTTGTAAAAGGATTACCGGGGATATATACTATATGTACTATATATTTTACATACTATTCATGGTGTATTTCACGCATTCCCCATGGTTGGAACCTGTGACCTCCAACTTAGGAAGTTGTTATTCTATCCAACTGTCCTACCATCATATCTTTGCGACTTCTTATACAAACGAAACAACTTGAAGCTTTCCCGAATGGATCTTAAACTTGAATAATCATTCCCCTACACTACAACTTTATCAATCGTCGTTCCTGGGATCGACAGAGAATAATAATATAGAAATCAAAATAGCATTGAAAGAAAATTTGAGTTGATTAACACGCTCCAACACTAAGAAGCCTTGTATGAGACGCTGCGCCCAAGAGACTCACTAGTGAAAATCATTAATATGTTGATCTAGTCGCAGGTCTCTTCTTCCTCGTTCTATCTCAGTTACCCGCAAAGACCTAATTGTCTCATCCGCCATCTCGGAGATGTGTCTACCACCCATGATCTAGTATATCAGTCACCGTTGGATGCAGCTGCTTCATCTCTCGAAAGAATAGCAAGACATATTCAAGAATCTACACCTTGGCTTGTATACTATTTAGAAAATAAAATACTTCTAAGAGTGTTTAGTTATGTAATCTCAAATCAGCATCTTGGTACGATGAGCAAGTTCAAACATAACTTGAACTTCTTGATAGGAACAGGCTTGCCAATATATCAGCTGCATTCACCTTTGTGCCAATCTTCAGCAAATTGACTTCTCCATTTGTCACAATTTCATGGTGAAATGGTATTCACGTCAATGTGTTTGGTTCAAGAATGAAACACTTGATTCTTGGCCAAGTGAATAGCACTTTGGCTATCACAATGAAGTTTGGACTTCATTTATGCAAGTCCGATGTCTTTGACTAACCTCTATAGCCATACAACTTCCTTAGCTTACTCATATACTTCAGAGTATATGGTGTTGCCATATGCTCTGCCCATGTAGTTGGAAGAGCAACATAGGTTGAGGAGTAGACTTCCAGCTTAAGGGACCTCCAGCAAGTGTACAAATCCGGTAGTGGATTTCCTCTTGTCTAGATCTTCAAAAAAATCAACATCCACATACTATGTAATTACACCTTGGTCTTGCTCCATGTCGGATATAATATCAATATCTATTATACCTTTCAAGTAGCGATGTATCCACTTCACTACTTCCCATGTTCCTTCCTTGGATTTGACATATATCTACTTAATATGCACACTACACATGATGTATCAAGTCTAGTACAAACCATTGTATACATTAGACTCTTGTAATGTTTCGAGGAGAGGAGAAACCCCAAGAGAAACACAATATAGACAACACACATCTTCACACTCAAACTCCGATGCCCCAAAGGAGCACATTCTCTTTATTATATAGCCAAAGAGGATCCCCTCCAAGGAAGTTTCACCATTGGATCAGATACATGGATTGGTGATATGTAAGCGAGCTCCACCCTTAGATTACTTGCTTGGACTGGGTGACATGTTGGTCCTTGTCTTATCTAGATGGTCAAATAGGTTTTGACTAGAGTGTATCTTTAGGGAATCTTCATGTAAGAATCTCATAATCACGTGGGTGAGGTACCGTTGGAAAGCTCTCGATGAGACAAACCTAGGGGAGGGAATGCCAACCTTTCCTCTAACAGAAAAGGAGAGTCTACACATTTACAAGACTTATTTCATCCGTTTAGGTCTCCGAAATTACCTTTGAAGTTTTTTGACATATTTTGATTTTTCTCTATTAGTAGAAGTACTCTTTTGGTGATACTTCTATTTGATCTACTTAGTCCATCATGTGTAACATCCTTCCAGATGTTACCAAACCAATTTCACATTTAGATCATATGTCTAGCTATTGGTTCTAAAGTCTTCAAGCATGTTTTGATCTTGGCCTATTAGTAGTACTCTTTTGGTGATATCTCTATTTGATGTACTTAGTCCATTATGTATAACATCTTTCCATATGTTACCAAACCAAATTTCATCTCTAGATCATATGTCTAGTTATTGGTATTGCAACTCCCTACAACACTAGCATTGTAATGTTGCGAGGATAGCAGAGAAACACAGAAACATAAACACAAATTTCACACTCAAACTCTCATGCCCCAAAGGAACACCTTCTCTTTATTATGTAGCCAAAGAGGATCTCCTCCAAGGAAGCTCCACCATAGGATAAGGTACATGGATAAGTGACATGTCAACAAGCTCCACCCTCAGATTACATGCTTGGATGGATGACATGTTGGTCTTGGTCGTATCTGGTTGGTCAAATAGGGTTTGACTAAAGGGAATCTTTTAGGGAATCTTCTTGTGGGAATCTCATAATCATGTGGATGAGATACCATTGGAAAGCTCTTGACAAGAAAAACCAAGGGGGAGGGAAGGCCAGCGTTTCTTTTTGGGGGGAGAACCTACACATTTTTTAGGTCTAATTCATTCGTTTAGGCCTTCAAAATTACCTCAAAGATTTCAAGTATATTTTGGTCCTTACTCTATTAGTAGAAGTCCCCTTTTGGTGATACCTCTTTTTGATATGTTTATTCCATCATGTGTAACATCCTTCCTGATGTTACTAAACTAATTCTCACCTTTGATCATATGTCTAGCTATTGGTTCTAAGGTTTTCAAGTCTATTTTGGTTTTTGTCCTATTAATAGAAATACTCTTTTGGTGATACTTCTATTTGATCTATTTTTTCCATCATGTATAACATCATTCAAGATGTTACCAAACCAAATTTCACATCTAGATCATATGGCTAGCTATTGGTATGACAAATGTCCCTCCTTTTAAGACGCAATGTCCTCGTTGTGCAACTACTGCTCAAATGCTTGCACCAACACCGGTGCATGTATCAAATTGGCAGTAGGCTCCTAGGTTGCCTCATATAGGAGGTAACCTTTCCACTATACCAGATAGTCCACTTGCGGATGTCGAGTACCACGGATGCATTTTTGGAAGATACACTCCACTTCATATTCTCCGTGCCGTCAATAAGTGTCGGGCAAGGTCAAATGTCTTGTGTGGAATGACAATGGCTTGATTGGGGAGCATATCTACAAGTAGGGAAACATGGAACACTAGATGGATCTTCATGTGTGGTGGTAGCTCAAGGTGATAGGCCACAACGCCAACTCGACAAAGAATGGAAAAAGGCCCTATAAAATAAGGTCTGAGCTTGCGAGGGCCAACTAATGTGAGGTTGGTTGTAGACAGCCACACTTGATCCCCAACATTGAACTCCATGTGCCTATAGTGTGCATCGGCATACTACTTTTGTCAATTTTTGCACAATCTGCAATCTGTGCTTGGTGCTCTCCACACCTTGCTGGATTCTAGAAACAAATGTGTTGACTACGTCGACCTTGGTAGCCACTAGCCAGATCCTCATTAAGCTAGGAGATGCTCACCATACATGAGGAAAAATGGAGTGACACAAGTGGATGCATTCACAAAATTATTATAAGTGAATTCCACCAATGGGAGTAAGGTGTCCTACCTCTCTTGCTCATCTAAAGTGAAGTCGCACAACATATCTTCAATAATGCGATTAGCTTGCTATGTTTGTCCATTTGTCTATGGGTGGTAAGTTGTGGACATAGCTAACTTGGTTTTGAAGAGTGTTTGCCATAACAAATTGGTGAATTGAGTGCTTTTGTCGGTGATGAGGACTCGAGACAATCCATGGTGAGAGAAGATTGCATTTAGGTATAATTGAGCTAGTTGTGGAATGGTCACATCTTTGTGGTAGGACGTACATGAAATTTTTTTGTGTTGGTCCACAAAGATCACGATGGAATCAAACCCTGAGGTGGTCTTGGGTAATTCACAAACGAGATCCATATTCACTTGTTCCCTAAGGTGGGTAGGAGTGGAGAGAGGTTGAAGGAGCCATGTAGGAGCTTGATTACAAGCTTTGTATTGTTGATAGAGTAGGCAGCTATGCATGTAGTCCATCACATAGTCACTCATCGAGGACCAATAGTAATGGTGATGGACTGCATCCAAGGTCTTGTCCACTCCATCATGACTTGCAATGGTAGAATCATAACATTCCGCTAGAACGGTGGTACGTAATTTTGGGACATTTGGAAACCATAATCTGCCATCACAAAAGGTGAGTCCTTGGGTGTTGGTGACACCTTTGGATGAGTGCACTCCTACAATCTATGGATCAGTTTTTGTAGCAGCCAAAATCTCTGGCTAAAATTCAAGGTTAATCTTAACCTCTATCACCAAATTGTTTGCCATCGGCATACGAGTGAATGCATCTATAAGTTGCTTCTTACCTTCCACGTAGGTGATTTTCATGTTGAAGCATTGTAACCACTTTGCCCATAGAATCTAATGACGAGATAGATCTTTCTATGTCTCAAGGTAGAATAGAGGTTTATGGTCTATCTCTACTACAAATGCCTTCTTGCCCAAATAGTGCTTCCAATGCTTGGTTGCAAGGACAATGACCAGCTCTTCTTGTTCTGTGGTATGATAGTTGTGCTTTGTCGGTGATAATTTTTGAGAGAAATATGCAATTGGATGCCATCCATCATGCCACTCCTATTGTAGGACGGCTCCTATTGCTATGTTTGATGCATTTGTAGTCAACTTGGTTGGATGTTTTGGGTCATACCATTTCAAGATTGGTACATGTAGCAAGGCGGCTTTCAATCTTGAAAGGCCAACTCTTGTGCGGTTCCCCACGTCCAATTCTTCCCATTGCCAAGTAGTGCTATTAAAGGTTGTGCAACCTTGGAAAAGTCATTGGCAAATTGTTGATAGAATCTTGTCAACCCCAAGAAGCTCTTGAGTTGAGTTTGATCTTCTGGGGCACTCCATTTTTGAATGATCTCTATTTTATCTCTCAATACTTGATACCCTCTGCACTTACTCTATGTCCAAAGTAGTTTACTTCAGACTTGCCAAACTTGCACTTTGAGATTTTGGCGTACAATTGATTCTGTCTTAGAATCTAGAGGGCTTCTCATAGATGCTATTTGTGTTCTATCATCGTGCTACTATATACTAAGATTTCATCTAGGAAGATGATAACAGACTTATCTAAGTGTAGACAAAATATGTCATTCATTAGACTCATGAAAGTGGCAGGTGCATTGGTGAGGCCAAAAGGCATCACGAGATACTCAAAGTGGCCATACCTGGTTTGAAAGATAGTTTTGTATACATCCTCCTTTGCAATGCGGATTTGATTGTAACTGCTCCGCAAGTCCAATTTGGTGAAGTATCTTGCTCCATTGGGTTGATCAAACAGGTCATCCATGCAAGGTAAGGGGTATTTGTTCTTCATTGTTTGCTGATTGAGACCCCGAAAGTCAATGCACATGCGCATTGTATCGTCCTTCTTCTTCACAAACAAGATAGGAGCCCCATATGGTGATACGCTAGGTTGGATGAACCCTTTCTACAACATATCCTCAATTTGAGTCTTACACTCCTCCAACTCATGAGGTGATAAGCAATATGGGGCCTTCCAAGGAGGTGTCTTCCACGGGATTGTCTCAATTTTATGATCTACTCTCTTTTTTGGTGGTAATCTTGAGGACAGATCATCAAGAAAGACATCTTGAAACTTATTTACCACATCCTTCAATTTCTTAGGAATTTTTCCATTGATTTGTGCACTCTAGACTTCTCTTATTAGACCCATGAAACATCTATTGGTCTTACGGATAGTTGCTGTCCCTATGACATAGAGAGGGAATTCTTGCCTATGTGATTTTTCTTTAACCCCAATGATTGACCATTGGTGGGTTCTCACTACTTTCTTCCTCCAATCTACCATAGGGTTGTAATGCTCTATCCATGGCATGCCTAAGATTGCATCATAACGAGCTAATTGTATCACTTGTCACTCAATTGCTTTTTGATATTCTCCTACAGAGAGTGTTACCCATCTTGGTAATGATTCAAACCTCTCTATTTGCCCATAAGGTAACTTTACTCCCTTTCTATAACAATATGGAGTTTAGCGACGAAGTTAGTCGGGCTCACGAAGTGGCACATAAGACAAATTAGCCTAGAATATTCCGGAAGTATCTAGGAAGCTTAGCTTGCACCTTAAGTAAGTAGCTTCTAGAAGGAAGCTTCTAGAAGCTTCCAACTAGCTTAGCTTTCACGCCAAGTAGGCGATTTCTAGAAGGAAGCTTCTTGAGAAGCTTCCTAGTTAACTTGGCTTGCACTCTAAGAAAGCGGCTTGAGGAAGCTTCTTGAGAAGCTTCTCGAGGGCCTTGTATGCTACCTATAAATACTTAAGCCAAAGATCATGCTAGGTATTTGGAGTTTTCCCTCATTCAAGTGTTCCAATGTGAGTTTCCATTCTCATATTTCTCTCCTCGGTTTCGGTCTTTTACATTGGTATCAGAGCAGGAATGGGATGGATGGAATTTATGGACCACCAAATCCACTTCCGCCAAACCATTGGGACTTTCATGTCTAGATATTACCAAAGCATCATTTCACACAATTCATCACCTCGTGCTTTGGTCAGGATTTTCTACATATGATCATCGTGTCAGAGGAACCCTTGATACTTCCAGTTGTAACTTATGGAGAACAATGGACATGTTGTATCTATGTGTAATCAATTAGATAAATTGAGAGTAGTGTAATAGAGTAGTAGCGATGGCGGCAATACCGGATGTTATCCTTGCAATGCAACAACAAATCGAGCATCTTACTCGATTGTTGGATGAACGGGACCAACAACGACAAGAACAGATAGACAGAGCGCTAGTTTGAGATGGAGAAGATCGCATTCAATTTTGGAAACCCAAGGTGTTTGAAGGCAAGAATCTTCCAAGAATAGTGGAGAATTTTGTGTTTGACTGCGAATGTTACTTTGAAGCCACCAATCTTCAAGATGAGTGGAAACAAATTCTCTTGGCTTCTAGCCAATTGGATGGCGTGGCAAAACTTTGGTGGCGATTCCGAGTAGAAAGAGCTGAATGACAAATTGTTACACCGATTTTGACATAGGCAAAATTCAAGGATGCAATACTTGGCCGATTTCAAACTCTAAATGCCACCCGAGCCGCACGAGATAAATTAGTGGAGTTGAGGTAGATTGGCTCAGTAAGAAGCTACATCACACAATTTCAAAACATCATCATGCAAATTCCAGATATCCAAGAAGGTGAAGTTCTGGATCAATTTGTGCGAGGATTGAAGTCACGAACCAAATTGGAGGTGACCATGCGGGAGCCACAAAACGTAGAAGAAGCCATGCAATTGGCTGAGCATTTTGATTCCTTGGTTGTGACAACTTGGTCTCGACCTCAACCTACACAAAGCCTACCAGTACCACGAGTGGAAGAACCAGTACCAATGGAGATTGATGCTATCTAACGAAGACCACTTGGCACAACAGATAGAGAAAGATTACAACAAAATAGAGGTTGCTTTTATTGTCGCTAAGTTGGACATCTCATTGCTAAATGTCCACTTAGGAATGGGTGACCTTGACAAGTTGCCTAGATGGAGTTTGTGGAACAGAATAATCAAGGAAACGAAGAATCCCAATAGGAGATTTCAAGCCGCTTATTGGGAGCTTGATTAGTTCCAATGGGATTGAAGGCTTGACCTATGCAAGTCTGCTTCACTTGCAAGGTATGATATCTAATTGGGGTTGTAGAATTTTGGTTGATGCTAGAAGTTCAAAGAATTGCATGTCTATGCAAGTAGCAAAGGAATTGGGTATTCTTATCAAGCCAATGATTGGGAGTAGTTTGATGATGGCGGATGGTAGAAAAGGTTCTGCATTCCGCACCTCGTATCCTGTTACCTTCAAGATTGGGAAGGAGTATTTGGAGTGTATGAGATTTGTAGTGGCACCTCTACACTATGATATCATTCTGGGTCTACCTTGGCTTGAACGTCATAAGGTTTAATTCGATTGGACCCGACGCCAAATTCAAGTACAACACCAAGGTAGGAAATTCCGATTAGGTTGTCTAGCACCTCTGAGTAAGACACCTTAGAATAGTCAGTCCCTAGGTGGGAATTTTGTCGAGAAGGTAGCCGTAGAGCGAATCTGGAAGGGAGATGAGTCCCAAGATGGGAAGTTTACCACAAAGGCAACCATGGAGCAAGCTTGGAAGAGAGATGAGTCCCTAGAAGGGAAGTTTATTAATGAAGCAGCCATAGAACAAGCTTTGGAGGAAGATAAGTCTGTATTCATGGTGTGGATCAAGCCGATTGCACAAGAACAATCTGAGGAGGACCAAGTGCCGCATCAAGCAATGGTTGATCGGATAGTTCAGGAATTTGCAGATGTGTTTCCGGACAATCTACCAAAGGGATTACCCTCTGATCGAGGTATGCCCTTCAA